>JASAUF010000355.1:4467500-5067500 GCA_030180095.1 Magnolia changhungtana | reverse complement strand
TTCCAAATAGCTCGATCCAACTGAGACACTCATAACTCCCTCGTTTGATGTCGGATTGGGCAATTTTTGGTCTTCTAAAAGGTAACTTAGTGCTCTTTCATTCCTGACTGAAATCATTGTATTCCGAGACCATTTGAGCATCCGTAAGTGGGATCGCAGTCATCGGTCATGAATTTTTTCCTTCATCTCTTTGTCGAATAGTAACCTACTTAACTCTCTATTCAGTGGTCGAATTTAGATTATTTTGAGGTCATTGGATTGGTAACTTGACAAGCTTCTAAATGCGACTGGAATTGGCTAATTTTGCAACCGTTCGATATCCAAAAAGCAAGTTGGAACTCTCCAATCGTCCTTTTCTAATTTGGATTGTTAATCATTCAAAATCGCGTGCTCCAACGGTGACGCTCATAACTCCCTCGTTTGATGTCGGATTTGGAAGATTTTTGGTCACCTGAAAGGTACTCTAATGCTCTTTCATTCCTCAATGGAATCATCGTATTCTGAGAGCATTGCGGCATCCGTAAGTGGGATCGCAGTCGTCGATCATGAAGTTTTTCCTTCATCTCCTTATCGAATAGTAACCTTCTTAACTCTCTCTTCAGTGGTCGAATTTAGATTATTTTGAGCTCATTCGACTGGTAACTTGACAAGCTTCTAAATGCGACCAGAATTAGCTAATTATGAGACCATTCGAAATCCAAAAACCAAGTTGGAACTCTTCAATAGTAATTTTGCAATTTGGATTTAAATCTTTCCAAATTGCGTGATCCAACGGAGACACTCATAACTCCCTCATTTGATGTTGGATTGGGTCAATATTTGGTCATGTGAAAGGTACTTTAGTGCTCTTTCATTCCTTACTGGAATCATCGAATTTTGAGACCATTTGGGCATCCGTAAGTGGGATCGCAGTCGTCGGTCATGAATTCTTTCCTTCATCTCCTTGTCGAATAGTAACCTACTTAACTCTCTCCTCAGTAGTCGAATTTGAATTATTTTGAGGTCATTGGAATGGTAACTTGAGAAGCTTCTAAGTGTGACCGGAATTGGGTAATTTTACGACCGTTCGATATCCAAAAAGCAAGTTGGAACTCTTCAATTGTAATTTTACAATTTGGATTGTAAATCTTTCCAAATCGCGCCATCCAACGTAGACGCACATAACTCCCTCATTTGATGTCGGATTAGGTCGATTTCTGGTCATCTAAAAGGTAATTTAGTGCTCTTTTAGTCCTGACAGGAATCATCGTATTCTGAGACCATTTGGGCATCCGTAAGTGGGATCGCAGTCGTTGGTCATGAGTTTTATCCTTCATCTCCTTGTCGAATAGTAACCTTCTTAACTCTGTCTTCAGTGGTCGAATTTAGATTATTTTGAGCTCATTGGAATGTTAACTTGACAAGCTTCTAAATGGGACAGGAATTGGCTAATTTTGGGACCATTCGAGATCCAAAAAGCACGGTGCAACTCTTTAATCGTCGTTTTGCAATTTGGATTCTTAATCTTTCCAAATCGGGCGATCCAACGGAGATGCACATAACTCCCTCGTTTCATGTCGGATTGGTCGATTTCTGGTCATCTAAAAGGTAATTTAGCGCACTTTTATTCCTGAGTAGAATCATCGTATTCTGAGACCATTTGGGCATCCGTAAGTGGGATCGCAGTCGCTGGTCATGAATTTTATCCTTCAACTCCTTGTCGAATAGTAACCTTCTTAATTCTCTCTTCAGTGGTCGAATTTAGATTATTTTGAGCTCATTGGAATCTGACAACTCCTTGTCAGATTGGGTCAATTTTTTATCATCTGAAAGTAACTTTAGTGCTCTTTCATTCTTGACTGGAATCATCATATTATGAGATGATTTTAGCATCCGTAAGTGCGATCGCATTCGTCAGTCATGAAATTTTCCTTCATCGCCTTGTCTAATAGTAACCTTCTTTACTCTCTCTTCAGTGGTCGAATTTAGATTATTTTGAGCTCATTGGACTGTTAACTTGACAAACTTCTAAATGGGAACGGAATTGGCTAATTTTGGGACTGTTCGAGATCCAAAAAGCACGTTGGAACTCTTCAATCGTTATTTTGCAATTTGGATTGTTAATCTTCCCAAATCGGGCGATCCAACAAAGACCCTCATAACTCCCTCGTTTGATGTTGGATTTGATCAATTTTTGGTCATCTTAAAGGTACTTTAGTGCACTTTCATTCCTGACTGGAATCATCATCTTCTATGACCATATGGGCATTCGTAAGTGGGATAGCAGTCATCGGTCGTGAATATTATCCTTCATCTCCTTGACAAATAGTAACCTTCTTAACTCTCTCTTCAATGGTCAAATTTAGATTATTTTGAGCTCATTGGAATGGTAACTTGACAAGCCTCTAAAAGGGACCGAAATTGGCTAATTTTAAGGCCGTTCGATATCCAAAATGCAAGTTGGAACTCTTTAATAGTAATTTTGCAATTCGGATTGTAAATCTTTCCAAGTCGCGTGATCCAACAGAGATGCTCATAACTCCCTCGTCTGATGTAGGATTGGGTAAATTTTTGGTCATCTGAAAGGTACTTTAGTGCTCTTTCATTCCTGACTGGAATCATCATATTCTAAGACCATTTGGGCATCCGTAAGTGGCATCGCAGTCGTCGGTCATGAATTTTTTCCTTCATGTCCTAGTAGAATAGTAACCTTCTTAACTCTCTCTTCAGTGGTCGAATTTAGATTATTTTGGGCTCATTGGAATGGTAACTTGACAAGCTTCTAAATGGGACCAGAATTGGCTAATTTTGGGACCGTTCGAGATCCAAAAAGCACGGTGGAATTCTTCAATGATCATTTTGCAATTTGGATTCTTAATCTTTCCAAATCAGGCGATCCAATGGAGACGCTCATAACTCCCTCGTTTGATGTCGGATTGGGTCGATTTTGGGTCATCTGAAAGGTACTTTAGTGCTCTTTCATTCCTTACTAGATTCATCGTATTCTAAGACCATGTGGGTATCAGTGAGTTGGTCATGAATTTTTTACTTCATCTCCTTGTCGAATAGTAACCTTCTTAACTCTCTCTTCAGTGGTCGAATTTAGATTATTTTGAGCTCATTGGAATGGTAACTTGACAAGCTTTAAAATGGTACCAGAATTGGCTAATTCTGATACCGTTCGATATCCCAAAAGCGCGTTGGAACTCTTCGATCGTCATTTTGAAATTTGGATTGTTAATCTTTCCAAATCGCATGATCCAACGGAGACGCTCATAACTCCCTCGTTTGATGTCGATTGGGTCAATTTTTGTCACCTGAAAGTTACTTTAGGGCTCTTTCATTCCTGACTGGAATCATCATATTATGAGACCATTTTAGCATTCGTAAGTGCAATCGCAGTCGTCGATCATGAATTTTTCCTTCATCGCCTTGTCGAAAAGTAACCTTCTTTACTCAATCTTCAGTGGTCGAATTTAGATTATTTTGAGCTCATTGGACTGGCAACTTGACAAACTTCTAAATGCAACTAGAATTGGCTAATTTTCAGACCGTTCGAAATCCAAAAAGCAAGTTGGAACTCTTCATAGCGCATTTGCAATTTGGATTGTAAATCTTTCCAAATCGCGCGATCCAACGGAGACGCTCATAACTCCCTCGTTTGATGTTGGATTAGGTCGATTTCTGGTCATTTAAAAGGTAATTTACTGCTCTTTTATTCCTGACTGGAATCATCGTATTCTGAGACCATTTGGACATCCGTAAGTGGGATCGCAGTCGTTAGTCATGAATTTTATCCTTCATCTCCTTGTCGAATAGTAACCTTCTTAACTCTCTCTTCAGCCGTCGAATTTAGATTATTTTGAGCTCATTGGAATGTTAACTTGACAAGCTTCTAAATGGGACTGGAAGTGGCTAATTTTGAGACCATTCGAGATCCAAAAAGCAAGTTGGAACTCTTCAATAGTAATTTTGCAATTCGGATTGTAAATCTTTCCAAATCGCGCTATCCAATGGAGACGCTCATAACTCCGTCGTTTGATGTCAGATTGGGTCAATTTTTGGTCATCTGAAAGGTACTTTAGTGCTCTTTCATTCCTGAATGGAATCATCGTATTTAGAGACCATTTGGGCTCCATAAGTGGTATCGCAGTCGTCGTTCATGAATTTTTTCCTTCATCTCCTTGTCGAATAGTAACATTCTTAACTCTCTCTTCAGTGTTCAAATTTTGATTATTTTGAGCTCATTAGATCTGGTAACTTGGCAAGCTTCTAAATGGGACCGGAATTGGCTAATTTCGAGACTATTCAAGATGCAACCGAGACGCTCATAACTCCCTCGTTTGATGTCGGATTGTATCGATTTTTGTTCATCGGAAAGGTACTTTAGTGCTCTTTCATTCCTGACTGGAATCATCATTTTCTAAGACCATTTGCGCATTCGTAAGTGGTATCGCAGTCTTCGGTCGTGAATATTTTCCTTCATCCCCTTGTCTAATCGTAACCTTCTTAACTCTCTCTTCAGTGGTCGAATTTCGATTATTTTGAGCTCATTGGAATGGTAACTTGACAAGCTTCTAAATTGGACTAGAATTGGCTAATTTTAGGACCGTTCGATATCCAAAAAGCACGGTGGAACTCTTCAATCGTCATTTAAAAATTTGGATTGTTAATCTTTCCAAATCGGGCGATCCAATGGAGACGCTCATAACTCCCTCGTTTGATGTCGGATTGGATCGATTTTTGGTCATCTGAAAGGTACTTTAGTGCGCTTTCATTCCTGACTAGAATCATCATATTCTAAGACCATTTGTCCATCCGTAAGTGGGATCACAGTCGTCGGTCATAAATTTTTTCCTTCATCTCCTTGTCAAATTGTAACATTCTTAACTCTCTTCAATGGTCGAATTTAGATTATTTTGAGCTTATTGGAATGGTAACTTGTCAAGCTTCTAAATGGTACCAGAATTGGCTAATTCTAAGACAGTTCGATATCCCAAAAGCGTGTTGGAACTCTTCGATCGTCATTTTGAACTTTGGATTGTTAATCTTTCCAAATCATACGATCCAACGGAGACGCTCATAACTCCCTCGTTTGATGTCGGATTGGATCGATTTTTGGTCATCTGAAAGGTACTTTAGTGCGCTTTCATTCCTGACCAGAATCATCGTATTCTAAGACCATTTGTCCATCCGTAAGTGGGATCGCAGTCGTCGGTCATAAATTTTTTCCTTCATCTCCTTGTCAAATTGTAACATTCTTAACTCTCTTCAATGGTCGTATTTAGATTATTTTGAGCTCATTGGAATGGTAACTTGACGAGCTTCTAAATGGTACCAGAATATGCTAATTCTGATACCGTTCGATACCCCAAAAGCGCGTTGGAACTCTTCGATCGTCATTTTGAAAATTAGATTGTTAATCTTTCCAAATCTCACGATCCAACGGAGACGCTCATAACTCCCTCGTTTGATGTCGGATTGGGTCAATTTTTGGTCATCTGAAAGGTACTTTAGTGCTCTTTCATTCTTGACTGGAATCATCATATTATGAGATGATTTTAGCATCAGTAAGTGCGATCTCATTCGTCGGTCATGAAATTTTCCTTCATCGCCTTGTCAAATAGTAACCTTCTTTACTCTCTCTTCAGTGGTCGAATTTAGATTATTTTGAGCTCATTGGATGTTAACTTGACAAACTTCTAAATGGGAATGGAATTGGCTAATTTTGGGGCGTTCGAGATCCAAAAGCACGTTGGAACTCTTCAATCGTCATTTTGCAATTTGGATTGTTAATCTTCCCAAATCGGGCGATCCAACGAGATGCTCATAACTCCCTCGTTTGATGTTGGATTTGATCAATTTTTGGTCATCTTAAAGGTACTTTAGTGCACTTTCATTCTGACCGAATCATCATCTTCTATGACCATATGGGCATTCGTAAGTGGGATAGCAGTCGTCGGTCGTGAATATTATCCTTCATCTCCTTGACAAATAGTAACCTTCTTAACTCTCTCTTCAATGGTCAAATTTAGATTATTTTGAGCTCATTGGAATGGTAACTTGACAAGCCTCTAAAAGGGACCGAAATTGGCTAATTTTGCGACCATTCGATATCCAAAAAGCAAGTTGGAACTCTTCAATAGCAATTTTGCAATTTGGATTGTAAATCTTTCCAAATCGCGTGATCCAACAGAGGCCGTCATAACTCCCTCGTTTGATGTTGGATTGGGTCGATTTTTTGTCATCTGAAAAGTACTTTAGTGCTCTTTCATTCCTCACTGGAATCATCGTATTCTAAGACCATTTGGGCATCCGTAAGTGGCATCGCAGTCGTCGGTCATGAATTTTTTCCTTCATGTCCTAGTAGAATAGTAACCTTCTTAACTCTCTCTTCAGTGGTCGAATTTAGATTATTTTGGGCTCATTGGGATGGTAACTTGACAAGCTTCTAAATGGGACCAGAATTGGCTAATTTTGGGACCGTTCGAGATCTAAAAAGCACGGTGGAATTCTTCAATGATCATTTTGCAATTTGGATTCTTAATCTTTCCAAATCAGGCGATCCAATGGAGACGCTCATAACTCCCTCGTTTGATGTCGGATTGGGTCAATTTTGGGTCATCTAAAAGGTACTTTAGAGCTCTTTCATTCCTGACTAGATTCATCGTATTCTAAGACCATTTGGGTATCAGTAAGTTGGTCATGAATTTTTTACTTCATCTCCTTGTCGAATAGTAACCTTCTTAACTCTCTCTTCAGTGGTCGAATTTAGATTATTTTGAGCTCATTAGAAAGGTAACTTGACAAGATTCTAAATGGTACCAGAATTGACTAATTCTGATACCGTTCGATATCCCAAAAGCGCGTTGGAACTCTTCGATTGTCATTTTGAAATTTAGATTGTTAATCTTTCCAAATCGCATGATCCAATGGAGACGCTCATAACTCCCTCGTTTGATGTCGGATTGGGTCAATTTTTGTCATCTGAAAGGTACTTTAGGGCTCTTTCATTCCTGACTGGAATCATCATATTATGAGACCATTTTAGCATCCGTAAGTGCAATCGCAGTCGTCGGTCATGAATTTTTCCTTCATCGCCTTGTCAAAAAGTAACCTTCTTTACTCAATCTTCAGTGGTCGAATTTAGATTATTTTGAGCTCATTGGACTGGTAACTTGACAAACTTCTAAATGCAACTAGAGTTGGCTAATTTTGAGACCGTTTGAAATCCAAAAAGCAAGTTGGAACTCTTCAATAGTAGTTTTGCAATTTGGATTCTAAATCTTTCCAAATCGCGCGATCCAACGGAGACACTCATAACTCCCTCATTTGATGTCGGATTAGGTCGATTTCTGGTCATCTAAAAGGTAATTTAGTGCTCTTTTATTCCTGACTGGAATCATCTTATTCTGAGACCATTTGGACATCCGTAAGTGGGTTCGCAGTCGTTGGTCATGAATTTTATCCTTCATCTCCTTGTCAAATAGTAACCTTCTTAACTCTGTCTTCAGCGGTCGAATTTAGATTATTTTGAGCTCATTGGAATGTTAACTTGACAAGCTTCTAAATGGGACAGGAATTGGCTAATTTTGGGACCATTCGAGATCCAAAAAGCACGGTGGAACTCTTCAATCGTCGTTTTGCAATTTGCATTCTTAATCTTTCCAAATCGGGCGATCCAACGGAGATGCTCATAACTCCCTCGTTTGATGTCGGATTGGGTCGATTTCTGGTCATCTAAAAGGTAATTTAGTGCACTTTTATTCCTAACTAGAATCATCGTATTCTGAGACCATTTGGGCATCCGTAAGTGGGATCGCAGTCGCTGGTCATGAATTTTATCCTTCAACTCCTTGTCGAATAGTAACCTTCTTAATTCTCTCTTTAGTGGTCGAATTTAGATTATTTTGAGCTCATTGGAATGTTAACTTGACAAGCTTCTAAATGGGACCGGAAGTGGCTAATTTTGAGATCATTCAAGATCCAAAAAGCTAGTTGGAACTCTTCAATAGTAATTTTGCAATTCGGATTGTAAATCTTTCCAAATCGCGCTATCCAATGGAGACGCTCATAACTTCGTCATTTCATGTCGGATTGGGTCAATTTTTGGTCATCTGAAAGGTACTTTAGTGCTCTTTCATTCCTGAATGGAATCATCGTATTTAGAGACCATTTGGGCATCCATAAGTGGTATCGCAGTCATCGGTCATGAATTTTTTCCTTCATCTCCTTGTCGAATAGTAACATTCTTAACTCTCTCTTCAGTGTTCAATTTTTGATTATTTTGAGCTCATTAGACTGGTAACTTGGCAAGCTTCTAAATGGGACCGGAATTGGCTAATTTTGAGACTGTTCAAGATGCAACCGTGACGCTCATAACTCCCTCGTTTGATGTCGGATTGTATCGATTTTTGTTCATCGGAAAGGTACTTTAGTGCTCTTTCATTCCTGACTGGAATCATCATTTTCTAAGACCATTTGCGCATTCGTAAGTGGTATCGCAGTCTTCGGTCGTGAATATTTTCCTTCATCCCCTTGTCTAATAGTAACCTTCTTAACTCTCTCTTCAGTGGTCGAATTTAGATTATTTTGAGCTCATTGGAATGGTAACTTGTCAAGCTTCTAAATTGGACTAGAATTTGCTAATTTTGGGACCGTTCGAGATCCAAAAAGCACGGTGGAACTCTTCAATCGTCATTTAACAATTTGGATTGTTAATCTTTCCAAATCGGGCGATCCAACGGAGACGCTCATAACTCCCTCGTTTGATGTCGGATTGGATCGATTTTTGGTCATCTGAAAGGTACTTTAGTGCGCTTTCATTCCTGACTAGAATCATCGTATTCTAAGACCATTTGTCCATCCGTAAGTGGGATCGCAGTCGTCGGTCATAAATTTTTTCCTTCATCTCCTTGTCAAATTGTAACATTCTTAACTCTCTTCAATGGTCGAATTTAGATTATTTTGAGCTCATTGGAATGGTAACTTGTCAAGCTTCTAAATGGTACCAGAATTGGCTAATTCTAAGACAGTTCGATATCCCAAAAGCGCGTTGGAACTCTTCGATCGTCATTTTGAACTTTGGATTGTTAATCTTTCCAAATCATATGATCCAACGGAGACGCTCATAACTACCTCGTTTGATGTCAGATTGGGTCAATTTTTTGTCATCTGAAAGTAACTTTAGTGCTCTTTCATTCTTGACTGGAATCATCATATTATGAGATGATTTTAGCATCCGTAAGTGCGATCGCATTCGTCGGTCATGAAATTTTCCTTCATCGCCTTGTCGAATAGTAACCTTCTTTACTCTCTCTTCAGTGGTCGAATTTAGATTATTTTGAGCTCATTGGAATGTTAACTTGACAAACTTCTAAATGGGAACGGAATTGGCTAATTTTGGGACTGTTCGAGATCCAAAAAGCACGTTGGAACTCTTCAATTGTCATTTTGCAATTTGGATTGTTAATCTTCCCAAATCGGGCGATCCAACAAAGACCCTCATAACTCCCTCGTTTGATGTTGGATTTGATCAATTTTTGGTCATCTTAAAGGTACTTTAGTGCACTTTCATTCCTGACTGGAATCATCATCTTCTATGACCATATGGGCATTCGTAAGTGGGATAGCAGTCGTCGGTCGTGAATATTATCCTTCATCTCCTTGATGAATAGTAACCTTCTTAACTCTCTCTTCAATGGTCAAATTTAGATTATTTTGAGCTCATTGGAATGGTAACTTGACAAGCCTCTAAAAGGGACTGAAATTGGCTAATTTTGCAACCATTCGATATCCAAAAAGCAAGTTGGAACTCTTCAATAGCAATTTTGCAATTTGGATTGTAAATCTTTCCAAATCGCGTTGTTGAGGCATAAAATAAGCAAGGAAGTGAAAACGACAAAGATCAAGAAATCACTTTGAAGATGAAAAAAATCAGCTTCTAGATCACTTTGCGCGGGTTCACGCAAAGTGAAATAGTTACGCCAGACCGCGCAAAGTGAAAGGATTGCGTGGAGAACGATATAGACAGTTTACGCGGGATTAAGGGTTTGCGCGGGGCCGCGCAAAGCATATCAATTGCGCGTGTCCGTGCAAAGTCTATGACGATGGGATAAAGATGGTTGGATGTTATTTTGTCCCACATCGACCAGATCTGAGATTTCCACTGGTGAAAATGTCTATAAATACCCCGTTCCTTCTCTAAAAAGGGGTTCACAGATTTCGGAGTGAAAGAAAGACGAAGGAGAAGACAGAAGGTGCGGAGTATTGGACTCCTCCACATTGTGCGGACCCGCGTAAAGCAAGTATTGGGCATAAGCGACATTCAAGTTTGCGCGGACCACAAAAAGCATATCGCTTAAGCGGACCCACGCAAACCGATTGCAAGGCGCCTTAAACAACAATGGATTGTTGTGCTGTTGGAATGGTTTAAGTCTTCAGATCTTCAAGTTCTTCTTATTTAGGAAGGAAGAGTCATCGACGAAGAGATGTATTCCTACTAAGTTTCAGGAGATGACCGAAATAGCACCGAAATGCTGCCGGAATCCTCGTGCTCTTGAAGACTGTTGATCAACTTGTCTATTCCTCCTAAGTCATAGGAGATGATTGAGATCATTGCCGTTATGCTGCCGAAAATTATATTTAAATAATTGTCATTTATAATAAATTCTTTGTAAACTATCTTAGAATCAAGGGATACCAGAGGATGTAAATGAATTCAGAATCAATAAAGTGTGATGATTGTCTTTATAACTATTCCATTATTATATTTGAATAAGATATTTTTCTCAAATCAAATACATTTGTTTCCTTGTCGAAACAAAATGGCGACTCCGCTGGGGATATTTGTCTTATTTAGCATTAACATTGGGAAAGTTGTAAGACTCTCGTCACTATTTTTGGCATCTATTAGACGCTAAAATGGCAACTCTCAGTGGGAACATCCTCCCCTTCATCTCCAAGATAGTTTACTTGGTCTTTCACGTACTAATTTCAGGTATGTTTTATTATTGAAGGTACCTAAATTCAATCACACAACACTACTAATGGCTAATATTGCGAGAAAAGTGAACTTCCGATTCATCGCTACCGGGTTCGTAATTGAATATGCGCCAAGCCAAACTCCTGAGCATACGAAAGCAAGCACTACAAGCAGGCGCAAAGTGACTCAAGTAACAGTGGGAGTCATTTCCGTTTCACCTCAACCACAAGAAAGTGATGAGAACTGGACTTTGGTCTTGTCTAGAAAGATGAAAGCAAAAACCTTAAAGAACCGCAAAGCGAAATTGTTTGCACCAAGAACTGAGGGACCAATTACGCGGAGCATAGCAAGAAGAAAACCCGAGCTCGCTCCTCCGGCGATTTATCCTGAACTAGCTGCTCCGCAGTTCTCATCACAAGATTTTCCAGCTTTGGTCGCCCCGAAGACCAAATGGACAGAAGCACAGAAAGGTAAAGCACGATGATAGGATCACCGATGCCCGTATCACCTCAAACAAATTCGCCTATAACCAGATCACATCGATTGGTTAAAAGCACGGGAAGTACACAAGAGTCAAATGAGACTCCAATTTCTCCCCTCTTAATAAGTCCTGTTACGTCAACATACTCTCATTTTACTCCAAAAACGGCTTCGACAAACAGTCAAGAGGCCACAGTATATATGGCAGAAACAGGTCAAGGAAATAGACCAACTACTGAAGAGGCGCAAAGAGTGCTAATGGATGAATGCCATAACCTTAGAGAAGCTCTGGTAACTCTGGCTCATAATGTAGCCCAGATAGTGGCCCCACCTATGATGGGAGCGACAAATGGACAAGAGAACTAACCTGAAGGTTCCCGTCCACAAGGGATAGGATCGCGAGGGTCTGTTCCAGCGACAAGAGCTATAACACAAGATGATGTAAGACAAGTTGTCGAAGAAGCAGTCAGATTAGAAAGAGAACGCGCGAATACTGGTCGTTTCAGATACCGGACACCCTACCCGAGAGAAGTAGAGGACGTTCCGTTTCCAGCCAATTTTAAGCACCCAAATTTTTAGAAGTTTAATGGGGAAGGATCACCGGAAGAACACCTGATGCATTTCATCACTAGCATGGGAAATTTCTCCACGATACCTCAATACTGCTTACGCTTATTTGGGTCATCGTTGACAAGTAAAGCTTTCAGGTGGTATTCAAATTTGGCACCAGTGTCTATACGAACATGGGAAGAAATGCAAGATGCTTTCATGTCAAACTTCTTTTCGTCAGAGCGCGATGTTAGCATCACAGAACTAGCTTCAGTACGACAGCGAGAAGGAGAACCAGTTGAAAAATTCATGACAGATGGAAGACACTGGGGCATCGTGTAGGCAATTCTTGGAAGAAAAGGAACAAGTCAAAATGTGTCTCGAACTCTATGGAAACAGAATTGCATTTGGACTCACCAAATACGATATCGGAACCTTTCGCGATCCGGCTACCAAAGCCCATGCACTGGAATTGATGACTCGTAAGATGCCAGCATTTCATCATGAAACTGTCGAAGAATACCTGGCAGGACAACCGTCAACACCATCAACCGGGATAAGAAGAATCAAGATGCGAGGAGTTCAAAAGATAAAGGCCTAAGGAAAAGAAGGTTGGAATCAATCAAGAGACAGATACGGTGGAAAAAAAGCTCGAATGCTCGATTCTCATGAAGGATTCGAGTTTGATAAAGAGGACGTGGTACCAATGATGCAACAATTGTTAAAAGCAGGTACCCTGGAATTATCAGAACCAAAACGTCCTGAAGATGTGACGAGGACTCGAGAAAGAAACTTTTGCCGTTATCATCGCCTAGTAGGACATCCGACAGAAAATTGTTATACGTTAAAATGCATCATACAAATGAATGATAAATAAAGGTGATATAATAACCAGCGGAAGCAAAGAAAAGAATGCAAGGGCGACAGTAAATGTATTTTCAATTTAAGAAAAGACTCAGGGACTGAAAGAGAAGGAAGATCGAAGGTCGGTAAGAAATGCAACAATGATTACGTTGCGATCGGGGAAGCAGATAATAAGTCCTGCAAAGCAAAAGGCGGAATCATAAGGAAACAAGTAACCGAAAGACGACATCAAGAAAGAAAATGCAAGATGACAAAAAAGTGGCTTATGATGTAGTTAGCCACTTGAAGGGTATACCGACGATTAAGTATTTACGATGCGCTCAAGTTGTCGGAAGAATTTCGACAGAGTTTGATTCAAGCACTGTCTGATCACGATGTGAGAGAAACTTTACTGGCAAAAATGAAGAATGAAAGAAACAATGAAAAGATGAATTGTCTACCAGTAATATCTTTCTCTGAAGATGATTTAATCGGTGAAATGGAACATAACAGGCCATTGATGATAGAATGATACATTTGCGAAAAGAAGATAAAAAGGATTATGATAGATAATGGGTCCGCAGTAAATCTTTTGCCACTCTCAATGATTACTAAATTGGGTCTTCGGTGTTTAGACTTGCGCCCCAGCGGAATGATGATACAAGGGTTCAATCAAGATGGACAACGCGCACTCGGTAAAATTACGGTGACATTAGAAGTGGGAGAATTAATCACTACTGTTGTATGTCACGTTATAAATGCTGTGACGACATATAACCTTCTCTTGGGAAGGCCGTGGATACATCAATACAATATTATACCTTCTACTCTACACCAAGAGCTTCAAATAATCGTAAAGATGGGATGCAGTATAAAGTAATGGCTGATGCAAAACCCTATACAGAAGCTGAGTCTTTCTTTGCAGATGCTAGCTATTATAAATGTTTCTCCGAAGAAATGGAAAATGATGATGGGAAGAGAATCGTAAAAGATGTCAGGATAAATAAAGTTAAAGAAGAAAGAGCAGAATCTTCTGGGACTGCAGAGGTAAGAAAGAAGTTCTATTTTGTACCAAAGCGCCTGAGACAACCGGGGCAACCGCCGTTGACATTATTATCGACAGAACAGCTGAAAGTCTTACAGTCCAATTACACAATGCCATTACCCAATATCGAAAGATGTAAGCCATTTGCAGCCCCTCCAAGAACATTTCAAGTCAGAGCCAGTACTTAATATCCTGAACCAATAGAGTTTCACGTAGCAGCAGAAGTAAAAGATGAAAATACAAGCAATGTATATCATGGAAAGTTAGCACCGTAAAATTTGAGGAAGTACAGTGCAGCAAGTAAGAAAATCATGAGAAATATGGGTTTTGATTGTGACAAACCCACTGGCTTGAATCATGGGAAAGGAATTCAAATCCCCCTCGGGGTTAATCAAGAAAAGCGAAGAAAATTCCAAGATTGGGAGTAGAATCAAGAATAAACATGGTATCGCTTAACATGACTTCACCGCACAAGATACTAAGGTAGTTGAATATCCCAAACCGCTCCAAGGCAAATAGAAGATGGGGGCAATGACGATAGATGGCTGTGAGAAATAAATTTGGGAACAATGAAAAGAGCCAAGAAACACATTCATCAACACACCTTTTCAGATCATGAATTTGAGAAATATGGCCAACTTCTCAAAGAAAATAAAGATGTCTTCGCCTGGACATATGAGGAAATGTCGGGATTGGAACCCTCTGTGGCAATGCATCGATTAAATATTTCCAAAGAAAAGAAACCAGTGAAGCAGGCACAAAGGCGATTTCACCCAGACCTGATTCCATTAATCGAAAAGGAAGTAAATAAATTAATAAAGGTTGGGTTCATCAGAGAAGTTAAATATCCTAAATGGATATCAAACATTGTTCCGGTGAAAAAGAAGAATGGGCAGATTAGAGTATGTATTGACTTCAGAGATCTAAATGAAGCATGTCCAAAGGACGACTTCCCTCTCCCGATAATAGAATTACTAATTGATAGCACTACTCAGTATGTTATCATGTCCTTTATGGACGGATATGCAGGCTATAATCAAATCAGGATGGCGCCTGAAGATGAAGAGGCGACGGCCTTCAGAACGCCGCTCGGAATTTACTGTTATAAAGTTATGCCTTTCGGTCTCAAAAACGCTGGGGCAACATATCAAAGGACAATGAAGAATATCTTTCAAGATATGATGCATAAACATGTTGAATGCTATGTTGATGATTTGGTGGTCAGATCTGAAGATCATCAAGAACACCGCGAACATTTAGCATCAGTCTTCCGAAGACTCAGAAAGAAGCAATTAAAGATGAACCCTGCTAAGTGTGCATTTGGAGTATCTTCTGGCAAATTCCTCGGCTTTGTGGTACGACACAGAGGAATCGAAATTGATCCAGAAAAAAATTAAAGCTATTCAAAATATGCCACCACCAACAACGTTGAAAGAATTAAAAAGCTTACAAGGGAAATTGGCATATATTCAGCGTTTCATTTCAAACCTCGCAGGAAGATGTCAGCCATTCTCTCGGTTAATGAAGAAAGATACAGAATTTGTATGGGATCATGCCTGCCAGAATGCATTTGATTCAATTAAGGAGTTATTAAAACAAATTACACGTGTTAATGTACCAAAGGAAAGGTAAGCCACTTATCTTATATACATCTGCAGCTACAAATTCTTTGGGTGCTTTGTTGGCACAGGTAAACGAAGCCGGAAAAGAGACTGCTCTTTATTATCTAAGCCGAACACTGATGGGGGCAGAATGTAACTATTCTTTGATCGAAAAAGAGTGTTTGGCGTTGGTATTCGCTGTGCAAAAGTTAAGGCATTATTGTCTCTCCCATGATATAACTCTGATCTCAAGAGCAGATCCGATAAAATTTTTGATGACCAGGCCAATGTTATCAGGAAGACTAGCCAAGTGGATGTTATTATTATCAGAATATACCATTTCGTATAAGCCACGAAAGCAAGAAAGGGCAAGCAATGACAGACTTTCTCAAAGACATCCTATAGCAGAATGTGAGGAAATTAATGATGAATTCCCAGATGAACAGTCATGTTGGTCAATCTCGAATCTCTGCGGATGTATTTTGATGGTGCTGCTCGAATAACGGGAGCGGGGCGGAGTAATATTCATTACGCCTCAAGGCGATTTATTAGCATACTCCTTCACGTTGGGCACCGCATGCACAAATAATGAAGCTGAATACAGAGCTCTTATCATCGGAATGGAAATAACACAGCAAATGGAAATAAAATCATTGCATATCTTCGGAGATTCTACATTGATTGTAAATCAATTGACAACAGATGTAATTTGAAGTAAGGAAAGAAGAACTTTTGCCTTATTATCTAAGGCATAACAGCTTGCTTAAACAGCTTACATGTATGTGGAAATTAAACACATACCGCGGTCAGAGAATGCAAAAGCAGATGCTTTAGCCAGTTTGGCAGTGGCTTTATCCTACACAAACCGAAGTCCTCTTCAGGTAACTATAGAAGAAAGAAGATTCCTGCCATCTGCAGAAGTTATCGAAGAAACCGTTGAAATATTGCCTATATCCTGTATGGAGGTAATGACAGATGATTGGCGTCGGCCTTTTACTGATTATCTCAAATATAATATCTTGCCAGAAGATAATACACAAAGATAGCAGATTAAGCAGCAATCAGGAAAATTTGTCATATGCAGCGAAGTATTATATAGAAAATCTTATAATGGAATGCTGTTAAGGTGCTTGGACAAGAAAGAAGCAAACCAAATGTTGCGAGAGGCACATTCAGGTGAATGTGGAGCACATCAAGCTGGCCGGAATTTATGCCATAGAGTGCATTGAATGGGTTATTATTGGCCTACTATGTTTAAAGATGCGATAGAATATGCAAAGCGGTGTCATGAATGTCAAATACACGGAGATATAATACATGTTCCTCCGGAAGAATTACATCAGTCTGTTGCTTCTTGGCCTTTCTCAGCCTGAGGACTCGACGTAATTGGTCCCATAAATCCCCCTTCGTCTAAAGAAAAACAGTACATTCTGGCAGCAACAGATTATTTCTCCAAATGGACTGAAGCAGTCGCCTTGCGTAGTGTTAAAGAGAAAGACGTGGTCAATTTTATCCGGCATGCTATAATATACCGTCATGGTATTCCGAAGAAGATCGTCATTGATAATGGCACCCCTTTTAAAAATAGAGGTATGGAAAAGTTATATCAGAAGTTCAGTATCCAGCATTCTTTTTCAACACCTTATTATCCTCCGGCCAATGGACTAGCAAAGGCGTTTAACAAAACAATTGTCAAGATAATGAAAAAAACGGTGACAGGCAATAAGCGCGATTGGGATGAAAAGTTACAAGAAGCATTATGGGCTTACAGAACCACCCATCGTACAGCAACAGGGGCGACACCGTATTCATTAATCTATGGTATGGAGGCAGTTATCCCAATTGAAATGCAGGTGGCATCACTCAGAATAGCAATGCATCACTATATAACAGATGATGAAAATGCAAAAATAAGGTCAAAGAATTAAACTTACTCAATGAGAAACGCTTGCGGCTACCAAGAATGGCGGTTGCAATCATATCGTGCCGAATATCGGCATTTGATAAACAAAGTTAAATACCATTCTTTCAAAAAAGGGGATATGGTGTTAATGTTGAAAAGACCTATAATGGTCACTCACGGACAAAGGGGCAAGTTCGAGCCTAAATGGGACGGTTCATATGTGGTGAAAGAAGTATACTCCAATGGGGCATATAGAATCACAAATCAAGAAGGACAGGGTATCGATGATACTTGTCAACGCCTGCTTTCATCAAAAGATACTATCCCTAAAGATAGACATGTGGATTTTGACCCAGAATATTATCGGCATAATGATTCTGTATCAAAAGGGGGCAAAGATGAATAAGATCATGTCTATATGTCGACAAAAGAAGCTATAAAGAAGAAATTCACAAGCATATCAATTATCAAAGCAGCAAATCTAGAAAATATATATATGATCATCATCATCAAATAAGATGGACAAAGTTAATATCATCTTGAAGATTCTCTTGAAGATATTGACAAAGTTATATTGCCTTACAAGGCACAAATTCTTGAAGATTCTCTTGAAGATATTATCTAAGCTGAGAATTATATGAAGATATTGACAAAGTTATATTGCCTTACAAGGCACAAATTCTTGAAGATTCTCTTGAAGATATTATCTAAGCTGAGAATTATATTTCCTTACAAGGCATGGATCTTCTTGAAGATATTTCGGAAATATCTACTATATTTGCAAATATGATGATCATATATATATTATTGCCTTACAAGGCATGGATTTTCTTAAAGATATTATCAAAAGCAAGGATATATCAATATCAATCAAAGAGGCAGTATAGCCAAGCCAAATCCTAAAAGAGCCTAATTGAGCCAAAAAAAAAAAAGATCAAGCTCGAAAAAAAAAATGCTCTCAAAGGATCAAGCTCTAAAAGAGCCGGCCAACTATACATAAGACCCATGAAGATCGCCATTCGGGCAAATGCGAGGAGTCAGGGCCTAAAAGCCCACGAAGACCATCGTGCGCACCCATGCGGGTAGCTGACGAAGTCAAGGATTCAAAGCCTAAAAGGCCATAAATCCGCGAAGACTAGTCACCGTAATTCCCATGCCATCTGTATAGCTTCCGGCAGCGCCATGGGGAACGGATGAAAATGCCCTCCCGTGAATGGGCTCGACCTTGCAGACGAAGAAAACAGGGGCCGCGGTGCGAGCTTTATGCCAACCGTACGTAAGACCCTCCAGGTATAGGGTTTGATTTCAGTAGTAACTCGTGAGGAAGGGCTTAAACCTACTCATTAATGGACTGGCGACCCTAGATTTGGTGCCCAAAGGTAGCCTTGCGAGCCTTGCGAACTCTAGAGAGTTACCGTGGCCAACCCTGTCCGTAAATCCAACAGTTCACCGTCCGGTAGCGTCAATGGGCCCCTCTGATGGACTGTGACCGTGAGCTCAAGGCAGTGAGAAGCCCAAAAGCGAACTCTAGAGAGTTACAGTGGCCATCACATAAGACCCATAAATGCTCCACTACTCATGAGCTTAAACTGTGTGTGTGCGCACACTCCACTACTCATGAGCATAAACTGCGTGTGGCTAATTGAATTGAAACTTAGTACCGCCAATTTAAATACTCACCTAGAAAATCCCGTACTAACAAAGCATAAAAGGTTTAGAAATTGTAAAAAATATAATGAAATTATTATATAAAGAATAAATATAACTTGATAATATTAGTAAAAAATGTAAATATAATGAAATTATTATATAAAGTATAAATATAATTTGATAATATTAGTATAAATATCATCAATATGCAAGATAGAAAATACCATCATAAACATCCCAAAATACTATCATGAAATATATGATAAATTACATCCAAGAAACATGAAAGAAAAGATCACATGTTTAAAATTACATGTTCAAAGATCCTCTGTAATCCCCATTGCTTCTGAATATCTGAGCAAATCTTCTTTCAATTGCGCCTGAGCTGCATCATGTCTAGATTTTTCTTCAAAAATAAGTCTCGCATGATTAGGAACGCCAGCAAGCTTATTCTCCAAAGAAGCAATCATTTCTTTACCTTGAAGTTATGCGAATTTTTTCGATATCAATAGATTGAGCATTCACCCGTATCTTCTCTTCAACATCTTGAATGATTAAGACCTGCTCATGATTCTTCCTCTCCAGCTGAGAGATTTCTTCCTTCAGAACGGCAATGCGGTCTTGAATAGTCTTGCTTTCATCAATATAAATCTTTAATTGATCCTGAAGAATTATATGCTCTTGTTCAAGTTTAGAAATTGATGAAGCTATCAGAAGGGCTTGTTCTTGTGATGAAGCCAACTGCCTTCTACACTCTAAAATCTCAGGAGCAATTGTAACATTCTCTACCGACGCCAAAGAAATTACGGAATCACGAAATTTGAGGAGTGAATCCCGCAAAGGAGATATGTTGATTCTGGCCATCTTGGTAGAGCTTTCCAAAATTTCTATAGCAACATCCAAGTCCAACCATTGATCAGGATTTCTAAAGATATGGATTATTGCTAACAGAGAATGTTTCACCATAAGCATTTTGTGAACAGGGATCTTCGCAAAGGATGATAGTTCAAAAGTAGTGGCTACAGAGTCAGAACTAGCCGCACCGCTGCAGGAATGAGTTCCTATAGTAAAAGAGGAAGAATATTCAATAATTATTATGAAATATATATATTGAGTAAAGATATTCAGTGTATATATATACCTATCACTGGAATACGACTAACAGAAGGAGAAGCTCTTTGAGCTATGGAAGGACTAAGTCCCACCATATCAGCAAAAGATGGTGCTCTAGCTTCTGTACTGGAATCTCTGGTAGCCGGAGTTGGCAAGTCAGTAGTTTCTATAGGAAATATAATTTTACGAGCCACTACTCTCCGTACTACCAATGGAACTATAGGTGCTCTTAGTGAAGATACCACAAGAGGGCTCACTGAAGAGATAGCACCTATTTCTGCAACTTGGGCACCTAAAAAGGGAGACACAATGATTTTAGATAAATAATAGTTGTTAAAATATAAATTAAGATATGTATATGGAAATTTTTTCTTTACCTGGTGAATACCCATATTCTCCATAATCTAAAGGCTCCTCTTCATCTTCCTCGGCTGCAAGAGATTTAGCAGGAACATTAATGCTAGGAGGAGTCTTAGCAATTGCAGGGGAAGATTCCATTTCAACTTCTTTCACAGTTGTTTCCTCTTCTTCGCCAATATCAACTTCACCTTCTTCAAAGGCATCATCTTTATCTTCACCACTATCATTATCTCCGCTATCTTCATATTGCGAAGATTCAGTTGTATCTGATGACAAAGTTGAACTTTCATCTTCCAAAGTTTCTTCGACAACTTCTTCAATGATAACTTGCTTCCCTTTATAAGAAACGGGTTGGCTGCTCTCCAGTGCAGACTCTTGGACTATAGGGGAAGCGGATGTTGGTCGAGTTCTTTCTGGAGGAATAGGGGATGATGATTGCAAACGCGTTCTTGATCTAGTCATCGGAGAAGATGGACTAGGACCAAGGGGTTGTGGAGGAGATGTGGAAGTACCAATAGCTGGTTCTTCTTGAACCGCTGCAGTCTTTGTAGGAATTGGAGAAGATGTACCTTTAGCATCATCTGCAGCTTGATTTGAAGAGTCCCGACGAGATTTCTCAAATTCTCTTAAATCTCTGTGGGCAAACCAGCCATCCAAAGTGTTGATGGGCTTGATTTCACGGATGGGATCTTCCAATGATATCTTTCTGCAAATTTCTCCAGGATGAGATGCATGGCTCTTCTCCGAAATACAGCCGATTCCGCTCTCTAAATTTCTGCCCTTCAGCCTGGGTGGATGAAGAAAGATAGAAGAATCCACTGGCAAGCATTTAGCGACCAAGTATGATTGGTGATCCCACCATCGCATCCAGCTATATGATGTATGGACTATGCGATCACAACCTGGAATGACGAAGAGGGAGCCAACGTAGCCATTTAGTAACTGTTTCCATATCATGGCCCAGTTAAGAGGACCAGTTCCATAACAGCGCATTTTTCTGGTAACCAACCCACAGTCTTGTGGCATAGTTTGATCATAACCAAATTGACGAGCAAAGCGACTGGGGTAGTAAGGTTCTCTCCAAAATTTCGTCCCTTCCCGCAGAGGTAAACTGCATGAGCGAATAGAAAAGAAGAAAGCTCTCTCTGCTGCAGTAAGTGTTTCGTTGTCCACCATGTCTGTATCTTCGATGTAGCGATAAAGGCGGAACTGAAAGAAGTTTATCTGATCATCATCTCGAATCTTATTTGCAACCCACTCATATGCTCTTCTAGCCATTGCTCTTTGCTGAAAGAACCAGAGTGGAAGATGAGAAGGATGAGAATATGCTTACTCCGAAGCCTCAAAAGTCCAAGGGAAATAAACTCCAAGTCACCCCGTAAAATAATGCCAAGAAGTATGTGCAGATGAAGCTCCCAGAATCGGGTCTTTTACGTGGGTAGCTACTTCTCCAAGGGCCCTGTAGATAGAACATAATGCAGGAGCAAGAGAATATTTATGGCCCTCCGTTAAAGCACCAGCCACAACGAAGACACTGGGACAAACAGCATCTGCCCACTTAGAGCTGGGTAATACGACCAATCTTAGCCAGTAAGCCAAGAACGCTGCAAGTTCTCCGAAAGAGCTATATTCTGGCTTTCCTCTTACTGCATCTCGAAGCTTCATTAGTTCTTTAGAGCGGCAGTCACGAAACCTTCAAAGAAAAATGAAGGAGGTTAATATGCAGGAATGGCTAAATAGTAAGAATATAAAGAAGGAGAATAATGATCAGATTGATAAATACCTAAGACCCCTAGAGAAATGAGCCAGCCATTGCAGAAGGGGAATTTTGTGGAAGTTGGGAAATTTGCCCATCTCTTTGAACAGTTCTATGGTAGTTTCAGAGATGGAAGGTTTACGGTCTTGAGAAGATACGAAGGCCAATTCTCTGTTTGTCGGAATGAATTCATCATAGAATTTGCCTGTTATTGTGAGACCAGCTATACGATGAAGATCCCAAAGAGATATGCTCATTTCGCCATAAGGAAGATGGAAGGAGTTGGTTGTAGGCGACCAGTATTCAAGGAAGCCTTTCAGAATATTGGGTTCTCTATAGAAGTATTTCGAAGTTACTTCTATTGCATCATAAAGGCCGATCTTTGCAAGAGTGCTCGTATGCTTCAAGAATATAGCCTCCGCCCATTCGAGAATAGTAGCGACGAGCGTTAACAAGCCCCGATGCGAAATTCTCGCCGGCCCCGAGTTGTTCTCGATCTCTGAGTGTCTGTCGCACCGTCTCATAAAAATGAGAAGGAAAGAGATCATGAGGACTGTGGAAAGGAGCTAAGAAGATCATGGGATAAGCTTCTCCTATCCTCTGTCGCGGCTTCTGAGTTTGAATGGTTCCTTCCAAAATTCGGGGCTCTCTTGAGGCCCATGATTCGGTATACATTAGCCTCTCGCCATGAACGTAATCTTTGGACTCACAGTCTAGCATAGACTGATGGCGATATACCTTGATGGGAATGATTGTCATGCCCTCCGCATGAGGGTTGTCAAATTTCATGACACCTTCGACAACTCGTACTGAGTCCCACGAGTTTTGAAGCCGCTTTTTCTTGTGTTCCTTGATCTTTTCTGCAAATTCTTTCGCCTTATTGCGGCGAGTTTTCTTCGGGCGAGAAGCAGGAGGAGTATCTTCGCGGAGAGGTGGTCTCTCACTATCAGTACGAATGTGGGCTGTGGTCTTAAACCATTCATCCCAGTCATATTCTCTTCCATGTTTTGGTGGACATTTAATATCTCCCAAGGAGATGGATCTATGAATAGGGGAGGGTAAAGACTTAATGCGATCAGAAAAGTCAAAAGTGGGGAGAACGGGTTCTTTGAAATAAGCTGGATTTCTAGAAGTTGTCTTTGTTCTTTTAGCAGGTGGTTGATCAGAAGAAGGCGAGTCGGAAGGAGACACAAGACGGGCTGTTTGTTTGATACGAGCCATGAAGAAAGACAGAGGAAGGAAGATAGGTGACAGAGTAAGAAATGAAGAAAGAAGAAAAATGGCTAAGTGTTGAAAAAAAAACATTTCAAAGGAATTGACTAAGTACAGAGTACTTTGCGCAAAGTATAAAGGTTTGCGCGGAAAATTTCAAGTTCAGAAGGACGTCGCGTAAAGTGAAACGGTTTGCAAGGGGTCGCGCAAAGTGGGAGATTTGAGCGGAATAAAATCGCCAGAGCAGAGTTTCAGCAGAGAACAGTTCGTGAAAATGACTAAGTAGTTGGACTATTTATAGTATTTTTTGACCGAGTACGGACTTTCGATCGAGCTTTATGCTGGTCGCAAAAACCTTATAAAGAGGAGTAATTTGATCCTTTTCTTTGAATTTCTGAAGGAAAAAACAAAGAACGAATCAAGGGGGCATCTGTTGAGGCATAAAATAAGCAAGGAAGTGAAAACGACAAAGATCAAGAAATCACTTTGAAGATGAAAGAAATCAGCTTCAAGATCACTTTGCTGGTTCGCGCAAAGTGAAATAGTTACGCGCAGACCGCGCAAAGTGAAAGGATTGCGCGGAGAACGATAAAGACAATTTACGCAGGATTAAGGGTTTGCGCGGGGCCGCGCAAAGCATATCGATTGCGCGTGTCCGCGCAAAGTCTATGACGATGGGATAAAAATGGTTGGATGTTATTTTGTCCCACATCGACCAGATCTGAGATTTCCACTGGTGAAAATATCTATAAATACCCCGTTCCTTCGCTAAAAAGGGGTTCAAAGATTTCAGAGTGAAAGAAAGACGAAGGAGAAGACAGAAGGTGCGGAGTATTGGACTCCTCCACATTGTGCGGACCCGGGCAAAGCAAGTATTGGGCATCTGTAGTTTGTGGACCCGCCCAAAGCATATCGTTTATGCGCGGACCAAGCACAAACAAATCACAAGGCCTATAACAAAGAATAGATTGTTGCACTGTTGGAATGGTTTAAGTCTTCAGATCTTCAAGTTCTTCTTATTTAGGAAGGAAGAGTCATCGACGAAGAGATGTATTCCTACTAAGTTTCAAGAGATGACCGAAATAGCACCGAAATGCTGCCGGAATCCTCGTGCTCTTGAAGACTGTTGATCAACTTGTCTATTCCTCCTAAGTCATAGGAGATGATTGAGATCATTGTTGTTATGCTGCCGAAAATTATATTTAAATAATTGTCATTTGTAATAAATTCTTTGTAAACTATCTTAGAATCAAGGGATACCAGAGGATGTAAATGAATTCAGAATCAATAAAGTGTGATGATTGTCTTTATAACTATTCCATTATTATATTTGAATAAGATATTTTTCCCAAATCAAATACATTTGTTTCCTTGTCGAAACACGCGTGATCCAACAGAGACGCTCATAACTCCCTCGTTTGATGTTGGATTGGGTCGATTTTTTGTCATCTGAAAGGTACTTTAGTGCTCTTTCATTCCTCACTGGAATCATCGTATTCTAAGACCATTTGGGCATCCCTAAGTGGCATCGCAGTCGTCGGCCATGAATTTTTTCCTTCATGTCCTAGTAGAATAGTAACCTTCTTAACTCTCTCTTCAGTGGTCGAATTTAGATTATTTTGGGCTCATTGGAATGGTAACTTGACAAGCTTCTAAATGGGACCAGAATTGGCTAATTTTGGGACCGTTCGAGATCCAAAAAGCATGGTGGAATTCTTCAATGATCATTTTGCAATTTGTATTCTTAATCTTTCCAAATCAGGCGATCCAATGGAGACGCTCATAACTCCCTCGTTTGATGTCGGATTGGGTCGATTTTGGGTCATCTGAAAGGTACTTTAGTGCTCTTTCATTCCTGACTAGACTCATCGTATTCTAAGACCATTTGGGTATCAGTAAGTTGGTCATGAATTTTTTACTTCATCTCCTTGTTGAATAGTAACCTTCTTAACTCTCTCTTCAGTGGTCGAATTTAGATTATTTTGAGGTCATTGGAATGGTAACTTGACAAGCTTCTAAATGGTACCAAAATTGGCTAATTCTGAGACTGTTCGATATCCCAAAAGCGCGTTGGAACTCTTCGATCGTCATTTTGAAATTTGGATTGTTAATCTTTCCAAATCGTACGATCCAACGAAGACGCTCATAACTCCCTCGCTTTGATGTCGATTGGGTCAATTTTTTGTCACCTGAAAGTTACTTTAGGGCTCTTTCATTCCTGACTGGAATCATCATATTATGAGACCATTTTAGCATCCGTAAGTGCAATCGCAGTCGTCGGTCATGAATTTTTCCTTCATCGCCTTGTCGAAAAGTAACCTTCTTTACTCAATCTTCAGTGGTCGAATTTAGATTATTTTGAGCTCATTGGACTGGTAACTTGACAAACTTCTAAATGGAACTAGAATTGGCTAATTTTGAGACCGTTAAATCCAAAAAGCAAGTTGGAACTCTTCAATAGTAGTTTTGCAATTTGGATTGTAAATCTTTCCAAATCGCGCGATCCAACGGAGACGCTCATAACTCCCTCGTTTGATGTCGATTAGGTCGATTTCGGTCATCTAAAAGGTAATTTAGTGCTCTTTTATTCCCGACCGAATCATCATATTCTGAGACCATTTGGGCATCCGTAAGTGGGTTCGCAGTCGTTGGTCATGAATTTTATCCTTCATCTCCTTGTCGAATAGTAACCTTCTTAACTCTGTCTTCAGCGGTCGAATTTAGATTATTTTGAGCTCATTGGAATGTTAACTTGACAAGCTTCTAAATGGGACAGGAATTGGCTAATTTTGGGACCATTCGAGATCCAAAAAGCACGGTGGAACTCTTCAATCGTCGTTTTGCAATTTGGATTCTTAATCTTTCCAAATCGGGCGATCCAACGGAGATGCTCATAACTCCCTCGTTTGATGTCGGATTGGGTCGATTTCTGGTCATCTAAAAGGTAATTTAGTGCACTTTTATTCCCGACTAGAATCATCATATTCTGAGACCATTTGAGCATCCGTAAGTGGGATCGCAGTCGCTGGTCATGAATTTTATCCTTCAACTCCTTGTCGAATAGTAACCTTCTTAATTCTCTCTTCAGTGGTCGAATTTAGATTATTTTGAGCTCATTGGAATGTTAATTTGACAAGCTTCTAAATGGGACTGGAAGTGGCTAATTTTGAGACCATTCGAGATCCAAAAAGCAAGTTGGAACTCTTCAATAGTAATTTTGCAATTCGGATTGTAAATCTTTCCAAATCGCGCTATCCAATGGAGACGCTCATAACTCCATCGTTTGATGTCGGATTGGGTCAATTTTTGGTCATCTGAAAGGTACTTTAGTGCTCTTTCATTCCTGAATGGAATCATCGTATTTAGAGACCATTTGGGCATCCATAAGTGGTATCGCAGTCGTCGGTCATGAATTTTTTCCTTCATCTCCTTGTCGAATAGTAACATTCTTAACTCTCTCTTCAGTGTTCAAATTTTGATTATTTTGAGCTCATTAGACTGGTAACTTGGCAAGCTTCTAAATGGGACCGGAATTGGCTAATTTTGAGACTGTTCAAGATGCAACCGAGACGCTCATAACTCCCTCGTTTGATGTCGGATTGTATCGATTTTTGTTCATCGGAAAGGTACTTTAGTGCTCTTTCATTCCTGATCGAATCATCATTTTCTAAGACCATTTGCGCATTCGTAGTGTGGTATCGCAGCTTCGGTCGTGAATATTTTCCTTCATCTCCTTGTCGAATATTAACCTTCTTAACTCTCACTTCAAAGGTCGAATTTAGATTATTTTGAGCTCATTGGAACGATAACTTGACAAGCTTCTAAATGGACTGGAATTGGCTAATTTTGGGACCGTTCAAGAACTGAAAAGCACGGTGGAACTCTTCAATCGTCATTTAACAATTTGGATTGTTAATCTTTCCAAATCAAGCGATCCAACGGAGACGCTCATAACTCCTTCGTTTGATGTCGATTGGATCGATTTTTGGTCATCTGAAAGGTACTTTAGTGCGCTTTCATTCCTGACTAGAATCATCGTATTCTAAGACCATTTGTCCATCCGTAAGTGGGATCGAAGTCGTCGGTCATAAATTTTTTCCTTCATCTCCTTGTCAAATTGTAACATTCTTAACTCTCTTCAATGGTCGAATTTAGATTATTTTGAGCTCATTGGAATGGTAACTTGTCAAGCTTCGAAATTGTACCAAAATTGGCTAATTCTAAGACAGTTCGATATCCCAAAAGCGCGTTGGAACTCTTCGATCGTTATTTTGAACTTTGGATTGTTAATCTTTCCAAATCATACGATCCAACGGAGACGCTCATAACTACCTCGTTTGATGTCAGATTGGGTCAATTTTTTGTCATCTGAAAGTAACTTTAGTGCTCTTTCATTCTTGACTGGAATCATCATATTATGAGATGATTTTAGCATCCGTAAGTGCGATCCCATTCGTCGGTCATGAAATTTTCCTTCATCGCCTTTGTCGAATAGTAACCTTCTTTACTCTCTTCAAGGTCGAATTTAGATTATTTTGAGCTCATTGGACTGTTAACTTGACAAACTTCTAAATGGGAACGAAATTGGCTAATTTTGGGACTGTTCGAGATCCAAAAAGCATGTTGGAACTCTTCAATCGTCATTTTGCAATTTGGATTGTTAATCTTCCCAAATCGGGCGATCCAACAGAGACCCTCATAACTCCCTCGTTTGATGTTGGATTTGATCAATTTTTGGTCATCTTAAAGGTACTTTAGTGCACTTTCATTCCTGACTGAATCATCATCTTCTATGACCATATGGGCATTCGTAAGTGGGATAGCAAGTCGGGTCATGAATATTATCCTTCATCTCCTTGAAGAATAGTAACCTTCTTAACTCTCTTTCAATGGTCAAATTTAGATTATTTTGAGCTCATTGGAATGGTAACTTGACAAGCCTCTAAAAGGGACCGAAATTGGCTAATTTTGCGACCATTCGATATCCAAAAAGCAAGTTGGAACTCTTCAATAGCAATTTTGCAATTTGGATTGTAAATCTTTCCAAATCGCGTGATCCAACAGAGACGCTCATAACTCCCTCGTTTGATGTTGGATTGGGTCGATTTTTTGTCATCTGAAAGGTACTTTAGTGCTCTTTCATTCCTCACTGGAATCATCGTATTCTAAGACCATTTGGGCATCCGTAAGTGGCATCGCAGTCGTCGGTCATGAATTTTTTCCTTCATGTCCTAGTAGAATAGTAACCTTCTTAACTCTCTCTTCAGTGGTCGAATTTAGATTATTTTGGGCTCATTGGAATGGTAACTTGACAAGCTTCTAAATGGGACCAGAATTGGCTAATTTTGGGACCGTTCGAGATCCAAAAAGCACGGTGGAATTCTTCAATGATCATTTTGCAATTTGGATTCTTAATCTTTCCAAATCACGATCCAATGGAGACGCTCATAACTCCCTCGTTTGATGTCGATTGGGTCGATTTTGGGTCATCCGAAAGGTACTTTAGTGCTCTTTCATTCCTGACTAGATTCATCGCATTCTAAGACCATTTGGGTATCAAGAAGTGGGATCGTTGGTCATGAATTTTTTCCTTCATCTCCTTGTCGAATAGTAACCTTCTTAACTCTCTCTTCAGTGGTCGAATTTAGATTATTTTGAGATCATTGGAATGGGAAATTGACAAGCTTCTAAATGGTACCAAAATTGTCTAATTCTGATACTGCTCGATATCCTAAAAGCACGTTGGAACTGTTCGATCGTCATTTTGAAATTTGGATTGTTAATCTTTCCAAATCGCACGATCCAACGGAGATGCTCATAACTCCCTCGTTTGATGTCGATTGGGTCAATTTTTTGTCACCTGAAAGTTACTTTAGGGCTCTTTCATTCCTGACCGGAATCATCATATTATGAGACCATTTTAGCATCCGTAAGTGCAATCGCAGTCGTCGGTCATGAATTTTTTCCTTCATCTCCTTGTCGAAAAGTAACCTTCTTTACTCAATCTTCAAGGGTCGAATTTAGATTATTTTGAGCTCATTGAATGGTAACTTGACAAACTTCTAAATGCAACTAGAATTGGCTAATTTTGAGACCGTTCGAATCCAAAAGCAAGTTGGAACTCTTCAATAGTAGTTTTGCAATTTGGATTGTAAATCTTTCCAAATCGCACGATCCAACGAGACGCTCATAACTCCCTCGTTTGATGTCGATTAGGTCGATTTTTGGTCATCTAAAAGGTAATTTAGTGCTCTTTTATTCCCGACTGAATCGTCATATTCCAAGACCATTTGGGCATCCCTAAGTGGGATCGCAATCGTTGGACATGAATGTTTTTGTCTTCTCCTTGTCCAATAGTAACCTTCTTAACTCTCTTTCAAGGGTCAATTTAGATTATTTTGAGCTCATTGGAATGTTAACTTGACAAGCTTCTAAATGGGACCGAATTGGCTAATTTTGAGACCATTCGAGATCCAAAAAGCAAGTTGGAACTCTTCAATAGTAATTTTGCAATTTGGATTGTAAATCTTTCCAAATCGCGCGATCCAATGTAGACGCTCATAACTCCCTCGTTTGATGTCAGATTGGGTCAATTTTTGGTCATCTGAAAGGTACTTTAGTGCTCTTTCATTCCTGACTGGAATCATCGTATTCTGAGACCATTTGGGCATCCATAAGAGGGATCATCGTCGGTCCTGAATTTTTCCTTCATCTCCTTGTCCAATAGTAACCTTCATAACTCTCTTTCAAGGTCAAATTTAGATTATTTTGAGCTCATTGGAATGGTAACTTGACAAGCTTCTAAATGGGACCGAATTGGCTAATTTTGAGACCGTTTCGATATCCAAAAGCAAGTTGGAACTCTTCAATAGTAATTTTGCAATTTGGATTGTTAATCTTTCCAAATCGCGATCCAACGAGACGCTCATAACTCCCTCGCTTTGATGTCGATTGGGTCGATTTTTGTCATCTGAAAGGTACTTTAGTGCTCTTTCATTCCTGATCGGAATCATCATATTCTAAGACCATTTGGGCATCCGTAAGTGGTATCGCATTGCTTCGGTCATGAATTTTTCCTTCATCTCCTTGTCGAATAGTAACCTTCTTAACTCTTCTTCAAGGGTCGAATTTAGATTATTTTGAGCTCATTGGAATGGTAACTTGACAAGCTTCTAAATGGGACTAGAATTGGCTAATTTTGGGACCGTTCGAGATCCAAAAGCACGTTGGAACTCTTCAATCGTCATTTTGCAATTTGGATTGTTAATCTTTCCAAATCGGCAAGATCCAACGAGACGCTCATAACTCCCTCGTTTGATGTCGATTGGTCGATTTTTGGTCATCCGAAAGGTACTTTAGTGCTCTTTCATTCCTGACTGGAATCATCGTATTCTAAGACCATTTGGGCATCTGTAAGTGGGATCAAGTCGTCGGTCATGGATTTTTCCTTCACCTCCTTGTCGAATAGTAACCTTCTTAACTCTCTCTTCAGTGGTCGAATTTAGATTATTTTGAGCTCATTGGAATGGTAACTTGAAAAGCTTCTAAATGGTACCAGAATTGGCTAATTTTGATACCGCTCGATATCCCAAAAGCGCGTTGGAACTCTTCAATCGTCATTTTGAAATTTGGATTGTTAATATTTCCAAATCGCACGATCCAACGGAGATGCTCATAACTCCCTCGTTTGATGTCGGATTGGGTCAATTTTTGTCATCTGAAAGGTACTTTAGTGCTCTTTCATTTCTACTGAATCATCATATTCTGAGACCATTTTAGCATCCGTAAGTGGGATCGCAATCGTCGGTCATGAATTTTTCCTTCATCTCCTTGTCGAAAAGTAACCTTCTTTACTCAATCTTCAAGTGGTCAATTTAGATTATTTTGAGCTCATTGAATGGTAACTTGACAAACTTCTAAATGCAACTAGAATTGGCTAATTTTGAGACCGTTTCGAATCCAAAAGCAAGTTGGAACTCTTCAATAGTAGTTTTGCAATTTGATTGTAATCTTTCCAAATCGCGCGATCCAACGAGAGACGCTCATAACTCCCTCGTTTGATGTCGATTAGGTCGATTTTTGTCATCTAAAAGGTAATTTAGTGCTCTTTTATTCCCGACTGAATCATCGTATTCTCGAGACCATTTGGGCATCCGTAAGTGGGATCACGTATCGTTGGTCATGAATTTTATCCTTCATCTCCTTGTCGAATAGTAACCTTCTTAACTCTCTTCAAAGGAATTTAGATTATTTTGAGCTCATTGGAATGTTAACTTGACAAGCTTCTAAATGGGACAGAATTGGCTAATTTTGGGACCATTCGAGATCCAAAAGCACGGTGGAACTCTTCAATCGTCGTTTTGCAATTTGGATTCTTAATCTTTCCAAATCGGGCGATCCCAACGAGATGCTCATAACTCCCTCGTTTGATGTCGATTGGGTCGATTTCTGGTCATCTAAAAGGTAATTTAGTGCACTTTTATTCCCGACTAGAATCATCGTATTCTCGAGACCATTTGGCATCCGTAAGTGGGATCGCAATGTCATTGGTCATGAATTTTATCCTTCAACTCCTTGTCGAATAGTAACCTTCTTAATTCTCTCTTCAAGGGTCGAATTTAGATTATTTTGAGCTCATTGGAATGTTAATTTGACAAGCTTCTAAATGGGACCTAAGTGGCTAATTTTGAGACCATTCGAGATCCAAAAGCAAGTTGGAACTCTTCAATAGTAATTTTGCAATTCGATTGTAAATCTTTCCAAATCGCGCTATCCAATGGAGACGCTCATAACTCCGCTTTGATGTCGGATTGGGTCATTTTGGTCATCCGAAAGGTACTTTAGTGCTCTTTCATTCCTGAATGGAATCATCGTATTTAGAGACCATTTGGGCATCCATAAGTGGTATCGCAGTCGTCGTTCATGAATTTTTTCCTTCATCTCCTTGTCGAATAGTAACATTCTTAACTCTCTTTCAAGTGTTCAAATTTTGATTATTTTGAGCTCATTAGACTGGTGACTTGGCAAGCTTCTAAATGGGACCGAATTGGCTAATTTTGAGACTGCTTCAAGATGCAACCGAGACGCTTCATAACTCCCTCATTTGATGTCGGATTGTATCATATTTTTGTTCATCTCATCCGAAAGGTACTTTAGTGCTCTTTCATTCCTGACTGGAATCATCATTTTCTAAGACCATTTGCGCATTCGTAAGTGGTATCGCAGTCTTCGGTCGTGAATATTTTCCTTCATCTCCTTGTCTAATAGTAACCTTCTTAACTCTCTCTTCAAGGTCGAATTTAGATTATTTTGAGCTCATTGGAATGGTAACTTGACAAGCTTCTAAATTGGACTAGAATTGGCTAATTTTGGGACCGTTCGAGATCCAAAAGCACGGTGGAACTCTTCAATCGTCATTTAACAATTTGGATTGTTAATCTTTCCAAATCGGGCGATCCAACGAGACGCTCATAACTCCCTCGTTTGATGTCGATTGGATCGATTTTTGGTCATCTGAAGGTACTTTAGTGCGCTTTCATTCCCGACTAGAATCATCGTATTCTAAGACCATTTGTCCATCCGTAAGTGGGATCGAAGTCGTCGGTCATAAATTTTTTCCTTCATCTCCTTGTCAAATTGTAACATTCTTAACTCTCTTCAATGGTCGAATTTAGATTATTTTGAGCTCATTGGAATGGTAACTTGTCAAGCTTCTAAATGGTACCAGAATTGGCTAATTCTAAGACAGTTCGATATCCCAAAAGCACGTTGGAACTCTTCGATCGTCATTTTGAACTTTGGATTGTTAATCTTTCCAAATCATACGATCCAACGGAGACGCTCATAACTACCTCGTTTGATGTCAGATTGGGTCAATTTTTTGTCATCTGAAAGTAACTTTAGTGCTCTTTCATTCTTGACTAGAATCATCATATTATGAGATGATTTTAGCATCCGTAAGTGCGATCGCATTCGTCGGTCATGAAATTTTCCTTCATCGCCTTGTCGAATAGTAACCTTCTTTACTCTCTTTCAATGGTCGAATTTAGATTATTTTGAGCTCATTGGACGGTTAACTTGACAAACTTCTAAATGGGAACAGAATTGGCTAATTTTGGGACCATGCTCGAGATCCAAAAGCACGTTGGAACTCTTCAATCGTCATTTTGCAATTTGGATTGTTAATCTTCCCAAATCGGGCGATCCAACAGAGACCCTCATAACTCCCTCGTTTGATGTTGATTTGATCAATTTTTGGTCATCTTAAAGGTACTTTAGTGCACTTTCATTCCTGACGAATCATCATCTTCTATGACCATATGGGCATTCATAAGTGGGATAGCAAATGTCGGTCATGAATATTATCCTTCATCTCCTTGACGAATAGTAACCTTCTTAACTCTCTCTTCAATGGTCAAATTTAGATTATTTTGAGCTCATTGGAATGGTAACTTGACAAGCTTCTAAATGTGACCATAATTGGCTAATTTTGAGACCATTCGAGATACAGAAAGCAAGTTGAAACTCTTCAATAGTAATTTTGCTATTTGGATTGTAAATCTTTCCAAATCGCGTGATCCAACAGAGACGCTCATAACTCCCTCGTTTGATGTTGGATTGGGTCGATTTTTTGTCATCTGAAAGGTACTTTAGTGCTCTTTCATTCCTCACTGGAATCATCGTATTCTAAGACCATTTGGGCATCCGTAAGTGGCATCGCAATCATCGTCATGAATTTTTTCCTTCATGTCCTAGTAGAATAGTAACCTTCTTAACTCTCTTCAAAGGGTCGAATTTAGATTATTTTGGGCTCATTGGAATGGTAACTTGACAAGCTTCTAAATGGGACCGAATTGGCTAATTTTGGGACCGTTCGAGATCCAAAAGCACGGTGGAATTCTTCAATGATCATTTTGCAATTTGGATTGTTTATCCTTCTAAATCAAGCGATCCAATGGAGACGCTCCTAACGCCCTGGTTTGATGTCAGATTGGGTTGATTTTTGGTCATCTGAAAGGTCCTTTAGTGCTCTTTCATCCCTGACTAGAATCATCGTATTCTAAGACCATTTGGGTATCAGCATAAGTTGGTCATGAATTTTTTACTTCATCTCCTTGTCGAATAGTAACCTTCTTAACTCTCTCTTCAAAGGGTCGAATTTAGATTATTTTGAGGTCATTGGAATGGTAACTTGACAAGCTTCTAAATGGTACCAAAATTGGCTAATTCTGAGACTGTTCGATATCCCAAAAGCGCGTTGGAACTCTTCGATCGTCATTTTGAAATTTGGATTGTTAATCTTTCCAAATCGTACGATCCAACGAAGACGCTCATAACTCCCTCGTTTGATGTCAGATTGGGTCAATTTTTTGTCACCTGAAAGTTACTTTAGGGCTCTTTCATTCCTGACTGGAATCATCATATTATGAGACCATTTTAGCATCCGTAAGTGCAATCGCAGTCGTCGGTCATGAATTTTTCCTTCATCGCCTTGTCGAAAGTAACCTTCTTTACTCAATCTTCAAGTGGTCGAATTTAGATTATTTTGAGCTCATTGACTGGTAACTTGACAAACTTCTAAATGCAACTAGAATTGGCTAATTTTGAGACCGTTCGAAATCCAAAAAGCAAGTTGGAACTCTTCAATAGTAGTTTTGCAATTTGGATTGTAAATCTTTCCAAATCGCGATCCAACTGAGACGCTCATAACTCCCTCGTTTGATGTTGGATTAGGTCGATTTTTGGTCATCTAAAAGGTACTTTAGTGCTCTTTTATTCCCGACTGGAATCATCGTATTCTGAGACCATTTGGGCATCCGTAAGTGGGATCGCAGTCGTTGGTCATGAATTTTATCCTTCATCTCCTTGTCGAATAGTAACCTTCTTAACTCTGTCTTCAGCGGTCGAATTTAGATTATTTTGAGCTCATTGGAATGTTAACTTGACAAGCTTCTAAATGGGACCGAATTGGCTAATTTTGAGACCATTCGAGATCCAAAAGCAAGTTGGAACTCTTCAATAATCATTTTGCAATTTAGATTGTTAATCTTTCCAAATCGCGCTATCCAATGAAGATGCTGATAACTCCCTCGTTTGATGTCGGATTGGGTCAATTTTTGGTCATCTAAAAGGTAGTTTAGTGCTCTTTCATTCCTCACTAGAATCATCGTATTCCAAGACCATTTGGGCATCCTTAAGTGGGATCGTAGTCGTCTGTCCTGAATTTTTTGTTCATCTCCTTATCCAATAGCCACCTTCCTAATTCCCTCTTTAAAGGTCAAATTTAGAATATTTTGATCTCATTGGATTGGTAACTTGACAAGTTTTCAAATGGGAGCAGAATTGGCTAATTTCGAGATCTTCGAATCCAAAAGCACCGTTGAACTCTTCAATCGTAATTTTGCAATTTGATTGTTAATCTTTCCAAATCGATGATCCAACCGAGACGCTCATAACTCCCTCGCTTGATGTCGATTGGTCGATTTTTGTTCATCTAAAGGTACTTTAGTGCTCTTTCATTCCCGACTGAATCATCATTTTCTAAGACCATTTGGGCATCCGTAAGTGGTATCGTAGTCTTGGTCATGAATTTTTCCTTCATCTCCTTGTCTAATAGTAACCTTCTTAACTCTCTCTTCAAGGGTCGAATTTAGATTATTTTGAGCTCATTGGAATGGTAACTTGACAAGCTTCTAAATGGACTAGAATTGGCTAATTTTGGACCGCTCGAGATCCAAAAGCACGTTGGAACTCTTCAATCGTCATTTTGCAATTTGGATTGTAATCTTTCCAAATCGGGTGATCCAACAGAGACCCTCATAACTCCCTCGTTTGATGTCGGATTGGGTCAATTTTTAGCCATCTGAAAGGTACATTAGTGCCTTTTCATTCTAGACTGGAATCATCGTATTCTGAGACCATTTGGGCATCCGTAAGTGGGATGGCATTCGTTGGTCATGAATTTTTTCCTTCATCTCCTTGTCGAATAGTTACCTTCTTAACTCTCTCCAGTTGTCAAATTTAGATTATTTTGAGCTCGTTGGAATGGTAACTTGACGAGCTTCTAAATGGTACCAGAATATGCTAATTCTGATACCGTTCGATACCCCAAAAGCGCGTTGGAACTCTTCGATCGTCATTTTGAAAATTAGATTGTTAATCTTTCCAAATCTCACGATCCAACGGAGACGCTCATAACTCCCTCGTTTGCTGTCGGTTGGGTCAATTTTTGGTCATCTAAAAGTTACTTTAGTGCTCTTTTCATTCCTGATCGAATCATCATATTAAGACCATTTTAGCATCCGTAAGTGCAATCGCAATCGCGGGTCATGAATTTTTCCTTCATCTCCTTGTCGAAAAGTAACCTTCTTTACTCAATCTTCAAGGGTCAATTTAGATTATTTTGAGCTCATTGAATGGTAACTTGACAAACTTCTAAATGCAACTAGAATTGGCTAATTTTGAGACCGTTCGAAATCCAAAAGCAAGTTGGAACTCTTCAATAGTAGTTTTGCAATTTGGATTGTAAATCTTTCCAAATCGCGCGATCCAACGAGACGCTCATAACTCCCTCGCTTTGATGTCGATTAGGTCGATTTTTGGTCATCTAAAAGGTAATTTAGTGCTCTTTTTTATTCCCGACGAATCATCGTATTCTCGAGACCATTTGGGCATCCGTAAGTGGGTTCGCAATCGTTGGTCATGAATTTTATCCTTCATCTCCTTGTCGAATAGTAACCTTCTTAACTCTCTCTTCAAATGGGTCGAATTTAGATTATTTTGAGCTCATTGGAATGTTAACTTGACAAGCTTCTAAATGGGACAGAATTGGCTAATTTTGGGACCATTCGAGATCCAAAAGCACGTGGAACTCTTCAATCGTCGTTTTGCAATTTGGATTCTTAATCTTTCCAAATCGGGCGATCCAACGAGAGATGCTCATAACTCCCTCGCTTGATGTCGGATTGGGTCGATTTCTGGTCATCTAAAAGGTAATTTAGTGCACTTTTATTCCCGACTAGAATCATCATATTCTGAGACCATTTGAGCATCCGTAAGTGGGATCGCAGTCGCTGGTCATGAATTTTATCCTTCAACTCCTTGTCGAATAGTAACCTTCTTAATTCTCTTCAAGGGTCGAATTTAGATTATTTTGAGCTCATTGGAATGTTAATTTGACAAGCTTCTAAATGGGACCTAAGTGGCTAATTTTGAGACCATTCGAGATCCAAAAGCAAGTTGGAACTCTTCAATAGTAATTTTGCAATTCGGATTGTAATCTTTCCAAATCGCGCTATCCAATGGAGACGCTCATAACTCCGTCGCTTGATGTCGATTGGGTCAATTTTTGGTCATCCGAAAGGTACTTTAGTGCTCTTTTCATTCCTGAATGGAATCATCATATTTAGAGACCATTTGGGCATCCATAAGTGGTATCGCATGTCGTTCGGTCATGAATTTTTTCCTTCATCTCCTTGTCGAATAGTAACATTCTTAACTCTCTCTTCAAGTGTTCAAATTTTGATTATTTTGAGCTCATTAGACTGGTAACTTGGCAAGCTTCTAAATGGGACCGAATTGGCTAATTTTGAATTTGAGACAAGTTTTCAAGATGCAACCGAGACGCTCATAACTCCCTCGTTTGATGTCGGATTGTATCGATTTTTGTTCATCTAAAGGTACTTTAGTGCTCTTTCATTCCCGACTCGAATCATCATTTTCTAAGACCATTTGCGCATTCGTAAGTGGTATCGCAGCCTCTTCGGTCGTGAATATTTTTTCCTTCATCTCCTTGTCTAATAGTAACCTTCTTAACTCTCTCTTCAAAGGGTCGAATTTAGATTATTTTGAGCTCATTGGAATGGTAACTTGACAAGCTTCTAAATTGACTAGAATTGGCTAATTTTGGGACCGTCGAGATCCAAAAGCACGGTGGAACTCTTCAATCGTCATTTAACAATTTGGATTGTTAATCTTTCCAAATCGGGCGATCCAACGAGACGCTCATAACTCCCTCGCTTGATGTCGGATTGGATCGATTTTTGGTCATCTGAAGGTACTTTAGTGCTTTCATTCCCGACTAGAATCATCGTATTCTAAGACCATTTGTCCATCCGTAAGTGGGATCGCATGTCGTCGGTCATAAATTTTTCCTTCATCTCCTTGTCAAATTGTAACATTCTTAACTCTCTTCAATGGTCGAATTTAGATTATTTTGAGCTCATTGGAATGGTAACTTGACAAGCTTCTAAATGGTACCAGAATTGGCTAATTCTAGACAGCTTCGATATCCCAAAAGCGCGTTGGAACTCTTCGATCGTCATTTTGAACTTTGGATTGTTAATCTTTCCAAATCATATGATCCAACGAGACGCTCATAACTACCTCGCTTTGATGTCAGATTGGGTCAATTTTTTTGTCATCTGAAAGTAACTTTAGTGCTCTTTCATTCTTGACTGGAATCATCATATTATGAGATGATTTTAGCATCCGTAAGTGCGATCGCATTCGTCGGTCATGAAATTTTCCTTCATCGCCTTGTCGAATAGTAACCTTCTTTACTCTCTCTTCAATGGTCGAATTTAGATTATTTTGAGCTCATTGGACTGTTAACTTGACAAACTTCTAAATGGGAACGGAATTGGCTAATTTTGGGACTGTTCGAGATCCAAAAAGCACGTTGGAACTCTTCAATCGTCATTTTGCAATTTGGATTGTTAATCTTCCCAAATCGGGCGATCCAACAGAGACCCTCATAACTCCCTCGTTTGATGTTGGATTTGATCAATTTTTGGTCATCTTAAAGGTACTTTAGTGCACTTTCATTCCTGACTGGAATCATCATCTTCTATGACCATATGGGCATTCGTAAGTGGGATAGCAGTCGTCGGTCGTGAATATTATCCTTCATCTCCTTGACGAATAGTAACCTTCTTAACTCTCTCTTCAATGGTCAAATTTAGATTATTTTGAGCTCATTGGAATGGTAACTTGACAAGCCTCTAAAAGGGACCGAAATTGGCTAATTTTGCGACCATTCGATATCCAAAAAGCAAGTTGGAACTCTTCAATAGCAATTTTGCAATTTGGATTGTAAATCTTTCCAAATCGCGTGATCCAACAGAGACGCTCATAACTCCCTCGTTTGATGTTGGATTGGGTCGATTTTTTGTCATCTGAAAGGTACTTTAGTGCTCTTTCATTCCTCACTGGAATCATCGTATTCTAAGACCATTTGGGCATCCGTAAGTGGCATCGCATCGTCGGTCATGGGTCATGAATTTTTTTTTCTTCATGTCCTAGTAGAATAGTAACCTTCTTAACTCTCTTCAATGGTCGAATTTAGATTATTTTGGGCTCATTGGAATGGTAACTTGACAAGCCTCTAAATGGGACCAGAATTGGCTAATTTTGGGACCGTTCGAGATCCAAAAAGCACGGTGGAATTCTTCAATGATCATTTTGCAATTTGGATTCTTAATCTTTCCAAATCAGAGATCCAATGGAGACGCTCATAACTCCCTCGTTTGATGTCGGATTGGGTCGATTTTGGGTCATCTGAAAGGTACTTTAGTGCTCTTTCATTCCTGACTAGATTCATCGCATTCTAAGACCATTTGGGTATCAGTAAGTTGGTCATGAATTTTTTACTTCATCTCCTTGTCGAATAGTAACCTTCTTAACTCTCTCTTCAGTGGTCGAATTTAGATTATTTTGAGGTCATTGGAATGGTAACTTGACAAGCTTCTAAATGGTACCAAAATTGGCTAATTCTGAGACTGTTCGATATCCAAAAGCGTTGGAACTCTTCGATCGTCATTTTGAAATTTGGATTGTTAATCTTTCCAAATCGTACGATCCAACGAAGACGCTCATAACTCCCTCGTTTGATGTCAGATTGGGTAAATTTTTTGTCACCTGAAAGTTACTTTAGGGCTCTTTCATTCCTGACTGGAATCATCATATTATGAGACCATTTTAGCATCCGTAAGTGCAATCGCAGTCGTCGGTCATGAATTTTTCCTTCATCGCCTTGTCGAAAAGTAACCTTCTTTACTCAATCTTCAGTGGTCGAATTTAGATTATTTTGAGCTCATTGGACTGGTAACTTGACAAACTTCTAAATGCAACTAGAATTGGCTAATTTTGAGACCGTTAAATCCAAAAGCAAGTTGGAATTCTTCAATAGTAGTTTTGCAATTTGGATTGTAAATCTTTCCAAATCGCGCGATCCAACGAGACGCTCATAACTCCCTCGTTTGATGTCTGATTAGGTCGATTTCGGTCATCTAAAAGGTAATTTAGTGCTCTTTTATTCCTGACTGGAATCATCGTATTCTCGAGACCATTTGGGCATCCGTAAGTGGGTTCGCAGTCGTTGGTCATGAATTTTATCCTTCATCTCCTTGTCGAATAGTAACCTTCTTAACTCTGTCTTCAGCGGTCGAATTTAGATTATTTTGAGCTCATTGGAATGTTAACTTGACAAGCTTCTAAATGGGACAGGAATTGGCTAATTTTGGGACCATTCGAGATCCAAAAAGCACGGTGGAACTCTTCAATCGTCGTTTTGCAATTTGGATTCTTAATCTTTCCAAATCGGGCGATCCAACGGAGATGCTCATAACTCCCTCGTTTGATGTCGGATTGGGTCGATTTCTGGTCATCTAAAAGGTAATTTAGTGCACTTTTATTCCTGACTAGAATCATCGTATTCTGAGACCATTTGAGCATCCGTAAGTGGGATCGCAGTCGCTGGTCATGAATTTTATCCTTCAACTCCTTGTCGAATAGTAACCTTCTTAATTCTCTCTTCAGTGGTCGAATTTAGATTATTTTGAGCTCATTGGAATGTTAATTTGACAAGCTTCTAAATGGGACCAGAAGTGGCTAATTTTGAGACCATTCGAGATCCAAAAAGCAAGTTGGAACTCTTCAATAGTAATTTTGCAATTCGGATTGTAAATCTTTCCAAATCGCGCTATCCAATGGAGACGCTCATAACTCCGTCGTTTGATGTCGGATTGGGTCAATTTTTGGTCATCTGAAAGGTACTTTAGTGCTCTTTCATTCCTGAATGGAATCATCGTATTTAGAGACCATTTGGGCATCCATAAGTGGTATCGCAGTCGTCGGTCATGAATTTTTTCCTTCATCTCCTTGTCGAATAGTAACATTCTTAACTCTCTCTTCAGTGTTCAAATTTTGATTATTTTGAGCTCATTAGACTGGTAACTTGGCAAGCTTCTAAATGGGACCAGAATTGGCTAATTTTGAGACTGTTCAAGATGCAACCGAGACGCTCATAACTCCCTCGTTTGATGTCGGATTGTATCGATTTTTGTTCATCGGAAAGGTACTTTAGTGCTCTTTCATTCCTGACTGGAATCATCATTTTCTAAGACCATTTGCGCATTCGTAAGTGGTATCGCAGTCTTCGGTCGTGAATATTTTCCTTCATCTCCTTGTCTAATAGTAACCTTCTTAACTCTCTCTTCAGTGGTCGAATTTAGATTATTTTGAGCTCATTGGAATGGTAACTTGACAAGCTTCTAAATTAGACTAGAATTGGCTAATTTTGGGACCGTTCGAGATCCAAAAAGCACGGTGGAACTCTTCAATCGTCATTTAACAATTTGGATTGTTAATCTTTCCAAATCGGGCGATCCAACGGGATGCTCATAACTCCCTCGTTTGATGTCGGATTGGATCGATTTTTGGTCATCTGAAAGGTACTTTAGTGCGCTTTCATTCCCGACTAGAATCATCGTATTCTAAGACCATTTGTATCCGTAAGTGGGATCGCAGTCGTCGGTCATAAATTTTTCCTTCATCTCCTTGTCAAATAGTAACCTTCTTAACTCTCTTCAGTGGACGAATTTAGATTATTTTGAGCTCATTGGAATGGTAGCTTGACAAGCTTCCAATTGGTACCAGAATTGGCTAATTCTGATACCGTTCGATATACCAAAAGCGTGTTCGAACTCTTCGATCGTCATTTAGAGATTTGGATTGTTAATCTTTCCAAATCATCCGATCCAACGGAGACGCTCATAACTACCTCGTTTGATGTCAGATTGGGTCAAATTTTTGTCATCTGAAAGTAACTTTAGTGCTCTTTCATTCTTGACTGGAATCATCATATAATGAGATGATTTTAGCATCCGTAAGTGCGATCACATTCGTCGGTCATGAAATTTTCCTTCATCGCCTTGTCGAATAGTAACCTTCTTTACTCTCTTCAGTGGTCGAATTTAGATTATTCTGAGCTCATTGGACTGTTAACTTGACAAACTTCTAAATGGGAACGGAATTGGCTAATTTTGGGACTGTTCGAGATCCAAAAAGCACGTTAGAACTCTTCAATCGTCATTTTGCAATTTGGATTGTTAATCTTCCCAAATCGAGCGATCCAACAGAGACCCCCATAACTCCCTCGTTTGATGTTGGATTTGATCAATTTTTGGTCATCTTAAAGGTACTTTAGTGCACTTTCATACCTGACTGAATCATCATCTTCTATGACCATATGGGCATTCGTAAGTGGGATAGCAAAGCGTCGGTCGTGAATATTATCCTTCATCTCCTTGACGAATAGTAACCTTCTTAACTCTCTCTTCAATGGTCAAATTTAGATTATTTTGAGCTCATTGGAATGGTAACTTGACAAGCCTCTAAAAGGGACCGAAATTGGCTAATTTTGCGACCATTCGATATCCAAAAAGCAAGTTGGAACTCTTCAATAGCAATTTTGCAATTTGATTGTAAATCTTTCCAAATCGCGTGATCCAACAGAGACGCTCATAACTCCCTCGTTTGATGTTGGATTGGGTCGATTTTTTGTCATCTGAAAGGTACTTTAGTGCTCTTTCATTCCTCACTGGAATCATCGTATTCTAAGACCATTTGGGCATCCGTAAGTGGCATCGCAGTCGTCGGTCATGAATTTTTTCCTTCATGTCCTAGTAGAATAGTAACCTTCTTAACTCTCTTTCAAAGGGTCGAATTTAGATTATTTTGGGCTCATTGAATGGTAACTTGACAAGCTTCTAAATGGGACCGAATTGGCTAATTTTGGGACCGCTCGAGATCCAAAAGCACGGTGGAATTCTTCAATGATCATTTTGCAATTTGGATTGTTAATCTTTCCAAATCAAGGATCCAATGGAGACGCTCATAACTCCCTCGTTTGATGTCCGATTGGGTCGATTTTGGGTCATCCGAAAGGTACTTTAGTGCTCTTTCATTCCCGACTAGATTCATCGCATTCTAAGACCATTTGGGTATCAAGGGAAGTTGGTCATGAATTTTTTACTTCATCTCCTTGTCGAATAGTAACCTTCTTAACTCTCTTCAGGGGTCGAATTTAGATTATTTTGAGGTCATTGGAATGGTAACTTGACAAGCTTCTAAATGGTACCAAAATTGGCTAATTTTGAGACTGCTCGATATCCCAAAAGCGCGTTGGAACTCTTCGATCGTCATTTTGAAAATTAGATTGTTAATCTTTCCAAATCTCATGATCCAACGGAGACGCTCATAACTCCCTCGTTTGATGTCAGATTAGGTAAATTTTTTGTCACCTGAAAGTTACTTTAGGGCTCTTTCATTCCTGACTGGAATCATCATATTATGAGACCATTTTAGCATCCGTAAGTGCAATCGCAGTCGTCGGTCATGAATTTTTCCTTCATCGCCTTGTCGAAAAGTAACCTTCTTTACTCAATCTTCAGTGGTCAAATTTAGATTATTTTGAGCTCATTGGACTGGTAACTTGACAAACTTCTAAATGCAACTAGAATTGGCTAATTTTGAGACCGTTCGAAATCCAAAAGCAAGTTGGAATTCTTCAATAGTAGTTTTGCAATTTGGATTGTAAATCTTTCCAAATCGCGCGATCCAACGGAGACGCTCATAACTCCCTCGTTTGATGTCGGATTAGGTCGATTTCTGGTCATCTAAAAGGTAATTTAGTGCTCTTTTATTCCTGACTGGAATCATCGTATTCTGAGACCATTTGGGCATCCGTAAGTGGGTTCACAGTCGTTGGTCATGAATTTTATCCTTCATCTCCTTGTCGAATAGTAACCTTCTTAACTCTGTCTTCAGCGGTCGAATTTAGATTATTTTGAGCTCATTGGAATGTTAACTTGACAAGCTTCTAAATGGGACAGGAATTGGCTAATTTTGGGACCATTCGAGATCCAAAACGCACGGTGGAACTCTTCAATCGTCGTTTTGCAATTTGGATTCTTAATCTTTCCAAATCGGGCGATCCAACGGAGATGCTCATAACTCCCTCGTTTGATGTCGGATTGGGTCGATTTCTGGTCATCTAAAAGGTAATTTAGTGCACTTTTATTCCTGACTAGAATCATCGTATTCTGAGACCATTTGAGCATCCGTAAGTGGGATCGCAGTCACTGGTCATGAATTTTATCCTTCAACTCCTTGTCGAATAGTAACCTTCTTAATTCTCTCTTCAGGGGTCGAATTTAGATTATTTTGAGCTCATTGGAATGTTAATTTGACAAGAAGTGGCTAATTTTGAGACCATTCGAGATCCAAAAAGCAAGTTGGAACTCTTCAATAGTAATTTTGCAATTCGGATTGTAAATCTTTCCAAATCGCGCTATCCAATGGAGACGCTCATAACTCCGTCGTTTGATGTCAGATTGGGTCAATTTTTGGTCATCTGAAAGGTACTTTAGTGCTCTTTCATTCCTGAATGGAATCATCGTATTTAGAGACCATTTGGGCTCCATAAGTGGTATCGCAGTCGTCGTTCATGAATTTTTTCCTTCATCTCCTTGTCGAATAGTAACATTCTTAACTCTCTCTTCAGTGTTCAAATTTTGATTATTTTGAGCTCATTAGACTGGTAACTTGGCAAGCTTCTAAATGGGACCAGAATTGGCTAATTTTGAGACTGTTCAAGATGCAACCGAGACGCTCATAACTCCCTCATTTGATGTCGGATTGTATCGATTTTTGTTCATCGGAAAGGTACTTTAGTGCTCTTTCATTCCTGACTGATCATTTTCTAAGACCATTTGCGCATTCGTAAGTGGTATCGCAGTCTTCGGTCGTGAATATTTTCCTTCATCTCCTTGTCTAATAGTAACCTTCTTAACTCTCTCTTCAGTGGTCGAATTTAGATTATTTTGAGCTCATTGGAATGGTATCTTGAAAAGCTTCTAAATTGGACTAGAATTGGCTAATTTTGGGACCGTTCGAGATCCAAAAAGCACGGTGGAACTCTTCAATCGTCATTTAACAATTTGGATTGTTAATCTTTCCAAATCGGGCGATCCAACGGAGACGCTCATAACTCCCTCGTTTGATGTCGATTGGATCGATTTTTGGTCATCTGAAGGTACTTTAGTGCGCTTTCATTCCCGACTAGAATCATCGTATTCTAAGACCATTTGTCCATCCGTAAGTGGGATCGCAGTCGTCGGGTCATAAAATTTTTCCTTCATCTCCTTGTCAAATTGTAACATTCTTAACTCTCTTCAATGGTCGAATTTAGATTATTTTGAGCTCATTGGAATGGTAACTTGTCAAGCTTCTAAATGGTACCAGAATTGGCTAACTCTAAGACAGCGATATCCCAAAAGCGCGTTGGAACTTTTCGATCGTCATTTTGAACTTTGGATTGTTAATCTTTCCAAATCATACGATCCAACGAGACGCTCATAACTACCTCGTTCGATGTCAGATTGGGTCAATTTTTTGTCATCTGAAAGTAACTTTAGTGCTCTTTCATTCTTGACTGAATCATCATATTATGAGATGATTTTAGCATCCGTAGTAAGTGCGATCGCATTCGTTGGTCATGAAATTTTCCTTCATCGCCTTGTCGAATAGTAACCTTCTTTACTCTCTCTTCAAAGGGTCGAATTTAGATTATTTTGAGCTCATTGACTGTTAACTTGACAAACTTCTAAATGGGAACTAATTGGCTAATTTTGGGACTGTTCGAGATCCAAAAAGCACGTTGGAACTCTTCAATCGTCATTTTGCAATTTGGATTGTTAATCTTCCCAAATCGGGCGATCCAACAGAGACCCTCATAACTCCCTCGTTTGATGTTGGATTTGATCAATTTTTGGTCATCTTAAAGGTACTTTAGTGCACTTTCATTCCTGACTGGAATCATCATCTTCTATGACCATATGGGCATTGTTGAGGCATAAAAAAATATTCCATGACCAGGGATATTTTGGTAATTTTCATGTCCAGGGATATTTTGGTAATTTCCATGTCCAGGGGTATTTTGGTAATTTCCATGTCCAGGGGTATTTTGGTAATTTCCATGTCCAGGGGTATTTTGGTAATTTCTATGTGCAGGGGTATTTTGGTAATTTCTATGTCCAGTTAGGTTTTCGGTAATTTCTTTCGGGGTATTTTGGTAATTTTCATGTCCATGGGTATTTTGACAAATTCATAAAATCCAAGTCCGATGGGTAGTTTAAATTTTGGTTTCCAAGTCCATTAGTTTAGGTATTTTGGTAAAATTCCAAGTCCAGGGGTAGTTTAGGTATTTTGGTAAAATTCCAAGTCCAGGGGTAGTTTAGGTATTTTTCCAAGTCCAGGGGTAGTTTAGGTATGTTGGTGAAAAAAGCATTGGAAAGAGTAGTTTGGTAAAAAAAGGTGCAAATGTGTCCTTTGAAAGGAGAAAGGTGGTACACCACCATTTAAGAGGGAAGTTGGTGGTCACCATGGTTTAAGGAAAGAGAAGGTCCATATGTGAAAGAATAGGTGGTGGTGATCACCACTCTGTAAGAGTGGTGGGGCCTATAAATACCCCTCCCTGATTCATTTGAAAGGTTGGATCGGTGAGATCGATTCTTGGGTCGAATTGAGAGAGAAGCAAGGCAAAAGAAGGAGAAGATACTTTGCATGAGTCGCGAATGAAAGTGGGAAAAGTCCCGCAAGCTAGATATTGCGGCGCTTACACGAGGGAAGGTGTAATTGCGCGAACCGCGCAAAGTTCGAAGAAAAACTCCATTGTCTTTCCATCTTTGTATTATTGGCGCCAATACATTTATTTTGAGAGATCCACACCGTTCACTGGATCCCTCTCGAGATTTCGACCGTGAATAGTGAGTTTTCACCTTCTTTTGATGTGGCCCACCTAGATAATCAAGCCAAGAAAGTAGCTGAACGGTCAGTCAACGATCACTATTGCGATCATACGAACAAGCATGGTTGCACAAAGATCAACATGGTTTTGATGGGTTTTTCTACTTGATGAATGGTTCGATCCACCTTTCTGGTGCGAGTGTGGCCCACAACCAACGGACGGAGCTTCTTTTTGAGACAGACTTCGTGAAGAATGATGATTCATTTTTTGAAGCTAAAGGAAAATCCACTCCGTCCATTGATTTCGGGGTGAAAAATTTTAGGATGGACCGCTTTTGGAGTGGAATTGGTCCATCCATGAGCCTAGCTACACGTCGTCCATTCTCAACTATTCAACGGTTAAGATGTTGCAATCGACTGCATGGAACAGACGGACATCTAGGCAAGGGTAAAGCCTATCCTCCGAAGAGTATGACTGACGGTTCGATCATTCAATGGAGTTGTGAGTGGGCCACACAACACGAAACTCGATTGCGTGGGAAGACGCTGTGTGTCTTTTGGAAATGAAGAAGATGAGTTTTGTCATTCACCGCTGCCGACTTTAAAAATCCATGCACGGCTCGTGCACTTGGATACTATGTACATGCAATGTCAAGACCTAAACCTAACGTGATGTTCGTGAGAAATCCGATCCGGCCATCTTCATTGTCGGCTCATTTAACACGTTGAGACAGAGTTTGAAGAATATCCAGATATCGGAAATCACGATCTCGGGGGGGCTGATTTGTCGCTTTGCCATTTCTACAAGGATTCGTAGCCGAAAACGTGTACGGTTAATTTGTGGTTCTAAGGCTTCATATAAAGTTTCGAGCAAAATGGACGGTGGAAACCCCATGATCTTACGTTTTGGGAGACTTTTTCAAATCGTAGGCCCAATCTGATGTGATCGGCATTTTCTATGGGCCTGACTACACTTCAACGGACTTCTTCATATTTTAAGGAAGAATGACCGAAGGATGCTCCATCTTATTGAAGATTGGTCGATCGAATCAACAATTCCTCCCAAGTATTGGGAGATGACCGAAATAAGCTACTTTATGGTCTTAATTCCTATTTTTCTTGAAGATTTTGATTGATCGACGATTTCCTCCTAAGTACCAGGAGATCCAAACCATCGTCGAATGACGCTTTCTATCTGAATCTTCTCTTTCATTTAGTATATTATATTAATTGTACTTTGTTTTCATCAAGGGAATCAGAGGATGTAAATAAACTCAGAATAAATGTGATCAATGTTCTCTTATTCTTTCTTTGTTATCATTGAATAAATCCCCCAAACCAAACACTTTTGTTTCCTTGTCGAAACAGGCATTCGTAAGTGGGATAGCAGTCGTCGGTCGTGAATATTATCCTCCATCTCCTTGACGAATAGTAACCTTCTTAAATCTCTCTTCAATGGTCAAATTTAGATTATTTTGAGCTCATTGGAATGGTAACTTGACAAGCCTCTAAAAGGGACCGAAATTGGCTAATTTTGCGACCATTCGATATCCAAAAAGCAAGTTGGAACTCTTCAATAGCAATTTTGCAATTTGGATTGTAAATCTTTCCAAATCGCGTGATCCAACAGAGACGCTCATAACTCCCTCGTTTGATGTTGGATTGGGTTGATTTTTTGTCATCTGAAAGGTACTTTAGTGCTCTTTCATTCCTCACTGGAATCATCGTATTCTAAGACCATTTGGGCATCCGTAAGTGGCATCGCAGTCGTCGGTCATGAATTTTTTCCTTCATGTCCTAGTAGAATAGTAACCTTCTTAACTCTCTCTTCAGTGGTCGAATTTAGATTATTTTGGGCTCATTGGAATGGTAACTTGACAAGCCTCTAAATGGGACCAGAATTGGCTAATTTTGGGACCGTTCGAGATCCAAAAAGCACGGTGGAATTCTTCAATGATCATTTTGCAATTTGGATTGTTAATCTTTCCAAATCAGGCGATCCAACGGAGACGCTCATAACTCCCTCGTTTGATGTCGGATTGGGTCGATTTTTTTTGGTCATCTGAAAGGTACTTTAGTGCTCTTTCATTCCCGATTAGATCATCGTATTCTAAGACCATTTGGGTATCGTAAGTGGGTATCGCAGTTGGTCATGAATTTTTTCTTCATCTCCTTGTCGAATAATAGTAACCTTCTTAACTCTCTCTTCAGTGGTCGAATTTAGATTATTTTGAGGTCATTGGAATGGTAACTTGACAAGCTTCTAAATGGTACCAAAATTGGCTAATTCTGAGACTGTTCGATATCCCAAAAGCGCGTTGGAACTCTTCGATCGTCATTTTGAAATTTGGATTGTTAATCTTTCCAAATCGTACGATCCAACAAAGACGCTCATAACTCCCTCGTTTGATGTCAGATTGGGTAAATTTTTTGTCACCTGAAAGTTACTTTAGGGCTCTTTCATTCCTGACTGGAATCATCATATTATGAGACCATTTTAGCATCCGTAAGTGCAATCGCAGTCGTGTCGGTCATGAATTTTTCCTTCATCGCCTTGTCGAAAAGTAACCTTCTTTACTCAATCTTCAAGTGGTCGAATTTAGATTATTTTGAGCTCATTGACCGAATGGTAACTTGACAAACTTCTAAATGCAACTAGAATTGGCTAATTTTGAGACCGTTCAAATCCAAAAGCAAGTTGGAACTCTTCAATAGTAGTTTTGCAATTTGGATTGTAAATCTTTCCAAATCGCGCGATCCAACGAGAGACGCTCATAACTCCCTCGTTTGATGTCGATTAGGTCGATTTCTTCGGTCATCTAAAAGGTAATTTAGTGCTCTTTTTATTCCCGACTAGAATCATCGTATTCTCGAGACCATTTGGGCATCCGTAAGTGGGTTCACAATTGGTCATGAATTTTATCCTTCATCTCCTTGTCGAATAGTAACCTTCTTAACTCTCTTTCAAATGGTCGAATTTAGATTATTTTGAGCTCATTGGAATGTTAACTTGACAAGCTTCTAAATGGGACAGAATTGGCTAATTTTGGGACCATTCGAGATCCAAAAGCACGGTGGAACTCTTCAATCGTCGTTTGCAATTTGGATTCTTAATCTTTCCAAATCGGGCGATCCAACGAGATGCTCATAACTCCCTCGTTTGATGTCGGATTGGGTCGATTTCTGGTCATCTAAAAGGTAATTTAGTGCACTTTTATTCCTGACTAGAATCATCGTATTCTGAGACCATTTGAGCATCCGTAAGTGGGATCGCAGTCGCTGGTCATGAATTTTATCCTTCAACTCCTTGTCGAATAGTAACCTTCTTAATTCTCTCTTCAGTGGTCGAATTTAGATTATTTTGAGCTCATTGGAATGTTAATTTGACAAGCTTCTAAATGGGACCTAAGTGGCTAATTTTGAGACCATTCGAGATCCAAAAAGCAAGTTGGAACTCTTCAATAGTAATTTTGCAATTCGGATTGTAAATCTTTCCAAATCGCGCTATCCAATGGAGACGCTCATAACTCCGTCGTTTGATGTCGGATTGGGTCAATTTTTGGTCATCTGAAAGGTACTTTAGTGCTCTTTCATTCCTGAATGGAATCATCGTATTTAGAGACCATTTGGGCATCCATAAGTGGTATCGCAATGTCGGTCATGAATTTTTTCCTTCATCTCCTTGTCGAATAGTAACATTCTTAACTCTCTCTTCAAGTTGTTCAAATTTTGATTATTTTGAGCTCATTAGACTGTAACTTGGCAAGCTTCTAAATGGGACCTAATTTTTGGCTAATTTTGAGATCGTTCAAGATGCAACCGAGACGCTCATAACTCCCTCGTTTGATGTCGATTGTATCGATTTTTGTTCATCTAAAGGTACTTTAGTGCTCTTTCATTCCCGACTGAATCATCATTTTCTAAGACCATTTGCGCATTCGTAAGTGGTATCGCAGCTTCGGTCGTGAATATTTTCCTTCATCTCCTTGTCTAATAGTAACCTTCTTAACTCTCTCTTCAAAGGGTCGAATTTAGATTATTTTGAGCTCATTGGAATGGTAACTTGACAAGCTTCTAAATTGGACTAGAATTGGCTAATTTTGGGACCGTTCGAGATCCAAAAGCACGGTGGAACTCTTCAATCGTCATTTAACAATTTGGATTGTTAATCTTTCCAAATCGGGCGATCCAACGAGACGCTCATAACTCCCTCGCTTTGATGTCGGATTGGATCGATTTTTGGTCATCTGAAGGTACTTTAGTGCGCTTTCATTCCCGACTAGAATCATCGTATTCTAAGACCATTTGTCCATCCGTAAGTGGGATCGCAGTCGTCGGGTCATAAATTTTTCCTTCATCTCCTTGTCAAATTGTAACATTCTTAACTCTCTTCAATGGTCGAATTTAGATTATTTTGAGCTCATTGGAATGGTAACTTGTCAAGCTTCTAAATGGTACCAAATTGGCTAATTCTAAGACAGTTCGATATCCCAAAAGCAGCGTTGGAACTCTTCGATCGTCATTTTGAACTTTGATTGTTAATCTTTCCAAATCATACGATCCAACGGAGACGCTCATAACTACCTCGCTTGATGTCGATTGGGTCAATTTTTTGTCATCTGAAAGTAACTTTAGTGCTCTTTCATTCTTGACTGAATCATCATATTATGAGATGATTTTAGCATCCGTAAGTGCGATCGCATTCGTCGGTCATGAAATTTTCCTTCATCGCCTTGTCGAATAGTAACCTTCTTTACTCTCTCTCAAGGGTCGAATTTAGATTATTTTGAGCTCATTGACTGTTAACTTGACAAACTTCTAAATGGGAACGAATTGGCTAATTTTGGGACTGCTTCGAGATCCAAAAGCACGTTGGAACTCTTCAATCGTCATTTTGCAATTTGGATTGTTAATCTTCCCAAATCGGGCGATCCAACAGAGACCCTCATAACTCCCTCGTTTGATGTTGATTTGATCAATTTTTGGTCATCTTAAAGGTACTTTAGTGCACTTTCATTCCTGACTGAATCATCATCTTCTATGACCATATGGGCATTCGTAAGTGGGATAGCAATCGTCGGTCATGAATATTATCCTTCATCTCCTTGACGAATAGTAACCTTCTTAACTCTCTCTTCAATGGTCAAATTTAGATTATTTTGAGCTCATTGGAATGGTAACTTGACAAGCCTCTAAAAGGGACCGAAATTGGCTAATTTTACGACCATTCGATATCCAAAAACAAGTTGGAACTCTTCAATAGCAATTTTGCAATTTGGATTGTAAATCTTTCCAAATCACGTGATCCAACAGAGACGCTCATAACTCCCTTGTTTGATGTTGGATTGGGTCGATTTTTTGTCATCTGAAAGGTACTTTAGTTCTCTTTCATTCCTCACTTGAATCATCGTATTCTAAGACCATTTGGGCATCCGTAAGTGGCATCGCAATGGTCGGTCATGAATTTTTTCCTTCATGTCCTAGTAGAATAGTAACCTTCTTAACTCTCTTCAATGGTCAAATTTAGATTATTTTGGGCTCATTGGAATGGTAACTTGACAAGCTTCTAAATGGGATCAGAATTGGCTAATTTTGGGACCGTTCGAGATCCAAAAAGCACGGTGGAATTCTTCAATGATCATTTTGCAATTTGGATTCTTAATCTTTCCAAATCAAGGCATCCAATGGAGACGCTCATAACTCCCTCGTTTGATGTCTGATTGGGTCGATTTTGGGTCATCTGAAAGGTACTTTAGTGCTCTTTCATTCCTGACTAGATTCATCGTATTCTAAGACCATTTGGGTATCGCAGTTGTTGTCATGAATTTTTTCTTCATCTCCTTGTCGAATAGTAACCTTCTTAACTCTCTCTTCAAAGGGTCAAATTTAGATTATTTTGAGCTCGTTGGAATGGTAACTTGACGAGCTTCTAAATGGTACCAGAATATGCTAATTCTGATACCGTTCGATACCCCAAAAGCGCGTTGTAACTCTTCGATCGTCATTTTGGAAATTAGATTGTTAATCTTTCCAAATCTCACGATCCAACGGAGACGCTCATAACTCCCTCGTTTGCTGTCAGATTGGGTCAATTTTTTGTCACCTGAAAGTTACTTTAGGGCTCTTTCATTCCTACTGGAATCATCATATTATGAGACCATTTTAGCATCCGTAAGTGCAATCGCAGTCGTCGGTCATGAATTTTTCCTTCATCGCCTTGTCGAAAAGTAACCTTCTTTACTCAATCTTCAGTGGTCGAATTTAGATTATTTTGAGCTCATTGGACTGGTAACTTGACAAACTTCTAAATGCAACTAGAATTGACTAATTTTGAGACCGTTCGAATCCAAAAGCAAGTTGGAACTCTTCAATAGTAGTTTTGCAATTTGGATTGTAAATCTTTCCAAATCGCGCGATCCAACGAGACGCTCATAACTCCCTCGTTTGATGTCGATTAGGTCGATTTTTGGTCATCTAAAAGGTAATTTAGTGCTCTTTTATTCCCGACTAAATCATCGTATTCTCGAGACCATTTGGGCATCCGTAAGTGGGTTCACAATGTTTGGTCATGAATTTTATCCTTCATCTCCTTGTCGAATAGTAACCTTCTTAACTCTCTCTTCAATGGTCGAATTTAGAATATTTTGAGCTCATTGGAATGTTAACTTGACACAAGCTTCTAAATGGGACAGAATTGGCTAATTTTGGGACCATTCGAGATCCAAAAGCACTGTGGAACTCTTCAATCGTCGTTTTGCAATTTGGATTCTTAATCTTTCCAAATCGGGCGATCCAACGAGATGCTCATAACTCCCTCGCTTGATGTCGGATTGGGTCGATTTTTGGTCATCTAAAAGGTAATTTAGTGCACTTTTATTCCCGACTAGAATCATCATATTCTCGAGACCATTTGGCATCCGTAAGTGGGATCGCAATATGGTCATGAATTTTATCCTTCAACTCCTTGTCGAATAGTAACCTTCTTAATTCTCTCTTCAATGGTCGAATTTAGATTATTTTGAGCTCATTGGAATGTTAATTTGACAAGCTTCTAAATGGGACCGAAGTGGCTAATTTTGAGACCATTCGAGATCCAAAAGCAAGTTGGAACTCTTCAATAGTAATTTTGCAATTTGGATTGTAAATCTTTCCAAATCGCGCTATCCAATGGAGACGCTCATAACTCCGTCGTTTGATGTCGATTGGGTCAATTTTTGGTCATCCGAAAGGTACTTTAGTGCTCTTTTCATTCCCGAATGGAATCATCGTATTTAGAGACCATTTGGGCATCCATAAGTGGTATCGCATAATGCGGTCATGAAATTTTTTCCTTCATCTCCTTGTCGAATAGTAACATTCTTAACTCTCTCTTCAAGGTTCAAATTTTGATTATTTTGAGCTCATTAGACTGGTAACTTGGCAAGCTTCTAAATGGGACCGAATTGGCTAATTTTGAGATTCGTTCAAAAGATGCAATCGTATTTTGCAATTTGATTGTTAATCCCAACGCTCATAACTCGCTAACTCCCTCGTTTGATGTCGATTGTATCGATTTTTGTTCATCTGAAAGGTACTTTAGTGCTCTTTCATTCCCGACTGAATCATCATTTTCTAAGACCATTTGCGCATTCGTAAGTGGTATCGCAGTTCTCGGTCGTGAATATTTTCCTTCATCTCCTTGTCATAGTAACCTTCTTAACTCTCTCTTCAAAGGGTCGAATTTAGATTATTTTGAGCTCATTGGAATGGTAACTTGACAAGCTTCTAAATTAGACTAGAATTGGCTAATTTTGGGACCGTTCGAGATCCAAAAGCACGTTGGAACTCTTCAATCGTCATTTAACAATTTGGATTGTTAATCTTTCCAAATCGGGCGATCCAACGAGACGCTCATAACTCCCTCGTTTGATGTCGATTGGATCGATTTTTGGTCATCCGAAAGGTACTTTAGTGCTCTTTCATTCCCGACTAGAATCATCGTATTCTAAGACCATTTGTCCATCCGTAAGTGGGATCGCAGTCGTCGGTCATAAAATTTTTCCTTCATCTCCTTGTCAAATTGTAACATTCTTAACTCTCTTCAATGGTCGAATTTAGATTATTTTGAGCTCATTGGAATGGTAACTTGTCAAGCTTCTAAATGGTACCAGAATTGGCTAATTCTAAGACAGTTCGATATCCCAAAAGCGAGTTGGAACACTTCGATCGTCATTTTGAACTTTGGATTGTTAATCTTTCCAAATCATACGATCCAACGGAGATGCTCATAACTACCTCGTTTGATGTCAGATTGGGTCAATTTTTTGTCATCTGAAAGTAACTTTAGTGCTCTTTCATTCTTGACTAGAATCATCATATTATGAGATGATTTTAGCATCCGTAAGTGCGATCGCATTCGTCGGTCATGAAATTTTCCTTCATCGCCTTGTCGAATAGTAACCTTCTTTACTCTCTCTTCAGTGGTCGAATTTAGATTATTTTGAGCTCACTGGACTGTTAACTTGAGAAACTTCTAAATGGGAACTAAATTGGCTAATTTTGGGACCGTTCGAGATCCAAAAGCACGTTGGAACTCTTCAATCGTCATTTTGCAATTTGGATTGTTAATCTTTCCAAATCGGGCGATCCAACGAGACCCTCATAACTCCCTCGTTTGATGTTGGATTTGATCAATTTTTGGTCATCTTAAAGGTACTTTAGTGCACTTTCATACCTGACTGGAATCATCATCTTCTATGACCATATGGGCATTCGTAAGTGGGATAGCAGTCGTCGGTCATGAATATTATCCTTCATCTCCTTGTCGAATAATAACCTTCTTAACTGTCTCTTCAATGGTCAAATTTCGATTATTTTGAGCTCATTGGAATGGTAACTTGACAAGCTTCTAAAAGGGACCAAAATTGGCTATATTTGAGACCGTTCGAGATCCAAAAGCAAGTTGGAACTCTTCAATAGCAATTTTGCAATTTGGATTGTAAATCTTTCCAAATCGCGTGATCCAACAGAGACGCTCATAACTCCCTCGTTTGATGTTGATTGGGTCGATTTTTGTCATCTGAAAGGTACTTTAGTGCTCTTTCATTCCTCACTGAATCATCGTATTCTAAGACCATTTGGGCATCCGTAAGTGGCATCGCAATCGTCGGTCATGAATTTTTTCCTTCATGTCCTGTAGAATAGTAACCTTCTTAACTCTCTTTCAAAGGGTCGAATTTAGATTATTTTGGGCTCATTGGAATGGTAACTTGACAAGCTTCTAAATGGGACCGTAATTGGCTAATTTTGGGACCGTCGAGATCCAAAAGCACGTGGAATTCTTCAATGATCATTTTGCAATTTGGATTGTTAATCTTTCCAAGTTGTGCGATCCAACATAGACGCTCATAACTCCCTCGTTTGATGTCGGATTGGGTCGATTTTGGGTCATCTGAAAGGTACTTTAGTGCTCTTTCATTCCTGACTAGATTCATCGCATTCTAAGACCATTTGGGTATCAGTAAGTTGGTCATGAATTTTTTCCTTCATCTCCTTGTCGAATAGTAACCTTCTTAACTCTCTCTTCAGTGGTCGAATTTAGATTATTTTGAGCTCATTGGAATGGTAACTTGACAAGCTTCTAAATGGTACCAGAATTGGCTAATTCTGAGACTGTTCGATATCCCAAAAGCGCGTTGGAACTCTTCGATCGTCATTTTGCAATTTGGATTGTTAATCTTTCCAAATCGCACGATCCAACGGAGACGCTCATAACTCCCTCGTTTGATGTCAGATTGGGTCAATTTTTTGTCACCTGAAAGTTACTTTAGGGCTCTTTCATTCCTGACTGGAATCATCATATTATGAGACCATTTTAGCATCCGTAAGTGCAATCGCAGTCGTCGGTCATGAATTTTTCCTTCATCGCCTTGTCGAAAAGTAACCTTCTTTACTCAATCTTCAGTGGTCGAATTTAGATTATTTTGAGCTCATTGGACTGGTAACTTGACAAACTTCTAAATGCAACTAGAATTGGCTAATTTTGAGACCGTTCGAAATCCAAAAAGCAAGTTGGAATTCTTCAATAGTAGTTTTGCAATTTGGATTGTAAATCTTTCCAAATCGCGCGATCCAACGGAGACGCTCATAACTCCCTCGTTTGATGTCGGATTAGGTCGATTTCTTGGTCATCATCTAAAAGGTAATTTAGTGCTCTTTTATTCCTGACTGGAATCATCGTATTCTGAGACCATTTGGGCATCCGTAAGTGGGTTCGCAGTCGTTGGTCATGAATTTTATCCTTCATCTCCTTGTCGAATAGTAACCTTCTTAACTCTGTCTTCAGCGGTCGAATTTAGATTATTTTGAGCTCATTGGAATGTTAACTTGACAAGCTTCTAAATGGGACAGGAATTGGCTAATTTTGGGACCATTCGAGATCCAAAAAGCACGGTGGAACTCTTCAATCGTCGTTTTGCAATTTGGATTCTTAATCTTTCCAAATCGGGCGATCCAACGGAGATGCTCATAACTCCCTCGTTTGATGTCGGATTGGGTCGATTTCTGGTCATCTAAAAGGTAATTTAGTGCACTTTTATTCCCGACTAGAATCATCGTATTCTGAGACCATTTGAGCATCCGTAAGTGGGATCGCAGTCGCTGGTCATGAATTTTATCCTTCAACTCCTTGTCGAATAGTAACCTTCTTAATTCTCTCTTCAGTGGTCGAATTTAGATTATTTTGAGCTCATTGGAATGTTAATTTGACAAGCTTCTAAATGGGACCGGAAGTGGCTAATTTTGAGACCATTCGAGATCCAAAAAGCAAGTTGGAACTCTTCAATAGTAATTTTGCAATTTGGATTGTAAATCTTTCCAAATCGCGCTATCCAATGGAGACGCTCATAACTCCGTCGTTTGATGTCGGATTGGGTCAATTTTTGATCATCTGAAAGGTACTTTAGTGCTCTTTCATTCCTGAATGGAATCATCGTATTTAGAGACCATTTGGGCATCCATAAGTGGTATCGCTTTCATCGGTCATGAATTTTTTCCTTCATCTCCTTGTCGAATAGTAACATTCTTAACTCTCTCTTCAGTGTTCAAATTTTGATTATTTTGAGCTCATTAGACTGGTAACTTGGCAAGCTTCTAAATGGGACCAAATTGGCTAATTTTGGACCGTATATCCAAAAAAGACGTTGGAACTCTTCAATTTTGCAATTTGATTGTTAATCTTTCAAGATGCAACCCAACCGAGACGCTCATAACTCCCTCGTTTGATGTCGATTGTATCGATTTTTGTTCATCGAAAGGTACTTTAGTGCTCTTTCATTCCCGATCGAATCATCATTTTCTAAGACCATTTGGCATTCGTAAGTGGTATCGCAGCCTTTCTTCGGTCGTGAATATTTTCCTTCATCTCCTTGTCTAATAGTAACCTTCTTAACTCTCTCTTCAAAGGGTCGAATTTAGATTATTTTGAGCTCATTGGAATGGTAACTTGACAAGCTTCTAAATTGACTAGAATTGGCTAATTTTGGGACCGTTCGAGATCCAAAAGCACGGTGGAACTCTTCAATCGTCATTTAACAATTTGATTGTTAATCTTTCCAAATCGGGCGATCCAACGGAGACGCTCATAACTCCCTCGTTTGATGTCGATTGGATCGATTTTTGGTCATCTGAAGGTACTTTAGTGCGCTTTCATTCCTGACTAGAATCATCGTATTCTAAGACCATTTGTCCATCCGTAAGTGGGATCGAAGTCGTCGGTCATAAATTTTTTCCTTCATCTCCTTGTCAAATTGTAACATTCTTAACTCTCTTCAATGGTCGAATTTAGATTATTTTGAGCTCATTGGAATGGTAACTTGTCAAGCTTCTAAATGGTACCAAATTGGCTAATTCTAAGACAGTTCGATATCCCAAAAGCGTTGGAACTCTTCGATCGTCATTTTGAACTTTGGATTGTTAATCTTTCCAAATCATACGATCCAACGAGACGCTCATAACTACCTCGTTTGATGTCAGATTGGGTCAATTTTTTGTCATCTGAAAGTAACTTTAGTGCTCTTTCATTCTTGACTGGAATCATCATATTATGAGATGATTTTAGCATCCGTAAGTGCGATCGCATTCGTCGGTCATGAAATTTTCCTTCATCGCCTTGTCGAATAGTAACCTTCTTTACTCTCTCTTCAAAGGGTCGAATTTAGATTATTTTGAGCTCATTGGACTGTTAACTTGACAAACTTCTAAATGGGAACGGAATTGGCTAATTTTGGGACCGTTCGAGATCCAAAAGCACGTTGGAACTCTTCAATCGTCATTTTGCAATTTGGATTGTTAATCTTCCCAAATCGGGCGATCCAACGAGACCCTCATAACTCCCTCGTTTGATGTTGGATTTGATCAATTTTTGGTCATCTTAAAGGTACTTTAGTGCTTTTCATTCCTGACTGGAATCATCATCTTCTATGACCATATGGGCATTCGTAAGTGGGATAGCAGTCGTCGGTCGTGAATATTATCCTTCATCTCCTTGACGAATAGTAACCTTCTTAACTCTCTCTTCAATGGTCAAATTTAGATTATTTTGAGCTCATTGGAATGGTAACTTGACAAGCCTCTAAAAGGGACCGAAATTGGCTAATTTTGTGACCATTCGATATCCAAAAAGCAAGTTGGAACTCTTCAATAGCAATTTTGCAATTTGGATTGTAAATCTTTCCAAATCGCGTGATCCAACAGAGACGCTCATAACTCCCTCGTTTGATGTTGGATTGGGTCGATTTTTTGTCATCTGAAAGGTACTTTAGTGCTCTTTCATTCCTCACTGGAATCATCGTATTCTAAGACCATTTGGGCATCCGTAAGTGGCATCGCAGTCGTCGGTCATGAATTTTTTCCTTCATGTCCTAGTAGAATAGTAACCTTCTTAACTCTCTCTTCAGTGGTCGAATTTAGATTATTTTGGGCTCATTGGAATGGTAACTTGACAAGCTTCTAAATGGGACCAGAATTGGCTAATTTTGGGACCGTTCAGATCCAAAAGCACGTTGGAATTCTTCAATGATCATTTTGCAATTTGGATTCTTAATCTTTCCAAATCAAAGATCCAATGGAGACGCTCATAACTCCCTCGTTTGATGTCGGATTGGGTCGATTTTGGTCATCCGAAAGGTACTTTAGTGCTCTTTCATTCCCGACTAGATTCATCGTATTCTAAGACCATTTGGGCATCATAAGTGGGATGGTCATGGTCATGAATTTTTTCTTCATCTCCTTGTCGAATAGTAACCTTCTTAACTCTCTCTTCAAAGGGGTCGAATTTAGATTATTTTGAGCTCATTGGAATGGTAACTTGACAAGCTTCTAAATGGTACCAGAATTGGCTAATTTTCGAGACTGTTCGATATCCCAAAAGCACGTTTGGAACTCTTCGATCGTCATTTTGAAATTTGGATTGTTAATCTTTCCAAATCGCATGATCCAACGAAGACGCTCATAACTCCCTCGTTTGATGTCGATTGGGTCAATTTTTGTCACCCGAAAGTTACTTTAGGCTCTTTCATTCCTGATCGAATCATCATATTATGAGACCATTTTAGCATCCGTAAGTGCAATCGCAATCGTCGGTCATGAATTTTTCCTTCATCTCCTTGTCGAAAAGTAACCTTCTTTACTCAATCTTCTTCAAGTGGTCAAATTTAGATTATTTTGAGCTCATTGAATGGTAACTTGACAAACTTCTAAATGCAACTAGAATTGGCTAATTTTGAGACCGTTTCGAAATCCAAAAGCAAGTTGGAACTCTTCAATAGTAGTTTTGCAATTTGGATTGTAAATCTTTCCAAATCGCGATCCAACGGAGACGCTCATAACTCCCTCGTTTGATGTCGATTAGGTCGATTTTTGGTCATCTAAAAGGTAATTTAGTGCTCTTTATTCCTGACTGGAATCATCGTATTCTGAGACCATTTGGGCATCCGTAAGTGGGTTCGCTGTCGTTGGTCATGAATTTTATCCTTCATCTCCTTGTCGAATAGTAACCTTCTTAACTCTCTCTTCAATGGTCAAATTTAGATTAATTTGAGCTCATTGGAATGTAACTTGACAAGCTTCTAAATGGGACAGAATTGGCTAATTTTGGGACCATTCGAGATCCAAAAAGCATGGTGGAACTCTTCAATCGTCGTTTTTGCAATTTGGATTGTTAATCTTTCCAAATCGGGCGATCCAACGGAGATGCTCATAACTCCCTCATTTGATGTCGATTGGGTCAATTTTTGGTCATCTAAAAGGTAATTTAGTGCACTTTTCATTCCTGACTAGAATCATCATTTCTGAGACCATTTGGGCATCCGTAAGTAGGATCGCAATGGTCGTTGGTCATGAATTTTATCCTTCAACTCCTTGTCGAATAGTAACCTTCTTAATTCTCTCTTCAAGTGGTCAATTTAGATTATTTTGAGCTCATTGGAATGGTAATTTGACAAGCTTCTAAATGGGACCGAAGTGGCTAATTTTGAGACCATTCGAGATCCAAAAGCAAGTTGGAACTCTTCAATAGTAATTTTGCAATTTGGATTGTAAATCTTTCCAAATCGCGCTATCCAATGGAGACGCTCATAACTCCATCGTTTGATGTCGATTGGGTCAATTTTTGGTCATCCGAAAGGTACTTTAGTGCTCTTTCATTCCCGAATGGAACATCGTATTTAGAGACCATTTGGGCATCCATAAGTGGTATCGCAATCATCGGTCATGAATTTTTTCCTTCATCTCCTTGTCGAATAGTAACCTTCTTAACTCTCTCTTCAAGTTCAAATTTTGATTATTTTGAGCTCATTGGAATGGTAACTTGACAAGCTTCTAAATGGGACCGAATTGGCTAATTTTGAGACCGCTTCGAGATCCAAAAAGCACGTTGGAACTCTTCAATCGTCATTTTGCAATTTGATTGTTAATCTTTCCAAATCGCGTGATCCAACGAGACGCTCATAACTCCCTCGTTTGATGTCGGATTGGGTAGATTTTTGGTCATCTGAAAGGTAATTTAGTGCTCTTTCATTCCTGACTGGAATCATCGACTTCTAAGACCATTTGGGCATTCGTAAGTGAGATCGCAGTCGTCCGTCGTGAATATTTTCCTTCATCTCCTTGTCAAATAGTAACCTTCTTAAGTCTCTCTTCAGTGGTCGAATTTAGATTATTTTGAGCTCATTGGAATAATAACTTGACAAGCTTCTAAATGGGATAGAATTGGCTAATTTTGGGACCGTTCGAGATCCAAAAGCACGTTGGAACTCTTCAATCGTCATTTTGCAATTTGGATTGTTAATCTTTCCAAATCGCGTGATCCAACGGAGACGCTCATAACTCCCTCGTTTGATGTCGGATTGGGTCAATTTTTGGTCATCTGAAAGGTACTTTAGCGATCTTTCATTCCAGACCGGAATCATAGTATTCTGAGACCGTTTGGGCATCAGTAAGCGGGATCGCAGTGTTCGGTCTTAAATTTTTTCCTTCATCTCCTTGTCGAATAGTAACCTTCTTAACTCTCTCTTCAGTGGTCGAATTTAGATTATTTTGAGCTCATTGGAATGGTAACTTGACAAGCTTCTAAATGGTACCAGAATTGGCTAATTCTGATACCGTTCGATATCCCAAAAGCGCGTTGGAACTCTTCGATCGTCATTTTGAAATTTGGATTGTTAATCTTTCCAAATCGCACGATCCAACGGAGACGCTCATAACTCCCTCGTTTGATGTCGGATTGGGTCAATTTTTGGTCATCTGAAAGGTACTTTAGTGCTCTTTCATTCCTGACTGGAATCATCATATTATGAGACCATTTTGGCATCCGTAAGTGGGATCTAATCGTCAATCATGAATTTTTCCTTCATCTCCTTGTTAAATAGTAACCTTCTTAACTCTCTCTTCAGTGGTCGAATTTAGATTATTTTGAGCTCATTGGAATGGTAACTTGACAAGCTTCTAAATGGGACTAAATTGGCTAATTTGGAGACCTTTCGATATCGAAAAAGCACGTTGGAACTCTTCAATAGTAATTTTGTAATTTGGATTGTAGATCTTTCCAAATCGCGTGACCCAACGGAGACGCTCATAACTCCCTCGTTTGATGTCAGATTGGGTAGATTTTTGGTCATCTAAAAGGTACTTTAGTGCTCTTTCATTCTCGACTGGAATCATCATATTCGAGACCATTTGGGCATCCATAAGTAAGTGGGATCGCAATCATCGTCGGTCATGAATTTTTCCTTCATCTCCTTGTCGAATAGTAACCTTCTTAACTCTCTTTCGGTGGTCAATTTAGATTATTTTGAGCTCATTGGAATGGTAACTTGACAAGCTTCTAAATGGGACCGAATTGGCTAATTTTGGGACCATTCGAGATCCAAAAGCACGTTGGAACTCTTCAATCGTCATTTTTAATTTGGATTGTTAATCTTTCCAAATCGGCGATCCAACTGAGATGCTCATAACTCCCTCGTTTGATGTCGGATTGGGTCAATTTTTTGGTCATCTAAAAGGTAATTTAGTGCTTTTCATTCCCGACTAGAATCATCATATTCTAAGACCATTTGAGCATCCGTAAGTGGGATCGCATCGGTCATGAATTTGAATTTTTTCCTTCATCTCCTTGTCGAATAGTAACTTTCTTAATTCTCTCTTCAGTGGTCGAATTTAGATTATTTTGAGCTCATTGGAATGTTAATTTGACAAGCTTCTAAATGGGACCGGAAGTGGCTTATTTTGTGTTTCGACAAGGAAACAAAGGTATTTGATTTGGGAGAATAATCTTATTCAAACATAACAATGAAATAATCATAAAGCCATTCATCATACTTTATTGATTCTGAATTCATTTACATCCTCTAGTATCCCTTGATTCTAAGATAGTTTACAAAGAACTCATTACAAATGTCAATTATTATAGCTAAATATAATTTTCGGCAAAGATAACGGCAATGATGATCAATCATCTCCAATGACTTAGGAGGAATAGACAAGTCGATCAATAGTTCTTCAAGAGAATGAAGATTCCGGCAAAGATTTCAATACTATTTTGATCATCTCCTGAAACTTAGAGGAATATGTCTCTTTCGTCGATGATTCTTCCTTTCTCTTGATTAAGAAGAACTTGAAGCTTTGAGGACTCCAATCATTCCGACAGCATTTCACCCATTCTTTGTCAAAAATGCCAAAATCAATAGGGTTTGCGCGGGTCCGCACAAGAACGATATGCTTGCGCGGATCCGCGCAAAAACCATAAAAGCACTCACTACTGCTTTGATACTGACCGGCGCAAAACTTCCAGAGTCCAATACTCCTTTGCGCGGGATCGCGCAAAGTGCGAGTCCAATACTCACACCTCGCACCTTCTCTTCTTCTTTCGTCTTTTTCTTCACTTCAAATCTTCCAACCCCTTTTTAGAGAAGGAATGGGGTATTTATAGACATTTTCACCAATGGAAATCTCAATCTGGTCGATGATGGGGACAAAAATATCATCCAACTATTTTATCGCACTATTATAGACTTTGCATGACGGACACGCGCAAAATATACTTTTTACAGCGGTCTCGCGCAAACCCTTCAATCTCGCAAGCAAGAACCTCTTCTTTCATCTTAACCGCGCAAACTCTTCACTACTTTGCGCGGTCTTGTGTAACTATTTCACTTTGCGCGACCAAGCAAAGTGGTCTTCAAGTTGTTTTTCTTTCATCTTCAAAGTGATTTCTTGATCTTTTTATTTTCACTTCATGCTTATTTTATGCCTCAACAGATGCCCCTTGATCCGTTCTTTGTTTGTTCAAAAAATCAAAGAAAAGGATCAAACTATTCTTTTTCCAAGGTTTGCGCGACCTCGCGCAAAAAGTCCTACTCGAGTACCATACTCTACCATAAAGCCTATAAATAGTCCAACGACTTAGTCATTTTCACGAACTTCCTCTCACTCACACTCTTTCTCATGCGATTTTTTCCAAGAAACCTCCACTTTGCGCGACCCAAGAAACTCTTTCACTTTGCGCGACGTCTTCGAACTTAGAGTTTTCCACAAGAAACCATATACTTTGCGCGACCTCGCAAGCAAAGTACTTGACTTAGAAAATTTTCAACTTTTTCCAACACTTAGCCATTTTCTTTCTTTTCATCTTCTTTTCTTTCTTTATGGCTCGTATTAAACAAACAAATTCGTCTTGTGTCTCCTTCAAACTCTCCTTCTTCGACCAACCACCTGCTAAAAGAATAAAAATAACTTCCAGAAATCCAGCTTACTTTAAAGAACCTATTCTTCTTACTTTCGATTTCTCTGATCGCATTAAGTCTTTACCCTCTCCTATTCATAGATCCATCTCCTTGGGAGATATTAAATGCCCGCCAAAACATGGAAGGGAATATGATTGGGATGAATGGCTCAAGACCACGGCCCACATTCGTACCGATAGTGAGAGAGCCCCCTCCTCGAGAAGATACTCCTCCACCTTCCCGCGCTCAAAGAAAACTCGCCGCAATAAGGCGAAAGAATTTGCGAGAAAAATCAAAGAACATAAGAAGAAACGGCTTCGAAAACTCGTGGGATTCGGTGCGAGTCGTTGAAGGGTCATGAAGTTCGACAACCCTCATGCGAGAGGGCATGACAATCATTCCTATATCAAGGTGTATCGCCATCGCCTATGCTAGATCGTGAAATCCGAAAGATTGTGTTCATGGCGAAGGTTGATGTATACCGAATCATGGGCCACAAGAGAGCCCCGATTCTTGAAGGAATATTCAAACAAAGAAGCCGCGACAGAGGATCGGAGAAGTTCATCCCATGATTTTCTTAACTCCTTCCCATAGTCCTCATGATCTCTTTCCTTCTCATTTTTATGAGACTGTGAGACAAATAAGCTTTCGAGATCGAGATCAACTCGGGGCCGATGCATTCGCATCGAGGTCTGCTAATTGCTCGTCGCTATTATTCGAATGGGCGGAAGCTATTTTGTTGAAACATACGAGCACTCTTGCAAAGATAGGCCTTTATGATGCTATAGAAGTAACCTCAAAATACTTCTATCGGGAACCCAATGTTCTGAAGGGCTTCCTTGAGTATTGGTCACCCACAACCAACTCCTTTCATCTTCCTTACTACGAAATGAGCATATCTCTTTGGGACCTTCATCGTATAGTTGGTCTCACAATAACGGGCAAATTCTACGATGAATTCATTCCTACCAACAGAGAATTGGCTTTGTATCTTCTCCGGATCGCAAGCCCTCCATATCCGAAACTACCATAGAGCTATTCAAAGAGATGGGCAAATTCCCAACTTCCACAAAATTCCCCCTCTTCAATGGTCGGCCCATTTTTCTAGAGGTCTAAGGTATTTATCAATCGATAATCGATCTTCCTCTTTGTATTCTTAGCCATTCCTATGTATATTAATCTCCTCATTTTTATTTCCTTTGAAGGTTTCGCATGACCCGCCATTCCAAAGAACTAACAAAGCTTCGGGATGCAAGAAGAGAAAAGCCGAATATAGCTCTTTCTGGAGAGCTTGCGGCAAAGATTCTTGGCTTATTGGCTAAGCTTGGTCATTTTGCCCACTCCAAATGGGCGATGATCTTTATTCGTCCAAGTGTCTTTGTTGTGGCCGGTGCCTTAGCGGAGGGCATAAATACTCTCTTGCTCCTCCAAGATTGTGTTCTATCTACTGGGCCCTTGGAGAAATAGCTACTCATATAAAAGACCCAATTCTTGAACTTCATCTCACATACTTCTTGGCATTATTTTACAGGGATGGCTTGAGTCTATTTCCTTGGACTTTTGAGGTTTCGAGCAAGCATATTCTCATCCTTCTCATCTTCCACTCTGGTTCTTTCAACAAAGAGCAATGGCTAGAAGAGCATATGAGTGGGTTGCAAATAAGATTCGAGATGATGATCAAATAAACTTCTTTCAATTCCGCCTTTATCGCTATCCCGAAGATACAGATATGGTGGACAACGAAACTCTTACTGCAGCAGAGAGAGCTTTCTTCTTTTCTATTCGCTCATGCAGTTTGCCTCTGCGGGAAGGGACAGAATTCTGGAGAGAACCTTACTACCCCAGTCGTTTTGCTCGTCAATTTGGTTATGATCAAACCGTACCACAAGATCGCGGTTTGTTACAAGAAAATGCTGTTGTTATGGAACTGGTCCTCTTAACTGGGCCATGATATGGAAACAATTGCTGAATAGCTGTGTTGGCTCCTCTTCATAATTCCAGGCTGTGATCGCATAGTCCGTACATCATATAGCTGGATGCGATGGTGGGATCATCAATCATACCTGGTCAATAAATGCTTGCCAGTAGATTCTTCTATCTTTCTTCATCCACCCAGGCTGAAGGGCGAACTTAGAGAGCGGAATTGGGTATATTCCGAGAAGAGCCACGCGTCTCATCCAGGAGAAATTTGCGAAGATATCATTAGAAGAACCCATTCGTGAAATCAAGCCCATCAACACTTTGGATGGTCAGGTTTGCCCACGAGATCTAAGAGAATTTGAAAATCTCGTCGGGATTCTTCAAATCAAGACGCGGATGATGTCGCAGTACATCTTCTCCAATTCCCGCAGAGACTGTAGTGGTTCAAGAAGGACCAGCTATTGGTACTTCAATATCTTCTCCGCAACCCCTTGGTCCTAGTCCATCTTCTCCGATGACTAGATCAAGAACGCATTTACAATCATCATCCCCTATCCCTCCAAAAGGAACTCGTCCAGCCTCTGCTTCTCCTATAGTCCAAGAACTTGCACCGGAGAGCAGCCAACCCGTTTCTTATAAAGGGAAGCAAGTTATCGTTGAAGAAGTTGACGAAGAAATTTTGGGAGATGAAAGTTCAACTTCATCATCAACTACAACCGAATCTTCGCAGGATGAAGATAACGGAGATAGTGATAATGGCGAAGATAAAGATGATGACTTTGAAGAAGGTGAAGTTGATATTGGCGAAGAAGAGGAAATAATCATGAAAGAAGTTGAGATAGAATCTTCCCCAACGCTAAGACTCCTTCTAGTATTAATGTTCCTGCTAAATCTCCTGCAGCTGAGGAAGATGAAGAGGAACCTTTAGATTATGGAGAATATGGATATTCACCAGGTAAAGGAAAATTTCATATATATATATCTCAATTTATACTGTGACAACTATTATTTATTTAAAATCATTGCATCTCCCTTTTTTAGGTGCCCAAGTTGCAGAAATAGGTACTATCTCTTCAGCGAGCCCTCCTGTAATATCTTCACCAAGAGCATCTGTAGTTCCGTTGGTAATACAGAGAGTAGTGGCTCGTGAAATTATATTTCCTACAGAAACTACTGACTTGCCAACTCCGGCTACTAGAGATTCTAGTACGGAAGCTAGAGCACCATCTTTCGCTGATATGGTGGGACTTGGTCCTTCCATAGCTCAAAGAGCTTCTCCTTCTGTTAGTCGCGTTCCAAAAGATGTATATACATATATGCATTGCTTATCTTCATTCAAGACTATATATATTTCATAATAATATATTGAATATTCTTCTTTTTTACTATAGGAACTTATCCCCGTAGCGGTGCGGCTAGTTCTGATTCTGTAACCACTACTTCTGAACTATCATCCTTTGCAAAGATTCCTGCTCACAAAATGCTGATGGTGAAACATTCTCTGTTAGCAATAATCCATATCTTCAGAAATCCTGATCAGTGGTCGGACTTGGATGTTGCTATAGAAATTTTTGGAAAGCTCTGCTAAGATGGCCAGAATCAACATATCTCCTTTACAGGATTCACTTCTCAAATTTCGTGATTCCGTAATTTCTTTGGCGTCAGTAGAGAATATTACAATTGCTCCTGAGATTTTAGAGTGTCGGAAGCAGTTGGCTTCATCACAAGAACAAGCTCTTCTGACAGCTTCATCAATTTCCAAACTTGAACAAGAGCATATAATTCTTCAGGATAAATTAAAGATTCATGTTGATGAATGTAAGACTATTCAAGATCGCATTGCAATTTTAAAGGAAGAAATCTTGCACCTGGAGAGAGAAGAATCATGAACAAGCTTTAATCATTCAGGATATTGAAGAGAAGATACGGTGAATGCTCAATCTATTGATGTCGAAAAATCCGCACAACTTCAAGGTAAAGAAATGATCGCTTCTTTGGAGAATAAGCTTGTCATTGGCGTTCTGATCATGCGAGACTTATTTTTGAAGAAAAATCTAGACATGATGCAGCTCAGGCGCAATTGAAAGAAGATTTGCTCAGATATTCAGAAGCAATGGGAATTTCAGAGGATCTTTGAATCATGTAATTTTAAACATGTGATATTTGCTTTCATGTTTCCTTGGATGTAATTTATCATATATTTCATGATAATATTTTGGGATGTTTTATGATGGTATTTTCTATCTTGCATATTGATGATATTTATACTAATATTATCACATTATATTTGTGCTTTATATGATAATTTCATTATACTTATATTTTTTATTAATATTATCAAATTATATTTATATAATAATTCTATTATATTTATATTTTTATTAATATTGTCAAGTTTTATTTACTCTTTATGTAATAATTTCATTACACATTTTTTACAATTTTTAAACCTTTTATGCTTTGTTAGTACGGGATTTTCTAGGTGAGTATTTAAATTGGCGGTACTAAGTTTCAATTCAATTAGCCACACGCTTTTATGCTCATGAGTAGTGGAGCGTGCGCACACACACGCTTTTAAGCTCGTGAGTAGTGGAGCATTTATGGGTCTTATGTGATGGCCACTGTAACTCTCTAGAGTTCGCTTTTGGGCTTCTCACTGCCTTGAGCTCACGGTCACGGTCCATCAGAGGGGCCCATTGACGCTACCGGACGGTGAACTGTTGGATTTACGCGCGGGGTTGGCCACGGTAACTCTCAGAGTTCGCAGGGGCTCGCAAGGCTACCTTTGGGCACCAAATCTAGGGTCGCCACCATCAATGAGTAGGTTTAAGCCCTTCCTCACGAGTTACTACGAAATCAAACCCTAGACTGGAGGGTCTTACGCACGGTTGGCATAAAGCTCGCACCGCGGCCCCTGTTTTCTTCGTCAAGGTCGAGCCCATTCACAGAGGGCATTTTCATCCGTTCCCGTGGCCTTGCCGAAGCTATACAGACGGCATGGGAATTACGGTGACTAGTCTTCGCGGATTTATGGCCTTTTAGGCTTTGAATCCTTGACTTCGGCTACCACCGCATGGTGCGCACGATGGTCTTCGCGGGCTTTTAGGGCCACTGACTCTCGCCGCTTGCCCGAATGGCGATCTTCATGGGTCTTACGTATAGTTGGCCGGCTCTTTTTTAGAGCTTGATCCTTTGAGAGCATTTTTTTTTTTTTTTTTTTTTTTAATTGATCTTTTTTTTTGCTCAAGCTTGATCTTTTTGATTTTGCTCTTTTTTGGCTTGGCTATACCGGCTTTTTTGATATTGATTTTGGCTTGGCTTCAAGCCTCTTTGATTGATATTGATATATCCTTGCTTTTGATAATATCTTCAAGAAAATCCATGCCTTGTAAGGCAATAATATATATATGATCATCATTATTTGCAAATATAGTAGATATTTCCGAAATATCTTCAAGAAGATCCATGCCTTGAAGGCAATCTATTCTTCAAGAAGATCCATGCCTTGTAAGGCATAATATATCTTCAGAGAATCTTCAAGAATTTGTGCCTTGTAAGCCTTGTAAGGCAATATAATTTTGTCAATATCCTCAGGAGAATCTTCAAGAATTTGTGCCTTGTAAGGCAATATGACTTTATCAATATCTTATTTGATGATGATGATCATATATATATTTTCCAGATTTGCTGCTTTGATAATTGATATGCTCGTGAATTTCTTCTTTACAGCTTCTTTTGTTGGCATATAGACATGATCTTATTCATCTTTGCCCCCTTTTGATACAGAATCATTATGCCGATAATATTCTGGGTCAAAATCCACATCTCTATCTTTAGGGATAGTATTTTTTGATAAAACGGGCGTTGACAAGTACACTGATACCCTGTCCTTCTTGATTTGTGATCCTATATGCCCCATTGGAGTATACTTCTTTCACCACATATGGGCCGTCCCATTTAGACTCGAACTTGCCTCCTGCCCGGCGAGTGACCATTATAGGTCTTTTCAACATTAACACCATATCCCCTTTTTTGAAAGAACGGTATTTAACCTGTTTATCAAATGCAGCCGATATTCTGCTCGATATGATCAACCGTTGCCTTTGTCTTGCAGAGACGTTTCTCATCGAGTAAGTCTAATTCTTTCAGCCTTATTTTTGCATTTTCATCATCTGTTATAGATTGATGCACTGCCACTCTGAGTGATGCCACTTGTATTTCAATTGGGATAACTGCCTCCATACCATAGATTAATGAATATGGTGTCGCCCCTGTTGCTGTACGATGAGTGGTTCTCAGTAGGCCCATAACGCTTCTTGTAACTTTTCATCCCAATCGCGCTTATTGCCTGTCACTGTTTTCTTCATTATCTTGACAATTGTTTTGTTAAACGCCTCTGCTAATCCATTGGCCGGAGGATAATAAGGTGTTGAAAAAGAATGTTGGATGCCGAACTTCTGACATAACTTTTCCATGCCTCTATTTTTAAAAGGGGTGCCATTATCAGTGACGATCTTCTTCGGAATACCATGACGGTATATTATAGCATGACGGATGAAATTGACCACGTCTTTCTCTTTAACATTACGCAAGGCGACTGCTTCGGTCCATTTGGAGAAATAATCTGTTGCTGCCAGAATATACTGTTTTCCTTTAGACGAAGGAGGATTTATGGGACCAATAACGTCGAGTCCCCAGGCTGAGAAAGGCCAAGATGCAACAGACTGATGTAATTCTTCTGGAGGAACATGTATTACATCTCCGTGTATTTGACATTCATGACACCGTTTTGCATATTCTATCGCATCTTTAAACATAGTAGGCCAATAATAACCCATTCGATGCACTCTATGGCATAAATTCCGGCCAGCTTGATGTGCTCCACATTCACCTGAATGTGCCTCCCGCATTATTTGGTTTGCTTCTTGCTTGTCCAAGCACCTCAACAACATTCCATTATAAGATTTTCTATACAATACTTCGCTGCATATGACAAATTTGCTCGATCGCTGCTTAATCTGCTGTCTTTGTACATTATCTTCTGGCAAGATATTATATTTGAGATAATCAACAAAGGTCGACGCCAATCATCCATTGTTACTTCCAGACAGATATAGGCAATATTTCAACGGTTTCTTTGATAACTCTCAGATGGCGTGAATCTTCTTTCTTCTATAGTTACACGAAGAGGACTTCGGTTTGTGCAGAGGATAAAGCCGCATTGCTAAACAAGCTAAAGCATCTGCTTTTGCATTCTCTCGACCGCGGTATGTGTTTAATTTCCACATAATAAAATTGTTCAAGCAATCATTGTGCCTTCCGATAATAAGGCAAAGTTCTTCTTTCCTTACTTCAAATTCTTTGTCAATTGATTTATAATCAATTTAGAATCTCCAAAGATATGCAATGATTTTATTTCCATTTGTTTGTGCTATTTCCATTCCGATGATAAGAGCTCTGTATTCAGCTTCATTGTTTGTGCACGCGATACCCAACGTGAAAGAGTATGGTAATAAATCGCCCGAGGCGTAATGAATATCACTCCCGCCCCGCTCCCGATACTCGAGCAACACCATCAAAATACATCTGCCAAGATTCTGAGATTCACCAACATAACTGTTCATCCGGGAATTCATCATTGATTTCTTCATTTTCTCGCTATAGGATGTGCTTTGCGAGAAAGTCCGCCATAGCTTGTCCTTTCATCGCTTTCGCAGTTTATATGAAATAGTATATTCGATAACAATAATAGCATCCACTTGGCTAGTCTTCCCGATAACATTGGCCTGGTCATCAAGAATTTTATCGGATCTGCTCTTGAGATCAAGTTATATCATGGAGAGACAATAATGCCTCAACTTTTGCACAAATGAATACCAATGCCAAACATTCTTTTTCAATCGGAGAATAATTGGATTCTGCCCCCATTAGTGTTCGGCTTAGATAATAAAGAGCAGTCTCTTTTCCTATTTACCTGTGCAAACAAAGCACCCAAAGAATTTGTAGCGGCAGATGTATATAAGATAAGTGGCTTACCTTTTCTCGAGTCATTTAACACCGGTAATTTTTTAATAACTCTTTAATTGAATCAAAGGCATTCTGGCAAGCCTGATCCCATACAAATTCTGTATCTTTCTTCATTAACCGAGAAAATGGCTGACACCTTCCTGCAAGGTTCGAAATGAAGCGACGAATATATGCCAATTTTCCTTGTAAGCTTTTTAATTCCTTCAACGTCGTTGGTGGCGGCATATTTTGAATAGCTTTAACTTTTTCTGGATCAATTTCGATTCCTCTGTGCCGTACCACAAAGCCGAGGAATTTGCCGGAAGACACTCCAAATGCACATTTAGCCGGATTCATCTTTAATTGCTTCTTTCTGAGTCGTCGGAAGACTGATGCTAGATGTTCGCGGTGTTCTTGATGATCTCCGGATCTGACTACCAAGTCATCAACATAGCATTCGACATGTTTATGCATCATATCTTGAAAGATATTTTTCATTGCCCTTTGATATGTTGCCCCAAAGATTTTGAGACCAAAAGGCATAACTTTATAACAATAAATTCCAAGCGGCGTTCAAGGCCGCCGTCGCCTCTTCATCTTCGGCATCCTGATTTGATTATATCCTCGCATATCCATCCATAAAGGACATGATAGCATATTGAGTAGTGCTATCGATTAGTAATTCATTATCGGGAGAGGGAAATCGTCTTTTGGACATGCCTCATTCAAATCTCTGAAGTCAATACATACTCTGATCTGTCCGTTCTTCTTTTTCACCGGAACAATATTTGATATCCATTTGGGATATTTAACTTCTCTAATAAACCCAACCTTTATTAGCTTATTTACTTCTTTTTCGATTAACGGAATTAGGTCTGGGTGAAATCGCCTTTGTGCTTGCTTGACTGGTTTCTTTTCTTTAGAAATATTTAATCGATGCATTGCTACTTTAAGGTTCCAAATTGCATTTTCTTCATATGTCCAGCGAAACGCTTTATTTTCCTTGAGAAGTTGGCCATATTTCTCGGTTCTTGATCCGAAAGGCTAATACCGATGAATGTGTTCCTTGGCTCTTCATTGTTCCAAATTTATTTCTCGCAGGCCATCTATCGTCGGTTGCCCCCGCTCTTCTATTTGCCTTGGAGCGGTTTCAGGGATATTCAATTACCTTAGTATCTTCGGTGTAGGTGAGGTCATGTTAATCGATATCATATTTATCATGATTCTACTCCCAATCCTTGGAATTTTCTTCGCTTTTCTTGATTAACCCCGAGAGGGATTTGAATTCCTTTCCATGATTCAAGCCGGTGGGTTTGTCACAATCAAAACCCATATTTCTCATGATTTTCTTGCTTGCTGCACTGTATTTCCTCAAATTTTGTGATGCTAACTCTCCATGATATATATTGCTTATATTTTCATCCTTCACTTCGATGCAGCGTGAAACTCTATGGGTTCAGGATATTTAGCACTGCTTTGACTTGAAATGTTCTTGGAGCGGCTGCAAATGGCTTACATCTTTCGACATTGGGTAACGGCACTGTGTAATTGGACTGCAAAACTTTTAGCTGTTCTGTTGACAACAGTGTCAACGGCGGTTGTCCCGGCTGTCTCAGGCGCTTTGGTATAAAATACAATTTCTTTCTTGTCTCTGCAGACCCAGAAGATTCTGCTCTTTCTTCTTTATCTTTATTTATCCTGGGATCTTTTATGATTCTCTTCCCATCATCATTTCCCATTTCTTCAGAAAAACATTTATAATAACTAGCATCCGCAAAGAAAGACTCAGCTTCTGTATAGGGTTTTGCATCAGCCATTACTTTATACTGCATCCCATCTTTACAGTATTTGAAGCACTGGTGTAGAGTAGAAGGTATAATATTGTACTGATGTATCCACGGCCTTCCCAGGAGAAGGTTATATGTCGTCACAGCATTTATAACGTGACATACAACAACAGTAATTAATTCTCCTACTTCTAATGTCACCGTAATTTTACCGAGTGCGCGTTGTCCATCTTGATTGAACCCTTGTATCATCATCCCGCTAGGGCGCAAGTCTGAACGACGAAAACCCAATTTAGTAACCATTGAGAGTGGCAAAAGATTTACTGCGGACCCATTATCTATCATAATTCTTTTTATCTTCTTCTCACAAATGTATCCTTCTATCATCAATGGCCTGTTATGTTCCTTTTCACCAATTAAATCATCATCAGAGAAAGATATTAGTGGTAAACAATTCATTTTTTCATTATTTCTTTCATCCTTCATTTCTCAAGAAGAAAGTTTCTCTCACATTGTGATCGACAATGCTTGAATCAAACTCGTCGAAATTCTTCGATAACTTGAGCGCATCATAAATACTTAATCGTGCGGTATACCTTTTAAGTGGTAACTACATCATAAGCCACTTTTGTCACCGCATCTCCATTTCTTTTTTGTCCTCGATATTCTGTCTTTCACACTTCTTTCCTTATGATTCCCGCTTTTTGCTTTACCGGACTTGTTATTTGCTTCCCGATCGCAAACGTAATCATTGTTGCATTTCTTATCGACCTTCGATCTTCCTTTTTCATTCCCGAGTCTTTTCTTGTATTGACAGTACATTTACTGTAGCTCTTGCATTCTTTTCTTTGCTTCCGCTGGTTATTATGTCACCTCTGTTTATCATTCGCTGTATGATGCATTTCAACGTATAACAATTTTCCGTCGGATGTCCTACTAGGCGATGATAACGGCAGAAGTTTCTTTCCCGAGTCCTCGTCGCATCTTCAGGGCGTTTTGGTTCTGGTAATTCCAAGGTACCTGCCTTTAACAATTGTTGCATCATAGGCACCACGTCTTCTTTATCGAACTCGAATCCTTCATGTGAATCGAGCATTCTAAGCTTTTTTCCATCGTATCTGTCCCTTGTTTGATTCCAGCCTTCTTTTCCTTCTGGCCTTTTATCTCTTGAACCCCTCGTATCTTGATTCTTCTTATCCCGGTCGATGGTGTTGACAGTTGTCCTGCCAGATATTCTTCTGACAGTCTCATGATGAAATGCTGGCATCTTACGAGTCATCAATTCCAGTGCATGGGCTTTGGTAGCCAGATCGCGAAAGGTTCCGATATCAGCGCTGGTGAGTCCAAATGTAATTCCTGTCTCCATAGAGTTTAGGCACATTTTGACTATTTCCTTTTCTTCCGGCAACTGCCTGCATGATGCCCCCAGTGTCTTCCATCTGTCTATAAATTTTTCGACTGGTTCTCCTTCTCGCTGTCGTACTGAAGCTAGTTCTGTGATGCTAACATCGCGCTCTGACGAAAAGAAGTTTGACATGAAAGCATCTTGCATTTCTTCCCATGTTCGTATGGACCCTGGTGCCAAATTTGAATACCACCTGAAAGCTTTGCTTGTCAACGATGACCCAAATAAGCGTAAGCAATATTGAGGTATCGTGGAAAAATTCCCCATGCTGGTGATGAAATGCATCAGGTGTTCTCCGGTGATCCTTCCCCATTAAATTTCTGAAAATCTGGATGCTTAAAATTGGCTGGGAATGGAACATCCTCTACCTCTCTTGGGTAGGGTGTTCGGTATCTGAAACGACCAGTGTTTGCGCGCTCCCTTTCTATTCTGACCGCTTCTTCGACAACTTGTCTTACATCATCTTGTGTTATGGCTCTTGTCACCGGAACGGACCCTCGGGATCCTATCCCCTGCGGACGGGAACCTTCAGGTTGGTTTTCTTGTCCATTTGTTGCTCCCATCATGGGCGGAGCCACTATTTGGGCTACATTATGTGCCAGAGTTGCCAGAGCTTCTCTGAGGTTCCGGCATTCATCCATCAGCACTCTTTGTGCTTCCGCCATCTGATCAACACGTTCTTCAGTAGTCGGTCTATTTCCTTGACCTGTCTCTGCCATATATACCGCGGCCTCTTGACTGTTCACCGAAGCTGTTATTGGAGTAAAACGAGAGTATGTTGACGTAACAGGGCTTGCAAAGAGGGGAGAAATTGGAGTCTTGTTTGATTCTTGTGTACTTCCCATACTTTTAACCGATTGAGGTGATACAGGCGAGCTTGTTTGAGGTGACATAGGCATCGGGGATCCTATCATCAGTGCTTTGCCTTTCTGTGCTTCTGTCCATTTGGTCTTTGGGGCGACCAAAGCTGGAAAATCTTGTGACGAGAACTGCATAGCGGTTTGTTCCGGATAAATCGCCGGAGGAGCGAGTTCGGGTTTTCTTCTTGCTATACTCCGTGTAATTGGTCCCTCAGTTCTTGGTACCAGCAATTTTGCCTTGCGACTCTTTAAGGTCTTTGCTTTTGTCTTTTTGGACAAGACCAAAGTCCAGTTTTCATCACTCTCTTGTGGTTGAGGTGAAACGGAAATGACTCCCGCTGTTACTGGAGTCACTTTACGCCTGCTTGTAGTGCTTGCTTTCGTATGCTCAGGAATTCGGCTTGGCGCATATTCAATTACGAACCCGGTAGCGGTGAATCGGAAGTTCACTTTTCTTGCAATATTAGCCATTAGTAGTGTTGTGTGATTGAATTTAGGTACCTTCAATAATAAAACATTCCTGAAATTAGTACATGAAAGACTAAGTAAACTATCTTGGAGATGAAGGGGAGGATGTTCCCACTGAGAGTCGCCATTTTGGCGTCAAATAGACGCCAAAAATAGTGACGAGAGTCTTACAACTTTCCCAATGTTAATGTTAAATAAAATAATTTTCCCCAACAGAGTCGCCATTTTGTTTCGACAAGGAAACAAAGGTATTTGATTTGGGAAAATAATCTTATTCAAACATAACAATGAAATAATCATAAAGACAATCGTCATACTTTATTGATTCTGAATTCATTTACATCCTCTAGTATCCCTTGATTCTAAGATAGTTTACAAAGAACTTATTACAAATGTCAATTATTATAGCTAAATATAATTTTCGGCAGCATAACGGCAATGATCTCAATCATCTCCAATGACTTAGGAGGAATACGTCTCTTCGTTGATGACTCTTCCTTTCTCTTGATTAAGAAGAACTTGAAGCTTTGAGGACTCCAATCATTCCGAGGACTCCGATCATTCCGACAAAAGAACTTTCAGGACTCATTCTTGATTTCAGCCATTCTTTGTCAAATCAATCAAGGTTTTGCGCTGGTCCACAAGAACGATATGCTTTTCTTGCGCGATCGATCCGCAAAACCATAAAAGCACTCAGCTGCTTTGCGCCGACTGGCGCAATCTTCCAGGAGTCCAATACTCCTTTGCGCGCGGTCGCGCAAAGCGGGGGAGTCCAGTACTCCGCACCTTCTGTCTTCTCTTTCGTCTTTGCTTTACTTCTGAAATCTTCGAACCCCTTTTTTAGAGAAGGAATGGGGTATTTATAGACAATTTCACCAGTGGAAATCTCTAATCTGGTCGATGTGGGACAAAAATATCATTCAACCACTTTTATCGCACTATCATAGACTTTGCGCGGACACGCGCAAATGATATTCTTTGCGCGGTCACGCGCAAACCTTCAATCTCGCGCAAACTGTCTTCTTTCCTTAACCCGTGCAACCCTTACACTTTGCGCGGTTCTGTACAAGTATTTCTCTTTGCGCGACCCTGCGCAAAGTGGTCTTCAAGTTGTTTCTTTGATGTTTAAAACTGATTTCTTGATCTTTCTTATCTTTCACTTTCATGCTTATTTTATGTCTCAACAGAGATCATTCGAGATCTAAAAAGCAAGTTGGAACTCTTCAATAGTAATTTTGCAATTCGGATTGTAAATCTTTCCAAATCGCGCTATCCAATGGAGACGCTCATAACTCCGTCGTTTGATGTCGGATTGGGTCAATTTTTGGTCATCTGAAAGGTACTTTAGTGCTCTTTCATTCCTGAATGGAATCATCGTATTTAGAGACCATTTGGGCATCCATAAGTGGTATCGCAGTCGTCGGTCATGAATTTTTTCCTTCATCTCCTTGTCGAATAGTAACATTCTTAACTCTCTCTTCAGTGTTCAAATTTTGATTATTTTGAGCTCATTAGACTGGTAACTTGGCAAGCTTCTAAATGGGATCGGAATTGGCTATTTTTGAGAATCTGTTTCCAAATCAGAGATGCAACCGAGACGCTCATAACTCCCTCGTTTGATGTCGGATTGTATCGATTTTTGTTCATCGGAAAGGTACTTTAGTGCTCTTTCATTCTTTGAATCATCATTTTCTAAGACCATTTGCGCATTCGTAAGTGGTATCGCAGTCTTTGGTCGTGAATATTTTCCTTCATCTCCTTGTCTAATAGTAACCTTCTTAACTCTCTCTTCAGTGGCCGAATTTAGATTATTTTGAGCTCATTGGAATGGTAACTTGACAAGCTTCTAATTTAGACTAGAATTGGCTAATTTTGGGACCGTTCGAGATCCAAAAGCACGTTGGAACTCTTCAATCGTCATTTTGCAATTTGGATTGTTAATCTTTCCAAATCACGCGATCCAACGGAGAGGCTCACAACTCCCTCGTTTGATGTCGGATTGGATTGATTTTTGGTCATCTGAAAGGAACTTTAGTGTTCTTTCATTCCTGACTGGAATCGTCGTATTCTAGGACCATTTGGGCATCTGTAAGTTGGATCGCATCGTCGGTCATAAAATTTTTCCTTCATCTCCTTGTCAAATTGTAACATTCTTAACTCTCTTCATGGTCAATTTAGATTATTTTGAGCTCATTGGAATGGTAACTTGTCAAGCTTCTAAATGGTACCAGAATTGGCTAACTCTAAGACAGTTCGATATCCCAAAAGCGCGTTGGAACTCTTCGATCGTCATTTTGAACTTTGGATTGTTAATCTTTCCAAATCATACGATCCAACGGAGACGCTCATAACTACCTCGTTTGATGTCAGATTGGGTCAATTTTTTGTCATCTGAAAGTAACTTTAGTGCTCTTTCATTCTTGACTGGAATCATCATATTATGAGATGATTTTAGCATCCGTAAGTGCGATCGCATTCGTCGGTCATGAAAATTTCCTTCATCGCCTTGTCGAATAGTAACCTTCTTTACTCTCTCTTCAGTGGTCGAATTTAGATTATTTTGAGCTCATTGGACTGTTAACTTGACAAACTTCTAAATGGGAACGAATTGGCTAATTTTGGGATGCGTTCGAGATCCAAAAGCACATTGGAACTCTTCAATCGTCATTTTGCAATTTGGATTGTTAATCTTCCCAAATCGGGCGATCCAACAGAGACCCTCATAACTCCCTCGTTTGATGTTGGATTTGATCAATTTTTGGTCATCTTAAAGGTACTTTAGTGCACTTTCATTCCTGACTGGAATCATCATCTTCTATGACCATATGGGCATTCGTAAGTGGGATAGCAGTCGTCGGTCGTGAATATTATCCTTCATCTCCTTGACGAATAGTAACCTTCTTAACTCTCTCTTCAATGGTCAAATTTAGATTATTTTGAGCTCATTGGAATGGTAACTTGACAAGCCTCTAAAAGGGACCGAAATTGGCTAATTTTACGACCATTCGATATCCAAAAACAAGTTGGAACTCTTCAATAGCAATTTTGCAATTTGGATTGTAAATCTTTCCAAATCACGTGATCCAACAGAGACGCTCATAACTCCCTCGTTTGATGTTGGATTGGGTCAATTTTTTGTCATCTGAAAGGTACTTTAGTGCTCTTTCATTCCTCACTGGAATCATCGTATTCTAAGACCATTTGGGCATCCGTAAGTGGCATCGCAGTCGTCGGTCATGAATTTTTTCCTTCATGTCCTAGTAGAATAGTAACCTTCTTAACTCTCTCTTCAGTGGTCGAATTTAGATTATTTTGGGCTCATTGGAATGGTAACTTGACAAGCTTCTAAATGGGACCAGAATTGGCTAATTTTGGGACCGTTCGAGATCCAAAAAGCACGGTGGAATTCTTCAATGATCATTTTGCAATTTGGATTCTTAATCTTTCCAAATCAGGCGATCCAATGGAGACGCTCATAACTCCCTCGTTTGATGTCGGATTGGGTCGATTTTGGGTCATCTGAAAGGTACTTTAGTGCTCTTTCATTCCTGACTAGATTCATCGTATTCTAAGACCATTTGGGTATCAGTAAGTTGGTCATGAATTTTTTACTTCATCTCCTTGTCGAATAGTAACCTTCTTAACTCTCTCTTCAGTGGTCGAATTTAGATTATTTTGAGGTCATTGGAATGGTAACTTGACAAGCTTCTAAATGGTACCAAAATTGGCTAATTCTGAGACTGTTCGATATCCCAAAAGCGTTGGAACTCTTCGATCGTCATTTTGAAATTTGGATTGTTAATCTTTCCAAATCGTACGATCCAACGAAGACGCTCATAACTCCCTCGTTTGATGTCAGATTGGGTCAATTTTTTGTCACCTGAAAGTTACTTTAGGGCTCTTTCATTCCTGACTGGAATCATCATATTATGAGACCATTTTAGCATCCGTAAGTGCAATCGCAGTCGTCGGTCATGAATTTTTCCTTCATCGCCTTGTCGAAAAGTAACCTTCTTTACTCAATCTTCAGTGGTCGAATTTAGATTATTTTGAGCTCATTGGACTGGTAACTTGACAAACTTCTAAATGCAACTAGAATTGGCTAATTTTGAGACCGTTCGAAATCCAAAAAGCAAGTTGGAATTCTTCAATAGTAGTTTTGCAATTTGGATTGTAAATCTTTCCAAATCGCGCGATCCAACGGAGACGCTCATAACTCCCTCGTTTGATGTCGGATTAGGTCGATTTCTGGTCATCTAAAAGGTAATTTAGTGCTCTTTTATTCCTGACTGGAATCATCGTATTCTGAGACCATTTGGGCATCCGTAAGTGGGTTCGCAGTCGTTGGTCATGAATTTTATCCTTCATCTCCTTGTCGAATAGTAACCTTCTTAACTCTGTCTTCAGTGGTCGAATTTAAATTATTTTGAGCTCATTGGAATGTTAACTTGACAAGCTTCTAAATGGGACAGGAATTGGCTAATTTTGGGACCATTCGAGATCCAAAAAGCACGGTGGAACTCTTCATCGTCGTTTTGCAATTTTGCAATTTGGATTCTTAATCTTTCCAAATCGGGCGATCCAACGGAGATGCTCATAACTCCCTCCTTTTGATGTCGGATTGGGTCGATTTTTGGTCATCTAAAAGGTAATTTAGTGCACTTTTATTCCCGACTAGAATCATCATATTCTGAGACCATTTGAGCATCCGTAAGTGGGATCGCATCGTTGGTCATGAATTTTATCCTTCATCTCCTTGTCGAATAGTAACCTTCTTAACTCTCTCTTCAGTGGTCAAATTTAGATTATTTTGAGCTCATTGGAATGGTAACTTGACAAGCTTCTAAATGGGACCAAAAATTGGCTAATTTTGAGACCGTTCGATATCTAAAAAACAAGTTGAAACTCTTCAATAGTAATTTTGCTATTTGAATTGTAAATCTTTCCAAATCGCGCGATCCAATGGAGACGCTCATAACTCCCTCGTTTGATGTCGAATTGGGTCGATTTTTGGTCATCTAAAAGGTACTTTAGTGCTCTTTCATTCTGACTGGAATCATCGTATTCCGAGACCATTTGGGCATCCATAAAGTGGGATCGCGATCGTCGGTCATGAATTTTTCCTTCATCTCCTTGTCGAATAGTAACCTTCTTAACTCTCTCTTCAGTGGTCGAATTTAGATTATTTTGAGCTCATTGGAATGGTAACTTGACAAGCTTCTAAATGGGACCAAAATTGGCTAATTTTGAGACCGTTCGATATCCAAAAAGCAAGTTGGAACTCTTCAATAGTAATTTTGCAATTTGGATTGTAAATCTTTCCAAATCGCGATCCAACGGAGACCTCATAACTCCCTCGTTTGATGTCGGATTGGGTCGATTTTTGGTCATCTGAAAGGTACTTTAGTGCTCTTTCATTCCTGACTGGAATCATCATATTCTAAGACCATTTGGGCATCCGTAAGTGGGATCGCAGTCGTCGGTCATGAATTTTTCCTTCATCTCCTTGTCGAATAGTAACCTTCTTAACTCTCTCTTCGGTGGTCAATTTAGATTATTTTGAGCTCATTGGAATGGTAACTTGACAAGCTTCTAAATGGACTAGAATTGGCTAATAATTTTGGACATTCGATATCCCAAAAGCACGTTGGAACTCTTCGATCGTCATTTTGCAATTTGGATTGTTAATCTTTCCAAATCGTACGATCCAACGAAGACGCTCATAACTCCCTCGTTTGATGTCAGATTGGGTCAATTTTTTGTCACCTGAAAGTTACTTTAGGGCTCTTTCATTCCTGACTGGAATCATCATATTATGAGACCATTTTTGCATCCGTAAGTGCAATCGCAGTCGTCGGTCATGAATTTTTCCTTCATCGCCTTGTCGAAAAGTAACCTTCTTTACTCTCTTCAGTGGTCAATTTAGATTATTTTGAGCTCATTGGACTGGTAACTTGACAAACTTCTAAATGCAACTAGAATTGACTAATTTTGAGACCGTTCGAAATCCAAAAAGCAAGTTGGAACTCTTCAATAGTAGTTTTGCAATTTGGATTGTAAATCTTTCCAAATCGCGCGATCCAATGGAGACGCTCATAACTCCCTCGTTTGATGTCGGATTAGGTCGATTTCTGGTCATCTAAAAGGTAATTTAGTGCTCTTTTATTCCTGACTGGAATCATCGTATTCTGAGACCATTTGGGCATCCGTAAGTGGGTTCGCAGTCGTTGGTCATGAATTTTATCCTTCATCTCCTTGTCGAATAGTAACCTTCTTAACTCTGTCTTCAGCGGTCGAATTTAGATTATTTTGAGCTCATTGGAATGTTAACTTGACAAGCTTCTAAATGGGACAGGAATTGGCTAATTTTGGGACCATTCGAGATCCAAAAAGCACGGTGGAACTCTTCAATCGTCGTTTTGCAATTTGGATTCTTAATCTTTCCAAATCGGGCGATCCAACGGAGATGCTCATAACTCCCTCGTTTGATGTCGGATTGGGTCGATTTCTGGTCATCTAAAAGGTAATTTAGTGCACTTTTATTCCTGACTAGAATCATCATATTCTGAGACCATTTGAGCATCCGTAAGTGGGATCGCAGTCGCTGGTCATGAATTTTATCCTTCAACTCCTTGTCGAATAGTAACCTTCTTAATTCTCTCTTCAGTGGTCGAATTTAGATTATTTTGAGCTCATTGGAATGTTAATTTGACAAGCTTCTAAATGGGACCGGAAGTGGCTAATTTTGAGACCATTCGAGATCCAAAAAGCAAGTTGGAACTCTTCAATAGTAATTTTGCAATTCGGATTGTAAATCTTTCCAAATCGCGCTATCCAATGGAGACGCTCATAACTCCGTCGTTTGATGTCGGATTGGGTCAATTTTTGGTCATCTGAAAGGTACTTTAGTGCTCTTTCATTCTGAATGGAATCATCGTATTTAGAGACCATTTGGGCATCCATAAGTGGTATCGCGATCGTCGGTCATGAATTTTTTTTTCCTTCATCTCCTTGTCGAATAGTAACATTCTTAACTCTCTCTTCGGTGTTCAAATTTTGATTATTTTGAGCTCATTAGAATGGTAACCTGGCAAGCTTCTAAATGGGACCGAATTGGCTAATTTTGAACTCTTCATGTTTTTGCAAGAATCTTTCAAATCTGATCAGAGAGCTCTCATAACTCCCTCGTTTGATGTCGGATTGTATCGATTTTTGTTCATCGGAAAGGTACTTTAGTGCTCTTTCATTCTTGACTGGAATCATCATTTTCTAAGACCATTTGCGCATTCGTAAGTGGTATCGCAGTCTTCGGTCGTGAATATTTTCCTTCATCTCCTTGTCTAATAGTAACCTTCTTAACTCTCTCTTCAGTGGTCGAATTTAGATTATTTTGAGCTCATTGGAATGGTAACTTGACAAGCTTCTAAATTGGACTAGAATTGGCTAATTTTGGGACCGTTCGAGATCCAAAAAGCACGGTGGAACTCTTCAATCGTCATTTAACAATTTGGATTGTTAATCTTTCCAAATCGGGCGATCCAACGGAGACGCTCATAACTCCCTCGTTTGATGTCGGATTGGATCGATTTTTGGTCATCTAAAAGGTACTTTAGTGCTCTTTCATTCCTGACTAGAATCATCGTATTCTAAGACCATTTGGCCATCCGTAAGTGGGATCGCAGTCGTCGGTCATGAATTTTTCCTTCATCTCCTTGTCAAATTGTAACATTCTTAACTCTCTTCAATGGTCAAATTAGATTATTTTGAGCTCATTGGAATGGTAACTTGTCAAGCTTCTAAATGGTACCAGAATTGGCTAATTCTAAGACAGTTCGATATCCCAAAAGCGCGTTGGAACTCTTCGATCGTCATTTTGAACTTTGGATTGTTAATCTTTCCAAATCATACGATCCAACGGAGACGCTCATAACTACCTCGTTTGATGTCAGATTGGGTCAATTTTTTGTCATCTGAAAGTAACTTTAGTGCTCTTTCATTCTTGACTGGAATCATCATATTATGAGATGATTTTAGCATCCGTAAGTGCGATCGCATTCGTCGGTCATGAAATTTTCCTTCATCGCCTTGTCGAATAGTAACCTTCTTTACTCTCTCTTCAGTGGTCGAATTTAGATTATTTTGAGCTCATTGGACTGTTAACTTGACAAACTTCTAAATGGGAATGGAATTGGCTAATTTTGGGACTGTTCGAGATCCAAAAAGCACGTTGGAACTCTTCAATCGTCATTTTGCAATTTGGATTGTTAATCTTCCCAAATCGGGCGATCCAACAGAGACCCTCATAACTCCCTCGTTTGATGTTGGATTTGATCAATTTTTGGTCATCTTAAAGGTACTTTAGTGCACTTTCATTCCTGACTGGAATCATCATCTTCTATGACCATATGGGCATTCGTAAGTGGGATAGCAGTCGTCGGTCGTGAATATTATCCTTCATCTCCTTGACGAATAGTAACCTTCTTAACTCTCTCTTCAATGGTCAAATTTAGATTATTTTGAGCTCATTGGAATGGTAACTTGACAAGCCTCTAAAAGGGACCGAAATTGGCTAATTTTGCGACCATTCGATATCCAAAAAGCAAGTTGGAACTCTTCAATAGTAATTTTGCAATTTGGATTGTAAATCTTTCCAAATCGCGTGATCCAACAGCGATGCCCATAACTCCCTCATTTTATGTCGGATTGGGTCAATTTTTGTCATCTGAAAGGTACTTTAGTGCTCTTTCATTCCTCACTGGAATCATCGTATTCTAAGACCATTTGGGCATCCGTAAGTGGCATCGCAGTCATCGGTCATGAATTTTTTCCTTCATGTCCTTGTAGAATAGTAACCTTCTTAACTCTCTCTTCAGTGGTCGAATTTAGATTATTTTGGGCTCATTGGAATGGTAACTTGACAAGCTTCTAAATGGGACCAGAATTGGCTAATTTTGGGACCGTTCGAGATCCAAAAAGCACGGTGGAATTCTTCAATGATCATTTTGCAATTTGGATTCTTAATCTTTCCAAATCAGGCGATCCAATGGAGACGCTCATAACTCCCTCGTTTGATGTCGGATTGGGTCGATTTTGGGTCATCTGAAAGGTACTTTAGTGCTCTTTCATTCCTGACTAGATTCATCGTATTTTAAGACCATTTGGGCATCTGGGTATCAGTAAGTTGGTCATGAATTTTTTACTTCATCTCCTTGTCGAATAGTAACCTTCTTAACTCTCTCTTCAGTGGTCGAATTTAGATTATTTTGAGGTCATTGGAATGGTAACTTGACAAGCTTCTAAATGGTACCAAAATTGGCTAATTCTGAGACTGTTCGATATCCCAAAAGCGCGTTGGAACTCTTCGATCGTCATTTTGAAATTTGGATTGTTAATCTTTCCAAATCGTACGATCCAACGGAGACGCTCATAACTCCCTCGTTTGATGTCAGATTGGGTCAATTTTTGTCACCTGAAAGTTACTTTAGGGCTCTTTCATTCCTACTGGAATCATCATATTATGAGACCATTTTAGCATCCGTAAGTGCAATCGCAGTCGTCGGTCATGAATTTTTCCTTCATCGCCTTGTCGAAAAGTAACCTTCTTTACTCAATCTTCAGTGGTCGAATTTAGATTATTTTGAGCTCATTGGACTGGTAACTTGACAAACTTCTAAATGCAACTAGAATTGGCTAATTTTGAGACCGTTCGAAATCCAAAAAGCAAGTTGGAACTCTTCAATAGTAGTTTTGCAATTTGGATTGTAAATCTTTCCAAATCGCGCGATCCAACGGAGACGCTCATAACTCCCTCGTTTGATGTCGGATTAGGTCGATTTCTGGTCATCTAAAAGGTAATTTAGTGCTCTTTTATTCCTGACTGGAATCATCGTATTCTGAGACCATTTGGGCATCCGTAAGTGGGTTCGCAGTCGTTGGTCATGAATTTTATCCTTCATCTCCTTGTCGAATAGTAACCTTCTTAACTCTGTCTTCAGCGGTCGAATTTAGATTATTTTGAGCTCATTGGAATGTTAACTTGACAAGCTTCTAAATGGGACAGGAATTGGCTAATTTTGGGACCATGAGATCCAAAAAGCACGTTGGAACTCTTGAATCGTCGTTTTGCAATTTGGATTCTTAATCTTTCCAAATCGGGCGATCAACGGAGATGCTCATAACTCCCTCGTTTGATGTCGGATTGGGTCATTTTTGTCATCTAAAAGGTAATTTAGTGCTCTTTTCCCGATTCTGAATCTAGAATCATCGTATTCTAAGAGACCATTTGGGCATCAAGTAAGTGGGATCGCATCGTCGGTCATGAATTTTATCCTTCATCTCCTTGTCGAATAGTAACCTTCTTAACTCTCTTCGGTGGTCAATTTAGATTATTTTGAGCTCATTGGAATGGTAACTTGACAAGCTTCTAAATGGGACCAGGAATTGGCTAATTTTGAGACCATTCGAGATCCAAAAAAAGCAAGTTGGAACTCTTGATAGTAATTTTGCAATTTGGATTGTAAATCTTTCCAAATCGCGCGATCCAATGGAGACGCTCATAACTCCCTCGTTTGATGTCAGATTGGGTCAATTTTTGGTCATCTGAAAGGTACTTTAGTGCTCTTTCATTCCTGACTGGAATCATCGTATTCTGAGACCATTTGGGCATCCGTAAGTGGGATCGCAGTCGTCGGTCATGAATTTTTTCCTTCATCTCCTTGTCGAATAGTAACATTCTTAACTCTCTCTTCAGTGTCGAATTTAGATTATTTTGAGCTCATTGGAATGGTAACTTGATGAGCTTCTAAATGGTACCAGAATTGGCTAATTTTGGGCAAGCTTCGAAATGGTTGGAACTCTTCGATCGTCATTTTGCTAATTTGGATTGTTAATCTTTCAAATGCATGATCAACGAGACGCTCATAACTCCCTCGTTTGATGTCGGATTGTATCGATTTTTGTCATCGGAAAGGTACTTTAGTGCTCTTTCATTCTTGGCTTGGAATCATCATTTTCTAAGACCATTTGGCATCGTAAGTGGGATCGCATCGCGATCTTCGGTCATGAATTTTTCCTTCATCTCCTTGTCTAATAGTAACCTTCTTAACTCTCTTCTTCGGTGGTCAATTTAGATTATTTTGAGCTCATTGGAATGGTAACTTGACAAGCTTCTAAATGGACTAGAATTGGCTAATTTTGGGACCGTTCGAGATCCAAAAGCACGTTGGAACTCTTCATCGTCATTTTGCAATTTGGATTGTTAATCTTTCCAAATCGGGCGATCCAATGAGAGACGCTCATAACTCCCTCGTTTGATGTCGGATTGGATCAATTTTTAGTGATCTGAAAGGTACTTTAGCGCTCTTTCATTCTTGACTAGAATCGTCATATTCTGAGACCATTTGGGCATCTATAAGTGGGATCGCAGTCGTCGGTCAAGAATTTTTTCCTTCATCTCCTTGTCAAATAGTAACCTTCTTAACACTCTCTTTCAATGGTCAAATTTAGATTATTTTGAGCTCATTGGAATGGTAACTTGACAAGCTTCTAAATGGGACCGGAATTGGCTAATTTTAGGACCATTCGAGATCCAAAACAGCAAGTTGGAACTCTTCGATCGTCATTTTGAATTTGGATTGTTAATCTTTCCAAATCGCTGATCATCCAACGAGACGCTCATAACTCCCTCGTTTGATGTCGGATTGGGTCAATTTTTGTCATCTGAAAGGTACTTTAGTGCTCTTTCATTCTTCACTGGAATCATGGTATTCTGAGACCATTTGGGCATCCGTAAGTTGGATCGCAGTCGTCGGTGATGAATTTTTCCTTCATCTCCTTGTCGAATAGTAACCTTCTTAACTCTCTCTTCGGTGGTCAATTTAGATTATTTTGAGCTCATTGGAATGGTAACTTGACAAGCTTCTAAATGGGACCGGAATTGGCTAATTTTGAGACCGTTCGAGATCCAAAAAGCATGTTGGAACTCTTCAATCGTCATTTTGCAATTTGGATTGTTAATCTTTCCAAATCGGGCGATCCAACGGAGACGCTCATAACTCCCTCGTTTGATGTCGGATTGGGTCAATTTTGGTCATCTGAAAGGTACTTTAGTGCTCTTTCATTCCTGACTGGAATCATCGTATTCTGAGACCATTTGGGCATCCGTAAGTGGGATCGCAGTCGTCGGTCATGAATTTTTCCTTCATCTCCTTGTCGAATAGTAACCTTCTTAACTCTCTCTTCAGTGGTCGAATTTAGATTATTTTGAGATCATTGGAATGGTAACTTGACAAGCTTCTAAATGGTACCAGAATTGGCTAATTCTGAGAGCTTCGATATCCCAAAAGCGTTGGAACTCTTCGATCGTCATTTTGAAATTTGGATTGTTAATCTTTCCAAATCGTGCGATCCAACGAAGACGCTCATAACTCCCTCATTTGATGTCGGATTGGGTCAATTTTTGTCATCTGAAAGTTACTTTAGTGCTCTTTCATTCTGACTGGAATCATCATATTATGAGACAATTTTGGCATCCGTAAGTGCATCGCGATCGTCGGTCATGAATTTTTCCTTCATCTCCTTGTCGAAAAGTAACCTTCTTTACTCTCTCTTCGGTGGTCAATTTAGATTATTTTGAGCTCATTGGAATGGTAACTTGACAAACTTCTAAATGGGAACTAGAATTGGCTAATTTTGAGACCGTTCGATATCCAAAAGCAAGTTGGAACTCTTCAATAGTAATTTTGCAATTTGGATTGTAAATCTTTCCAAATCGCGCGATCTAACGGAGACGCTCATAACTCCCTCGTTTGATGTCGGATTAGGTTGATTTTTGGTCATCTAAAAGGTACTTTTGTGCTCTTTCATTCTTTGGAATCATCGTATTCTGACCATTTGGGCATCCGTAAGTGGGATCACAGTCGTCGGTCATGAATTTTATCCTTCATCTCCTTGTCGAATAGTAACCTTCTTAACTCTCTCTTCAGTGGTCGAATTTAGATTATTTTGAGCTCATTGGAATGTTAACTTGACAAGCTTCTAAATGGGACTGGAATAGGCTAATTTTGGGACCATTCGAGATCCAAAAAGCACGGTGGAACTCTTCAATCGTCATTTTGCAATTTGGATTCTTAATCTTTCCAAATCGGGTGATCCAACGGAGATGCTCATAACTCCCTCGTTTGATGTCAGATTGGGTCGATTTCTGGTCATCTAAAAGGTAAATTAGTGCACTTTTATTCCTGACTAGAATCATCATATTCTGACACCATTTGGGCATCCGTAAGTGGGATCGCAATCGTCGGTCATGAATTTTATCCTTCAACTCCTTGTCGAATAGTAACCTTCTTAATTCTCTCTTCAGTGGTCAATTTAGATTATTTTGAGCTCATTGGAATGTTAATTTGACAAGCTTCTAAATGGGACCGAGAAGTGGCTAATTTTGAGACCATTCGAGATCCAAAAAGCAAGTTGGAAGTCTTGATTGTCATTTTACAATTTGGATTGTTAATCTTTCCAAATCGCGCGATCCAACGGAGACGCTCATAACTCCCTTGATTTATGACGGATTGGGTAGATTTTAGTCATCTAAAAGGTACTTTAGTGGTATTTCATTCCTGACTGGAATCGTCATATTCCGAGACCCTTTAGGCATCCGTAAGTGGTATCGCGGTCGTCGGTCATGAATTTTTTCCTTCATCTCCTTGTCGAATAGTAACATTCTTAACTCTCTCTTCGGTGTTCAAATTTTGATTATTTTGAGCTCATTAATGCGTAACTTGACAACTTCTAAATGGCAAGCTTCTAAATGGGACCAAATTGGCTAATTTTGAGGCTGATTCAAGAATCTTTCCAAATGCAAGAAGACGCTCATAACTCCCTCGTTTGATGTCGGATTGTATCGATTTTTGTTCATCGGAAAGGTACTTTAGTGCTCTTTCATTCCTGATTGGAATCATCATTTTCTAAGACCATTTGGGCATTCGTAAGTGGTATCGCAATCTTCGGTCGTGAATATTTTCCTTCATCTCCTTGTCGAATAGTAACCTTCTTAACTCTCTCTTCAGTGGTCAAATTTAGATTATTTTGAGCTCATTGGAATGGTAACTTGACAAGCTTCTAAATAGGACCGGAATTGGCTAATTTTGGGACTGTTCGAGATCCAAAGACACGGTGGAACTCTTGAATCGTCATTTTACAATTTGGATTGTTAATCTTTCTAACTCGTGCGATCCAACAGAGACGCTCATAACTCCCTCGTTTGATGTCGGATTGGGTCGATTTTTGGTCATCTGCAAGGTACTTTAGTGCTCTTTCATTCCTTACTAGAATCATCGTATTCTAAGACCATTTGTCCATCAAGTAAGTGGGATCGCAGTCGTCGGTCATAAATTTTTCCTTCATCTCCTTGTCAAATTGTAACATTCTTAACTCTCTTCAATGGTCGAATTTAGATTATTTTGAGCTCATTGGAATGGTAACTTGTCAAGCTTCTAAATGGTACCAGAATTGGCTAATTCTAAGACAGATTCGATATCCCAAAAGCGCGTTGGAACTCTTCGATCGTCATTTTGAACTTTGGATTGTTAATCTTTCCAAATCATACGATCCACGGAGACGCTCATAACTACCTCGTTTGATGTCAGATTGGGTCAATTTTTTGTCATCTGAAAGTAACTTTAGTGCTCTTTCATTCTTGACTGGAATCATCATATTATGAGATGATTTTAGCATCCGTAAGTGCGATCGCATTCGTCGGTCATGAAATTTTCCTTCATCTCCTTGTCGAATAGTAACCTTCTTTACTCTCTCTTCAGTGGTCGAATTTAGATTATTTTGAGCTCATTGGAATTTGTAACTTGACAAACTTCTAAATGGGAATGGAATTGGCTAATTTTGGGACTGCATTCGAGATCCAAAAAAACACGTTGGAACTCTTCAATCGTCATTTTGCAATTTGGATTGTTAATCTTCCCAAATCGGGCGATCCAACGAGACCCTCATAACTCCCTCGTTTGATGTTGGATTTGATCAATTTTTGGTCATCTTAAAGGTACTTTAGTGCACTTTCATTCCTGATTGGAATCATCATCTTCTATGACCATATGGGCATTCGTAAGTGGGATAGCAATCGTCGGTCATGAATATTATCCTTCATCTCCTTGTCGAATAGTAACCTTCTTAACTCTCTCTTCAGTGGTCAAATTTAAATTATTTTGAGCTCATTGGAATGGTAACTTGACAAGCCTCTAAATGGGACCGGAATTGGCTAATTTTGCGACCATTCGATATCTAAAAAGCAAGTTGGAACTCTTATATAGTAATTTTTCAATTTGGATTGTAAATCTTTCCAAATCGCGTGATCCAATGAGAGCTCATAACTCCCTCGTTTGATGTTGGATTGGGTCGATTTTTGTCATCTGAAAAGGTACTTTAGTGCTCTTTCATTCCTCACTGGAATCATCGTATTCTAAGACCATTTGGGCATCCGTAAGTGGCATCGCGATCGTCGGTCATGAATTTTTTCTTCATCTCCTTGTCGAATAGTAACCTTCTTAACTCTCTCTTCAGTGGTCGAATTTAGATTATTTTGAGCTCATTGGAATGGTAACTTGACAAGCTTCTAAATGGGACCAGAATTGGCTAATTTTGCGACCGTTCGATATCCAAAAAGCAAGTTGGAACTCTTGATGATCATTTTGCAATTTGGATTCTTAATCTTTCCAAATCGGGCGATCCATCCATGGAGACGCTCATAACTCCCTCGTTTGATGTCGGATTGGGTCGATTTTGGTCATCTGAAAGGTACTTTAGTCCTCTTTCATTCCTGACTAGAATCATCGTATTCTGCGACCATTTGGGCATCCTGTAAGTGGGATCGCTCGTCCGTCATGTATTTTTCCTTCATCTCCTTGTCGAATAGTAACCTTCTTAACTCTCTCTTCAGTAGTCGAACTTAGATTATTTTGAGCTCATTGGAATGGTAACTTGACAAGCTTCAAAATGGTACCATAATTGGCTAATTCTGATACCGTTCGATATCCCAAAAGCGCGTTGGAACTCTTCGATCGTCATTTTGAAAATTAGATTGTTAATCTTTCCAAATCTCACGATCCAACGGAGACGCTCATAACTCCCTCGTTTGATGTCGGATTGGGTCAATTTTTGGTCATCTGAAAGGTACTTTAGTGCTCTTTCATTCCTTGGAATCATCGTATTCTGAGACCATTTGGGCATCCGTAAGTGTGATCGCATGCGTCGGTCATGAATTTTTTCCTTCATCTCCTTGTCGAATGGTAAGCTTCTTAACTCTCTTTTCAGTGGTCAAATTTAGATTATTTTGAGCTCATTGGAATGGTAACTTGACAAGCCTCTAAATGGGACTGGAATTGGCTAATTTTTAGACTGTTCGATATCCAAAAAGCAAGTTGGAACTCTTCAATAGTAATTTTGCAATTTGGATTCTAAATCTTTCCAAATCGCACGATCCAATGGAGACACTCATAACTCTGTCGTTTGATGTCAGATTAGGTCGATTTTTGGTCATCTAAAAGGTACTTTAGTGCTCTTTCATTCCTGATTTGAATCATCGTATTCTAGACCATTTGGGCATCCGTAAGTGGGATCGAGATCGTCGGTCATGAATTTTTCCTTCATCTCCTTGTCGAATAGTAACCTTCTTAACCCTCTCTTCAGTGGTCGAATTTAGATTATTTTGAGCTCATTGGAATGGTAACTTGACAAGCTTCTAAATGGTACCAGGAATTGGCTAATTTTGGGACCGTTCGAGATCCAAAAGCACGTTGGAACTCTTCGATCATCATTTTGCAATTTAGATTGTTGATCTTTCCAAATCGGTCGATCCAACGGAGATGCTCATAACTCCCTCGTTTGATGCAGGATTGGGTCAATTTTTGGTCATCTGAAAGGTACTTTAGTGCTCTTTCATTTCTGACTGGAATCATCATATTCTAAGACCATTTGGGCATCCGTAAGTGGATCGCATTCGTCGGTCATGAATTTTCTCCTTCATCTCCTTGTCGAATAGTAACCTTCTTAACTCTCTTGTCAGTGGTCAAATTTAGATTATTTTGAGCTCATTGGATTGGTAACTTGACAAGCTTCTAAAGACCAAATTGGCTAATTTTGGACCGTTCGATATCCCAAAAGTGCGTTGGAACTCTTCGATTGTCATTTTAAAATTTAGATTGTTAATCTTTCCAAATCGTATGATCCAATGGAGACGCTCATAACTCCCTCGTTTGATGTCGGATTGGGTCAATTTTTGGTCATCTGAAAGGTACTTTAGTGCTCTTTCATTCCTGATGGAATCATCATATTATGAGACCATTTTGGCATCCGTAAGTGGGATCAAGTCGTCGGTCATGGATTTTTCCTTCATCTCCTTGTCGAATAGTAACCTTCTTAACTCTCTCTTCAGTGGTCGAATTTAGATTATTTTGAGCTCATTGGACTGGTAACTTGACAAGCTTCTAAATGCGACTGGAATTGGCTAATTTTGAGACCATTCGATATCCAAAAAGCAAGTTGGAACTCTTCAATAGTAATTTTGTAATTTGGATTGTAAATCTTTCCAAATCGCGCGATCCAATGGAGACGCTCATAACTCCCTCGTTTGATGTCGGATTGGGTCGATTTTTGGTCATCTAAAAGGTACTTTAGTGCTCTTTCATCCTGACGGGAATCATCGTATTCTAAGACCATTTGGGCATCCGTAAGTGGGATCGCAGTCGTCGGTCATGAAATTTTTCCTTAATCTCCTTGTCGAATAGTAACCTACTTAACTCTCTCTTCAGTGGTCAATTTTTTATTTTGAGCTCATTGGAATGGTAACTTGACAAGCTTCTAAATGGGACCAGAATTGGCTAATTTTGGGACTGTTCAAGATCCAAAAAGCACGGTGGAACTCTTCGATCGTCATTTTGCAATTTGGATTGTTAATCTTTCCAAATCGGGCGATCCAACGGAGACGCTCATAACTCCCTCGTTTGATGTCGGATTGGGTCGATTTTTGGTCATCTGAAAGGTACTTTAGTGCTCTTTCATTCCTGACTAGAATCATCATATTATGAGACCATTTTGGCATCCGTAAGTGGGATCAAGTCGTCGGTCATGAATTTTTCCTTCATCTCCTTGTCGAATAGTAACCTTCTTAACCCTCTCTTCAGTGGTCGAATTTAGATTATTTTGAGCTCATTGGAATGGTAACTTGACAAGCTTCTAAATGGTACCAGAATTGGCTAATTCTGATACCGTTCGATATCCCAAAAGCATGCTGGAACTCTTCGATCGTCATTTGAAATTTGGATTGTAAATCTTTCCAAATAGCATGATCCAACGGAGATGCTCTTAACTCCCCCGTTTGATGTCGGATTGGGTCAATTTTTGGTCATCTGAAAGGTACTTTAGTGCTCTTTCATTCATGACTGGAATCATCATATTCTGAGACCATTTTAGCATCCGTAAGTGGGAGCACAATTGTTGGTCATGAATTTTTTCCTTCATCTCCTTGTGGAATAGTAAGCTTCTTAACTCTCTTTTCAGTGGTCAAATTTAGATTATTTTGAGCTCATTGGAATGGTAACTTGACAAACTTCTAAATGCCTAGAATTGGCTAATTTTGAGACCGTTCGAAATCCAAAAGCAAGTTGGAACTCTTGATAGTAGTTTTGCAATTTGGATTGTAAATCTTTCCAAATCGCGATCCAACGGAGAGCTCATAACTCCCTCGTTTGATGTCGGATTAGGTCGATTTTTGGTCATCATCTAAAGGTAATTTAGTGCTCTTTCATTCTGGACTTTGGAATCATCGTATTCTAAGACCATTTGGGCATCCGTAAGTGGGTTCGCGATCGTTGGTCATGAATTTTATCCTTCATCTCCTTGTCGAATAGTAACCTTCTTAACTCTCTCTTCGGTGGTCAATTTAGATTATTTTGAGCTCATTGGAATGTTAACTTGACAAGCTTCTAAATGGGACGAGAATTGGCTAATTTTGGGACCATTCGAGATCCAAAAAGCACGTTGGAACTCTTGATCGTCGTTTTGCAATTTGGATTCTTAATCTTTCCAAATCGGGCGATCCAACGGAGATGCTCATAACTCCCTCGTTTGATGTCGGATTGGGTCGATTTACTGGTCATCTAAAGGTAATTTAGTGCACTTTTATTCCCGACTAGAATCATCATATTCTAAGACCATTTGAGCATCCGTAAGTGGGATCGCAGTCGCTGGTCATGAATTTTATCCTTCAACTCCTTGTCGAATAGTAACCTTCTTAATTCTCTCTTCAGTGGTCGAATTTAGATTATTTTGAGCTCATTGGAATGTTAATTTGACAAGCTTCTAAATGGGACCGGAAGTGGCTAATTTTGAGACCATTCGAGATCCAAAAGCAAGTTGGAACTCTTCATAGTAATTTTGCAATTTGGATTGTAAATCTTTCCAAATCGCGCTATCCAATGGAGACGCTCATAACTCCGTCGTTTGATGTCGGATTGGGTCAATTTTTGGTCATCTGAAAGGTACTTTAGTGCTCTTTCATTCCTGAATGGAATCATCGTATTTAGAGACCATTTGGGCATCCATAAGTGGTATCGCAGTCGTCGGTCATGAATTTTTTCCTTCATCTCCTTGTCGAATAGTAACATTCTTAACTCTCTCTTTCGGTGTTCAAATTTTGATTATTTTGAGCTCATTAGAATGGTAACTTGGCAAGCTTCTAAATGGGACCGAATTGGCTAATTTTGAGACTTTTCAGATATCCAAAAAGCATTTGGAACTCTTGATCGCATTTTGCAATTTGGATTGTTAATCTTTCCAAATCGGTGATCCAAGAGAGACGCTCATAACTCCCTCGTTTGATGTCGGATTGTATCGATTTTTGTTCATCGGAAAGGTACTTTAGTGCTCTTTCATTCTGATTGGAATCATCATTTTCTAAGACCATTTGCGCATTCGTAAGTGGTATCGCGATCTTCGGTCGTGAATATTTTCCTTCATCTCCTTGTCTAATAGTAACCTTCTTAACTCTCTCTTCGATGTGGTCAATTTAGATTATTTTGAGCTCATTGGAATGGTAACTTGACAAGCTTCTAAATGGACTAGAATTGGCTAATTTGGGGACCGTTCGAGATCCAAAAAGCACGGTGGAACTCTTCATCGTCATTTAACAATTTGGATTGTTAATCTTTCCAAATCGGGCGATCAACAGAGCGCTCATAACTCCCTCGTTTGATGTCGGATTGGGTCGATTTTTGGTCATCTGAAAGGTTCTTTAGTGCTCTTTCATTCTTGAATAGAATCATCGTATTCCAAGACCATTTGGGAATCCGTAAGTGGGATCGCTATCGTCGGTATTGAATTTTTCCTTCATCTCCTAGTCAAATTGTAACATTCTTAACTCTCTTCAATGGTCGAATTTAGATTATTTTGAGCTCATTGGAATGGTAACTTGTCAAGCTTCTAAATGGTACCAAATTGGCTAATTCTAAGACGTTCGATATCCCAAAAGCGCGTTGGAACTCTTCGATCGTCATTTTGAACTTTGGATTGTTAATCTTTCCAAATCATACGATCCAACGGAGAGCTCATAACTACCTCGTTTGATGTCGGATTGGGTCAATTTTTGTCATCTGAAAGTAACTTTAGTGCTCTTTCATTCTTATTGGAATCATCATATTATGAGATGATTTTAGCATCCGTAAGTGCGATCGCATTCGTCGGTCATGAAATTTTCCTTCATCGCCTTGTCGAATAGTAACCTTCTTTACTCTCTCTTCAGTGGTCAATTTAGATTATTTTGAGCTCATTGGACTGGTAACTTGACAAACTTCTAAATGGGAACGGAATTGGCTAATTTTGGGACTGTTCGAGATCCAAAAAGCACGTTGGAACTCTTCAATCGTCATTTTGCAATTTGGATTGTTAATCTTCCCAAATCGAGCGATCCAACAGAGACCCCCATAACTCCCTCGTTTGATGTTGGATTTGATCAATTTTTGGTCATCTTAAAGGTACTTTAGTGCACTTTCATACCTGACTGGAATCATCATCTTCTATGACCATATGGGCATTCGTAAGTGGGATAGCAGTCGTCGGTCATGAATATTATCCTTCATCTCCTTGACGAATAGTAACCTTCTTAACTCTCTCTTCAATGGTCAAATTTAGATTATTTTGAGCTCATTGGAATGGTAACTTGACAAGCCTCTAAAAGGGACCGAAATTGGCTAATTTTGCGACCATTCGATATCCAAAAAGCAAGTTGGAACTCTTCAATAGCAATTTTGCAATTTGGATTGTAAATCTTTCCAAATCGCGTGATCCAACAGAGACGCTCATAACTCCCTCGTTTGATGTTGGATTGGGTCGATTTTTTGTCATCTGAAAGGTACTTTAGTGCTCTTTCATTCCTCACTGGAATCATCATATTCTAAGACCATTTGGGCATCCGTAAGTGGCATCGCAGTCGTCGGTCATGAATTTTTTCCTTCATGTCCTAGTAGAATAGTAACCTTCTTAACTCTCTCTTCAGTGGTCGAATTTAGATTATTTTGGGCTCATTGGAATGGTAACTTGACAAGCTTCTAAATGGGACCAGAATTGGCTAATTTTGGGACCGTTCGAGATCCAAAAGGCACGGTGGAATTCTTCAATGATCATTTTGCAATTTGGATTCTTAATCTTTCCAAATCAGGCGATCCAATGGAGACGCTCATAACTCCCTCGTTTGATGTCGGATTGGGTCGATTTTGGGTCATCTGAAAGGTACTTTAGTGCTCTTTCATTCCTGACTAGATTCATCGCATTCTAAGACCATTTGGGTATCAGTAAGTTGGTCATGAATTTTTTACTTCATCTCCTTGTCGAATAGTAACCTTCTTAACTCTCTCTTCAGTGGTCGAATTTAGATTATTTTGAGGTCATTGGAATGGTAACTTGACAAGCTTCTAAATGGTACCATAATATGCTAATTCTGATACCGTTCGATACCCCAAAAGCGCGTTGGAACTCTTCGATCGTCATTTTGAAAATTAGATTGTTAATCTTTCCAAATCTCACGATCCAACGGAGAGCGCTCATAACTCCCTCGTTTGATGTCGGATTGGGTCATTTTTTGTCACTGAAAAAGTTACTTTAGGGCTCTTTCATTCTGATTTGGAATCATCATATTATGAGACCATTTTAGCATCCGTAAGTGCAATCGCAGTCGTCGGTCATGAATTTTTCCTTCATCGCCTTGTCGAAAAGTAACCTTCTTTACTCAATCTTCAGTGGTCAATTTAGATTATTTTGAGCTCATTGGAATGGTAACTTGACAAACTTCTAAATGCAACTAGAATTGGCTAATTTTGAGACCGTTCGAAATCCAAAAAGCAAGTTGGAACTCTTCATAGTAGTTTTGCAATTTGGATTGTAAATCTTTCCAAATCGCGATCCAACGGAGACGCTCATAACTCCCTCGTTTGATGTCGGATTAGGTCGATTTTTGTCATCTAAAAGGTAATTTAGTGCTCTTTTATTCTTGACTTTGAATCATCGTATTCGAGACCATTTGGGCATCCGTAAGTGGGTTCGCAGTCGTTGGTCATGAATTTTATCCTTCATCTCCTTGTCGAATAGTAGCCTTCTTAACTCTCTCTTCGGTGGTCAAATTTAGATTATTTTGAGCTCATTGGATGTTAACTTGACAAGCTTCTAAATGGGACAAGAATTGGCTAATTTTGGGACCATTCGAGATCCAAAAGCACGTGGAACTCTTGATCGTCGTTTTGCAATTTGGATTCTTAATCTTTCCAAATCGGGCGATCAACGGAGATGCTCATAACTCCCTCGTTTGATGTCGGATTGGGTCGATTTTTTGTCGTTTGAAAGGTACTTTAGTGCTTTTTTAGTCCTGACTAGAATCATCGTATTCTGAGACCACTTGGGCATCCATAAGTGGGATCGCAGTCGTTGGTCATGAATTTTATCCTTCATCTCCTTGTCGAATAGTAACCTTCTTAATTCTCTCTTCAGTGGTCGAATTTAGATTATTTTGAGCTCATTGGAATGTTAATTTGACAAGCTTCTAAATGGGACCGGAAGTGGCTAATTTTGAGACCATTCGAGATCCAAAAAGCAAGTTGGAACTCTTCATAGTAATTTTGCAATTTGGATTGTAAATCTTTCCAAATCGCGCTATCCAATGGAGACGCTCATAACTCCCTCGTTTGATGTCGGATTGGTCAATTTTGGTCATCTGAAAGGTACTTTAGTGCTCTTTCATTCTGAATGGAATCATCGTATTTAGAGACCATTTGGGCATCCATAAGTGGTATCGCGATCGTCGGTCATGAATTTTTCCTTCATCTCCTTGTCGAATAGTAACATTCTTAACTCTCTCTTCGGTGTTCAAATTTTGATTATTTTGAGCTCATTAGGAATGTAACTTGGCAAGCTTCTAAATGGGACCGAAATTGGCTAATTTTGAGGCTTCGATATCCAAAAACACGTTGGAACTCTTGAATTTTGCAATTTGATTGTAATCTTTCAAATCGGCGATCCAGAGAGCTCATAACTCCCTCGTTTGATGTCGGATTGTATCGATTTTTGTTCATCGGAAAGGTACTTTAGTGCTCTTTCATTCGATTGGAATCATCATTTTCTAAGACCATTTGCGCATTCGTAAGTGGTATCGCATCTTCGGTCGTGAATATTTTCCTTCATCTCCTTGTCTAATAGTAACCTTCTTAACTCTCTCTTCGGTGGTCGATTTAGATTATTTTGAGCTCATTGGAATGGTAACTTGACAAGCTTCTAAATGGGACCGGAATTGGCTAATTTTGGGACCGTTCGAGATCCAAAAAGCACGGTGGAACTCTTCAATCGTCATTTTACAATTTGGATGGTTAATCTTTCCAGATCAGGCGATCAACGGAGACGCTCATAACTCCCTCGTTTGATGTTGGATTGGATTAATTTTTGGTCATCTGAAAGGTTCTTTAGTACTCTTTCATTCCTGACTAGAATCATCGTATTCTGAGTCCATTTGTCCATCCGTAAGTGGGATCGCAATCGTCGGTCATAAATTTTTCCTTCATCTCCTTGTCAAATTGTAACATTCTTAACTCTCTTCAATGGTCAATTTAGATTATTTTGAGCTCATTGGAATGGTAACTTGTCAAGCTTCTAAATGGTACCAGAATTGGCTAATTCTAAGACAGTTCGATATCCCAAAAGCGCGTTGGAACTCTTCGATCGTCATTTTGAACTTTGGATTGTTAATCTTTCCAAATCATACGATCCAACGGAGACGCTCATAACTACCTCGTTTGATGTCAGATTGGGTCAATTTTTTGTCATCTGAAAGTAACTTTAGTGCTCTTTCATTCTTGACTGGAATCATCATATTATGAGATGATTTTAGCATCCGTAAGTGCGATCGCATTCGTCGGTCATGAAATTTTCCTTCATCGCCTTGTCGAATAGTAACCTTCTTTACTCTCTCTTCAGTGGTCGAATTTAGATTATTTTGAGCTCATTGGACTGTTAACTTGACAAACTTCTAAATGGGAACGGAATTGGCTAATTTTGGGACTATTCGAGATCCAAAAAGCACGTTGGAACTCTTCAATCGTCATTTTGCAATTTGGATTGTTAATCTTTCCAAATCGGGCGATCCAACAAAGACCCTCATAACTCCCTCGTTTGATGTTGGATTTGATCAATTTTTGGTCATCTTAAAGGTACTTTAGTGCACTTTCATTCCTGACTGGAATCATCATCTTCTATGACCATATGGGCATTCGTAAGTGGGATAGCAGTCGTCGGTCGTGAATATTATCCTTCATCTCCTTGTCGAATAGTAACCTTCTTAACTCTCTCTTCAATGGTTGAATTTAGATTATTTTGAGCTCATTGGAATGATAACTTGACAAGCCTCTAAAAGGGACCGAAATTGGCTAATTTTGAGACCATTCGATATCCAAAAAGCAAGTTGGAACTCTTCATAGCAATTTTGCAATTTGGATTGTAAATCTTTCCAAATCGCGTGATCCAACGAGAGAGCGCTCATAACTCCCTCGTTTGATGTTGGATTGGGTCGATTTTTGTCATCTGAAAGGTACTTTAGTGCTCTTTCATCATCTCACTTTGGAATCATCGTATTCTAAGACCATTTGGGCATCCGTAAGTGGCATCGCAGTCGTCGGTCATGAATTTTTTCCTTCATGTCCTAGTAGAATAGTAACCTTCTTAACTCTCTCTTCAGTGGTCGAATTTAGATTATTTTGGGCTCATTGGAATGGTAACTTGACAAGCTTCTAAATGGGACCAGAATTGGCTAATTTTGGGACCGTTCGAGATCCAAAAAGCACGGTGGAATTCTTCAATGATCATTTTGCAATTTGGATTCTTAATCTTTCCAAATCAGGCGATCCAATGGAGACGCTCATAACTCCCTCGTTTGATGTCGGATTGGGTCGATTTTGGGTCATCTGAAAGGTACTTTAGTGCTCTTTCATTCCTTACTAGATTCATCGTATTCTAAGACCATGTGGGTACAAGTGAGTTGGTCATGAATTTTTTACTTCATCTCCTTGTTGAATAGTAACCTTCTTAACTCTCTCTTCAGTGGTCGAATTTAGATTATTTTGAGGTCATTGGAATGGTAACTTGACAAGCTTCTGAATGGTACCAAAATTGGCTAATTCTGAGACTGATTCGATATCCCAAAAAAGCGTTGGAACTCTTCGATCGTCATTTTGAAATTTGGATTGTTAATCTTTCCAAATCGTACGATCTAACGAAGACGCTCATAACTCCCTCGTTTGATGTTAAATTGGGTCAATTTTTTGTCACCTGAAAGTTACTTTAGGGCTCTTTCATTCCTACTGGAATCATCATATTATGAGACCATTTTAGCATCCGTAAGTGCAATCGCAGTCGTCGGTCATGAATTTTTCCTTCATCGCCTTGTCGAAAAGTAACCTTCTTTACTCAATCTTTAGTGGTCGAATTTAGATTATTTTGAGCTCATTGGACTGGTAACTTGACAAACTTCTAAATGCAACTAGAATTGGCTAATTTTGAGACCGTTTGAAATCCAAAAAGCAAGTTGGAACTCTTCATAGTAGTTTTGCAATTTGGATTGTAATCTTTCCAAATCGCGATCCAACGGAGACGCTCATAACTCCCTCGTTTGATGTCGGATTAGGTCGATTTTGGTCATCTAAAAGGTAATTTAGTGCTCTTTTATTCTGACTGGAATCATCATATTCGAGACCATTTGGGCATTCGTAAGTGGGTTCGCTGTCGTTGGTCATGAATTTTATCCTTCATCTCCTTGTCGAATAGTAACCTTTTTAACTCTCTCTTCAGTGGTCGAATTTAGATTATTTTGAGCTCATTGGAATGATAACTTGACAAGCTTCTAAACGGGACGGAATTGGCTAATTTTGTGACCGTTCGAAATCCAAAAAAGCACGGTGGAACTCTTGATCGTCATTTTGCAATTTGGATTCTTAATCTTTCCAAATCGGGCGATCCAACGGAGATGCTCATAACTCCCTCGTTTGATGTCGGATTGGGTCGATTTCTGGTCATCTAAAAGGTAATTTAGTGCACTTTTATTCCTGACTAGAATCATCATCATTCGAGACCATTTGGGCATCCGTAAGTGGGATCGCAATCGTGGTCATGAATTTTATCCTTCAACTCCTTGTCGAATAGTAACCTTCTTAATTCTCTCTTCAGTGGTCGAATTTAGATTATTTTGAGCTCATTGGAATGTTAATTTGACAAGCTTCTAAATGGGACCGGAAGTGGCTAATTTTGAGACCATTCGAGATCCAAAAAGTAAGTTGGAACTCTTCAATAGTAATTTTGCAATTCGGATTGTAAATCTTTCCAAATCGGGCTATCCAATGGAGACGCTCATAACTCCGTCGTTTGATGTCGGATTGGGTCAATTTTGGTCATCTGAAAGGTACTTTAGTGCTCCTTCATTCCTGAATGGAATCATCGTATTTAGAGACCATTTGGGCATCCATAAGTGGTATCGCAGTCGTCGGTCATGAATTTTTTCCTTCATCTCCTTGTCGAATAGTAACATTCTTAACTCTCTCTTCAGTGTTCAAATTTTGATTATTGAGCTCATTAGACTGGTAACTTGGCAAGCTTCTAAATGGGACCGGGATTCTAAATGGGACCGAATTGGCTAATTTTGAGATTGCTTTCAAAGATCAACCGAGACGCTCATAACTCCCTCGTTTGATGTCGGATTGTATCGATTTTTGTTCATCGGAAAGGTACTTTAGTGCTCTTTCATTCCTGACTGGAATCATCATTTTCTAAGACCATTTGCGCATTCGTAAGTGGTATCGCAGTCTTCGGTCGTGAATATTTTCCTTCATCTCCTTGTCTAATAGTAACCTTCTTAACTCTCTCTTCAGTGGTCGAATTTAGATTATTTTGAGCTCATTGGAATGGTAACTTGACAAGCTTCTAAATTGGACTAGAATTGGCTAATTTTGGGACCGTTCGAGATCCAAAAAGCACGGTGGAACTCTTCAATCGTCATTTAACAATTTGGATTGTTAATCTTTCCAAATCGGGCGATCCAACGGAGACGCTCATAACTCCCTCGTTTGATGTCGGATTGGATCGATTTTTGGTCATCTGAAAGGTACTTTAGTGCGCTTTCATTCCTGACTAGAATCATCGTATTCTAAGACCATTTGTCCATCCGTAAGTGGGATCGCAGTCGTCGGTCATAAATTTTTTCCTTCATCTCCTTGTCAAATTGTAACATTCTTAACTCTCTTCAATGGTCGAATTTAGATTATTTTGAGCTCATTGGAATGGTAACTTGTCAAGCTTCTAAATGGTACCAGAATTGGCTAATTCTAAGACAGTTCGATATCCCAAAAGCGCGTTGGAACTCTTCGATCGTCATTTTGAACTTTGGATTGTTAATCTTTCCAAATCATACGATCCAACGGAGACGCTCATAACTACCTCGTTTGATGTCAGATTGGGTCAATTTTTTGTCATCTGAAAGTAACTTTAGTGCTCTTTCATTCTTGACTGGAATCATCATATTATGAGATGATTTTAGCATCCGTAAGTGCGATCGCATTCGTCGGTCATGAAATTTTCCTTCATCGCCTTGTCGAATAGTAACCTTCTTTACTCTCTCTTCAGTGGTCGAATTTAGATTATTTTGAGCTCATTGGACTGTTAACTTGACAAACTTCTAAATGGGAACGGAATTGGCTAATTTTGGGACTGTTCGAGATCCAAAAAGCACGTTGGAACTCTTCAATCGTCATTTTGCAATTTGGATTGTTAATCTTCCCAAATCGGGCGATCCAACAGAGACCCTCATAACTCCCTCGTTTGATGTTGGATTTGATCAATTTTTGGTCATCTTAAAGGTACTTTAGTGCACTTTCATACCTGACTGGAATCATCATCTTCTATGACCATATGGGCATTCGTAAGTGGGATAGCAGTCGTCGGTCATGAATATTATCCTTCATCTCCTTGACGAATAGTAACCTTCTTAACTCTCTCTTCAATGGTCAAATTTAGATTATTTTGAGCTCATTGGAATGGTAACTTGACAGGCCTCTAAATGGGACCAAAATTGGCTAATTTTGCGATCGTTCGATATCCAAAAAGCAAGTTGGAATTCTTCAAATAGTAATTTTACAATTTGGATTGTAAATCTTTCCAAATCGCGTGACCCAACGGAGACGCTCATAACTCCCTCGTTTGATGTTGGATTGGGTCGATTTTTGGTCATCTGAAAGGTACTTTAGTGCTCTTTCATTCCTCACTGGAATCATCGTATTCTAAGACCATTTGGGCATCCGTAAGTGGCATCGCAGTCGTCGGTCATGAATTTTTTCCTTCATGTCCTAGTAGAATAGTAACCTTCTTAACTCTCTCTTCAGTGGTCGAATTTAGATTATTTTGGGCTCATTGGAATGGTAACTTGACAAGCTTCTAAATGGGACCAGAATTGGCTAATTTTGGGACCGTTCGAGATCCAAAAAGCACGGTGGAATTCTTCAATGATCATTTTGCAATTTGGATTCTTAATCTTTCCAAATCAGGCGATCCAATGGAGCTCATATAACTCCCTCGTTTGATGTCGGATTGGGTCGATTTTGGGTCATCTGAAAGGTACTTTAGTGCTCTTTCATTCTTACTAGATTCATCGTATTCTAAGACCATTTGGGTATCAGTAAGTTGGTCATGAATTTTTTACTTCATCTCCTTGTCGAATAGTAACCTTCTTAACTCTCTCTTCAGTGGTCGAATTTAGATTATTTTGAGGTCATTGGAATGGTAACTTGACAAGCTTCTAAATGGTACCAAAATTGGCTAATTCTGAGACTGTTCGATATCCCAAAAGCGCATTGGAACTCTTCGATCGTCATTTTGAAATTTGGATTGTTAATCTTTCCAAATCGTACGATCCAACGAAGATGCTCATAACTCCCTCGTTTGATGTCAGATTGGGTTAATTTTCTGTCACCTGAAAGTTACTTTAGGGCTCTTTCATTCCTGACTGGAATCATCATATTATGAGACCATTTTAGCATCCGTAAGTGCAATCGCAGTCGTCGGTCATGAATTTTTCCTTCATCGCCTTGTCGAAAAGTAACCTTCTTTACTCAATCTTCAGTGGTCGAATTTAGATTATTTTGAGCTCATTGGACTGGTAACTTGACAAACTTCTAAATGCAACTAGAATTGGCTAATTTTGAGACCGTTCGAAATCCAAAAAGCAAGTTGGAATTCTTCAATAGTAGTTTTGCAATTTGGATTGTAAATCTTTCCAAATCGCGCGATCCAACGGAGACGCTCATAACTCCCTCGTTTGATGTCGGATTAGGTCGATTTCTGGTCATCTAAAAGGTAATTTAGTGCTCTTTTATTCCTGACTGGAATCATCATATTCTTAGACCATTTGGGCATCTGTAAGTGGTTCGCAGTCGTTGGTCATGAATTTTATCCTTCATCTCCTTGTCGAATAGTAACCTTCTTAACTCTCTTCTTGGTGGTCAATTTAGATTATTTTGAGCTCATTGGAATGTTAACTTGACAAGCTTCTAAATGGGACAGAAATTGGCTAATTTTGGGACCATTCGAGATCCAAAAAGCACGTGGAACTCTTGATCGTCGTTTTGCAATTTGGATTCTTAATCTTTCCAAATCGGCTGATCCAACGGAGATTCTAATAACTCCCTCGTTTGATGTCGGATTGGGTCGATTTCTGGTCATCTGAAAGGTACTTTAGTGCTCTTTCATTCCTGACTGGAATCGTCGTATTCCAAGACCATTTGGGCATCCGTAGGTGGGATCGCAATCGTTGGTCATGAATTTTATCCTTCATCTCCTTGTCGAATAGTAACCTTCTTAATTCCCTCTCCAGTGGTCGAATTTAGATTATTTTAAGCTCATTGGATTGGTAACTTGACAAGCTTCTAAATGCCATCGGAATTGGCTAATTTTGAGACCATTCGATATCCAAAAAGCAAGTTGGAACTCTTCAATAGTAATTTAGCAATTTTGATTATAAATCTTTCCAAATCGCGCGATCCAATGGAGACGCTCATAACTCCCTCGTTTGATGTCGGATTGGATTGGGTCAATTTTGGTCATCTGAAAGGTACTTTAGTGCTCTTTCATTCCAATGGAATCATCGTATTTAGAGACCATTTGGGCATCCATAAGTGGGATCGCATCGTCGGTCATGAATTTTTTCTTCATCTCCTTGTCGAATAGTAACCTTCTTAACTCTCTCTTCAAGGTTCAAATTTTTATTATTTTGAGCTCATTGGAATGGTAACTTGACAAGCTTAATTTAGTGGGTTGGAACTCTTTCAATTGGCTAATTTGAATTGTTCTTAATCTTTCCAAATCGAATGTCGGATTGTATCGATTTTTGTCATCGAAAGGTACTTTAGTGCTCTTTCATTCCTTGAGAATCATCATTTTCTAAGACCATTTGGCATCGTAAGTGGGATCGCGATCTTCGGTCATGAATTTTTCCTTCATCTCCTTGTCGAATAGTAACCTTCTTAATCTCTCTTCAGTGGTCAATTTAGATTATTTTGAGCTCATTGGAATGTTAATTTGACAAGCTTCTAAATGGGACCGGAAGTGGCTAATTTTGAGACCATTCGAGATCCAAAAGCAAGTTGGAACTCTTCAATAGTAATTTTGCAATTCGGATTGTAAATCTTTCCAAATCGCGCTATCCAATGGAGACGCTCATAACTCCGTCGTTTGATGTCGGATTGGGTCAATTTTTGTCATCTGAAAGGTACTTTAGTGCTCTTTCATTCTGAATGGAATCATCGTATTTAGAGACCATTTGGGCATCCATAAGTGGTATCGCAGTCGTCGGTCATGAATTTTTTCCTTCATCTCCTTGTCGAATAGTAACATTCTTAACTCTCTCTTCAGTGTTCAAATTTTGATTATTTTGAGCTCATTAGGCGGTAACTTGGCAAGCTTCTAAATGGGACCGAATTGGCTAATTTTGAGATCAGATCCAAAAGCAAGTTGGAACTATTTGGATGGATTGTTAATCTTTCCAAATCGCGCTATCCAACGGAGACGCTCATAACTCCCTCGTTTGATGTCGGATTGTATCGATTTTTGTTCATCGGAAAGGTACTTTAGTGCTCTTTCATTCCTGACTGGAATCATCATTTTCTAAGACCATTTGCACATTCGTAAGTGGTATCGCAGTCTTCGGTCGTGAATATTTTCCTTCATCTCCTTGTCTAATAGTAACCTTCTTAACTCTCTCTTCAGTGGTCGAATTTAGATTATTTTGAGCTCATTGGAATGGTAACTTGACAAGCTTCTAAATTGGACTAGAATTGGCTAATTTTGGGACCGTTCGAGATCCAAAAAGCACGGTGGAACTCTTCAATCGTCATTTAACAATTTGGATTGTTAATCTTTCCAAATCGGGCGATCCAACGGAGACGCTCATAACTCCCTCGTTTGATGTCGGATTGGATCGATTTTTGGTCATCTGGAAGGTACTAGTGCGCTTTCATTCCTGACTAGAATCATCGTATTCTAAGACCATTTGTCCATCCGTAAGTGGGATCGCAGTCGTCGGTCATAAAATTTTTCCTTCATCTCCTTGTCAAATTGTAACATTCTTAACTCTCTTCAATGGTCGAATTTAGATTATTTTGAGCTCATTGGAATGGTAACTTGTCAAGCTTCTAAATGGTACCAGAATTGGCTAATTCTAAGACAGTTCGATATCCCAAAAGCGCGTTGGAACTCTTCGATCGTCATTTTGAACTTTGGATTGTTAATCTTTCCAAATCATACGATCCAACGGAGACGCTCATAACTACCTCGTTTGATGTCAGATTGGGTCAATTTTTGTCATCTGAAAGTAACTTTAGTGCTCTTTCATTCTTGACTGGAATCATCATATTATGAGATGATTTTAGCATCCGTAAGTGCGATCGCATTCGTCGGTCATGAAATTTTCCTTCATCGCCTTGTCGAATAGTAACCTTCTTTACTCTCTCTTCAGTGGTCGAATTTAGATTATTTTGAGCTCATTGGACTGTTAACTTGACAAACTTCTAAATGGGAACGAAATTGGCTAATTTTGGGACTGTTCGAGATCCAAAAAGCACGTTGGAACTCTTCAATCGTCATTTTGCAATTTGGATTGTTAATCTTCCCAAATCGGGCGATCCAACAGAGACCCTCATAACTCCCTCGTTTGATGTTGGATTTGATCAATTTTTGGTCATCTTAAAGGTACTTTAGTGCACTTTCATTCCTGACTGGAATCATCATCTTCTATGACCATATGGGCATTCGTAAGTGGGATAGCAGTCGTCGGTCGTGAATATTATCCTTCATCTCCTTGACGAATAGTAACCTTCTTAACTCTCTCTTCAATGGTCAAATTTAGATTATTTTGAGCTCATTGGAATGGTAACTTGACAAGCCTCTAAAAGGGACCGAAATTGGCTAATTTTGCGACCATTCGATATCCAAAAAGCAAGTTGGAACTCTTCATAGCAATTTTGCAGGTTTGGATTGTAAATCTTTCCAAATCGCGTGATCCAACAGAGACGCTCATAACTCCCTCGTTTGATGTTGGATTGGGTCGATTTTTTGTCATCTGAAAGGTACTTTAGTGCTCTTTCATTCCTCACTGGAATCATCGTATTCTAAGACCATTTGGGCATCCGTAAGTGGCATCGCAGTCGTCGGTCATGAATTTTTTCCTTCATGTCCTAGTAGAATAGTAACCTTCTTAACTCTCTTCAATTGGGTCGAATTTAGATTATTTTGGGCTCATTGGAATGGTAACTTGACAAGCTTCTAAATGGGACCAGAATTGGCTAATTTTGGGACCGTTCGAGATCCAAAAGGCACGGTGGAATTCTTCAATGATCATTTTGCAATTTGGATTCTTAATCTTTCCAAATCAGGCGATCCAATGGAGACGCTCATAACTCCCTCGTTTGATGTCGGATTGGGTCGATTTTGGGTCATCTGAAAGGTACTTTAGTGCTCTTTCATTCTGACTATTCATCGTATTCTAAGACCATTTGGGTATCGATAAGTTGGTCATGAATTTTTACTTCATCTCCTTGTCCAACAGTAACCTTCTTAACTCTCTCTTCAGTGGTCGAATTTAGATTATTTTGAGGTCATTGGAATGGTAACTTGACAAGCTTCTAAATGGTACCAAAATTGGCTAATTCTGAGACTGCTTCGATATCCCAAAAGCGCGTTGGAACTCTTCGATCGTCATTTTGAAATTTGGATTGTTAATCTTTCCAAATCGCACGATCCAACGGAGACGCTCATAACTCCCTCGTTTGATGTCGATTAGGTCAATTTTTGTCACTGAAAAGTTACTTTAGGGCTCTTTCATTCCTGACTGGAATCATCATATTATGAGACCATTTTAGCATCCGTAAGTGCAATCGCAGTCGTCGGTCATGAATTTTTCCTTCATCGCCTTGTCGAAAAGTAACCTTCTTTACTCAATCTTCAGTGGTCGAATTTAGATTATTTTGAGCTCATTGGACTGGTAACTTGACAAACTTCTAAATGCAACTAGAATTGGCTAATTTTGAGACCGTTCGAAATCCAAAAAGCAAGTTGGAATTCTTCAATAGTAGTTTTGCAATTTGGATTGTAAATCTTTCCAAATCGCGCGATCCAACGGAGACGCTCATAACTCCCTCGTTTGATGTCGGATTAGGTCGATTTCTGGTCATCTAAAAGGTAATTTAGTGCTCTTTATTCCTGACTGGAATCATCGTATTCTGAGACCATTTGGGCATCCGTAAGTGGGTTCGCAGTCGTTGGTCATGAATTTTATCCTTCATCTCCTTGTCGAATAGTAACCTTCTTAACTCTGTCTTCAGCGGTCGAATTTAGATTATTTTGAGCTCATTGGAATGTTAACTTGACAAGCTTCTAAATGGGACAGGAATTGGCTAATTTTGGGACCATTCGAGATCCAAAAAGCACGGTGGAACTCTTCAATCGTCGTTTTGCAATTTGGATTCTTAATCTTTCCAAATCGGGCGATCCAACGGAGATGCTCATAACTCCCTCGTTTGATGTCGGATTGGGTCGATTTCTGGTCATCTAAAAGGTAATTTAGTGCACTTTTTATTCTGACTAGAATCATCGTATTCTAAGACCATTTGGGCATCCGTAAGTGGGATCGCGATCGTCGGTCATGAATTTTATCCTTCAACTCCTTGTCCAATAGTAACCTTCTTAATTCTCTCTTCAATGGTCGAATTTAGATTATTTTGAGCTCATTGGAATGTTAATTTGACAAGCTTCTAAATGGGACCGAAAGTGGCTAATTTTGAGACCATTCGAGATCCAAAAAAGCAAGTTGGAACTCTTCATAGTAATTTTGCAATTTGGATTGTAAATCTTTCCAAATCACGCTATCCAATGGAGAGACACTCATAACTCCCTCGTTTGATGTCGGATTGGGTCAATTTTTGGTCATCATCGAAAAAGTACTTTAGTGCTCTTTCATTCTCCGAATGGAATCATCGTATTTAGAGACCATTTGGGCATCCATAAGTGGTATCGCGATCGTCGGTCATGAATTTTTTCCTTCATCTCCTTGTCGAATAGTAACATTCTTAACTCTCTCTTCGGTGTTCAAATTTTGATTATTTTGAGCTCATTGGAATGTAACTTGACAAGCTTCTAAATGGGACCGAATTGGCTAATTTTGAGACTTCGAGTCCAAAAAGAACTGATAGTCATTTTGCAATTTGGATTGTAAATCTTTCCAAATCGCTCATAACTCCATAACTCCCTCATTTGATGTCGGATTGTATCGATTTTTGTTCATCGAAAAGGTACTTTAGTGCTCTTTCATTCCCGACTGAATCATCATTTCTAAGACCATTTGGGCATCCGTAAGTGGGATCGCAGTTGTCGGTGATGAATATTTTCCTTCATCTCCTTGTCGAATAGTAACCTTCTTAACTCTCTCTTCGGTGGTCGAATTTAGATTATTTAAAGATCATTGGAATGGTAACTTGACAAGCTTCTAAATGGAATAGAATTGGCTAATTTTGGGACCGTTCGAGATCCAAAAAGCACGTTGGAACTCTTCAATCGTCATTTTGCAATTTGGATTGTCAATCTTTCCAAATCGGGCGATCCAACGGAGACGCTCATAACTCCCTCGTTTGATGTCGGATTGGATCGATTTTTGGTCATCTGAAAGGTACTTTAGTGCTCTTTCATTCCTGACTGGAATCATCGTATTTTGAAACCATTTCGTTATCCGTAAGTGGGATCGCAGTCGTCGGTCATAAATTTTTCCTTCATCTCCTTGTAAAATAGTAACCTTCTTAACTCTCTGTTCAGTGGTCGAATTTAGATTATTTTGAGCTCATTGGAATGGTAACTTGACAAGCTTTAAAATGGTACTAGAATTGGCTAATTCTGATACCGTTCGATATCCCAAAAGCGCGTTGGAACTCTTCGATCGTCATTTTAAAATTTGGATTGTTAATATTTCCAAATCACACGATCCAACGGAGATGCTCATAACTCCCTCGTTTGATGTCGGATTGGGTCAATTTTTGGTCATCTGAAAGTAACTTTAGTGCTCTTTCATTCTTGACTGGAATCATCATATTATGAGATGATTTTAGCATCCATAAGTGCGATCGCATTCGTCGGTCATGAAATTTTCCTTCATCGCCTTGTCAAATAGTAACCTTCTTTACTCTCTCTTCAGTGTTCGAATTTAGATTATTTTGAGGTCATTGGAATGGTAACTTGACAAGCTTCTAAATGGTACCGAATTGGCTAATTTTGGGACCATTCGAGATCCAAAAAACACGTTGGAACTCTTCAATCATCATTTTGCAATTTGGATTGTTAATCTTCCCAAATCGGGCGATCCAACGAGAGCTCATAACTCCCTCGTTTGATGTTGGATTGGATCAATTTTTGGTCATCTTAAAGGTACTTTAGTGCTCTTTCATTCCCGATTTGGAAATCATCATATTCTATGACCATTTGGGCATCGTAAGTGGGATAGCGATCGTCGGTCATGAATTTTATCCTTCATCTCATTGACGAATAGTAACCTTCTTAACTCTCTTCAATGGTCAAATTTAGATTATTTTGGGCTCATTGGAATGGTAACTTGACAAGCTTCTAAATGGGATCAGAATTGGCTAATTTTGGGACCGTTCGAGATCCAAAAAGCACGGTTGGAATTCTTCAATGATCATTTTGCAATTTGGATTCTTAATCTTTCCAAATCGGCGATCCAATGGAGATGCTCATACTCCCTCGTTTGATGTCGGATTGGGTCGATTTTGGTCATCTGAAAGGTACTTTAGTGCTCTTTCATTCTGATCGACTAGATTCATCATCATTCTAAGACCATTTGGGTATCGTAAGTTGGTCATGAATTTTTTCCTTCATCTCCTTGTCGAATAGTTACCTTCTTAACTCTCTCTTCAGTGGTCAAATTTAGATTATTTTGAGCTCGTTGGAATGGTAACTTGACGAGCTTCTAAATGGTACCAGAATATGCTAATTCTGATACTGTTCGATACCCCAAAAGCGCGTTGGAACTCTTCGATCGTCATTTTGAAAATTAGATTGTTAATCTTTCCAAATCTCACGATCCAACGGAGACGCTCATAACTCCCTCGTTTGCTGTCGGATTGGGTCAATTTTTGTCACCTGAAAGTTACTTTAGTGCTCTTTCATTCTGACTGGAATCATCATATTCTGAGACCATTTTAGCATCCGTAGTAAGTGCAATCGCGATCGTCGGTCATGAATTTTTCCTTCATCTCCTTGTCGAAAAAGTAACCTTCTTTACTCAATCTTCGGTGGTCAATTTAGATTATTTTGAGCTCATTGGAATGGTAACTTGACAAAAACTTCTAAATGCAACTAGAATTGGCTAATTTTGAGACCGTTCGAAATCCAAAAGCAAGTTGGAACTCTTCAATAGTAGTTTTGCAATTTGGATTGTAATCTTTTCCAAATCGCGATCCAACGGAGACGCTCATAACTCCCTCGTTTGATGTCGGATTAGGTCGATTTCGGTCATCTAAAAGGTAATTTAGTGCTCTTTTATTCTGACTAGGAATCATCATATTCTAGACCATTTGGGCATCCGTAAGTGGGTTCGCGATCGTTGGTCATGAATTTTATCCTTCATCTCCTTGTCGAATAGTAACCTTCTTAACTCTCTCTTCGGTGGTCAATTTAGATTATTTTGAGCTCATTGGAATGTTAACTTGACAAGCTTCTAAATGGGACAGGAATTGGCTAATTTTGGGACCATTCGAGATCCAAAACGCACGGTGGAACTCTTCAATCGTCGTTTTGCAATTTGGATTCTTAATCTTTCCAAATCGGGCGATCCAACGGAGATGCTCATAACTCCCTCGTTTGATGTCGGATTGGGTCGATTTCTGGTCATCTAAAAGGTAATTTAGTGCACTTTTATTCCTGACTAGAATCATCGTATTCTGAGACCATTTGAGCATCCGTAAGTGGGATCGCAGTCGCTGGTCATGAATTTTATCCTTCAACTCCTTGTCGAATAGTAACCTTCTTAATTCTCTCTTCAGTGGTCGAATTTAGATTATTTTGAGCTCATTGGAATGTTAATTTGACAAGCTTCTAAATGGGACCGGAAGTGGCTAATTTTGAGACCATTCGAGATCCAAAAAGCAAGTTGGAACTCTTCAATAGTAATTTTGCAATTCGGATTGTAAATCTTTCCAAATCGCGCTATCCAATGGAGACGCTCATAACTCCGTCGTTTGATGTCGGATTGGGTCAATTTTTGGTCATCTGAAAGGTACTTTAGTGCTCTTTCATTCCTGAATGGAATCATCGTATTTAGAGACCATTTGGGCATCCATAAGTGGTATCGCAGTCGTCGGTCATGAATTTTTCCTTCATCTCCTTGTCGAATAGTAACATTCTTAACTCTCTCTTCAGTGTTCAAATTTTGATTATTTTGAGCTCATTAGACTGGTAACTTGGCAAGCTTCTAAATGGGACCGGAATTGGCTAATTTTGAGACTGTTCAAGATGCAACCGAGACGCTCATAACTCCCTCGTTTGATGTCGGATTGTATCGATTTTTGTTCATCGGAAAGGTACTTTAGTGCTCTTTCATTCCTGACTGGAATCATCATTTTCTAAGACCATTTGCGCATTCGTAAGTGGTATCGCAGTCTTCGGTCGTGAATATTTTCCTTCATCTCCTTGTCTAATAGTAACCTTCTTAACTCTCTCTTCAGTGGTCGAATTTAGATTATTTTGAGCTCATTGGAATGGTAACTTGACAAGCTTCTAAATTGGACTAGAATTGGCTAATTTTGGGACCGTTCGAGATCCAAAAAGCACGGTGGAACTCTTCAATCGTCATTTAACAATTTGGATTGTTAATCTTTCCAAATCGGGCGATCCAACGGAGACGCTCATAACTCCCTCGTTTGATGTCGGATTGGATCGATTTTTGGTCATCTGAAAGGTACTTTAGTGCGCTTTCATTCCTGACTAGAATCATCGTATTCTAAGACCATTTGTCCATCCGTAAGTGGGATCGCAGTCGTCGGTCATAAATTTTTTCCTTCATCTCCTTGTCAAATTGTAACATTCTTAACTCTCTTCAATGGTCAATTTAGATTATTTTGAGCTCATTGGAATGGTAACTTGTCAAGCTTCTAAATGGTACCAGAATTGGCTAATTCTAAGACAGTTCGATATCCCAAAAGCGCGTTGGAACTCTTCGATCGTCATTTTGAACTTTGGATTGTTAATCTTTCCAAATCATACGATCCAATGGAGACGCTCATAACTACCTCGTTTGATGTCAGATTGGGTCAATTTTTTGTCCTCTGAAAGTAACTTTAGTGCTCTTTCATTCTTGACTGGAATCATCATATTATGAGATGATTTTAGCATCCGTAAGTGCGATCGCATTCGTCGGTCATGAAATTTTCCTTCATCGCCTTGTCGAATAGTAACCTTCTTTACTCTCTCTTCAGTTGTCGAATTTAGATTATTTTGAGCTCATTGGACTGTTAACTTGACAAACTTCTAAATGGGAACGGAATTGGCTAATTTTGGGACTGTTCGAGATCCAAAAGCGCGTTGGAACTCTTCAATCGTCATTTTGCAATTTGGATTGTTAATCTTCCCAAATCGTGCGATCCAACAGAGACCCTCATAACTCCCTCGTTTGATGTTGGATTTGATCAATTTTGGTCATCTTAAAGGTACTTTAGTGTACTTTCATTCCTGACTGGAATCATCATCTTCTATGACCATATGAGCATTCGTAAGTGGGATAGCAGTCGTCGGTCGTGAATATTATCCTTCATCTCCTTGACGAATAGTAACCTTCTTAACTCTCTCTTCAATGGTCAAATTTAGATTATTTTGAGCTCATTGGAATGGTAACTTGACAAGCCTCTAAAAGGGACCAAAATTGGCTAATTTTGCGACCATTCGATATCCAAAAAGCAAGTTGGAACTCTTCAATAGCAATTTTGCAATTTGGATTGTAAATCTTTCCAAATCGCGTGATCCAACAGAGACGCTCATAACTCCCTCGTTTGATGTTGGATTGGGTCGATTTTTTGTCATCTGAAAGGTACTTTAGTGCTCTTTCATTCCTCACTGGAATCATCGTATTCTAAGACCATTTGGGCATCCGTAAGTGGCATTGCAGTCGTCGGTCATGAATTTTTTCCTTCATGTCCTAGTAGAATAGTAACCTTCTTAACTCTCTCTTCAGTGGTCGAATTTAGATTATTTTGGGCTCATTGGAATGGTAACTTGACAAGCTTCTAAATGGGACCAGAATTGGCTAATTTTGGGACCGTTCGAGATCCAAAAAGCACGGTGGAATTCTTCAATGATCATTTTGCAATTTGGATTCTTAATCTTTCCAAATCAGGCGATCCAATGGAGACGCTCATAACTCCCTCGTTTGATGTCGGATTGGGTCGATTTTGGGTCATCTGAAAGGTACTTTAGTGCTCTTTCATTCCTGACTGGATTCATCGTATTCTAAGACCATTTGGGTATCAGTAAGTTGGTCATGAATTTTTTACTTCATCTCCTTGTCGAATAGTAACCTTCTTAACTCTCTCTTCAGTGGTCGAATTTAGATTATTTTGAGGTCATTGGAATGGTAACTTGACAAGCTTCTAAATGGTACCAAAATTGGCTAATTCTGAGACTGTTCGATATCCCAAAAGCGCGTTGGAACTCTTCGATCGTCATTTTGAAATTTGGATTGTTAATCTTTCCAAATCGTACGATCCAACGAAGACGCTCATAACTCCCTCGTTTGATGTCGGATTAGGTCAATTTTTGGTCATCTCCTGAAAGTTACTTTAGGGCTCTTTCATTCCTTGATCGAATCATCATATTATGAGACCATTTTAGCATCCGTAAGTGCAATCGCAGTCGTCGGTCATGAATTTTTCCTTCATCGCCTTGTCGAAAAAGTAACCTTCTTTACTCAATCTTCAGTGGTCGAATTTAGATTATTTTGAGCTCATTGGACTGGTAACTTGACAAACTTCTAAATGCAACTAGAATTGGCTAATTTTGAGACCGTTCGAAATCCAAAAAGCAAGTTGGAATTCTTCAATAGTAGTTTTGCAATTTGGATTGTAAATCTTTCCAAATCGCGATCCAACGGAGACGCTCATAACTCCCTCGTTTGATGTCGGATTAGGTCGATTTACGGTCATCTAAAAGGTAATTTAGTGCTCTTTTATTCCTGACTGGAATCATCGTATTCTGAGACCATTTGGGCATCCGTAAGTGGGTTCGCAGTCGTTGGTCATGAATTTTATCCTTCATCTCCTTGTCGAATAGTAACCTTCTTAACTCTGTCTTCAGCGGTCGAATTTAGATTATTTTGAGCTCATTGGAATGTTAACTTGACAAGCTTCTAAATGGGACAGGAATTGGCTAATTTTGGGACCATTCGAGATCCAAAAAGCACGGTGGAACTCTTCAATCGTCGTTTTGCAATTTGGATTCTTAATCTTTCCAAATCGGGCGATCCAACGGAGATGCTCATAACTCCCTCGTTTGATGTCGGATTGGGTCGATTTCTGGTCATCTAAAAGGTAATTTAGTGCACTTTTATTCCTGACTAGAATCATCGTATTCTGAGACCATTTGGGCATCCGTAAGTGGGATCGCAGTCGCTGGTCATGAATTTTATCCTTCAACTCCTTGTCGAATAGTAACCTTCTTAATTCTCTCTTCAGTGGTCGAATTTAGATTATTTTGAGCTCATTGGAATGTTAATTTGACAAGCTTCTAAATGGGACCGGAAGTGGCTAATTTTGAGACCATTCGAGATCCAAAAAGCAAGTTGGAACTCTTCAATAGTAATTTTGCAATTCGGATTGTAAATCTTTCCAAATCGCGCTATCCAATGGAGACGCTCATAACTCCGTCGTTTGATGTCGGATTGGGTCAATTTTTGGTCATCTGAAAGGTACTTTAGTGCTCTTTCATTCCTGAATGGAATCATCGTATTTAGAGACCATTTGGGCATCCATAAGTGGTATCGCAGTCGTCGGTCATGAATTTTTTCCTTCATCTCCTTGTCGAATAGTAACATTCTTAACTCTCTCTTCAGTGTTCAAATTTTGATTATTTTGAGCTCATTAGACTGGTAACTTGGCAAGCTTCTAAATGGGACCGGAATTGGCTAATTTTGAGATTGTTCAAGATGCAACCGAGACGCTCATAACTCCCTCGTTTGATGTCGGATTGTATCGATTTTTGTTCATCGGAAAGGTACTTTAGTGCTCTTTCATTCCTGACTGGAATCATCATTTTCTAAGACCATTTGCGCATTCGTAAGTGGTATCGCAGTCTTCGGTCGTGAATATTTTCCTTCATCTCCTTGTCTAATAGTAACCTTCTTAACTCTCTCTTCAGTGGTCGAATTTAGATTATTTTGAGCTCATTGGAATGGTAACTTGACAAGCTTCTAAATTGGACTAGAATTGGCTAATTTTGGGACCGTTCGAGATCCAAAAAGCACGGTGGAACTCTTCAATCGTCATTTAACAATTTGGATTGTTAATCTTTCCAAATCAGACGATCCAACGGAGACGCTCATAACTCCCTCGTTTGATGTCGGATTGGATCGATTTTTGGTCATCTGAAAGGTACTTTAGTGCACTTTCATTCCTGACTAGAATCATCGTATTCTAAGACCATTTGTCCATCCGTAAGTGGGATCGCAGTCGTCGGTCATAAATTTTTTCCTTCATCTCCTTGTCAAATTGTAACATTCTTAACTCTCTTCAATGGTCGAATTTAGATTATTTTGAGCTCATTGGAATGGTAACTTGTCAAGCTTCTAAATGGTACCAGAATTGGCTAATTCTAAGACAGTTCGATATCCCAAAAGCGCGTTGGAACTCTTCGATCGTCATTTTGAACTTTGGATTGTTAATCTTTCCAAATCATACGATCCAACGGAGACGCTCATAACTACCTCGTTTGATGTCAGATTGGGTCAATTTTTTGTCATCTGAAAGTAACTTTAGTGCTCTTTCATTCTTGACTGGAATCATCATATTATGAGATGATTTTAGCATCCGTAAGTGCGATCGCATTCGTCGGTCATGAAATTTTCCTTCATCGCCTTGTCGAATAGTAACCTTCTTTACTCTCTCTTCAGTGGTCGAATTTAGATTATTTTGAGCTCATTGGACTGTTAACTTGACAAACTTCTAAATGGGAACGGAATTGGCTAATTTTGGGACTGTTCGAGATCCAAAAAGCACGTTGGAACTCTTCAATCGTCATTTTGCAATTTGGATTGTTAATCTTCCCAAATCGGGCGATCCAACAGAGACCCTCATAACTCCCTCGTTTGATGTTGGATTTGATCAATTTTTGGTCATCTTAAAGGTACTTTAGTGCACTTTCATTCCTGACTGGAATCATCATCTTCTATGACCATATGGGCATTCGTAAGTGGGATAGCAGTCGTCGGTCGTGAATATTATCCTTCATCTCCTTGACGAATAGTAACCTTCTTAACTCTCTCTTCAATGGTCAAATTTAGATTATTTTGAGCTCATTGGAATGGTAACTTGACAAGCCTCTAAAAGGGACCGAAATTGGCTAATTTTGCGACCATTCGATATCCAAAAAGCAAGTTGGAACTCTTCAATAGCAATTTTGCAATTTGGATTGTAAATCTTTCCAAATCGCGTGATCCAACAGAGACGCTCATAACTCCCTCGTTTGATGTTGGATTGGGTCGATATTTTATCATCTGAAAGGTACTTTAGTGCTCTTTCATTTCTCACTGGAATCATCGTATTCTAAGACCAGTTGGGCATCGGTAAGTGGCATCGCAGCCGTCGGTCATGAATTTTTTCCTTCATGTCCTAGTAGAATAGTAACCTTCTTAACTCTCTCTTCAGTGGTCGAATTTAGATTATTTTGGGCTCATTGGAATGGTAACTTGACAAGCTTCTAAATGGGACCAGAATTGGCTAATTTTGGGACCATTCGAGATCCAAAAACACGTTGGAACTCTTCAATCATCATTTTGCAATTTGGATTGTTAATCTTTCCAAATAGCGCGATCCAACGGAGACACTTATAACTCCCTCGTTTGATGTCGGATTTGATCAATTTTTGGTCGTCTGAAAGGTACTTTAGTGCTCTTTCATTCCTGAGTAGAATCATTGTATTCGAAGACATTTTGAGCATCCATAAGTGGGATCGAAATTGTCGGTTATGATTTTTTTCATTCATCTCTTTGTCAAATAGTAACCTTCTTAACTCTCTTCAGTGGTCGAATTTAGATTATTTTGAGCTCATTGGAATGGTAACTTGACAAGCTTCTAAATAGGACCAGAATTGGCTAATTTTAAGACCGTTCGAGATCCAAAAAGCACGGTGGAACTCTTCAATCGTCATTTTGCAACTTGGATTGTTAATTTTTCCAAATCGTGCGATCCAACGAAGACGCTCATAACTCCCTCGTTTGATGTCGGATTGGGTCAATTTTTGGTCATCTAAAAGGTACTTTAGTGTTGTTTCATTCCTGACTAGAATCATCATATTCTAAGGCCATTTGTCCATCCGTAAGTCGGATCGCAGTCGTCGGTCATGAAGTTTTTCCATTATCTCCTTATCGAATAGTAACCTTCTTAACTCTCTCTTCAGTGGTCGAATTTAGATTATTTTGAGGTCATTGGAATAGTAACTTGACAAGCTTCTAAATGCGACCAGAATTGGCTAATTTGGCGACCGTTCGATATCCAAAAAGCAAGTTGGAACTCTTCAATAGTAATTTTGCAATTTGGATTGTAAATCTTTCCAAATCGCGTGATCCAATGGAGACGCTCATAACTCCCTCGTTCGATGTTGGATTAGGTCGATTTTTGGTAATTTAAAAGCTACTTTAGTGCACTTTTATTCCTGACTGGAATCATCGTATTCTGAGACCATTTGGGCATCCGTAAGTGGGATCGCAGTCGTCGGTCATGAATTTTATCCTTTATCTCCTTATCGAATAGTAACCTTCTTAACTCTCTCTTCAGTGGTCGAATTTAGATTATTTTGAGCTCATTGGAATGGTCACTTGACAAGCTTCTAAATAGTAAAAGAATTGGCTAATTCTAAAACCGTTCGATATCCTAAAAGCGCGTTGGTACTCTTCGATCATCATTTTGCAATTTGGCTTGTTAATCTTTCCAAGTCGCACGATCTAACTGAGACGCTCATAACTCCCTCTTTTGACGTCAGATTGGGTTAATTTTTGGTCATCTGAAAGGTACTTTAGTGCTCTTTCATTCTTGACTAGATTCATCTTATTATGATACCATTTTGGCATCTGTAAGTGGGATCGCAACATCGGTCGTGAATTTTTCCTTCATCTCCTTGTCAAATAGTTACCTTCTTAACTCTCTCTTTAGTGGTCGAATTTAGATTATTTTGAGCTCATTGGAATGGTAACTTGACAAGTTCTAAATGGGACCAGAATTGGCTAATTTTGGGACCATTCGAGATCCAAAAAGCATAGTGGAACTCTTCAATCGTCATTTTGCAATTTGGATTCTTAATTTTTCCAAATTGGGCGATCTAACGGAGACGCTCATAAATCCCTCGTTTGATGTCGGATTTGATCAATTTTTGGTCATCAGAAAGGTACTTTAGTGCTCTTTCATTCCTGACTAGAATCATCGTATTCGAAGACATTTTGAGCATCTGTAAGTGGGATCGCACTTGTCGGTAATGAATTTTTTCCTTCATCTCCTTGTCAAATAGTAACCTTCCTAACTCTTTCTTCAGTGGTCGAATTTAGATTATTTTGAGCTCATTGGAATGGTAACTTGACAAGCTTCTAAATTGGACCAGAATTGGCTAATTTTGGGACCGTTCGAGATCCAAAAAGCATGGTGGAACTCTTCAATCGTCATTTAACAATTTGGATTGTTAATCTTTCCAAATCGGGCGATCCAACGGAGACGCTCATAACTCCCTCGTTTGATGTCGGATTGGGTCGATTTTTGGTCATCTGAAAGGTACTTTAGTGCTTTTTCATTCCTGACTAGAATCATCATATTCTAAGACTATTTGTCCATCCGTAAGTCAGATCGCAGTCGTCGATCATGAATTTTTTCCTTCATCTCCTTGTCGGATAGTAACCTTCTTAACTCTCTTTAGTGGTCGAATTTAGATTATTTTGAGCTCATTGGAATGGTAACTTGACAAGCTTCTAAATTGTACCAGAATTGGCTAATTCTAAGACCGTTCGATATGCCAAAAGTGAGTTAGTACTCTTCGATCGTCATTTTGTAATTTGGATTTTAATCTTTCCAAATCGCACGATCCAACAGAGATGCTCATCACTCCCTCTTTTGACGTCAGATTGGGTTAATTTTTGGTCATCTGAAAGGTACTTTTGTGCTCTTTCATTCTTGACTGGAATCATCATATTATGATACCATTTTGGCATCCGTAAGTGGGATCGCAATCATCGGTCATGAATTTTTCCTTCATCTCTTTGTCGAATAGTCACCTTCTTAACTCTCTCTTCAGTGGTCGAATTTAGATTATTTTGAGCTCATTGGAATGGTAACTTGACAAGCTTCTAAATTGTACCAGAATTGGCTAATTATAAGACCGTTCGATATCCCAAAAGTACGTTAGTACTCTTCGATCGTCATTTTGTAATTTGGATTGTTAATCTTTCCAAATCGCACGATCCAACAGAGATGCTCATCACTCCCTTTTTTGACGTCAGATTGGGTTAATTTTTGGTCATCTGAAAGGTACTTTAGTGCTCTTTCATTCTTGACTGGAATCATCATATTATGATAGCATTTTGGCATCCGTAAGTGGGATCTCAATCATCGGTCATGAATTTTTCCTTCATCTCTTTGTCGAATAGTAACCTTTTTAACTCTCTCTTCAGTGGTCCTATTTAGATTATTTTGAGCTCATTGGATTGTTAACTTGACAAGCTTCTAAATGCGACCAGAATTAGGTAATTTAGAGACCGTTCGATATCGAAAAAGCATGTTGGAACTCTTCAATTGTCCTTTTCTAGTTTCGATTGTTAATAATTCAAAATCAAGTGATCCAACGGTGATGCTCATAACTCCCTCATTTAATGTCAGGTTGGGTAGCTTTTTGATCAACTGAAAGGTACTTTAGTGCTCTTTCATTCCTCACGAGAATCATCATATTCTAAGACCATTTGGGCATCCATAAGTGGGATCGCATTCTCCAGTCATAAATTTTTTTCTTCATCTCCTTGTCAAGTAGCAACCTTCTTAACTCTCTCTTCAGTGGTCGAATTTAGATTATTTTGAGCTCATTGGAATGGTAACTTGACAAGTTCTAAATGAGACCAGAATTGGCTAATTTTGGGACCATTCGAGATCCAAAAAGCATAGTGGAACTCTTCAATCGTCATTTTGCAATTTGGATTCTTAATTTTTCCAAATTGGGCGATCTAACGGAGACGCTCATAAATCCCTCGTTTGATGTCGGATTTGATCAATTTTTGGTCATCAGAAAGGTACTTTAGTGCTCTTTCATTCTTGACTAGAATCATCGTATTCGAAGACATTTTGAGCATCTGTAAGTGGGATCGTAATTGTCAATTATGAATTTTTTCCTTCATCTCCTTGTCAAATATTAACCTTCCTAACTCTCTCTTCAGTGGTCGAATTTAGATTATTTTGAGCTCATTGGAATGGTAACTTCTCAAGCTTTTAAATTGGACTAGAATTGGCCAATTTTGGGACCGTTCGAGATCCATAGAGCACGGTGGAACTCTTCAATCGTCAGTTAACAATTAGGATTGTTAATCTTTCCAAATCGGGTGATCCAACGAAGACGCTCATAACTCCCTCGTTTGATGTCGGATTGGGTCGATTTTTGGTCATCTGAAAGGTACTTTAGTGCTCTTTCATTCCTGACTAGAATCATCATATTCTAAGACTATTTGTCCATCCGTAAGTCGGATCGCAGTCGTCGGTCATGAATTTTTTCCTTTATCTCCGTATCGAATAGTAACCTTCTTAACTCCCTCTTCAGTGGTCGAATTTAGATTATTTTGAGCTCATTGGAATGGTAACTTGACAAGCTTCTAAATTGTACCAGAATTGGCTAATTCTAAGACCGTTCGATATCCCAAAAGTGCGTTAGTACTCTTCGATCGTCATTTTGTAATTTGGATTGTTTATCTTTCCAAATCGGGCGATCCAACGGAGACGCTCATAACTCCCTCGTTTGATGTCGGATTGGGTCGATTTTTGGTCATCTGAAAGGTACTTTAGTGCTCTTTCATTCCTGACTAGAATCATCATATTCTAAGACTATTTGTCCATCCGTAAGTCGGATCGCAGTCGTCGGTCATGAATTTTTTCCTTCATCTCCTTGTCGGATAGTAACCTTCTTAACTCTCTCTTTAGTGGTCGAATTTAGATTATTTTGAGCTCATTGGAATGGTAACTTGACAAGCTTCTAAATTGTACCAGAATTGGCTAATTCTAAGACCGTTCGATATCCCAAAAGTGCGTTAGTACTCTTCAATCGTCATTTTGTAATTTGGATTGTTAATCTTTCCAAATCGCACGATCCAACTGATATGCTCATCACTCCCTCTTTTGACGTCAGATTGGGTTAATTTTTGGTCATCTGAAAGGTACTTTTGTGCTCTTTCATTCTTTACTGGAATCATCATATTATGATACCATTTTGGCATCCGTAAGTGGGATCGCAATCATCGGTCATGAATTTTTCCTTCATCTCTTTGTCGAATAGTAACCTTCTTAACTCTCTCTTCAGTGGTCAAATTTAGATTATTTTGAGCTCATTGGAATGGTAACTTGACAAGTTCTAAATGGGACCGGAATTGGCTAATTTTGGGACCATTCGAGATCCAAAAAGCATAGTGGAACTCTTCAATCGTCATTTTGCAATTTGGATTCTTAATTTTTCCAAATTGGGCGATCTAACGGAGACTCTCATAAATCCCTCGTTTGATGTCGGATTTGATCAATTTTTGGTCATCAGAAAGGTACTTTAGTGCTCTTTCATTCATGACTAGAATCATCGTATTCGAAGACATTTTGAGCATCTGTAAGTGGGATCGCACTTGTCGGTTATGAATTTTTTCCTTCATCTCCTTGTCAAATAGTAACCTTCCTAACTCTCTCTTCAGTGGTCGAATTTAGATTATTTTGAGCTCATTGGAATGGTAACTTGACAAGCTTCTAAATTGGACCAGAATTGGCTAATTTTGGGACCGTTCGAGATCCAAAAAGCACGGTGGAACTCTTCAATCGTCATTTAACAATTTGGATTGTTAATCTTTCCAAATCGGGCGATCCAACGGAGACGCTCATAACTCCCTCGTTTGATGTCAGATTGGGTCGATTTTTGGTCATCTGAAAGGTACTTTAGTGCTCTTTCATTCCTGACTAGAATCATCATATTCCAAGACTATTTGTCCATCCGTAAGTTAGATCGCAGTAGTCGATCATGAATTTTTTCCTTCATCTCCTTGTCGGATAGTAACCTTCTTAAGTCTCTCTTCAGTCGTCGAATTTAGATTATTTTGAGCTCATTGGAATGGTAACTTGACAAGCTTCTAAATTGTACCAGAATTGGCTAATTCTAAGACCGTTCGATATCCCAAAAGTGCGTTAGTACTCTTCGATCGTCATTTTGTAATTTGGATTGTTAATCTTTCCAAATCGCACGATCCAACAGAGATGCTCATCACTCCCTCTTTTGACGTCAGATTGGGTTAATTTTTGGTCATCTGAAAGGTACTTTTGTGCTCTTTCATTCTTGACTGGAATCATCATATTATGATACCATTTTGGCATCCGTAAGAGGGATCGCAATCATCGGTCATGAATTTTTCCTTCATCTCTTTGTCAAATAGTAACCTTCTTAACTCTCTCTTCAGTGGTCGAATTTAGATTATTTTGAGCTCATTGGAATGGTAACTTGACAAGCTTCTAAATTGTACCAGAATAGGCTAATTCTAAGACCGTTCGATATCCCAAAAGTGCGTTAGTACTCTTCGATCATCATTTTGTAATTTGGATTGTTAATCTTTCCAAATCGCACGATCCAACAGAGATGCTCATCACTCCCTCTTTTGACGTCAGATTGGGTTAATTTTTGGTCATCTGAAAGGTACTTTAGTGCTCTTTCATTCTTGACTAGAATCATCATATTAAGATACCATTTTGGCATCTGTAAGTGGGATCGCAATCATCGGTCATGAATTTTTCCTTCATCTCTTTGTCGAATAGTAACCTTTTTAACTCTCTCTTCAGTGGTCGAATTTAGATTATTTTGAGCTCATTGGATTGTTAACTTGACAAGCTTCTAAATGCGACCAGAATTAGGTAATTTAGAGACCGTTCGATATCGAAAAAGCACGTTGGAACTCTTCAATTGTCCTTTTCTAGTTTCGATTGTTAATAATTCAAAATCAAGTGATCCAACGGTGACGCTCATAACTCCCTCATTTGATGTCAGGGTGGGTAGCTTTTTGATCAACTGAAAGGTACTTTAGTGCTCTTTCATTCCTCACTAGAATCATCATATTCTAAGACCATTTGGGCATCCATAAGTGGGATCGCATTCTCCAGTCATAAATTTTTTTCTTCATCTCCTTGTCAAGTAGCAACCTTCTTAACTCTCTCTTCAGTGGTCGAATTTAGATTATTTTGAGCTCATTGGAATGGTAACTTGACAAGTTCTAAATGGGACCAGAATTGGCTAATTTTGGGACCATTCGAGATCCAAAAAGCATAGTGGAACTCTTCAATCGTCATTTTGCAATTTGGATTCTTAATTTTTCTAAATCGGGCGATCTAACGGAGACGCTCATAAATCCCTCGTTTGATGTCGGATTTGATCAATTTTTGGTCATCAGAAAGGTACTTTAGTGCTCTTTCATTCTTGACTAGAATCATCGTTTCAAGACATTTTGAGCATCTGTAAGTGGGATCGTAATTGTCAATTATGAATTTTTTCCTTCATCTCCTTGTCAAATATTAACCTTCCTAACTCTCTCTTCAGTGGTCGAATTTAGATTATTTTGAGCTCATTAGAATGGTAACTTAACAAGCTTTTAAATTGGACTAGAATTGGCTAATTTTGGGACCGTTCGAGATCCAAAGAGCACGGTGGAACTCTTCAATCGTCAGTTAACAATTAGGATTGTTAATCTTTCCAAATCGGGTGATCCAACGAAGACGCTCATAACTCCCTCGTTTGATGTCGGATTGGGTCGATTTTTGGTCATCTGAAAGGTACTTTAGTGCTCTTTCATTCCTGACTAGAATCATCATATTCTAAGACTATTTGTCCATCCGTAAGTCGGATCGCAGTCGTCGGTCATGAATTTTTTCCTTTATCTCCGTATCGAATAGTAACCTTCTTAACTCCTCTTCAGTGGTCGAATTTAGATTATTTTGAGCTCATTGGAATGGTAACTTGACAAACTTCTAAATTGTACCAGAATTGGCTAATTCTAAGACCGTTCGATATCCCAAAAGTGCGTAAGTACTCTTCGATCGTCATTTTGCAATTTGGATTGTTAATCTTTCCAAATCGGGCGATCCAACGGAGACGCTCATAACTCCCTCGTTTGATGTCGGATTGGGTTGATTTTTGGTCATCTGAAAGGTACTTTAGTGCTCTTTCATTCCTGACTAGAATCATCATATTCTAAGACTATTTGTCCATCCGTAAGTCAGATCGCAGTTGTCGATCATGAATTTTTTCCTTCATCTCCTTGTCGGATAGTAACCTTCTTAACCCTCTCTTTAGTGGTCGAATTTAGATTATTTTGAGCTCATTGGAATGGTAACTTGACAAGCTTCTAAATTGTACCAGAATTGGCTAATTCTAAGACCGTTCGATATCCCAAAAGTACGTTAGTACTCTTCAATCGTCATTTTGTAATTTGGATTGTTAATCTTTCCAAATCGCACGATCCAACAGATATGCTCATCACTCCCTCTTTTGACGTCAGATTGGGTTAATTTTTGGTCATCTGAAAGGTACTTTTGTGCTCTTTCATTCTTTACTGGAATCATCATATTATGATACCATTTTGGCATCCGTAAGTGGGATCGCAATCATCGGTCATGAATTTTTCCTTCATCTCTTTGTCGAATAGTAACCTTCTTAACTGTCTCTTCAGTGGTCGAATTTAGATTATTTTGAGCTCATTGGAATGGTAACTTGGCAAGTTCTAAATGGGACCGGAATTGGCTAATTTTGGGACCATTCGAGATCCAAAAAGCATAGTGGAACTCTTCAATCGTCATTTTGCAATTTGGATTCTTAATTTTACCAAATTGGGCGATCTAACGGAGACGCTCATAAATCCCTCATTTGATGTTGGATTTGATCAATTTTTGGTCATCAGAAAGGTACTTTAGTGCTCTTTCATTCCTGACTAGAATCATCGTATTCGAAGACATTTTGAGCATCTGTAAGTGGGATCGCACTTGTCGGTTATGAATTTTTTCCTTCATCTCCTTGTCAAATAGTAACCTTCCTAACTCTTTCTTCAGTGGTCGAATTTAGATTATTTTGAGCTCATTGGAATGGTAACTTGACAAGCTTCTAAATTGGACCAGAATTGGCTAATTTTGGGACCGTTCGAGATCCAAAAAGCATGGTGGAACTTTAGTGCTCTTTCATTCTTGACTTCGAGATCCAAAGTGGGATCGCATGGTTATGAATTTTTTCCTTCATCTCCTTGTCAATAGTAACCTTCTTAACTCTCTTTCGGTGGTTGAATTTAGATTATTTTGAGCACATTGGAATGGTAACTTGACAAGCTTCTAAATGGATCAAATTGGCTAATTTTGGGACCGTTCGAGATCCAAAGAGCACGGTGGAACTCTTCAATCGTCATTTAACAATTTGGATTGTTAATCTTTCCAAATCGGGCGATCCAACGGAGACGCTCATAACTCCCTCGTTTGATGTCAGATTGGGTCGATTTTTGGTCATCTGAAAGGTACTTTAGTGCTCTTTCATTCCTGACTAGAATCATCATATTCCAAGACTATTTGTCCATCCGTAAGTTAGATCGCAGTAGTCGATCATGAATTTTTTCCTTCATCTCCTTGTCGGATAGTAACCTTCTTAAGTCTCTCTTCAGTCGTCGAATTTAGATTATTTTGAGCTCATTGGAATGGTAACTTGACAAGCTTCTAAATTGTACCAGAATTGGCTAATTCTAAGACCGTTCGATATCCCAAAAGTGCGTTAGTACTCTTCGATCGTCATTTTGTAATTTGGATTGTTAATCTTTCCAAATCGCACGATCCAACAGAGATGCTCATCACTCCCTCTTTTGACGTCAGATTGGGTTAATTTTTGGTCATCTCGAAAGGTACTTTTGTGCTCTTTCATTCTTGACTGGAATCATCATATTATGATACCATTTTGGCATCCGTAAGTGGGATCGCAATCATCGGTCATGAATTTTTCCTTCATCTCTTTGTCAAATAGTAACCTTCTTAACTCTCTCTTCAGTGGTCGAATTTAGATTATTTTGAGCTCATTGGAATGGTAACTTGACAAGCTTCTAAATTGTACCAGAATAGGCTGATTCTAAGACCGTTCGATATCCCAAAAGTGCGTTAGTACTCTTCGATCATCATTTTGTAATTTGGATTGTTAATCTTTCCAAATCGCACGATCCAACAGAGATGCTCATCACTCCCTCTTTTGACGCCAGATTGGGTTAATTTTTGGTCATCTGAAAGGTACTTTAGTGCTCTTTCATTCTTGACTCGAATCATCATATTAAGATACCATTTTGGCATCTGTAAGTGGGATCGCAATCATCGGTCATGAATTTTTCCTTCATCTCCTTGTCGAATAGTAACCTTCTTAACGCTCTCTTCAGTGGTCGAATTTAGAATATTTTGAGCTAATTGGACTGTTAACTTGACAAGCTTCTAAATGCGACCGGAATTGGGTAATTTAGAGACCGTTTGATATCTAAAAAGCACTTGGAACTCTTCAATTGTCCTTTTCTAGTTTCGATTGTTAATCATTCAAAATCAAGTGATCCAACGGTGACGCTCATAACTCCCTCATTTGATGTCAGGTTGGGTAGCTTTTTGATCAACTGAAAGGTACTTTAGTGCTCTTTCATTCCTCACTAGAATCATCATATTCTAAGACCATTTGGGCATCCATAAGTGGGATCGCATTCTCCAGTCATAAATTTTTTTCTTCATCTCCTTGTCAAGTAGCAACCTTCTTAACTCTCTCTTCAGTGGTCGAATTTAGATTATTTTGAGCTCATTGGAATGGTAACTTGACAAGTTCTAAATGGGACCAGAATTGGCTAATTTTGGGACCATTCGAGATCCAAAAAGCATAGTGGAACTCTTCAATCGTCATTTTGCAATTTGGATTCTTAATTTTTCCAAATTGGGCGATCTAACGAAGACGCTCATAAATCCCTCGTTTGATGTCGGATTTGATCAATTTTTGGTCATCAGAAAGGTACTTTAGTGCTCTTTCATTCTTGACTAGAATCATCGTATTCGAAGACATTTTGAGCATCTGTAAGTGGGATCGTAATTGTCAATTATGAATTTTTTCCTTCATCTCCTTGTCAAATATTAACCTTCCTAACTCTCTCTTCAGTGGTCGAATTTAGATTATTTTGAGCTCATTGGAATGGTAACTTGACAAGCTTTTAAATTGGACTAGAATTGGCTAATTTTGGGACCGTTCGAGATCCAAAGAGCACGGTGGAACTCTTCAATCGTCAGTTAACAATTAGGATTGTTAATCTTTCCAAATCGGGTGATCCAACGAAGACGCTCATAACTCCCTCGTTTGATGTCGGATTGGGTCGATTTTTGGTCATCTGAAAGGTACTTTAGTGCTCTTTCATTCCTGACTAGAATCATCATATTCTAAGACTATTTGTCCATCCGTAAGTCGGATCGCAGTCGTCGGTCATGAATTTTTTCCTTTATCTCCGTATCGAATAGTAACCTTCTTAACTCCCTCTTCAGTGGTCGAATTTAGATTATTTTGAGCTCATTGGAATGGTAACTTGACAAACTTCTAAATTGTACCAGAATTGGCTAATTCTAAGACCGTTCGATATCCCAAAAGCGCATTGGAACTCTTCGATCGTCATTTTGTAATTTGGATTGTTTATCTTTCCAAATCGGGCGATCCAACGGAGACGCTCATAACTCCCTCGTTTGATGTCGGATTGGGTTGATTTTTGGTCATCTGAAAGGTACTTTAGTGCTCTTTCATTCCTGACTAGAATCATCATATTCTAAGACTATTTGTCCATCCGTAAGTCAGATCGCAGTTGTCGATCATGAATTTTTTCCTTCATCTCCTTGTCGAATAGTAACCTTCTTAACTCTCTCTTTAGTGGTCCAATTTAGATTATTTTTGAGCTCATTGGAATGGTAACTTGACGAGCTTCTAAATGGGCACTTAATTGGCTAATTTTGAGACCGTTCGATATCCCAAAAGTGCGTTAGAACTCTTCATCAATCATTTTGTAATTTGGATTGTTAATCTTTCCAAATCGCACGATCCAACGAGATGCTCATCACTCCCTCTTTTGATGTCGATTGGGTTAATTTTTGGTCATCTGAAAGGTACTTTTGTGCTCTTTCATTCTTTAATACCATTTTGGCATCCGTAAGTGGGATCGCAATCATCGGTCATGAATTTTTCCTTCATCTCTTTGTCGAATAGTACCCTTCTTAACTCTCTCTTCAGTGGTCGAATTTAGATTATTTTGAGCTCATTGGAATGGTAACTTGACAAGTTCTAAATGGGACCGGAATTGGCTAATTTTGGGACCATTCGAGATCCAAAAAGCATAGTGGAACTCTTCAATCGTCATTTTGCAATTTGGATTCTTAATTTTTCCAAATTGGGCGATCTAACGGAGACGCTCATAAATCCCTCGTTTGATGTCGGATTTGATCAATTTTTGGTCATCAGAAAGGTACTTTAGTGCTCTTTCATTCCTGACTAGAATCATCGTATTCGAAGACATTTTGAGCATCTGTAAGTGGGATCGCACTTGTCGGTTATGAATTTTTTCCTTCATCTCCTTGTCAAATAGTAACCTTCCTAACTCTTTCTTCAGTGGTCGAATTTAGATTATTTTGAGCTCATTAGAATGGTAACTTGACAAGCTTCTAAATTGGACCAGAATTGGCTAATTTTGGGACCGTTCGAGATCCAAAAAGCATGGTGGAACTCTTCAATCGTCATTTAACAATTTGGATTGTTAATCTTTCCAAATCGGGCGATCCAACGAAGACGCTCATAACTCCCTCGTTTGATGTCGGATTGGGTCGATTTTTGGTCATCTGAAAGGTACTTTAGTGCTCTTTCATTCCTGACCAGAATCATCATATTCTAAGACTATTTGTCAATCCGTAAGTCAGATCGCAGTCGTCGATCATGAATTTTTTCCTTCATCTCCTTGTCGGATAGTAACCTTCTTAACTCTCTCTTCAGTGGTCGAATTTAGATTATTTTGAGCTCATTGGAATGGTAACTTGACAAGCTTCTAAATTGTACCAGAATTGGCTAATTCTAAGACCGTTCGATATCCCAAAAGTGCGTTAGTACTCTTCGATTGTCATTTTGTAATTTGGATTGTTAATCTTTCCAAATCGCACGATCCAACAGAGATGCTCATCACTCCCTCTTTTGACGTCAGATTGGGTTAATTTTTGGTCATCTGAAAGGTACTTTTGTGCTCTTTCATTCTTGACTGGAATCATCATATTATGATACCATTTTGGCATGCGTAAGTGGGATCGCAATCATCGGTCATGAATTTTTCCTTCATCTCTTTGTCGAATAGTAACCTTCTTAACTCTCTCTTCAGTGGTCGAATTTAGATTATTTTGAGCTCATTGGAATGGTAACTTGACAAGCTTCTAAATTGTACCAGAATTGGCTAATTCTAAGACCGTTCGATATCCCAAAAGTGCGTTAGTACTCTTCGATCGTCATTTTGTAATTTGGATTGTTAATCTTTCCAAATCGCACGATCCAACAGAGATGCTCATCACTCCCTCTTTTGACGTCAGATTGGGTTAATTTTTGGTCATCTGAAAGGTACTTTAGTGCTCTTTCATTCTTGACTAGAATCATCATATTAAGATACCATTTTGGCATCTGTAAGTGGGATCGCAATCATCGGTCATGAATTTTTCCTTCATCTCTTTGTCGAATAGTAACCTTTTTAACTCTCTCTTCAGTGGTCGAATTTAGATTATTTTGAGCTCATTGGATTGTTAACTTGACAAGCTTCTAAATGCGACCAGAATTAGGTAATTTAGAGACCGTTCGATATCGAAAAAGCACGTTGGAACTCTTCAATTGTCCTTTTCTAGTTTCGATTGTTAATAATTCAAAATCAAGTGATCCAACGGTGACGCTCATAACTCCCTCATTTGATGTCAGGTTGGGTAGCTTTTTGATCAACTGAAAGGTACTTTAGTGCTCTTTCATTCCTCACTAGAATCATCATATTCTAAGACCATTTGGGCATCCATAAGTGGGATCGCATTCTCTAGTCATAAATTTTTTTCTTCATCTCCTTGTCAAGTAGCAACCTTCTTAACTCTCTCTTCAGTGGTCGAATTTAGATTATTTTGAGCTCATTGGAATGGTAACTTGACAAGTTCTAAATGAGACCGGAATTGGCTAATTTTGGGACCATTCGAGATCCAAAAAGCATAGTGGAACTCTTCAATCGTCATTTTGCAATTTGGATTCTTAATTTTTCCAAATTGGGCGATCTAACGAGACGCTCATAAATCCCTCGTTTGATGTCGGATTTGATCAATTTTTGGTCATCGAAAAGGTACTTTAGTGCTCTTTCATTCTTGACTAGAATCATCGTATTCGAAGACATTTTGAGCATCCGTAAGTGGGATCGCAATTATCGTCAATTATGAATTTTTCCTTCATCTCCTTGTCAAATAGTAACCTTCCTAACTCTCTTCAGTGGTCGAATTTAGATTATTTTGAGCTCATTGGAATGGTAACTTGACAAGCTTCTAAATTGGACTAGAATTGGCTAATTTTGGGACCGTTCGAGATCCAAAGAGCACGGTGGAACTCTTCAATCGTCAATTTAACAATTTGGATTGTTAATCTTTCCAAATCGGGTGATCCAACGAGACGCTCATAACTCCCTCGTTTGATGTCGGATTGGGTCGATTTTTGGTCATCTGAAAGGTACTTTAGTGCTCTTTCATTCCTGACTAGAATCATCATATTCTAAGACCATTTGTCCATCCGTAAGTCGGATCGCAGTCGTCGGTCATGAATTTTTTCCTTCATCTCCTTATCGAATAGTAACCTTCTTAACTCCCTCTTCAGTGGTCGAATTTAGATTATTTTGAGATCATTGGAATGGTTATTTGACAAGCTTCCAAATGGGACCAGAATTGGCTAATTTTGAGACCGTTGGATATCTCAAAAGCACGTGGGGGCTCTTCGATCGTCATTTTGTAATTTGGATTGTTGATCTTTCCAAATCGGACGATCCAACGGATATGCTCATAATTCCCTCGTTTGATGTCGGAATGGGTCGATTTTTGGTCATCTAAAAGGTACTTTAGTTCTCTTTCATTCTGGCTAGAATCATCATATTCTAAGACTATTTGTCCATCCGTAAGTCGGATCGCAATCGTCGGTCATGAATTTTTTCCTTCATCTCCTTGTCGGATAGTAACCTTCTTAACTCTCTCTTTAGTGGTCGAATTTAGATTATTTTGAGCTCATTGGAATGGTAACTTGACAAGCTTCTAAATTGTACCAGAATTGGCTAATTTTGGTACCGTTCGATATCCCAAAAGCATGCGTTAGTACTTTTCGATCGTCATTTTGTAAATTTGGATTGTTAATCTTTCCAAATCGGGCGATCCAACGGAGACGCTCATAACTCCCTCGTTTGATGTCGGATTGGGTCGATTTTTGGTCATCTGAAAGGTACTTTAGTGCTCTTTCATTCCTGACTAGAATCATCATATTCTAAGACTATTTGTCCATCCGTAAGTCGGATCGCAGTCATCGGTCATGAATTTTTCGCTTCATCTCCTTGTCGGATAGTAACCTTCTTAACTCTCTCTTTAGTGGTCGAATTTAGATTATTTTGAGCTCATTGGAATGGTAACTTGACAAGCTTCTAAATTGTAACAGAATTGGCTAATTCTAAGACCGTTCGATATCCCAAAAGTGCGTTAGTACTCTTCGATCGTCATTTTGTAATTTGGATTGTTAATCTTTCCAAATCGGGCGATCCAACGGAGATGCTCATAACTCCCTCATTTGATGTCAGATTGGGTTGATTTTTTGTCATCTGAAAGGTACTTTTGTGCTCTCTCATTCCTGACTAGAATCGTTATATTCCAAGACCATTTGTCCATCCGTAAGTCGGATCGCAATCATCGATCATGAATTTTTTCCTTCATCTCCTTGTCGGATAGTAACCTTCTTAACTCTCTCTTTAGTGGTCGAATTTAGATTATTTTGAGCTCATTGGAATGGTAACTTGACAAGCTTCTAAATTGTACCAGAATTGGCTAATTCTAAGACCGTTCGATATCCCAAAAGTGCGTTAGTACTCTTCGATCGTCATTTTGTAATTTGGATTGTTAATCTTTCCAAATCGCACGATCCAACAGAGATGCTCATCACTCCCTCTTTTGACGTCAGATTGGGTTAATTTTTGGTCATCTGAAAGGTACTTTGGTGCTCTTTCATTCTTGACTGGAATCATCATATTATGAGACCATTTTGGCATCCGTAAGTGGGATCAAGTCGTCGGTCATGGATTTTTCCTTCATCTCCTTGTCGAATAGTAACCTTCTTAACTCTCTCTTCAGTGGTTGAATTTAGATTATTTTGAGCTCATTGGATTGTTAACTTGACAAGCTTCTAAATGTGACCGGAATTGGGTAATTTAGAGACCGTTTGATATCGAAAAGGCACGTTGGAACTCTTCAATAGTCCTTTTCTAGTTTCGATTGTTAATAATTCAAAATCAAGTGATCCAACTATGACGCTCATAACTCCCTCATTTGATGTCAGGTTGGGTAGCTTTTTGATCAACTGAAAGGTACTTTAGTGCTCTTTCATTCCTCACTAGAATCATCATATTCTAAGACCATTTGGGCATCCATAAGTGGGATCGCATTCTCTAGTCATAAATTTTTTTCTTCATCTCCTTGTCAAGTAGCAACCTTCTTAACTCTCTCTTCAGTGGTCGAATTTAGATTATTTTGAGCTCATTGGAATGGTAACTTGACAAGTTCTAAATGAGACCGGAATTGGCTAATTTTGGGACCATTCGAGATCCAAAAAGCATAGTGGAACTCTTCAATCGTCATTTTGCAATTTGGATTCTTAATTTTTCCAAATTGGGCGATCTAACGGAGACGCTCATAAATCCCTCGTTTGATGTCGGATTTGATCAATTTTTGGTCATCAGAAAGGTACTTTAGTGCTCTTTCATTCTTGACTAGAATCATCGTATTCGAAGACATTTTGAGCATCTGTAAGTGGGATCGCAATTATCGGTTATGAATTTTTTCCTTCATCTCCTTGTCAAATAGTAACCTTCCTAACTCTCTCTTCAGTGGTCGAATTTAGATTATTTTGAGCACATTGGAATGGTAACTTGACAAGCTTCTAAATTGGACCAGAATTGGCTAATTTTGGGACCGTTCGAGATCCAAAGAGCACGGTGGAACTCTTCAATCGTCAGTTAACAATTTGGATTGTTAATCTTTCTAAATCGGGTGATCCAACGGAGATGCTCATAACTCCCTCGTTTGATGTCGGATTGGGTCGATTTTTGGTTATCTGAAAGGTACTTTAGTGCTCTTTCATTCCTGACTAGAATCATCATATTCTAAGACTATTTGTCCATCCGTAAGTCGGATCGCAGTCGTCGGTCATGAATTTTTTCCTTTATCTCCTTATCGAATAGTAACCTTCTTAACTCCCTCTTCAGTGGTCGAATTTAGATTATTTTGAGCTCATTGGAATGGTAACTTGACAAGCTTCTAAATTGTACCAGAATTGGCTAATTCTAAGACCGTTCGATATCCCAAAAGTGCGTTTGTACTCTTCGATCGTCATTTTGTAATTTGGATTGTTGATCTTTCCAAATCGGACGATCCAACGGATATGCTCATAATTCCCTCGTTTGATGTCGGAATGGGTCGATTTTTGGTCATCTAAAAGGTACTTTAGTTCTCTTTCATTCCTGGCTAGAATCATCATATTCTAAGACTATTTATCCATCCGTAAGTCAGATCGCAGTCGTCGATCATGAATTTTTTCCTTCATCTCCTTGTCGGATAGTAACCTTCTTAACTCTCTCTTTAGTGGTCGAATTTAGATTATTTTGAGCTCATTGGAATGGTAACTTGACAAGCTTCTAAATTGTACTAGAATTGGCTAATTCTAAGACCGTTCGATATCCCAAAAGTGCGTTAGTACTTTTCGATCGTCATTTTGTAATTTGGATTGTTAATCTTTCCAAATCGGGCGATCCAACGGAGACGCTCATAACTCCCTCGTTTGATGTCGGATTGGGTCGATTTTTGGTCATCTGAAAGGTACTTTAGTGCTCTTTCATTCCTGACTAGAATCATCATATTCTAAGACTATTTGTCCATCCGTAAGTCAGATCGCAGTCGTCGATCATGAATTTTTTCCTTCATCTCCTTGTCGGATAGTAACCTTCTTAACTCTCTCTTTAGTGGTCGAATTTAGATTATTTTGAGCTCATTGGAATGGTAACTTGACAAGCTTCTAAATTGTACTAAAATTGGCTAATTCTAAGACCGTTCGATATCCCAAAAGTGCGTTAGTACTCTTCGATCGTCATTTTGTAATTTGGATTGTTAATTTTTCCAAATCGGGCGATCCAACGGAGACGCTCATAACTCCCTCGTTTGATGTCGGATTGGGTTGATTTTTGGTCATCTGAAAGGTACTTTAGTGCTCTTTCATTCTTGACTAGAATCATCATATTCTAAGACTATTTGTCCATCCGTAAGTCAGATCGCAGTCGTCGATCATGAATTTTTTCCTTCATCTCCTTGTCGGATAGTAACCTTCTTAACTCTCTCTTCAGTGGTCGAATTTAGATTATTTTGAGCTCATTGGAATGGTAACTTGACAAGCTTCTAAATTGTACCAGAATTGGCTAATTCTAAGACTGTTCGATGTCCCAAAAGTGCGTTAGTACTCTTCGATCGTCATTTTGTAATTTGGATTGTTAATCTTTCCAAATCGCATGATCCAACAGAGATGCTCATCACTCCCTCTTTTGACGTCAGATTGGGTTAATTTTTGGTCATTTGAAAGGTACTTTTGTGCTCTTTCATTCTTGACTGGAATCATCATATTATGATACCATTTTGGCATCCGTAAGTGGGATCGCAATCATCGGTCATGAATTTTTCCTTCATCTCTTTGTCGAATAGTAACCTTCTTAACTGTCTCTTCAGTGGTCGAATTTAGATTATTTTGAGCTCATTGGAATGGTAACTTGACAAGCTTCTAAATTGTACCAGAATTGGCTAATTATAAGACCGTTCGATATCCCAAAAGTGCGTTAGTACTCTTCGATCGTCATTTTGTAATTTGGATTGTTAATCTTTCCAAATCGCATGATCCAACAGAGATGCTCATCACTCCCTCTTTTGACGTCAGATTGGGTTAATTTTTAGTCATCTGAAAGGTACTTTTGTGCTCTTTCATTCTTGACTGGAATCATCATATTATGATACCATTTTGGCATCCGTAAGTGGGATCGCAATCATCGGTCATGAATTTTTCCTTCATCTCTTTGTCGAATAGTAACCTTCTTAACTGTCTCTTCAGTGGTTGAATTTAGATTATTTTGAGTTCATTGGAATGGTAACTTGACAAGCTTCTAAATTGTACCAGAATTGGCTAATTCTAAGACCGTTCGATATCCCAAAAGTGCGTTAGTACTCTTCGATCATCATTTTGTAATTTGGATTGTTAATCTTTCCAAATCGCACGATCCAACAGAGATGCTCATCACTCCCTCTTTTGACGTCAGATTGGGTTAATTTTTGGTCATCTGATAGGTACTTTAGTGCTCTTTCATTCTTGACTGGAATCATCATATTATGATCCCATTTTGGCATCCGTAAGTGGGATCGCAATCATCGGTCATGAATTTTTCCTTCATCTCCTTGTCGAATAGTAACCTTTTTAACTCTCTCTTCAGTGGTCGAATTTAGATTATTTTGAGCTCATTGGATTGTTAACTTGACAAGCTTCTAAATGCGACCCGAAATAGGTAATTTAGAGACCGTTCGATATCGAAAAAGCACGTTGGAACTCTTCAATTGTCCTTTTCTAGTTTCGATTGTTAATAAGTGGGTTCGCATTCTCCAGTCATAAATTTTTTTCTTCATCTCCTTGTCAAGTAGCAACCTTCTTAACTCTCTCTTCAGTGGTCGAATTTAGATTATTTTGAGCTCATTGGAATCGTAACTTGACAAGTTCTAAATGGGACCGGAATTGGCTAATTTTGGGACCATTCGAGATCCAAAAAGCATAGTGGAACTCTTCAATCGTCATTTTGCAATTTGGATTCTTAATTTTTCCAAATTGGGCGATCTAACGGAGACGCTCATAAATCCCTCGTTTGATGTCGGATTTGATCAATTTTTGGTCATCAGAAAGGTACTTTAGTGCTCTTTCATTCTTGACTAGAATCATCGTATTCAAAGACATTTTGAGCATCTGTAAGTGGGATCGCAATTGTCAGTTATGAATTTTTTCCTTCATCTCCTTGTCAAATAGTAACCTTCCTAACTCTCTCTTCAGTGGTTGAATTTAGATTATTTTGAGCACATTGGAATGGTAACTTGACAAGCTTCTAAATTGGATCAGAATTGGCTAATTTTGGGACCGTTCGAGATCCAAAGAGCACGGTGGAACTCTTCAATCGTCAGTTAACAATTTGGATTGTTAATCTTTCCAAATCGGGTGATCCAACGGAGACGCTCATAATTCCCTCGTTTGATGTCGGATTGGGTCGATTTTTGGTCATCTGAAAGGTACTTTAGTGCTCTTTCATTCCTGACTAGAATCATCATATTCTAAGGCCATTTGTCCATCCGTAAGTCAGATCGCAGTCATCGGTCATGAATTTTTTATTTTATCTCCTTATCGAATAGTAACCTTCTTAACTCCCTCTTCAGTGGTCGAATTTAGATTATTTTGAGCTCATTGGAATGGTAACTTGACAAGCTTCTAAATAGTAAAAGAATTAGCTAATTCTAAGTCCGTTCGATATCCCAAAAGTGCGTTAGTACTCTTCGATCGTCATTTTGTAATTTGGATTGTTAATCTTTCCAAATCGCACGATCCAACAGAGATGCTCATCACTCCCTCTTTTGACGTCAGATTGGGTTAATTTTTGGTCATCTGAAAGGTACTTTAGTGCTCTTTCATTCTTGACTGGAATCATCATATTATGAGACCATTTTGGCATCCGTAAGTGGGATCAAGTCGTCGGTCATGAATTTTTCCTTCATCTCCTTGTCGAATAGTAACCTTCTTAACTCTCTCTTCAGTGGTCGAATTTAGAATATTTTGAGCTAATTGGACTGTTAACTTGACAAGCTTCTAAATGCGATCGGAATTGGGTAATTTTGAGACCGTTTGATATCTAAAAAGCACTTGGAACTCTTCAATAGTCCTTTTTTGGTTTCGATTGTTAATCATTCAAAATCAAGTGATCCAACGGTAATGCTCATAACTCCCTCGTTTGATGTCAGGTTGGGTAGATTTTTGATCAACTGAAAGGTACTTTAGTGCTCTTTCATTCCTCACTAGAATCATCATATTCTAAGACCATTTGGGCATCCATAAGTGGGATCGCATTCTCCAGTCATAAAATTTTTTCTTCATCTCCTTGTCAAGTAGTAGCCTTCTTAACTCTCTCTTCGGTGGTCGAATTTAGATTATTTTGTGCTCATTGGAATGGTAACTTGACAAGCTTCTAAATGGGATCGGAATTGGCTAATTTTCGGATCGTTCGAGATCCAAAATCACGTTGGAACTCTTCAATCGTCATTTTGCAATTCGGATTGTTAATCTTTCCAAATAGCGCGATCCAACTGAGACGCTCATAACTCCCTCGTTTGATGTCGGATTGGGCAATTTTTGGTCTTCTGAAAGGTAACTTAGTGCTCTTTCATTCCTGACTGAAATCATTGTATTCTGAGACCATTTGAGCATCCGTAAGTGGGATCGCAGTCATCGGTCATGAATTTTTTCCTTCATCTCCTTGTCGAATAGTAACCTACTTAACTCTCTATTCAGTGGTCGAATTTAGATTATTTTGAGGTCATTCGACTGGTAACTTGACAATCTTTTAAATGCGACCAGGATTAGCTAATTATGAGACCATTCAAAATCCAAAAACCAAGTTGGAACTCTTCAATAGTAATTTTGCAATTTGGATTGTAAATCTTTCCAAATCGCGTGATCCAATGGAGACGCTCATAACTCCCTCGTTTGATATCGGATTAGGTCGATTTTTGGTAACTTAAAAGGTACTTTAGTGCACTTTTATTCCTGACTGGAATCATCATATTCTAAGACCATTTGGGCATCCGTAAGTGGGATCGCAGTTGTCGGTCTTGAATTTTATCCTTCATCTCCTTGTCGAATAGTAACCTTCTTAACTCTCTCTTCAGTGGTCGAATTTAGATTATTTTGAGCTCGTTGGATTGGTAACTTGACAAGCTTCTAAATGGGATCGGAATTGGGTAATTTTGGGACCGTTCGATATCCAAAAAGCAAGTTGGAACTCTTCAATTGTAATTTTACAATTTGGATTGTAAATGTTTCTAAATCGCGCCATCCAACGTAGACGCACATAACTCCCTCGTTTGATGTCGGATTAGGTCGATTTCTGGTCATCTAAAAAGTAATTTAGTGCTCTTTTATTCCTGACTGGAATCATCGTATTCTGAGACCATTTGGGCATCCGTAAGTGGGTTCGCAGTCGTTGGTCATGAATTTTATCCTTCATCTCCTTGTCGAATAGTAACCTTCTTAACTCTCTCTTCAGTGGTCGAATTTAGATTATTTTGAGGTCATTGGAATGATAACTTGACAAGCTTCTAAATGGTACCAAAATTGGCTAATTCTGAGACTGTTCGATATCCCAAAAGCGCGTTGGAACTCTTCGATCGTCATTTTGAAATTTGGATTGTTAATCTTTCCAAATCGTACGATCCAACGAAGACGCTCATAACTCCCTCATTTGATGTCAGATTGGGTCAATTTTTTGTCACCTGAAAGTTACTTTAGGGCTCTTTCATTCCTGACTGGAATCATCATATTATGAGACCATTTTAGCATCCGTAAGTGCAATCGCAGTCGTCGGTCATGAATTTTTCCTTCATCGCCTTGTCGAAAAGTAACCTTCTTTACTCAATCTTCAGTGGCCGAATTTAGATTATTTTGAGCTCATTGGACTGGTAACTTGACAAACTTCTAAATGCAACTAGAATTGGCTAATTTTGAGACCGTTGGAAATCCAAAATGCAAGTTGGAACTGTTCAATAGTAGTTTTGCAATTTGGATTGTAAATCTTTCCAAATCGCGCGATCCAACGGAGACGCTCACAACTCCCTCGTTTGATGTCGGATTAGGTCGATTTCTGGTCATGTAAAAGGTAATTTAGTGCTCTTTTATTCCTGACTAGAATCATCGTATTCTAAGACCATTTGGGCATCCGTAAGTGGGATCGCAATCGTTGGTCATGAATTTTATCCTTCATCTCCTTGTCGAATAGTAACCTTCTTAACTTTGTCTTCAGCGGTCGAATTTAGATTATTTTGAGCTCATTGGAATGTTAACTTGACAAGCTTCTAAATGGGATAGGAATTGGCTAATTTTGGGACCATTCGAGATCTAAAAAGTACGGTGGAACTCTTCAATCGTCGTTTTGCAATTTGGATTCTTAATCTTTCCAAATCAGGCGGTCCAACGGAGATGCTCATAACTCCCTTGTTTGATGTCGGATTGGGTCGATTTCTGGTCATTTAAAAGGTAATTTAGTGCACTTTTATTCCGGACTAGAATCATCGTATTCTGAGACCATTTGGGCATCCGTAAGTGGGATCGCAGTCGTTGGTCATGAATTTTATCCTTCATCTCCTTGTCGAATAGTAACCTTCTTAACTCTCTCTTCAGTGGTCGAATTTGGATTATTTTGAGCTCATTGGATTGGTAACTTGACAAGCTTCTAAATGGGACCGGAATTGGGTAATTTTGCGACCGTTCGATATCCAAAAAGCAAGTTGGAACTCTTCCATTGTAATTTTACAATTTGGATTGTAAATCTTTCCAAATCGCGCCATCCAACGTAGACGCACATAACACCCTCATTTGATGTCGGATTAGGTCTATTTTTGTTCATCTAAAAGGTAATTTAGTGCTCTTTTATTCCTGACTGGAATCATCGTATTCTGAGACCATTTGGGCATCCGTAAGTGGGTTCGCAGTCGTTGGTCATGAATTTTATCCTTCATCTCCTTGTCGAATAGTAACCTTCTTAACTCTGTCTTCAGCGGTCGAATTTAGATTATTTTGAGCTCATTGGAATGTTAACTTGACAAGCTTCTAAATGGGACAGGAATTGGCTAATTTTGGGACCATTCGAGATCCAAAAAGCACGGTGGAACTCTTCAATCGTCGTTTTGCAATTTGGATTCTTAATCTTTCCAAATCGGGCAATCCAACAGAGATGCTCATAACTCCCTCCTTTGATGTCGGATTGGGTCGATTTCTGGTCATTTAAAAGGTAATTTAGTGCACTTTTATTCCTGACTAGAATTATCGTATTCTGAGACCATTTGGGCATCCGTAAGTGGGATCGCAGTCGCTGGTCATGAATTTTATCCTTCAACTCCTTGTCGAATAGTAACCTTCTTAATTCTCTCTTCAGTGGTCGAATTTAGATTATTTTGAGCTCATTGGAATGTTAACTTGACAAGCTTCTAAATGGGACCAGAAGTGGCTAATTTTGAGACAATTCGAGATCCAAAAAGCAAGTTGGAACTCTTCAATAGTAATTTTGCAATTCGGATTGTAAATCTTTCCAAATCGCGCTATCCAATGGAGACGCTCATAACTCCGTCGTTTGATGTCGGATTGGGTCAATTTTTGGTCATCAGAAAGGTACTTTAGTGCTCTTTCATTCCTGAATGGAATCATCATATTTAGAGACCATTTGGGCATCCATAAGTGGTTCGCAGTCCTCGGTCATGAATTTTTTCCTTCATCTCCTTGTCGAATAGTAACATTCTTAACTCTCTCTTTAGTGTTCAAATTTTGATTATTTTGAGCTCATTAGACTGGTAACTTGGCAAGCTTCTAAATGGGACTGGAATTGGCTAATTTTGAGACTGTTCAAGATGCAACCGAGACGCTCATAACTCCCTCGTTTGATGTCGGATTGTATCGATTTTTGTTCATCGGAAAGGTATTGTAGTGCTCTTTCATTCCTGACTGGAATCATCATTTTCTAAGACCATTTGCGCATTCGTAAGTGGTATCGCAGTCTTTGGTCGTGAATATTTTCCTTCATCTCCTTGTCTAATAGTAACCTTCTTAACTCTCTCTTCAGTGGTCGAATTTAGATTATTTTGAGCTCATTGGAATGGTAACTTGACAAGCTTCTAAATTGGACTAGAATTGGCTAATTTTGGGACCGTTCGAGATCCGAAAAGCACGGTGGAACTCTTCAATCGTCATTTAACAATTTGGATTGTTAATCTTTCCAAATCGGGCGATCCAACGGAGACGCTCATAACTCCCTCGTTTGATGTCGGATTGGATCGATTTTTGGTCATCTGAAAGGTACTTTAGTGCGCTTTCATTCCTGACTAGAATCATCGTATTCTAAGACCATTTGTCCATCCGTAAGTGGGATCGCAGTCGTCGGTCATAAATTTTTTCCTTCATCTCCTTGTCAAATTGTAACATTCTTAACTCTCTTCAATGGTCGAATTTAGATTATTTTGAGCTCATTGGAATGGTAACTTGTCAAGCTTCTAAATGGTACCAGAATTGGCTAATTCTAAGACAGTTCGATATCCCAAAAGCGCGTTGGAACTCTTCGATCGTCATTTTGAACTTTGGATTGTTAATCTTTCCAAATCATACGATCCAACGGAGACGCTCATAACTACCTCGTTTGATGTCAGATTGGGTCAATTTTTTGTCATCTGAAAGTAACTTTAGTGCTCTTTCATTCTTGACTGTAATCATCATATTATGAGATGATTTTAGCATCCGTAAGTGCGATCGCATTCGTCGGTCATGAAATTTTCCTTCATCACCTTGTCGAATAGTAACCTTCTTTACATTCTCTTCAGTGGTCGAATTTAGATTATTTTGAGCTCATTGGACTGTTAACTTGACAAACTTCTAAATGGGAACGGAATTGGCTAATTTTGGTACTGTTCGAGATCCAAAAAGCACGTTGGAACTCATCAATCGACATTGGAATGGGACTGGTATTGGCTTATTTTGGGACAATTCGAGATCCAAAAACACGTTGGAACTCTTCAATCATCATTTTGCAATTTGGATTGTTAATCTTTCCAAATAGCGCGATCCAACGAAGACGCTTATAACTCCCTCGTTTGATGTCGGATTTGATCAATTTTTGGTCGTTTGAAAGGTACTTTAGTGCACTTTCATTCCTGACTGGAACAATCGTATTCTAAGACCATTTGGGCGTTCGTAAGTGGGATCGCAGTCGTCGGTCGTGAATATTATCCTTAATCTCCTTGACGAATAGTAACAACTCTCTCTTCAGTGGTCGAATTTAGATTATTTTGAGGTCATTGGAATGGTAACTTGACAAGCTTCTAAATGCGACCGGAATTGGCTAATTTGGCGACCGTTCGATATCCAAAAAGCAAGTTGGAACTCTTCAATAGTAATTTTACAATTTGGTTTGTAAATCTTTCCAAATCGCGTGATCCAATGGAGACGCTCATAACTCCCTCATTTGATGTCGGATTAGGTCATTTTTTGGTAATTTAAAAGGTACTTTAGTACACTTTTATTCCTGACTAGAATCATCATATTCTGAGACCATTTGGGCATCCTTAAGTGGGATCGCAGTCGTCGGTCATGAATTTTATCCTTCATCTCCTTGTCGAATAGTAACCTCCTTAACTCTCTCTTCAGTGGTCGAATTTAGATTATTCTGAGCTCATTGGATTGGTAACTTGACAAGCTTCTAAATGGGACCGAAAATGGCTAATTTTGGGACCATTCGAGATCCAAAAAGCACGGTGGAACTCTTCAATCGTCATTTTGAAATTTGGATTCTTAATTTTTCCAAATCGGGCGATCTAACGGAGACGCTCATAAATCCCTCGTTTGATGTCAGATTGGGTCGATTTTTGGTTATCTGAAAGGTACTTTAGTGCTCTTTCATTCCTGACTAGAATCATCGTATTCGAAGACATTTTGAGCATCCGTAAGTGGGATCGAAATTGTCGGTTATGATTTTTTTCATTAATCTCTTTGTCAAATAGTAACCTTCCTAACTCTCTCTTCCTAACACTCTCTTCAGTGGTCGAATTTAGGTTATTTTGAGCTCACTGGAAGGGTAACTTGACAAGCTTCTAAATGCGACCGGAATTGGCTAATTTGGCGACCGTTCGATATCGAAAAAGCAAGTTGGAACTCTTCAATAGTAATTTTGCAATTTGGATTGTAAATCTTTCCAAATCGGGTGATCCAATGGAGACGCTCATAACTCCCTCGTTTGATGTCAGATTAGGTCGATTTTTGGTAATTTAAAAGGTACTTTAGTGCACTTTTATTCCTGACTAGAATCATCATATTTTGAGACCATTTGGGCATCCGTAAGTGGGATCGCAGTCGTCGGTCAGGAATTTTATCCTTCATCTCCTTGTCGAATAGTAACCTTCTTAACTCTCTCTTCAGTGGTCGAATTTAGATTATTTTGAGCTCATTGGACTGGTAACTTGACAAACTTCTAAATGCAACTAGAATTGGCTAATTTTGAGACCGTTCGAAATCCAAAAAGCAAGTTGGAACTCTTCAATAGTAGTTTTGCAATTTGGATTGTAAATCTTTCCAAATCGCGCGATCCAACGGAGACGCTCATAACTCCCTCGTTTGATGTCGGATTAGGTCAATTTCTGGTCATCTAAAAGGTAATTTAGTGATCTTTTATTCCTGACTGGAATCATCATATTCTGAGACCATTTGGGCATCCGTAAGTGGGATCGCAGTCGTTGGTCATGAATTTTATCCTTCATCTCCTTGTCGAATAGTAACCTTCTTAACTCTGTCTTCAGCGGTCGAATTTAGATTATTTTGAGCTCATTGGAATGTTAACTTAACAAGCTTCTAAATGAGACAGGAATTGGCTAATTTTGGGACCATTCGAGATCCTAAAAATACGGTGGAACTCTTCAATCGTCGTTTTGCAATTTGGATTCTTAATCTTTCCAAATCGGGTGATCCAACGGAGATGCTCATAACTCCCTCGTTTGATGTCGGATTGGGTCGATTTCTGGTCATCTAAAAGGTAATTTAGTGCGCTTTTATTCCTGACTAGAATCATCGTATTCTGAGACCATTTGGGCATCCGTAAGTGGGATCGCAGTCGCTGGTCATGAATTTTATCCTTCAACTCCTTGTCGAATAGTAACCTTCTTAATTCTCACTTCAGTGGTCGAATTTAGATTATTTTGAGCTTATTGGAATGTTAACTTGACAAGCTTCTAAATGGGACCGGAAGTGGCTAATTTTGAGACCATTCCAGATCCAAAAAGCAAGTTGGAACTCTTCAATAGTAATTTTGCAATTCGGATTGTAAATCTTTCCAAATCGCGCTATCCAATGGAGACGCTCATAACTCCGTCGTTTGATGTTGGATTGGGTCAATTTTTGGTCATCTGAAAGGTACTTTAGTGCTCCTTCATTCCTGAATGGAATCATCGTATTTAGAGACCATTTGGGCATCCATAAGTGGTATCACAGTCGTCGGTCATGAATTTTTTCCTTCATCTCTTTGTCGAATAGTAACATTCTTAACTCTCTCTTCAGTGTTCAAATTTTTATTATTTTGAGCTCATTAGACTGGTAACTTGGCAAGCTTCTAAATGGGACCGGAATTGGCTAATTTTGAGACTGTTCAAGATGCAACCGAGACGCTCATAACTCCCTCGTTTGATGTCGGATTGTATTGATTTTTGTTCATCGGAAAGGTACTTTAGTGCTCTTTCATTCCTGACTGGAATCATCATTTTCTAAGACCATTTGCGCATTCGTAAGTGGTATCGCACTCTTCGGTCGTGAATATTTTCCTTCATCTCCTTGTCTAATAGTAACCTTCTTAACTCTCTCTTCAGTGGTCGAATTTAGATTATTTTGAGTTCATTGGAATGGTAACTTGACAAGCTTCTAAATTGGACTGGAATTGGCTAATTTTGGGACCGTTTGAGATCCAAAAAGCACGGTGGAACTCTTCAATCGTCATTTAACAATTTGGATTGTTAATCTTTCCAAATCGGGCGATCCAACGGAGACGCTCATAACTCCCTCGTTTGATGTCGGATTGGATCGATTTTTGGTCATCTGAAAGGTACTTTAGTGCGCTTTCATTCCTGACTAGAATCATCGTATTCTAAGACCATTTGTCCATCCGTAACTGGGATCGCAGTCGTCGGTCATAAATTTTTTCCTTCATCTCCTTGTCAAATTGTAACATTCTTAACTCTCTTCAATGGTCGAATTTAGATTATTTTGAGCTCATTGGAATGGTAACTTGTCAAGCTTCTAAATGGTACCAGAATTGGCTAATTCTAAGACAGTTCGATATCCAAAAAGCGCGTTGAAACTCTTCGATCGTCATTTTGAACTTTGGATTGTTAATCTTTCCAAATCGTACGATCCAACAGAGACGCTTATAACTCCCTCGTTTGATGTCAGATTGGGTCAATTTTTTGTCATCTGAAAGTAACTTTAGTGCTCTTTCATTCTTGACTGGAATCATCATATTATGAGATGATTTTAGCATCCGTAAGTGCGATCGCATTCGTCGGTCATGAAATTTTCCTTCATCACCTTGTCGAATAGTAACCTTCTTTACATTCTCTTCAGTGGTCGAATTTAGATTATTTTGAGCTCATTGAACTGTAAACTTGACAAACTTCTAAATGGGAACAGAATTGGCTAATTTTGGGACTGTTTGAGATCCAAAAAGCACATTGGAACTCATCAATCGACATTGGAATGGGACCGGTATTGGCTTATTTTGGGACAGTTCGAGATCCAAAAACACATTGGAACTCTTCAATCATCATTTTGCAATTTGGATTGTTAATCTTTCCAAATAGCGCGATCCAACGGAGACGCTTATAACTCCCTCGTTTGATGTCGGATTTGATCAATTTTTGGTCGTCTGAAAGGTACTTTAGTGCACTTTCATTCCTGACTGGAACAATCGTATTCTAAGACCATTTGGTCATTCGTAAGTGGGATCGCAGTCGTCGGTCGTGAATATTATCCTTCATCTCCTTGTTGAATAGTAACCTTCTTAACTCTCTCTTCAGTGGTCGAATTTAGATTATTTTGAGCTCAATGGACTGTTAACTTGACAAGGTTCTAAATGCGACTGGAATTGTTTAATTTGGAGACCTTTCGATATCGAAAAAGCACGTTGGAACTCTTCAATAGTAATTTTGTAATTTGGATTGTAGATCTTTCCAAATCGCGTGACCCAACGGAGACGCTCATAACTCCCTCGTTTGATGTCAGATTGGGTAGATTTTTGGTAATTTAAAAGGTACTTTAGTGCACTTTTATTCCTGACTAGAATCATCATATTCTGAGACCATTTGGGCATCCGTAAGTGGGATCGCAGTCGTTGGTCATGAATTTTATCCTTCATCTCCTTGTCGAATAGTAACCTTCTTAACTCTCTCTTCAGTGGTCGAATTTAGATTATTTTGAGCTCATTGGATTGGTAACTTGACAAGCTTCTAAATGGGACCGAAAATGGCCAATTTTGGGACCATTCGAGATATAAAAAGCACGGTGGTACTCTTCAATCGTCATTTTGCAATTTGGATTCTTAATTTTTCCAAATCGGGCGATCTAACGGAGACGCTCATAAATCCCTCGTTTGATGTCGGATTGGGTCGATTTTTGGTCATCTGAAAGGTACTTTAGTGCTCTTTCATTCCTGACTAGAATCATCGTATTCGAAGACATTTTGAGCATCCGTAAGTGGGATCGAAATTGTCGGTTATGATTTTTTTCATTAATCTCTTTGTCAAATAGTAACCTTCCTAACTCTCTCTTCAGTGGTCGAATTTAGATTATTTTGAGCTCATTGGAAGGGTAACTTTGACAAGCTTTTAAATAGGACCAGAATTGGCTAATTTTAGGACCGTTCGAGATCCAAAAAGCACAGTGGAACTCTTCAATTATCATTTTGCAACTTGGATTGTTAATCTTTTCAAATCGGGTGATCCAATGAAGACGCTCATAACTCCCTCGTTTGATGTCGGATTTGGTCAATTTTTGGTCATCTGAAAGGTACTTTAGTGCTCTTTCATTCCTGACTAGAATCATCATATTCTAAGGCCATTTGTCCATCCGCAAGTCAGATCGTAGTCGTAGGTCATGAATTTTTTCCCTTATCTCCTTATCGAATAATAACCTTCTTAACTCTCTCTTCAGTGGTCGAATTTAGATTATTTTGAGGTCATTGGAATGGTAACTTGACAAGCTTCTAAATGCGACCGGAATTGGCTAATTTGGCGACCGTTCGATATCCAAAAAGCAAGTTGGAACTCTTCAATAGTAATTTTGCAATTTGGATTATAAATCTTTCCAAATCGCGTGATCCAATGGAGACACTCATAACTCCCTCGTTTGATGTCGGATTAGGTCGATTTTTGGTAATTTAAAAGGTACTTTAGTGCACTTTTATTCCTGACTAGAATCATCATATTTTGAGACCATTTGGGCATCCGTAAGTGGGATCGCAGTCGTCGGTCATGAATTTTATCCTTCATCTCCTTGTCGAATAGTAACCTTCTTAACTCTCTCTTCAGTGGTCGAATTTAGATTATTTTGAGCTCATTGAATTGGTAACTTGACAAGCTTTTAAATGGGACCGAAAATGGCTAATTTTGGGACCAATCGAGATCCAAAAAGCACGGTGGAACTCTTCAATCGTCATTTTGCAATTTGGATTCTTAATTTTTCTAAATCGGGCGATCTAACGGAGACGCTCATAAATCCCTCGTTTGATGTCGGATTGGGTCAATTTTTGGTCATCTGAAAGGTACTTTAGTGCTCTTTCATTCTTGACTAGAATCATCGTATTCGAAGACATTTTGAGCATCTATAAGTGGGATCACAATTGTCAGTTATGAATTTTTTCCTTCATCTCCTTGTCAAATAGTAACCTTCCTAACTCTCTCTTCAGTGGTCGAATTTAGATTATTTTGAGCTCATTGGAATGGTAACTTGACAAGCTTCTAAATTGGACCAGAATTGGCTAATTTTGGACCGTTCGAGATCTAAAAAGCACGGTGGAACTCTTCAATCGTCAGTTAGCAATTTGGATTGTTAATCTTTCCAAATCGGGTGATCCAACGGAGACACTCATAACTCCCTCGTATGATGTCGGATTGGGTCGATTTTTGGTCATCTGAAAGGTACTTTAGTGCTCTTTCATTCCTGACTAGAATCATCATATTCTAAGGCCATTTGTCCACCTGTAAGTTGGATCGCAGTCGTCGGTCATGAATTTTTTCCTTTATCTCCTTATCGAATAGTAACCTTCTTAACTCCCTCTTCAGTGGTCGAATTTAGATTATTTTGAGCTCATTGGAATGGTAACTTGACAAGCTTCTAAATAGTAAAAGAATTGGCTAATTCTAAGACCGTTCGATATCCCAAAAGTGCGTTGGTACTCTTTGATCATCATTTTGTAATTTGGATTGTTAATCTTTCTAAATCGCACGATCCAACAGAGATGCTCATCACTCCCTCTTTTGACGTCAGATTGGGTTAATTTTTGGTCATCTAAAAGGTACTTTAGTGCTCTTTCATTCTTGACTGGAATCATCATATTATGATACCATTTTGGCGTCCGTAAGTGGGATCGCAATCATCGGTCATGAATTTTTCCTTCATCTCTTTGTCGAATAGTAACCTTCTTAACTCTCTCTTCAGTGGTCGAATTTAGATTATTTTGAGCTCATTGGATTGTTAACTTGACAAGCTTCTAAATGCGACCAGAATTAGGTAATTTAGAGACCGTTCGATTTCGAAAAAGCATGTTGGAACTCTTCAATCGTCCTTTTTTGGTTTCGATTGTTAATCATTCAAAATCAAGTGATCCAACGGTATTGCTCATAACTCCCTCGTTTGATGTCAGGTTGGGTAGATTTTTGATCAACTGAAAGGTGCTTTAGTGCTCTTTCATTCCTCACTAGAATCATCATATTCTAAGACCATTTGGGCATCCATAAGTGGGATCGCATTCTCCAGTCATAAAATTTTTTCTTCATCTCCTTGTCAAGTAGTAACCTTCTTAACTCTCTTCGGTGGTCGAATTTAGATTATTTTGTGCTCATTGGAATGGTAACTTGACAAGCTTCTAAATGGGACCAGAATTGGCTAATTTTGGGATCGTTCGAGATCCAAAAACACGTTGGAACTCTTCAATCGTCATTTTGCAATTCGGATTGTTAATCTTTCCAAATAGCGCGATCCAACTGAGACGCTCATAACTCCCTCGTTTGATGTCGGATTGGGCAATTTATGGTCTTCTGAAAGGTAACTTAGTGATCTTTCATTCCTGACTGAAATCATTGTATTCCGAGACCATTTGAGCATCCGTAAGTGGGATCACAGTCATCGGTCTTGAATTTTTTCCTTCATCTCCTTGTCGAATAGTAACCTACTTAACTCTCTATTCAGTGGTCGAATTTAGATTATTTTGAGGTCATTGGATTGGTAACTTGACAAGCTTCTAAATGCGACCGGAATTGGCTAATTTTGCAACCGTTCGATATCCAAAATGCAAGTTGGAACTCTCCAATCGTCCTTTTCTAATTTGGATTGTTAATCATTCAAAATCGCGTGCTCCAAAGGTGACGCTCATAACTCCCTCGTTTGATGTCGGATTTGGAAGATTTTTGGTCACCTGAAAGGTACTCTAGTGCTCTTTCATTCCTCACTGGAATCATCGTATTCTGAGAGCATTGGGCATCCGTAAGTGGGATCGCAGTCGTCGATCATGAAGTTTTTCCTTCATCTTCTTATCGAATAGTAGCCTTCTTAACTCTCTCTTCAGTGGTCGAATTTAGATTATTTTGAGCTCATTCGACTGGTAACTTGACAAGCTTCTAAATGCGACCAGAATTAGCTAATTATGAGACCATTCGAAATCCAAAAACCAAGTTGGAACTCTTCAATAGTAATTTTGTAATTTGTATTGTAAATCTTTCCAAATTGCTTGATCCAACGGAAACACTCATAACTCCCTCATTTGATGTTGGATTGGGTCAATTTTTGGTCATCTGAAAGGTACTTTAGTGCTCTTTCATTCCTTACTGGAATCATCGAATTCTGAGACCATTTGGGCATCCGTAAGTGGGATCTCAGTTGTCGGTCATGAATTTTTTCCTTCATCTCCTTGTCGGATAGTAACCTACTTAACTCTCTCTTCAGTGGTCGAATTTGATTTATTTTGAGGTCATTGGAATGGTAACTTGACAAGCTTCTAAGTGCGACCGGAATTGGGTAATTTTGTGACTGTTCGATATCCAAAAAGCAAGTTGGAACTCTTCAATTGTAATTTTACAATTTGGATTGTAAATCTTTCCAAATCGCGCCATCCAACGTAGACGCACATAACTCCCTCATTTGATGTCGGATTAGGTCGATTTCTGGTCATCTAAAAGGTAATTTAGTGCTCTTTTATTCCTGACTAGAATCATCATATTCTGAGATCATTTGGGCATCCGTAAGTGGGATCGCAGTTGTCGGTCATGAATTTTATCCTTCATCTCCTTGTCGAATAGTAACCTTCTTAACTCTCTCTTCAGTGGTCGAATTTAGATTATTTTGAGCTCATTGGAATGGTAACTTGACAAGCTTCTAAATGGTACCAAAATTGGTTAATTCTGAGACTGTTCGATATCCCAAAAGTGCGTTGGAACTCTTCGATCGTCATTTTGAAATTTGGATTGTTAATCTTTCCAAATCATACGATCCAACGAAGACGCTCATAACTCTTTTGTTTGATGTCAGATTGGGTCAATTTTTTGTCACCTGAAAGTACTTTAGGGCTCTTTCATTCCTGACTGGAATCATCATATTATGAGACCATTTTAGCATCCGTAAGTGCAATCGCAGTCGTCGGTCATGAATTTTTCCTTCATCGCCTTGTCGAAAAGTAACCTTCTCTACTCAATCTTCAGTGGTCAAATTTAGATTATTTTGAGCTCATTGGACTGGTAACTTGACAAACTTCTAAATGCAACTAGAATTGGCTAATTTTGAGACCGTTCGAATCCAAAAGCAAGTTGGAACTCTTCAATAGTAGTTTTGCAATTTGGATTGTAAATCTTTCCAAATCGCACGATCCAACGGAGACGCTCATAACTCCCTCGTTTGATGTCGGATTAGGTCGATTTTACGGTCATCTAAAAGGTAATTTAGTGATCTTTTATTCCTGACTGGAATCATCGTATTCGAGACCATTTGGGCATCCGTAAGTGGGATCGCAGTCGTTGGTCATGAATTTTATCCTTCATCTCCTTGTCGAATAGTAACCTTCTTAACTCTTTTCAAATGGTCGAATTTAGATTATTTTGAGCTCATTGGAATGTTAACTTGACAAGCTTCTAAATGGGACAGGAATTGGCTAATTTTGGGACCATTCGAGATCCTAAAAGTACGGTGGAACTCTTCAATCGTCGTTTTGCAATTTGGATTCTTAATCTTTCCAAATCGGGTGATCCAACGGAGATGCTCATAACTCCCTTGTTTGATGTCGGATTGGGTCGATTTCTGGTCATCTAAAAGGTAATTTAGTGCGCTTTTATTCCTGACTAGAATCATCGTATTCTGAGACCATTTGGGCATCTGTAAGTGGGATCGTAGTCGCTGGTCATGAATTTTATCCTTCAACTCCTTGTCGAGTAGTAACCTTCTTAATTCTCTCTTCAGTGGTCGAATTTAGATTATTTTGAGCTCATTGGAATGTTAACTTGACAAGCTTCTAAATGGGACCGGAAGTGGCTAATTTTGAGACCATTCGAGATCCAAAAAGCAAGTTGGAACTCTTCAATAGTAATTTTGCAATTCGGATTGTAAATCTTTCCAAATCGCGCTATCCAATGGAGACGCTCATAACTCCGTCGTTTGATGTCGGATTGGGTCAATTTTTGGTCATCTGAAAGGTACTTTAGTGCTCTTTCATTCCTGAATGGAATCATCGTATTTAGAGACCATTTGGGCATCCATAAGTGGTATCGCAGTCCTCGGTCATGAATTTTTTCCTTCATCTCCTTGTCGAATAGTAACATTCTTAACTCTCTCTTCAGTGTTCAAATTTTGATTATTTTGAGCTCATTAGACTGGTAACTTGGCAAGCTTCTAAATGGGACCGAAATTGGCTAATTTTGAGACTGTTCAAGATGCAACCGAGACGCTCATAACTCCCTCGTTTGATGTCGGATTGTATCGATTTTTGTTCATCGGAAAGGTACTTTAGTGCTCTTTCATTCCTGACTGGAATCATCATTTTCTAAGACCATTTGCGCATTCGTAAGTGGTATCGCAGTCTTCGGTCGTGAATATTTTCCTTCATCTCCTTGTCTAATAGTAACCTTCTTAACTCTCTCTTCAGTGGTCGAATTTAGATTATTTTGAGCTCATTGGAATGGTAACTTGACAAGCTTCTAAATTGGACTAGAATTGGCTAATTTTGGGACCGTTCGAGATCCAAAAAGCACGGTGGAACTCTTCAATCGTCATTTAACAATTTGGATTGTTAACCTTTCCAAATCGGGCGATCCAACGGAGACGCTCATAACTCCCTCGTTTGATGTCGGATTGGATCGATTTTTGGTCATCTGAAAGGTACTTTAGTACGCTTTCATTCCTAATTAGAATCATCGTATTCTAAGACCATTTGTCCATCCGTAAGTGGGATCGCAGTCGTCGGTCATAAATTTTTTCCTTCATCTCCTTGTCAAATTGTAACATTCTTAACTCTCTTCAATGGTCGAATTTAGATTATTTTGAGCTCATTGGAATGATAACTTGTCAAGCTTCTAAATGGAACCAGAATTGGCTAATTCTAAGACAGTTCGATGTCCCAAAAGCGCGTTGGAACTATTCGATCGTCATTTTAAACTTTGGATTGTTAATCTTTCCAAATCGTACGATCCAACGGAGAAGCTCATAACTACCTCATTTGATGTCAGATTGGGTCAATTTTTTGTCATCTTAAATTAACTTTAGTGCTCTTTCATTCTTGACTGGAATCATCATATTATGAGATGATTTTTGCATCCGTAAGTGCGATCGTATTCGTCGGTCATGAAATTTTCCTTCATCACCTTGTCAATAGTAACCTTCTTTACATTCTCTTCAGTGGTCAAATTTAGATTATTTTGAGCTCATTGGACTGTTAACTTGACAAACTTCTAAATGGGAACGGAATTGGCTAATTTTGGGACTGTTCGAGATCCAAAAAGCACGTTGGAACTCATCAATCGTCATTGGAATGGGACCGGTATTGGCTTATTTTGGGACTGTTCGAGATCCAAAAACACGTTGGAACTCTTCAATCATCATTTTGCAATTTGGATTGTTAATCTTTCCAAATAGCGCGATCCAACGGAGACGCTTATAACTCCCTCGTTTGATGTCGGATTTGATCAATTTTTGGTCGTCTGAAAGGTACTTTAGTGCACTTTCATTCCTGACTGGAACAATCGTATTCTAAGACCATTTGGGCATTCGTAGGTGGGATCGCAGTCGTCGATCGTGAATAATATCCTTCATCTCCTTGATGAATAGTAACAACTCTCTCTTCAGTGGTCGAATTTAGATTATTTTGAGGTCATTGGAATGGTAACTTGACAAGCTTCTAAATGCGACCGGAATTGGCTAATTTGGCGACCGTTCGATATCCAAAAAGCAAGTTGGAACTCTTCAATAGTAATTTTGCAATTTGGTTTGTAAATCTTTCCAAATCGCGTGATCCAATGGAGACGCTCATAACTCCCTTGTTTGATGTCGGATTAGGTCAATTTTTGGTAATTTAAAAGGTACTTTAGTGCACTTTTATTCCTGACTAGAATCATCATATTTTGAGACCATTTGGGCATCCGTATGTGGGATCGCAGTCGTCGGTCATGAATTTTATCCTTCATCTCCTTGTCGAATAGTAACCTTCTTAACTCTCTCTTCAGTGGTCGAATTTAGATTATTTTGAGCTCATTGGATTGGTAACTTGACAAGCTACTAAATGGGACCGAAAATGGCTAATTTTGGGACCAATCGAGATCCAAAAAGCACGTTGGAACTCTTCAATCGTCATTTTGCAATTTAGATTCTTAATTTTTCCAAATCGGGCGATCTAACGGAGACGCTCATAAATCCCTCGTTTGATGCCGGATTAGGTCGATTTTTGGTCATCTGAAAGGTACTTTAGTGCTCTTTCATTCCTGACTAGAATCATCGTATTCGAAGACATTTTGAGCATCCGTAAGTGGGATCGAAATTGTCGGTTATGATTTTTTTTCATTCATCTCTTTTTCAAATAGTAACCTTCCTAACTCTCTCTTCAGTGGTCGAATTTAGGTTATTTTGAGCTCATTGGAAGGGTAACTTGACAAGCTTCTAAATAGGACCAGAATTGGCTAATTTTAGGACCGTTCGAGATCCAAAAAGCACGGTGGAACTCTTCAATCATCATTTTGCAACTTGGATTGTTAATCTTTTCAAATCGGGTGGTCCAACGAAGACGCTCATAACTCCCTCGTTTGATGTCGGATTGGGTCAATTTTTGGTCATCTGAAAGGTACTTTAGTGCTCTTTCATTCCTAACTAGAATCATCATATTCTAAGGCCATTTGTCCATCCGTAAGTCGGATCGTAGTCGTAGGTCATGAATTTTTTCCTTTATCTCCTTATCGAATAGTAACCTTCTAAACTCTCTCTTCAGTGGTCGAATTTAGATTATTTTGAGGTCATTGGAATGGTAACTTGACAAGCTTCTAAATACGACCGGAATTGGCTAATTTGGCGACCGTTCGATATCCAAAAAGCAAGTTGGAACTCTTCAATAGTAATTTTGCAATTTGGATTGTAAATCTTTCCAAATCGCGTGATCCAATGGAGACGCTCATAACTCCCTCGTTTGATGTTGGATTAGGTCGATTTTTGCTAATTTAAAAGGTACTTTAGTGCACTTTTATTCCTGACTAGAATCATCATATTTTGAGACCATTTGGGCATCCGTAAGTGGGATCGCAGTCATCGGTCATGAATTTTATCCTTCATCTCCTTGTCAAATAGTAACCTTCTTAACTCTCTCTTCAGTGGTCGAATTTAGATTATTTTGAGCTCATTGGATTGGTAACTTGACAAGCTTCTAAATGGGACCGAAAATGGCTAATTTTGGGACCAATCGAGATCCAAAAAGCACGGTGGAACTCTTCAATTGTCATTTTGCAATTTGGATTCTTAATTTTTCCAAATCGGGCGATCTAACGGAGAAGCTCATAAATCCCTCGTTTGATGTCGGATTGGGTCGATTTTTGGTCATCTGAAAGGTACTTTAGTGCTCTTTCATTCTTGACTAGAATCATCGTATTCGAAGAGATTTTGATCATCTATAAGTGGGATCACAATTGTCAGTTATGAATTTTTTCCTTCATCTCCTTGTCAAATAGTATCCTTCCTAACTCTCTCTTCAGTGGTCGAATTTAGATTATTTTGAGCTCATTGGAATGGTAACTTGACAAGCTTCTAAATTGGACCAGAATTGGCTAATTTTCGGACCGTTCGAGATCCAAAAAGCACGGTGGAACTCTTCAATCGTCAGTTAACAATTTGGATTGTTAATCTTTCCAAATCGGGTGATCCAACGGAGACGCTCATAACTCTCTCGTTTGATGTCGGATTGGGTCGATTTTTGGTCATCTGAAAGGTACTTTAGTGCTCTTTCATTCCTGACTCTAAGGCCATTTGTCCATCCGTAAGTCGGATCGCAGTCGTCGGTCATGAATTTTTTCCTTTATCTCCTTATCGAATAGTAACCTTCTTAACTCCCTCTTCAGTGGTCGAATTTAGATTATTTTGAGCTCATTTGAATGGTAACTTGACAAGCTTCTAAATAGTAAAAGAATTGGCTAATTCTAAGACTGTTCGATATCCCAAAAGTGCGTTGGTACTCTTCGATCGTCATTTTGTAATTTGGATTGTTAATCTTTCCAAATCGCACGATCCAACAGAGATGCTCATCACTCCCTCTTTTGATGTCAGATTGGGTTAATTTTTGGTCATCTAAAAGGTACTTTAGTGCTCTTTCATTCTTGATGGAATCATCATATTATGAGACCATTTTGGCATCCGTAAGTGGGATCAAATCGTCGGTCATGAATTTTTCCTTCATCTCCTTGTCGAATAGTAACCTTCTTAACGCTCTCTTCAGTGGTCGAATTTAGAATATTTTGAGCTAATTGGACTGTTAACTTGACAAGCTTCTAAATGCGACCGGAATTGGGTAATTTAGAGACCGTTTGTTCGAAAAAGCATGTTGGAACTCTTCAATCATCCTTTTTTTGTTTCGATTGTTAATCATTCAAAATCAAGTATCCAATGGTAATGCTCATAACTCCCTCGTTTGATGTCAGGTTGGGTAGATTTTTGATCAACTGAAAGGTACTTTAGTGCTCTTTCATTCCTCACTAGAATCATCATATTCTAAGACCATTTGGGCATCCATAAGTGGGATCGCATTCTCCAGTCATAAAATTTTTTTTTCATCTCCTTGTCAAGTAGTAACCTTCTTAACTCTCTTCGGTGGTCGAATTTAGATTATTTTGTGCTCATTGGAATGGTAACTTCACAAGCTTCTAAATGGGACCGAAATTGGCTAATTTTGGGATCGTTCGAGATCCAAAAACACGTTGGAACTCTTCAATCGTCATTTTGCAATTCGGATTGTTAATCTTTCCAAATAGCGCGATCCAACTAAGGCGCTCATAACTCCCTCGTTTGATGTCAGATTGGGCAATTTTTGGTCTTCTGAAAGGTAACTTAGTGCTCTTTCATTCCTGACTGAAATCATTGTATTCTGAGACCATTTGAGCATCCGTAAGTGGGATCGCAGTCATCGGTCATGAATTTTTTCCTTCATCTCCTTATCGAATAGTAACCTTCTTAACTCTCTCTTCAGTGGTCGAATTTAGATTATTTTGAGCTCATTCGACTGGTAACTTGACAAGCTTCTAAATGCGACCAGAATTAGCTAATTATGAGACCATTCGAAATCCAAAAACCAAGTTAGAACTCTTCAATAGTAATTTTGCAATTTGTATTGTAAATCTTTCCAAATTGCGTGATCCAACGGAGACACTCATAACTCCCTCATTTGATGTTGGATTAGGTCAATTTTTGGTCATCTGAAAGGTACTTTAGTGCTCTTTCATTCCTTACTGGAATCATCGAATTCTGAGACCATTTGGGCATCCGTAAGTGGGATCGCAGTCGTCGGTCATGAATTTTTTCCTTCATCTCCTTGTCGGATAGTAACCTACTTAACTCTCTCTTCAGTGGTCGAATTTGATTTATTTTGAGGTCATTGGAATGGCAACTTGACAAGCTTTTAAGTGCGACCGGAATTGGGTAATTTTACGACCGTTCGATATCCAAAAAGCAAGTTGGAACTCTTCAATTGTAATTTTACAATTTGGATTGTAAATCTTTCCAGATCGCGCCATCCAACGTAGACGCACATAACTGTAACGCCCCGGATTTTTGCCAACCTGGGATTAGATGACCTTAGGCAATGGGTCGATCGTAATACCTCATTAACTTGTCAGAACTGAATCCCAAAGTCTAAAGCCGCCTTTGAACTCATTTCCTTCACAAACCTCACCCTTCATCACCTTGATCTTCCAATTTTTCTAATAACTTTCACCCTAGACACTATCTTAAACTAGCTAAGTAGTATAACTTGGATCACTTTATATACAAACTCCAAAGGCCCAGTACCACCTCGACCAGAATTCACTTAGGACTAAATCCTTTAGAAATGAGACAAAGTAACTAGGTGTGAAACCAGATTAACTACGAAATCCGTTCGAATCGCTTTAAATACGTTCTGCAAGACCCAGAACTTGTAGAATCATTGGCGCTAGGTTACCCTAAAGTTTAGAACCAAACTCATTTCCCGTCTGCTCTCGGGAATGAAACGAAACTTCGTATTAGGTCTAGATCGCACATCGGGAGTCCGATTAACCCGAAGCTAAAGAACTAGGACCGCCCCACTGGGCTTAACAATCATCTCAAAAATCAGCTCCATCCGATGTTCCATGGCCATTCGTTTCGATTCGGAGCGGGGGAGTGTGCAAAACACTATTCCCATCCAAAAATAAATATCTGGAATAGTGATCTGGCATCATTCGTTGACGCGTCAGTATTAAGCAACCTGACCGTCAGAATCAGACCAAATTACACCCTCGGATTAAGAAAAATTTCAGGAACATTTACATGTACTTGGAATTTCTGATCGTGGCCCACTGACCGTCGAACTAAAAGTGGTCCGCCACGTGCGATCTGGGAATTCGATCGAGTCAAAAACCTAATCCCACGTAGATCCATAGATGGTGAGCTTAAGTCTGACGTTTGGTTCAAGGAGGGCCACCGAAAACACTCATTTGAGCTGGAAAAGTGACGAATATCCTATATTAGCAGTAACCCTTGAACCTGAGTCTATTTTGGGAATATTTTTGACTATAAAAGGACCTTAAACCCTCTCCCATTCCAGCCATACGAATTTGGTTTTGAAAGAGGGAAAAGAGAGAGAAAGTGAGGGAGATGTGGGAGGAATTCCCTGCTGCTGTTCCCTGCCGCTATTCAGCCTACACCGCCCTGTTCTAGGCGTTTTCCCGGCGGTATCCATCCCATTTGAAGGTAAGAAACCCTAACCTTAGGCCTGATTTAAGATAGAATCGTTGTGGGTTATGAAAAAGCTAATCGATTCCGCTCTTTAGGCTAGAAATCTCCCGTATACGGAAGTTCTACTACCCTTGCTGATTCGTTTCGTTTCCAAAGGCAAAGGTGAGGACTTTAAGTGTATAAGTTACGGTTTTCAACGCTTTCAATGTCAGATAATGGTAGATTCATGATCTGCTTGCAATTGCACATGTACAAAGTGCTTTCCGTTTCCTGTTTTGATTAACGGTGTGAAATATGGAATTTCACATATTCTAGGTATACGTAGAAATACCGTATACGTATTTTTTTAGATAAATGTTTGACATGTTTATTTAATGTATGATTATATAATATATGAATAAATTACTAGTTTGGCGAAAGGAATCGCCAAAATATATGTTTACTTGTAAATGCGCCGTATGTTGAAATTACGTATTGTAGAAATACCGTATACGTATTTCTTTTGGAATAATGTTTGACATATTTATTTAATGTATGATTATACAATACATGATTAAAATACTAGCTTGGCGAAAGGAATCGCTGAAATCTATGTTCCTTTGTAAACACTATGTATGTTGAAATTGGGTATACGTGGAAGTACCCTATACGTATAAAATTTGCTGATGTGATTGCCATGTTTAATTGCTGTATGAATATGATGTATATGTATAAAATACTAGTTTGGTAAAGGGACAACCCTAGTACACACTTCCCTAGCATACGTCATGTATGTTGAAATAGTGCATTCCAAGTGTTGGTGAAATCACTTGTGAGTGTAAGTGCTTAAGTGTTAGAATCTTAGGTAGGTCTTGAGATGGGATTCTCACTACCTTAGAGTCACATATGACACTCTCCATGTGGTTGTTCACTCTAACCACTCGCCTACGAAATATAAGTATTTGTATCCCTATTTACATAATGCTTTATAACATGCTTTTGAACATGCTTTGTGACTTGTTATTAACATGCTTCATGTTATGCTTTATAGTATGCTTACTAGTGTTCTTGAATTACCATGTTATCATGCCGTATTTCACATGCTATGGTTAGGATTTGACTGAGCTTGGGACTATGTTCATAGTCCAGGCATCCGGTATCAGACTTGAAGATGTGGTTGGGATTCGTTCCGCCACGCATGATGTGTTGGCGAACCCGTGTCGTACTTCGGTTGGCGATAGTGGTTGGCCACACGAGGTGCTTTTGCGCTTCATATCGCCCAACTTGTTGTGCGCTCGAGCTAGCCGAACACGTCAAGTAAACCGTGTGTCTTATGTATGTTCACCATGTTTGGTCGCTAATGCTTGAACCTAGAGTACCAAACTTACCAGTGATAATCCCGTTAACCATGGTACCTCGATCCGCTAAGACTCATGAGCCGGACATGGTGGTATGGGACACCGTGGTCGTCAGCCGCCTCGGCCTACGCCGGGCTACGTGCCTCCCCGTAGTGACCAAGTGAGCACCTTAACTCGTGAGCCGATTATGGTGGTATGGGACACTATATTCGTGTTTGCTACCTACATTGATAAGGTGATGGGGAGTGGTGCAACCTTTTATGCGTAATGTTCACAGCGACCCTTTGTAGTGACCGCGAGCATATTCTGAAGTTGCAGCGTGCCTTAGGGTTCGCCGCGATATATAGAGTATGAACTAGGCCTGTTTCTATATAGTTGTATAGTGATGAATCGTTTAAGGGGTGATGGGGGAGTGGTGCAACCTTTGTGCGTAATGAATGCCACAGCGTCTCGCAGGTGACCTAGAAAACACACCATCGTCTGATATTAACTAGGACTGACGACCCTAGATTGGATCATGTTTGGAAATGATACAAGGGAGGTACCTTAGTTTTCCAATCCTGCTGTTTGAAATGGACTAATTAAAAACTCGGTAATCATGCTCATCATGCATCGCATGTGCCTGGAAGATGTGGAGCACTGTGGGATGTAAGCATGCGCGAACGTGAGATGGTGTCGCATGAGGGAGTATGTCGGAGAGGGCATCCATCATACCTGCATTCATACTTGCATTAATCAGAGTAACTAGGAGTGCTTGATTTACTGCTTTATCATTACTGCTTGACTGCATCGATAACATGTTAACTTATGCTTTATTGTTCCACTGAGTTAGCTACTCACTCCCACGTTACGGGACGGTGTTGTACACACCAAACAGAATTGTTGAATTTCAGATGATGGCGATGCTTATGAAGCAGAGCCGGACTACTTCTATGGTGATGAGGAGAAGTTCTCCTATCATGAAATTCTCTGGCGGGTCTCTGAAGACCTGGTACTGTATTATCGGGGCTGTGGTACTGGGATAGAAGCCAGTGAACTTACACATTTGGTATATTTCAGAACTGTACTTGTATTTATATAACCTGGTAATGTTATCACACTCTGGAGACTCATCATAGTTTATATATTTTATCTATCTATCATAGTCTTCCGCTTGCAAAATTAAATGTCTCTGGAGTATGATATGTTGTTTTGTCTTAATCTCACTCATGTTCACTACTCTAATACAGTCAACATTCAATCATCATTCATTTTGTTGCATAAGTGATGTTCTGGAACTCGAGAGTTGAGTTACTCGACCCCGATTTTCAGGGCGTTACAAGATGGTATCAGAGCATGATTTGGATTAAACCGGACCTGGGTTATGGTCACACGACGCACACTGACGCACTCTGACTTAGGAGGGAGCGACGGAATGTAGAAACAGTCTTAGACATCCCTGTTCCGTCTAGCGGCTAGTTCACTGAAAACAAACGCCGAAATCGAGTCTGTATTCAACCATGGTCGCACGAGTCGACCCTAAAATGTTCCTAGGCCGTCTATAGATAATTCTAGATTACAACCCACCTCATCCCAGGGATGAACGTGATGAGGATAACTACTCCGAATCCCCGGAGCTTCTCTGGACTCCTACCAGAGACTTCTCGAATCTACAAGAGGAGAAAGCATAAAATAGAAATAAATTCTAATAAATTCGAAACTGATTAATGAATGACAAAAAAAAATGAGTTCGCAACCCTTTAAATAAGGATACCAGGTAATGAGAAAGAAATCAGGAACAAACTACAACTAAAACTTCTAGAATTCGCGACTTACTATATATGGGTCGTGCTGTCTACTAGTGGGTAAAGTTTTCGGTCAAAAAATAAAATAAAATAGTAAGTGTCCTAAACGACTTCACCCAACCGTTCTCCTAATTATTTTAAACTCTTTTCTCATTGGGCACAACTCCTAAAGCCCAACGGATGAAGAGAAATCAAACTAAAATTACTATTTTAGTCAAACGAAATTAAAACGGGGAAATGACTGTCAATCGGAGGCCTTTTTCGCATTTCCGGGCTGCGCAACCCTGCATAGCAGGGTTGGTTGGCTTCATTAGCTTGTTCTACCCCAAATTCATATATTTTACATCAGATAACTCATTCCGGATTGCAAGATACGTCCGGTTTGACCCGAAACGACTCGAAACAGAGTCGGGGGCCACACGCGTCGATCCGGGGGTGAAACAAGTGGGTCCAGGGTGCATTTGGCACCTTGGGACCATGGGGAACAAGTCACCACTGCGGCGGTGCGGTTCCGGCCAAGTCCGACCGCGGCGCCACCGCGGCTCCGGCGGCGGACCGCGGTCCGGTGGCCCATCTGGTGTGGGGTCAGGGCTGGGGTTGGTCGGCTCGACCTCCCCTACCCCCTGGCACGTGCCATTTTGGCCAATGTTTGAGATTTTGGGGGCTGGAGCCCCCCTCTCTCTCACATCTTCCCTTCCAAACGCCCTCCCCTTCTATTTCCGATTTTCTCCCTCAAACCTTTTCTCCAATCTTTCGTTCCACCATATTCGGCCATGATTCACGCACTCCCATCCATCACAGCAGCCCTAACCTCCTACCCTTCCCCTCTCTTTCACATGTGAGCTCCCACCCCCTCACTTGGAGCTCAAATTCGTGCAACCTTCAAACCTATCTCATTTCTCCCTTTTACCTTCCTCATCCCTACCTTTTTGGCCTTTACAATCCCTGTTGAGGCTCAAGTCCATGGAGAACCAAAAACTCCAGCCCCCCATTTCCCTTATCCTCATTTTCCATGGCTCTATCCGAGCTCATCCATATGTTATCTTGTAGTTTGCGTGGGCTACTATCTTAGGGTGGTTATGTTTTCCTGATGATAGGTGTAGTAGCTAGTAGAATGTTTTAGGTATTTAAGAACGTTTAGGGTCCGTTCGGCCAAATTACATTAGATAAGTTTACGGTGGATAGAATTGTAAAAGTAATAATAAATGTATATGTAGGGTATGGCCCCTAGGTTGGGTGTATCCTATGTCTTCCGACACCATGTTTAGAATGTACGCAATTAAGAGTAAATTCTGAGAATTCCTTCCCAATAACACTTAGAAATTTTCCCATCGTGGGGTATGGAAAATCCCATCTCACGTTTTTCCAACACCAGGCTCATTTTTCCAAGGCCTATAAAATTAATCCCCACCCACCCTCCTACCAACCATGTCACACCCAATCCCAAGGTAGGATTAGTAATGCGGTCCCATTTAATACAACTTAAGGCCATTGGCCAAATTGTGTTGAAGTGATAAAGTCCCTTGATATACATTAACCCACCGCACTCTGATAGCTTAAGCTTTTGGAGTAAATGGTTGTTTGACAAATAGGCCTTACAGTTTTGGACCTAGAGCGATACTCCTAGTTTTCGACAGACCTGACCATATAGGAAATCCAACAAATTAATAATACAAACCCCAGGATCTTCTTAGCTGGTGTGAGCATGTGTGAAATGCTCGAGCGTCAAGTACAGACAACTCAATTCTAATCAGACAACTTTGACCCTAGGCGATAAAATAATTTCTTTATTCAAAAAGGGTATAAAATCATCTGGTGTATAAGCATAGACTTTAGATTACAACTAGTGGATTATCGCTGCTCATAAGTTGAGCCTAGGCTGCTGATTAGACTACGAAATGTAAACGACTAACAATGTTAAGATAATTGAGTGATAGACGTAGTTAATTGGCTTGAATAGGTTGGAGCGAGACCCCGTTCCGTTGTTGAATCCCCTTAATACTTTAGGCTTCCTTAGTAACTCTTAGGGAGCTTGTTTGACGTAGAAACTATTCACGATTAGAGGAAACCTATATATCCCTTGGATTCAATGTTAGGTCCAATTAATACATCCCTTAGAATCACCTTCTCAAGGACTTAGTACAATGGGAACACGGAGTAGAGAAACTACATTTAAGCGAGGTATTCGCGGTCTGAATCGAATTCTCAATCCTGGTAGTGACCAATGAACCTTATGCTCTGATCAAGCGGAAGGTCGGGATCAACTGGGATTAAGAAATGATATGACAATTTTCTGTCCTAGCTAGGCAGAAGATCCATGTATCCGACTCAGACCCACTACACAACATTCTTTCCGTGTTGGCCCGACATTTACAACTAAAAGTTTATAATTTTGTCCTTGAAAAGTGTTAGGAGTATATAGCTAGTAGAGACTATGTCTTTTAGGCCTAAGGAATTGCCCAAATGGGCAACAGACAGTTAGGAATTAGGTCCCAAATCGCATGCCATGCCGGCATACGTATTGTGCTTATGAACGTAAAAAGATAGCCTGCCTATTAAGCTAGATATGATTAAATAGGAGAAGTTTGAACCGCGACAAAAATTCCTTGGTAGAATTAGGCATCTCGCCACAAACTCACACCTGACCCTGAATCAACCACAATACCCTTCATCTTTAGCTCCTTTCTATGACCATAGGTATCAATGCCATAATACACAACATTGATGAAAAGAAGACCAATGTAGTGGGAGATCGCATCCCATTTCATGTCAAGGATAGATCCTAAACTACACCTTGTTCCGATATACGGAGCAGGACATAAATCTTGAGCCTTGAGGGCGAAAATAAATTTTAAGGGGGGTAGAACATGATGAACCCGCTCTAGTTAGGTCACCTAATACACCTCTTTGACCTGGGTGGCGCAGCAGAAACATGGTGGACCCTACCCCACTGGCCCAGGATCGAAACGGTGCTCGATAAATACAAACATTATAGAAGCCCTAGTAAGTTCTACTATGAGAAACCGTTTTAAGATGATTTAGTAAGACTTGATTCACCCTTTCCTTGGACATAGATAATATCGAGGACTCTCTTAGACTACGACCTAAAGGGCAACCTTAGAATAAACAATTTGAGCCTTTCAATGATGGACATTCCCTACTCTTAGAGAGTGATCGGACTATGGAGTTACTGACATCTACAACTGCGAAGTTTTCGCGGCTTGACCCAATTCCCAATCCTAGGTGACTACCGATGGACTCTCTGCTGACGAGCGGACGCCCAGGATCCACAGGATTCGGAAGGGATACGATGAGCTTCCTACCCTGGCCCGGTGGATGATCGACGTATCGGGATCGAGCCCACTATTACCGTCTCTCCGTGTTGGTCAAACAATGAAAACAACTATCTTACTCTAAATTGTGGGAATTGTCGTCGAGACTCCAAATAGGTAAAGAAATAAATGGTAGCAAACCATCAGGGTATGAGAAATGGATGAAGAATTAAGTTTTAAGGGGGGTAGACTAAAAGGAACCAGACTAGTATATACCCTACCACGCGTAGGAACTCGAAATCAATAAGTCTTAGGCAAATGAAATAATAGAAATCTTTCCTTATTACCCTTAGGCAATTTCGGGGACGAAATTTTGTTTTAAGGGGGGTAGATTGTAACGCCCGGATTTTTGCCAACCTGGGATTAGATGACCTTAGGCAATGGGTCGATCGTAATACCTCATTAACTTGTCAGAACTGAATCCCAAAGTCTAAAGCCGCCTTTGAACTCATTTCTTCACAAACCTCACCCTTCATCACCTTGATCTTCCAATTTTTCTAATAACTTTCACCCTAGACACTATCTTAAACTAGCTAAGTAGTATAACTTGGATCACTTTATATACAAACTCCAAAGGCACGAGTACCACCTCGACTTAATTCACTTAGGACTAAATCCTTTAGAAATGAGACAAAGTAACTAGGTGTGAAACCAGATTAACTACGAAATCCGTTCGAATCGCTTTAAATACGTTCTGCAAGACCCAGAACTTGTAGAATCATTGGCGTTAGGTTACCCTAAAGTTTAGAACCAAACTCATTTCCCGTCTGCTCTCGGGAATGAAACGAAACTTCGTATTAGGTCTAGATCGCACATCGGGAGTCCAAAGGCAAAGGTGAGGACTTTAAGTGTATAAGTTACGGTTTTCAACGCTTTCAATGTCAGATAATGGTAGATTCATGATCTGCTTGCAATTGCACATGTACAAAGTGCTTTCCGTTTCCTGTTTTGATTAACGGTGTGAAATATGGAATTTCACATATTCTAGGTATACGTAGAAATACCGTATACGTATTTTTTTCGGATAAATGTTTGACATGTTTATTTAATGTATGATTATATAATATATGAATAAATTACTAGTTTGGCGAAAGGAATCGCCAAAATATATGTTTACTTGTAAATGCGCCGTATGTTGAAATTACGTATTGTAGAAATACCGTATACGTATTTCTTTTGGAATAATGTTTGACATATTTATTTAATGTATGATTATACAATACATGATTAAAATACTAGCTTGGCGAAAGGAATCGCACGAAATCTATGTTCCTTTGTAAACACTATGTATGTCGAAATTGGGTATACGTGGAAGTACCCTATACGTATAAAATTTGCTGATGTGATTGCCATGTTTAATTGCTGTATGAATATGATGTATATGTATAAAATACTAGTTTGGTAAAGGGACAACCCTAGTACACACTTCCCTAGCATACGTCATGTATGTTGAAATAGTGCATTCCAAGTGTTGGTGAAATCACTTGTGAGTGTAAGTGCTTAAGTGTTAGAATCTTAGGTAGGTGCTGAGATGGGATTCTCAGCTACCTTAGAGTCACATATGACACTCTCCATGTGGTTGTTCACTCTAACCACTCGCCTACGAAATATAAGTATTTGTATCCCTATTTACATAATGCTTTATAACATGCTTTTGAACATGCTTTGTGACTTGTTATTAACATGCTTCATGTTATGCTTTATAGTATGCTTACTAGTGTTCTTGAATTACCATGTTATCATGCCGTATTTCACATGCTATGGTTAGGATTTGACTGAGCTTGGGACTATGTTCATAGTCCAGGCATCCGGTATCAGACTTGAAGATGTGGTTGGGATTCATTCCGCCACGCATGATGTGTTGGCGAACCCGTGTCGTACTTCGGTTGGCGATAGTGGTTGGCCACACGAGGTGCTTTTGCGCTTCATATCGCCCAACTTGTTGTGCGCTCGAGCTAGCCGAACACGTCAAGTAAACCGTGTGTCTTATGTATGTTCACCATGTTTGGTCGCTAATGCTTGAACCTAGGGTACCAAACTTACCAGTGATAATCCCGTTAACCATGGTACCTCGATCCGCTAAGACTCATGAGCCGGACATGGTGGTATGGGACACCGTAGTCGAGCTATCGGCCTACACTGGGGCTACGTGCCTCCCCGTAGTGACCAGTGAGCACCTTAACTCGTGAGCCGATTATAGTGGTATGGGACACTATATTCGTGCTGCCGGCCTACATTGATAAGGTGATGGGGGAGTGGTGCAACCTTTTGTGCGTAACAGCCCTGGCAGCCCTTTATAGTGACCGCGAGCATATTCTGAAGTTGCAGCGTGCCTTAGGGTTCGCCGCGATATATAGAGTATGAACTAGGCCTTTTCTCGTATAGTTGTATAGTGATGAATCGTTTAAGGGGTGATGGGGGAGTGGTGCAACCTTTGTGCGTAATACCACTCGCGTGCACCTCTGCAGTGACTTAGAAAACACACCATCGTCGATATTAACTAGATCGACGACCCTAGATTGGATCATGTTTGGAAATGATACAAGGGAGGTACCTTAGTTTCCCAATCCCGTTTGTTTGAAATGGACTAATTAAAACTCCCTGTAATCATGCTCATCATGCATCGCATGTGCCTGGAAGATGGAGCACTGTGGGATGTAAGCATGCGCGAACGTGAGATGGTGTCGCATGAGGGAGTATGTCGGAGAAGGCATCCATCATACCTGCATTCATACTTGCATTAATCAGAGTAACTAGGAGTGCTTGATTTACTGCTTGACTGCATCGATAACATGTTAACTTATGCTTTATTGTTCCACTGAGTTAGCTACTCACTCCCACGTTACGGGACGGTGTTGTACACACCAAACAGAATTGTTGAATTTCAGATGATGGCGATGCTTATGAAGCAGAACCGGACTACTTCTATAGTGATGAGGAGAAGTTCTCCTATCATGAAATTCTCTGGCGGGTCTCTGAAGACCTGCATCAGATATCTGGGCCGTGGTACAGGATAGAAGCCAGTGAACTTACACATTTGGTATATTTCAGAACTGTACTTGTATTTATATAACCTAGTAATGTTATCACACTCTGGAGACTCATCATAGTTTATATATTTTATCTATCTATCATAGTCTTCCGCTTGCAAAATTAAATGTCTCTGGAGTATGATATGTTGTTTTGGCTTAATCTCACTCATGTTCACTACTCTAATACAGTCAACATTCAATCATCATTCATTTTGTTGAATAAGTGATGTTCTGGAACTCGAGAGTTGAGTTACTACTCGACCCTCGATTTTCAGGGCGTTACAATAACTCCCTCATTTGATGTCAGATTAGGCCGATTTCTGGTCATCTAAAAGGTAATTTAGTGCTCTTTTATTCCTGACTGGAATCATCGTATTCTGAGATAATTTGGGCATCCGTAAGTGGGATCGCAGTTGTCGGTCATGAATTTTATCCTTCATCTCCTTGTCGAATAGTAACCACTTAACTCTCTCTTCAGTGGTCAAATTTAGATTATTTTGAGCTCATTGGAATGGTAACTTGACAAGCTTCTAAATGGTACCAAAATTGGCTAATTCTGAGACTGTTCGATATCCCAAAAGCGCGTTGGAACTCTTCGATCGTCATTTTGAAATTTGGATTGTTAATCTTTCCAAATCGTACGATCCAACGAAGACGCTCATAACTCCTTTGTTTGATGTCAGATTGGGTCAATTTTTTGTCACCTGAAAGTACTTTAGGGCTCTTTCATTCCTGACTGGAATCATCAGATTATGAGACCATTTTAGCATCCGTAAGTGCAATCGCAGTCGTCGGTCATGAATTTTTCCTTCATCGCCTTGTCGAAAAGTAACCTTCTCTACTCAATCTTCAGTGGTCAAATTTAGATTATTTTGAGCTCATTGGACTGGTAACTTGAGAAACTTCTAAATGCAACTAGAATTGGCTAATTTTGAGACCATTCGAAATCCAAAAAGCAAGTTGGAACTCTTCAATAGTAGTTTTGCAATTTGGATTGTAAATCTTTCCAAATCGCGCGATCCAACGGAGACGCTCATAACTCCCTCGTTTGATGTCGGATTAGGTCGATTTCTAGTCATCTAAAAGGTAATTTAGTGATCTTTTATTCCTGACTGGAATCATCGTATTCAGAGACCATTTGGGCATCCGTAAGTGGGATCGCAGTCGTTGGTCATGAATTTTATCCTTCATCTCCTTGTCGAATAGTAACCTTCTTAACTCTGTCTTCAGCGGTCGAATTTAGATTATTTTGAGCTCATTGGAATGTTATCTTGACAAGCTTCAATGGGACAGGAATTGGCTAATTTTGGGACCATTCGAGATCCTAAAAGTACGGTGGAACTCTTCAATCGTCGTTTTGCAATTTGGATTCTTAATCTTTCCAAATCGGGTGATCCAACGGAGATGCTCATAACTCCCTCATTTGATGTCGGATTGGGTCGATTTCTGGTCATCTAAAAGGTAATTTAGTGCGCTTTTATTCCTGACTAGAATCATCGTATTCTGAGACCATTTGGGCATCCGTAAGTGGGATCGTAGTCGCTGGTCATGAATTTTATCCTTCAACTCCTTGTCGAGTAGTAACCTTCTTAATTCTCTCTTCAGTGGTCGAATTTAGATTATTTTGATCTCATTGGAATGTTAACTTGACAAGCTTCTAAATGGGACCGGAAGTGGCTAATTTTGAGACCATTCGAGATCCAAAAAGCAAGTTGGAACTCTTCAATAGTAATTTTGCAATTCAGATTGTAAATCTTTCCAAATCGCGCTATCCAATGGAGACGCTCATAACTCCGTCGTTTGATGTCAGATTGGGTCAATTTTTGGTCATCTGAAAGGTACTTTAGTGCTCTTTCATTCCTGAATGGAATCATCGTATTTAGAGACCATTTGGGCATCCATAAGTGGTATCGCAGTCCTCGGTCATGAATTTTTTCCTTCATCTCCTTGTCGAATAGTAACATTCTTAACTCTCTCTTTAGTGTTCAAATTTTGATTATTTTGAGCTCATTAGACGGGTAACTTTGCAAGCTTCTAAATGGGACCGGAATTGGCTAATTTTGAGATTGTTCAAGATGCAACCGAGACACTCATAACTCCCTCGTTTGATGTCGGATTGTATCGATTTTTGTTCATCGGAAAGGTACTTTAGTGCTATTTCATTCCTGACTGGAATCATCATTTTCTAAGACCATTTGCGCATTCGTAAGTGGTATCGCAGTCTTCGGTCGTGAATATTTTCCTTCATCTCCTTGTCTAATAGTAACCTTCTTAACTCTCTCTTCAGTGGTCGAATTTAGATTATTTTGAGCTCATTGGAATGGTAACTTGACAAGCTTCTAAATTGGACTAGAATTGGCTAATTTTGGGACCGTTCGAGATCCGAAAAGCACGGTGGAACTCTTCAATCGTCATTTAACAATTTGGATTGTTAATCTTTCCAAATCGGGCGATCCAACGGAGACGCTCATAACTCCCTCATTTGATGTCGAATCGGATCAATTTTTGGTCATCTGAAAGGTACTTTAGTGCGCTTTCATTCATGACTAGAATCATCGTATTCTAAGACCATTTGTCCATCCGTAAGTGGGATCGCAGTCGTCGGTCATAAATTTTTTCCTTCATCTCCTTGTCAAATTGTAACATTCTTAACTCTCTTCAATGGTCGAATTTAGATTATTTTGAGCTCATTGGAATGGTAACTTGTCAAGCTTCTAAATGGTACCAGAATTGGCTAATTCTAAGACAGTTCGATGTCCCAAAAGCGCGTTGGAACTCTTCAATCGTCATTTTAAACTTTGGATTGTTAATCTTTCCAAATCGTACGATCCAACGGAGACGCTCATAACTACCTCGTTTGATGTCAGATTGGGTCAATTTTTTGTCATCTGAAAGTAACTTTAGTGCTCTTTCATTCTTGACTGGAATCATCATATTATGAGATGATTTTAGCATCCGTAAGTGCGATCGCATTCGTCGGTCATGAAATTTTCCTTCATCACCTTGTGAATAGTAACCTTCTTTACATTCTCTTCAGTGGTCGAATTTAGATTATTTTGAGCTCATTGGACTGTTAACTTGACAAACTTCTAAATGGGAACGGAATTGGCTAATTTTGGGACTGTTCGAGATCCAAAAAGCACGTTGGAACTCATCAATCGACATTGGAATGGGACCAGTATTGGCTTATTTTGGGACAGTTCGAGATCCAAAAACACATTGGAACTCTTCAATCATCATTTTGCAATTTGGATTGTTACTCTTTCCAAATAGCGCGATCCAACGGAGACGCTTATAACTCCCTCGTTTGATGTCGGATTTGATCAATTTTTGGTCGTCTGAAAGGTACTTTAGTGCACTTTCATTCCTGACTGGAACAATCGTATTCTAAGACCATTTGGGCATTCGTAGGTGGGATCGCAGTTGTCGGTCGTGAATATTATCCTTCATCTCCTTGATGAATAGTAACAACTCTCTCTTCAGTGGTCGAATTTAGATTATTTTGAGGTCATTGGAATGGTAACTTGACAAGCTTCTAAATGCGACCGGAATTGGCTAATTTGGCGACCGTTCGATATCCAAAAAGCAAGTTGGAACTCTTCAATAGTAATTTTGCAATTTGGTTTGTAAATCTTTCCAAATCGCATGATCCAATGGAGACGCTCATAACTCCCTCGTTTGATGTCAGATTAGGTCAATTTTTTGTAATTTAAAAGGTACTTTAGTGCACTTTTATTCCTGACTAGAATCATCACATTTTGAGACCATTTGGGCATCCGTAAGTGGGATCACAGTCGTCGGTCATGAATTTTATCCTTCATCTCCTTGTCGAATAGTAACCTTCTTAACTCTCTCTTCAGTGGTCGAATTTAGATTATTCTGAGCTCATTGGATTGGTAACTTGACAAGCTTCTAAATGCAACCGAAAATGTCTAATTTTGGGACCATTCGAGATCCAAAAAGCACGGTGGAACTCTTCAATCGTCATGTTGCAATTTCGATTCTTAATTTTTCCAAATCGGGCGATCTAACGGAGACGCTCATAAATCCCTCATTTGATGTCGGATTGGGTCGATTTTTGGTCATCTGAAAGGTACTTTAGTGCTCTTTCATTCCTAACTAGAATCATCGTATTCGAAGACATTTTGAGCATCCGTAAGTGGGATCGAAATTGTCGGTTATGATTTTTTTCATTCATCTCTTTGTCAAATAGTAACCTTCCTAACTCTCTCTTTCCTAACTCTCTCTTCAATGGTCGAATTTAGATTATTTTGAGCTCATTGGAAGGGTAACTTGACAAGCTTCCAAATAGGACCAGAATTGGCTAATTTTAGGACCAGAATTGGCTAATTTTAGGACCGTTCGAGATCCAAAAAGCACGGTGGAACTCTTCAATCATCATTTTGCAACTTGGATTGTTAATCTTTTCAAATCGGGTGATCCAACGAAGACGCTCATAACTCCCTCGTTTGATGTCGGATTTGGTCAATTTTTGGTCATCTGAAAGGTACTTTAGTGCTCTTTCATTCCTGACTAGAATCATCATATTCTAAGGCCATTTGTCCATCCGTAAGTCGAATCGTAGTCGTAGGTCATGAATTTTTTCCTTTATCTCCTTATCGAATAGTAACCTTCTTAACTCTCTCTTCAGTGGTCGAATTTAGATTAGTTTGAGGTCATTGGATTGGTAACTTGACAAGCTTCTAAATGCGACCGGAATTGGCTAATTTGGCGACCGTTCGATATCCAAAAAGCAAGTTGGAACTCTTCAATAGTAATTTTGCAATTTGGTTTGTAAATCTTTCCAAATCGCGTGATCCAATGAAGACGCTCATAACTCCCTCGTTTGATGTCGGATTAGGTCAATTTTTGGTAATTTAAAAGGTACTTTAGTGCACTTTTATTCCTGACTAGAATCATCATATTTTGAGACCATTTGGGCATCCGTAAGTGGGATCGCAGTCGTTGGTCATGAATTTTATCCTTCATCTCCTTGTCGAATAGTAACCTTCTTAACTCTCTCTTCAGTGGTCGAATTTAGATTATTTTGAGCTCATTGGATTGGTAACTTAACAAGCTTCTAAATGGGACCGAAAATGGCTAATTTTGGGACCAATCGAGATCCAAAAAGCACGTTGGAACTCTTCAATCGTCATTTTGCAATTTGGATTCTTAATTTTTCCAAATCGGGCAATCTAACGGAGACGCTCATAAATCCCTCGTTTGATGTTGGATTGGGTCGATTTTTGGTCATCTGAAAGGTACTTTAGTGCTCTTTCATTCCTGACTAGAATCATCGTATTCGAAGACATTTTGAGCATCCGTAAGTGGGATCGAAATTGTCGGTTATGATTTTTTTCATTCATCTCTTTGTCAAATAGTAACCTTCCTAACTCTCTCTTCCTAACACTCTCTTCAGTGGTCGAATTTAGGTTAATTTGAGCTCATTGGAAGGGTAACTTGACAAGCTTCCAAATAGGACCAGAATTGGCTAATTTTAGGACCGTTCAAGATCCAAAAAGCACGGTGGAACTCTTCAATCATCATTTTGCAACTTGGATTGTTAATCTTTTCAAATCGGGTGATCCAATGAAGACGCTCATAACTCCCTCGTTTGATGTCGGATTTGGTCAATTTTTGGTCATCTGCAAGGTACTTTAGTGCTCTTTCATTCCTTACTAGAATCATCATATTCTAAGGCCATTTGTCCATCCGTAAGTCGGATCGTAGTCGTAGGTCATGAATTTTTTTCCTTTATCTCCTTATCGAATAGTAACCTTCTTAACTCTCTCTTCAGTGGTCGAATTTAGATTAGTTTGAGGTCATTGGAATGGTAACTTGACAAGCTTCTAAATGCGACCGAATTGGCTAATTTGGCGACCGTCGATATCCAAAAGCAAGTTGGAACTCTTCAATAGTAATTTTGCAATTTGGTTTGTAAATCTTTCAAATCGCGTGATCCAATGGAGACGCTCATAACTCCCTCGTTTGATGCCGGATTAGGTCATTTTTGGTAATTTAAAAGGTACTTTAGTGCGCTTTTATTCTTGACTAGTATCATCATATTTTGAGACCATTTGGGCATCCCTAAGTGGGATTGGCATTCGACGTCGGTCATGAATTTTATCCTTCATCTCCTTGTCGAATAGTAACCTTCTTAACTCTCTCTTCAAAGGGTCAAATTTAGATTATTTTGAAATGGGAAAAGGCTAATTTTTGGGACCAATCGAAATCCAAAAGGCACATCGAACTCTTCAATCGTCATTTTGCAATTTGGATTCTTAATTTTTCTAAATTGGGCAATTAATCTGAGACGCTCATAACCTCTCATTGGATTGGTAACTTGACAAGCTTCTAAATGGGACCGAAAATGGCTAATTTTGGGACCATTCGAGATCCGTAAAGCACTTATTTTGCAACTGGAACTCTTCAATCGTCATTTTTCAATTTGGATTCTTAATTTTTCCAAATCGGGCGATCTAACGGACACGCTCATAAATCCCTCGTTTGATGTCGGATTGGGTCGATTTTTCATTGGAATGGTCATCTGAAAGGTACTTTAGTGCTCTTTCATTCCAAAAAGCAAGACTAGAATCATCATATTCCAAGACATTTTGAGCATCTGTAAGTGGGATCGAAATTGTCGGTTATGATTTTTTTCATTCATCTCTTTGTCAAATAGTAACCTTCCAAACTCTCTCTTCCTAACTCTCTCTTCAGTGGTCGAATTTAGGTTATTTTGAGCTCATTGGAAGCGTAACTTGACAAGCTTCTAAATAGGACTAGAATTGGCTAATTTTAGGACCGTTCGAGATCCAAATAGCACGGTGGAACTCTTCAATCATCATTTTGCATCTTGGATTGTTAATCTTTTCAAATCGGGTGATCCAACGAAGACGCTCATAACTCCCTCGTTTGATGTCGGATTTGGTCAATTTTTGGTCATCTGAAAGGTACTTTAGTGCTCTTTCATTCCTGATTAGAATAATCATCATATTCTAAGGCCATTTGTCAATCCGTAAGTCGGATCGTAGTCGTAGGTCATGAATTTTTTCCTTTTATCTCCTTATCGAATAGTAACCTTCTTAACTCTCTCTTCAGTGGTCGAATTTATATTATTTTGAGGTCATTGGAATGGTAACTTGACAAGCTTCTAAATGCAACCGGAATTGGCTAATTTGGCGACCGTTCGATATCCAAAAAGCAAGTTGGAACTCTTCAATAGTAATTTTGCAATTTGGATTGTAAATCTTTCCAAATCGCGTGATCCAATGGAGACGCTCATAACTCCCTCATTTGATGTCGGATTAGGTCGATTTTTGGTAATTTAAAAGGTACTTTAGTGCACTTTTATTCCTGACTAGAATCATCATATTTTGAGACCATTTGGGCATCCGTAAGTGGGATCGCAGTCGTCGGTCATGAATTTTATCCTTCATCTCCTTGTCGAATAGTAACCTTCTTAACTCTCTTTCAAAGGGTCGAATTTAGATTATTTTGAGCTCATTGGATTGGTAACTTGACAAGCTTCTAAATGGGACCGAAAATGGCTAATTTTGGGACCAATCGATATCCAAAAAGCACGGTGGAACTCTTCAATCGTCATTTTGCAATTTGGATTCTTAATTTTTCCAAATCGGGCGATCTAACGGAGATGCTCATAAATCCCTCGTTTGAAGTCGGATTGGGTCGATTTTTGGTCATCTGAAAGGTACTTTAGTGCTCTTTCATTCTTGACTAGAATCATCGTATTCGAATACATTTTGAGCATCTATAAGTGGGATCGCAATTGTCAGTTATGAATTTTTTCCTTCATCTCCTTGTCAAATAGTAACCTTCCTAACTCTCTCTTCAGTGGTCGAATTTAGATTATTTTGAGCTCTTTGGAATGGTAACTTGACAAGCTTCTAAATTGGACCAGAATTGGCTAATTTTGGGACCGTTCGAGATCCAAAAAGCATGGTGGAACTCTTCAATCGTTAGTTAACAATTTGGATTGTTAATCTTTCCAAATCCGGTGATCCAACGGAGACGCTCATAACTCCCTCGTTTGATGTCGGATTGGGTCGATTTTTGGTCATCTGAAAGGTACTTTAGTGCTCTTTCATTGCTGACTCTAAGGCCATTTGTCCATCCGTAAGTCGGATCGCAGCCGTCGGTCATGAATTTTTTCCTTTATCTCCTTATCGAATAGTAACCTTCTTAACTCCCTCTTCAGTGGTCGAATTTAGATTATTTTGAGCTCATTGGAATGGTAACTTGACAAGCTTCTAAATAGTAAAAGAATTGGCTAATTCTAAGACCGTTCGATATCCCAAAAGTGCGTTGGTACTCTTCGATCGTCATTTTGTAATTTGGATTGTTAATCTTTCCAAATCGCACGATCCAACAGAGATGCTCATCACTCCCTCTTTTGACGCCAGATTGGGTTAATTTTTGGTCATTTAAAAGGTACTTTAGTGCTCTTTCATTCTTGATCGAATCATCATATTATGATACCATTTTGGCATCCGTAAGTGGGATCGCAATCATCGGTCATGAATTTTTCCTTCATCTCTTTGTCGAATAGTAACCTTCTTAACTCTCTCTTCAAAGGGTCGAATTTAGATTATTTTGAGCTCATTGATTGTTAACTTGACAAGCTTCTAAATGCGACCAAATTAGGTAATTTAGAGACCGTTCGATATCGAAAAGCATGTTGGAACTCTTCAATCGTCCTTTTTGGTTTCGATTGTTAATCATTCAAAATCAAGTGATCCAACGATAATGCTTATAACTCCCTCGTTTGATGTCAGGTTGGGTAGATTTTTGATCAATCCGAAAGGTACTTTAGTGCTCTTTCATTCCTCACTAGAATCATCATATTCTAAGACCATTTGGGCATCCATAAGTGGGATCGTATTCTCCAGTCATAAATTTTTTTCTTCATCTCCTTGTCAAGTAGTAACCTTCTTAACTCTCTTCAGTGGTCGAATTTAGATTATTTTGTGCTCATTGGAATGGTAACTTGACAAGCTTCTAAATGGGACCAGAATTGGCTAATTTTGGGATCGTTCGAGATCCAAAAACACGTTGGAACTCTTCAATCGTCATTTTGCAATTCGGATTGTTAATCTTTCCAAATAGCGCGATCCAACTGAGACGCTCATAACTCCCTCGTTTGATGTCGGATTGGGCAATTTTTGGTCTTCTGAAAGGTAACTTAGTGCTCTTTCATTCCTGACTGAAATCATTGTATTCCGAGACCATTTGAGCATCCGTAAGTGGGATCGCAGTCATCGGTCATGAATTTTTTCCTTCATCTCCTTGTCGAATAGTAACCTACTTAACTCTCTATTCAGTGGTCGAATTTGATTTATTTTGAGGACAATGGATTGGTAACTTGACAAGCTTCTAAATGCGACCGGAATTGGCTAATTTTGTAACCGTTCGATATCCAAAATGCAAGTTGGAACTCTCCAATCGTCCTTTTCTAATTTGGATTGTTAATCATTCAAAATCGCGTGCTCCAATGGTGACGCTCATAACTCCCTCGTTTGATGTCGAATTTGGAAGATTTTTGGTCACCTGAAAGGTACTCTAGTGCTCTTTCATTCCTCACTGGAATCATCGTATTCTGAGAGCATTTGGGCATCCGTAAGTGGGATCGCAGTCGTCGATCATGAAGTTTTTCCTTCATCTCCTTATCGAATAGTAACCTTCTTAACTCTCTCTTCATTGGTCGAATTTAGATTATTTTGAGCTCATTCGACTGGTAACTTGACAAGCTTCTAAATGCAACCAGAATTAGCTAATTATGAGACCATTCGAAATCCAAAAACCAAGTTGGAACTCTTAAATAGTAATTTTGCAATTTGTATTATAAATCTTTCCAAATTGCGTGATCCAATGGCGACACTCATAACTCCCTCATTTGATGTTGGATTGGGTCAATTTTTGGTCATCTGAAAGGTACTTTAGTGCTCTTTCATTCCTTACTGGAATCATCGAATTCTGAGACCATTTGGGCATCCGTAAGTGGGATCACAGTCGTCGGTCATGAATTTTTTCCTTCATCTCCTTGTCAAATAGTAACCTACTTAACTCTCTCTTCAGTGGTCGAATTTGATTTATTTTGAGGACATTGGAATGGTAACTTGACAAGCTTCTAAGTGTGACCGGAATTGGGTAATTTTGCGACCGTTAGATATCCAAAAAGCAAGTTGGAACTCTTCAATTGTAATTTTACAATTTGGATTGTAAATCTTTCCAAATCGCGCGATCCAACGGAGACGCTCATAACTCCCTCGTTTGATGTCGGATTAGGTCGATTTCTGGTCATCTAAAAGATTATTTAGTGATCTTTTATTCCTGACTGGAATCATCGTATTCTGAGACCATTTGGGCATCCGTAAGTGGGATCGTAGTTGTTGGTCATGAATTTTATCCTTCATCTCCTTGTCGAATAGTAACCTTCTTAACTCTCTCAAATGGCCTCAATTTAGATTATTTTGAGCTTATTGGAATGTTAACTTGACAAGCTTCTAAATGGGACAGGAATTGGCTAATTTTGGGACCATTCGAGATCCTAAAAGTACGGTGGAACTCTTCAATCGCCGTTTTGCAATTTGGATTCTTAATCTTTCCAAATCGGGTGATCCAACGGAGATGCTCATAACACCCTCGTTTGATGTCGGATTGGGTCAATTTCTGGTCATCTAAAAGGTAATTTAGTGCGCTTTTATTCCTGACTAGAATCATCGTATTCTGAGACCATTTGGGCATCTGTAAGTGGGATCGCAGTCGCTGGTCATGAATTTTATCCTTCAACTCCTTGTCGAATAGTAACCTTCTTAATTCTCTCTTCAGTGGTCGAATTTAGATTATTTTGAGCTCATTGGAATGTTAACTTGACAAGCTTCTAAATGGGACCGGAAGTGGCTAATTTTGAGACCATTCGAGATCCAAAAAGCAAGTTGGAACTCTTCAATAGTAATTTTGCAATTCGTATTGTAAATCTTTCCAAATCGCGCTATCCAATGGAGACGCTCATAACTCCGTCGTTTGATGTCGGATTGGGTCAATTTTTGGTCATCTGAAAGGTACTTTAGTGCTCTTTCATTCCTGAATGGAATCATCGTATTTAGAGACCATTTGGGCATCCATAAGTGGTATCGCAATCCTCGGTCATGAATTTTTTCCTTCATCTCCTTGTCGAATAGTAACATTCTTAACTCTCTCTTTAGTGTTCAAATTTTGATTATTTTGAGCTCATTAGACTGGTAACTTGGCAAGCTTCTAAATGGGACCAAAATTGGCTAATTTTGAGACTGTTCAAGATGCAACCGAGACGCTCATAACTCCCTCGTTTGATGTTGGATTGTATCGATTTTTGTTCATCGGAAAGGTACTTTAGTGCTCTTTCATTCCTGACTGGAATCATCATTTTCTAAGACCATTTGCGCATTCGTAAGTGGTATCGCAGTCTTCGGTCGTGAATATTTTCCTTCATCTCCTTGTCTAATAGTAACCTTCTTAACTCTCTCTTCAGTGGTCGAATTTAGATTATTTTGAGCTCATTGGAATGGTAACTTGACAAGCTTCTGAATTGGACTAGAATTGGCTAATTTTGGCACCGTTCGAGATCCGAAAAGCACGGTGGAGCTCTTCAATCGTCATTTAACAATTTGGATTGTTAATCTTTCCAAATCGGGTGATCCAACGGAGACGCTCATAACTCCCTCGTTTGATGTCGGATTGGATCGATTTTTGGTCATCTGAAAGGTACTTTAGTGCGCTTTCATTCATGACTAGAATCATCGTATTCTAAGACCATTTGTCCATCCGTAAGTGGGATCACAGTCGTCGGTCATAAATTTTTTCCTTCATCTCCTTGTCAAATTGTAACATTCTTAACTCTCTTCAATGGTCGAATTTAGATTATTTTGAGCTCATTGGAATGGTAACTTGTCAAGCTTCTAAATGGTACCAGAATTGGCTAATTCTAAGACAGTTCGATGTCCCAAAAGCGCATTGGAACTCTTCGATCGTCATTTTAAACTTTGGATTGTTAATCTTTCCAAATCGTACGATCCAACGGAGACGCTCATAACTACCTCATTGATGTCAGATTGGGTCAATTTTTTGTCATCTGAAAGTAACTTTAGTGCTCTTTCATTCTTGACTGGAATCATCATATTATGAGATGATTTTAGCATCCGTAAGTGCGATCGCATTCGTCGGTCATGAAATTTTCCTTCATCACCTTGTGAATAGTAACCTTCTTTACATTCTCTTCAGTGGTCGAATTTAGATTATTTTAAGCTCATTGGACTGTTAACTTGACAAACTTCTAAATGGGAACGGAATTGGCTAATTTTGGGACTGTTCGAGATCCAAAAAGCATGTTGGAACTCATCAATCGTCATTGGAATGGGACCGATATTGGCTTATTTTGGGACAGTTCGAGATCCAAAAACACGTTGGAACTCTTCAATCATCATTTTGCAATTTGGATTGTTAATCTTTCCAAATAGCGCGATCCAACGGAGACGCTTATAACTCCCTCGTTAGATGTCGGATTTGATCAATTTTTGGTCGTCTGAAAGGTACTTTAGTGCACTTTCATTCCTGACTGGAACAATCGTATTCTAAGACCATTTGGGCATTCGTAGGTGGGATCGCAGTCGTCAGTCGTGAATATTATCCTTCATCTCCTTGACGATAGTAACAACTCTCTCTTCAGTGGTCGAATTTAGATTATTTTGAGGTCATTGGAATGGTAACTTGACAAGCTTCTAAATGCGACCTAATTGGCTAATTTGGCGACCGTTCGATATCCAAAAAGCAAGTTGGAACTCTTCAATAGTAATTTTGCAATTTGGTTTGTAAATCTTTCCAAATCGCGTGATCCAATGGAGACGCTCATAACTCCCTCGTTTGATGTCGGATTAGGTCGATTTTTGGTAATTTAAAAGGTACTTTAGTGCACTTTTATTCCTGACTAGAATCATCATATTTTGAAACCATTTGGGCATCCGTAAGTGGGATCGCAGTCGTCGGTCATGAATTTTATCCTTCATCTCCTTGTCGAATAGTAACCTTCTTAACTCTCTTCAAAGGGTCGAATTTAGATTATTTTGAGCTCATTGGATTGGTAACTTGACAAGCTTCTAAATGGGACCGAAAATGAATAATTTTGGGACCAATCGAGATCCAAAAAGCACGGTGGAACTCTTCAATCGTCATTTTGCAATTTGGAATCTTAATTTTTCCAAATCGGGCGATCTAACGGAGACGCTCATAAATCCCTCATTTGATGTCGTGATTGGGTCGATTTTTGGTCATCCGAAGGTACTTTAGTGCTCTTTCATTCCTGACTAGAATCATCGTATTCGAAGACATTTTGAGCATCCGTAAGTGGGATCGAAATTGTCGGTTATGATTTTTTTCATTCATCTCTTTGTCAAATAGTAACCTTCCTAACTCTCTCTTCCTAACTCTCTCTTCAGTGGTCGAATTTAGATTATTTTGAGCTCATTGGAAGGGTAACTTGATAAGCTTCTAAATAGGACCAGAATTGGCTAATTTTAGGACCGTTCGAGATCCAAAAAGCACGGTGGAACTCTTCAATCATCATTTTGCAACTTGGATTGTTAATCTTTTCAAATCGGGTGATCCAACGAAGACGCTCATAACTCCCTCGTTTGATGTCGGATTTGGTCAATTTTTTGTCATCTGAAAGGTACTTTAGTGCTCTTTCATTCCTGACTAGAATCATCATATTCTAAGGCCATTTGCCCATCCGTAAGTCGGATCGTAGTCGTAGGTCATGAATTTTTTCCTTTATCTCCTTATCGAATAGTAACCTTCTTAACTCTCTCTTCAGTGGTCGAATTTAGATTAGTTTGAGGTCATTGGAATGGTAACTTGACAAGCTTCTAAATGCGACCGGAATTGGCTAATTTGGCGACCGTTCGATATCCAAAAAGCAAGTTGGAACTCTTCAATAGTAATTTTGCAATTTGGTTTGTAAATCTTTCCAAATCGAGTGATCTAATGGAGACGCTCATAACTCCCTCGTTTGATGTCGGATTAGGTCAATTTTTGGTAATTTAAAAGGTACTTTAGTGCACTTTTATTCCTGACTAGAATCATCATATTTTGAGACCCTTTGGGCATCCGTAAGTGGGATCGCAGTCGTCGGTCATGAATTTTATCCTTCATCTCCTTGTCGAATAGTAACCTTCTTAACTCTCTCTTCAGTGGTCGAATTTAGATTATTTTGAGCTCATTGGATTGGTAACTTCACAAGCTTCTAAATGGGACCGAAAATGGCTAATTTTGGGACCAATCGAGATCCAAAAAGCACGTTGGAACTCTTCAATCGTCATTTTCCAATTTGGATTCTTAATTTTTCCAAATCGGGCGATCCAACGGAGACGCTCATAAATCCCACGTTTGATGTCGGATTGGGTCGATTTTTGGTCATCTGAAAGGTACTTTAGTGCTCTTTCATTCCTGACTAGAATCATCGTATTCGAAGACATTTTGAGCATCCGTAAGTGGGATCAAAATTGTCGGTTATGATTTTTTTCATTCATCTCTTTGTCAAATAGTAACCTTCATAACTCTCTCTTCCTAACACTCTCTTCAGTGGTCGAATTTAGGTTATTTTGAGCTCATTGGATGGGTAACTTGACAAGCTTCTAAATAGGACCAGAATTGGCTAATTTTAGGACCGTTCGAGATCCAAAAAGCACGGTGGAACTCTTCAATCATCATTTTGTAACTTGGATTGTTAATCTTTTCAAATCGTGTAATCCAACGAAGACGCTCATAACTCCCTCGTTTGATGTCGGATTTGGTCAATTTTTGGTCATCTGAAAGGTACTTTAGTGCTCTTTCATTCCTGACTAGAATCATCATATTCTAAGGCCATTTGTCCATCCGTAAGTCGGATCGTAGTCGTAGGTCATGAATTTTTTCCTTTATCTCCTTATCGAATAGTAACCTTCTTAACTCTCTCTTCAGTGGTCGAATTTAGATTATTCTGAGCTCATTGGATTGGTAACTTGACAAGCTTCTAAATGGGACCGAAAATGGCTAATTTTGGGACCATTCGAGATCCCAAAAGCACGGTGGAACTCTTCAATCGTCATTTTGCAATTTGGATTCTTAATTTTTCCAAATCGGGCGATCTAACGGAGACGCTCATAAATCCCTCATTTGATGTCAGATTGGGTCGATTTTTGGTCATCTGAAAGGTACTTTAGTGCTCTTTCATTCCTGACTAGAATCATCGTATTCGAAGACATTTTGAGCATCCGTAAGTGGGATCAAAATTGTCGGTTATGATTTTTTTCATTCATCTCTTTGTCAAATAGTAACTTTCCTAACTCTCTCTTCGTAAAACTCTCTTCAGTGGTCGAATTTAGATTATTTTGAGCTCATTGGAAGGGTAACTTGACAAGCTTCTAAATAGGACCAGAATTGGCCAATTTTAGGACCGTTCGAGATCCAAAAAGCATGGTGGAACTCTTTAATCATCATTTTGCAACTTGGATTGTTAATCTTTTCAAATCGGGTGATCCAACGAAGACTCTCATAACTCCCTCGTTTGATGTCGGATTTGGTCAATTTTTGGTCATCTGAAAGGTACTTTAGTGCTCTTTCATTCCTGACTAGAATCATCATATTCTAAGGCCATTTGTCAATCCGTAAGTCGGATCGTAGTCGTAGGTCATGAATTTTTTCCTTTATCTCCTTATCGAATAATAACCTTCTTAACTCTCTCTTCAGTGGTCGAATTTAGATTATTTTGAGGTCATTGGAATGGTAACTTGACAAGCTTCTAAATGTGATCGGAATTGGCTAATTTGGCGACCGTTCGATATCCAAAAAGCAAGTTGGAACTCTTCAATAGTAATTTTGCAATTTGGTTTGTAAATCATTCCAAATCGCGTGATCCAATGGAGACGCTCATAACTCCCTCGTTTGATGTCGGATTAGGTCGATTTTTGGTAATTTAAAAGGTACTTTAGTGCACTTTTATTCCTGACTAGAATCATCATATTTTGAGACCATTTGGGCATCCGTAAGTGGGATCGCAATGTCGGTCATGAATTTTATCCTTCATCTCCTTGTCGAATAGTAACCTTCTTAACTCTCTTTCAAGGGTCGAATTTAGATTATTTTGAGCTCATTGGATTGGTAACTTCACAAGCTTCTAAATGGGACCGAAAATGGCTAATTTTGGGACCATTCGAGATCCAAAAGCACGTTGGAACTCTTCAATCGTCATTTTGCAATTTGGATTCTTAATTTTTCCAAATCGGGCGATCCAACGAGATGCTCATAAATCCCTCGTTTGATGTCGATTGGTCGATTTTTGGTCATCCGAAAGGTACTTTAGTGCTCTTTCATTCCCGACTAGAATCGTCGTATTCAAGACATTTTGAGCATCCGTAAGTGGGATCGAAATTGTCATTTATGATTTTTTTCATTCTTCTCTTTGTCAAATAGTAACCTTCCTAACTCTCTCTTCCTAACTCTCTCTTCAGTGGTCTAATTTAGGTTATTTTGAGCTCATTGGAAGGGTAACTTGACAAGCTTCTAAATAGGACCAGAATTGGCTAATTTTAGGACCGTTCGAGATCCAAAAAGCACGGTGGAACTCTTCAATCATCATTTTGCAACTTGGATTGTTAATCTTTTCAAATCGGGTGATCCAACGAAGACACTCATAACTCCCTCGTTTGATGTCGGATTTGGTCAATTTTTGGTCATCTGAAAGGTACTTTAGTGCTCTTTCATTCCTGACTAGAATCATCATATTCTAAGGCCATTTGTCCATCCGTAAGTCGGATCGTAGTCGTAGGTCATGAATTTTTTCCTTTATCTCCTTATCGAATAGTAACCTTCTTAACTCTCTCTTCAGTGGTCGAATTTAGATTATTCTGAGCTCATTGGATTGGTAACTTGACAAGCTTCTAAATGGGACCGAAAATGGCTAATTTTGGGACCATTCGAGATCCAAAAAGCACGGTGGAACTCTTCAATCGTCATTTTGCAATTTGGATTCTTAATTTTTCCAAATCGGGCGATCTAACGGAGACGCTCATAAATCCCTCGTTTGATGTCAGATTGGGTTGATTTTTGGTCATCTGAAAGGTACTTTAGTGCTCTTTCATTCCTGACTAGAATCATCGTATTCGAAGACATTTTGAGCATCCGTAAGTGGGATCAAAATTGTCGGTTATGATTTTTTTCATTCATCTCTTTGTCAAATAGTAACCTTCCTAACTCTCTCTTCCTAACTCTCTCTTCAGTGGTCGAATTTAGATTATTTTGAGCTCATTGAAAGGGTAACTTGACAAGCTTCTAAATAGGACCAGAATTGGCCAATTTTAGGACCGTTCGAGATCCAAAAAGCATGGTGGAACTCTTTAATCATCATTTTGCAACTTGGATTGTTAATCTTTTCAAATTGGGTGATCCAACGAAGACGCTCATAACTCCCTCGTTTGATGTCGGATTTGGTCAATTTTTGGTCATCTGAAAGGTACTTTAGTGCTCTTTCATTCTTGACTAGAATCATCATATTCTAAGGCCATTTGTCCATCTGTAAGTCGGATCGTAGTCGTAGGTCATGAATTTTTTCCTTTATCTCCTTATCGAATAGTAACCTTCTTAACTCTCTCTTCAGTGGTCGAATTTAGATTATTTTGAGGTCATTGGAATGGTAACTTGACAAGCTTCTAAATGCGACCGGAATTGGCTAATTTGGCGACCGTTCGATATCCAAAAAGCAAGTTGGAACTCTTCAATAGTAATTTTGCAATTTGGATTGTAAATCTTTCCAAATCGCGTGATCCAATGGAGACGCTCATAACTCCCTCGTTTGATGTCGGATTAGGTCGATTTTTGGTAATTTAAAAGGTACTTTAGTGCGCTTTTATTCCTTACTAGAATCATCATATTTTGAGACCATTTAGGCATCCATAAGTGGGATCGCAGTCGTCGGTCATGAATTTTACCCTTCATCTCCTTGTCGAATAGTAACCTTCTTAACTCTCTCTTCAGTGGTCGAATTTAGATTATTTTGAGCTCATTGGATTGGTAACTTGACAAGCTTCTAAATGCGACCGAAAATGGCTAATTTTGGGACCAATCGAGATCCAAAAAGCACGGTGGAACTCTTCAATCGTCATTTTGCAATTTGGATTCTTAATTTTTCCAAATCGGACGATCTAACGGAGACGCTCATAAATCCCTCGTTTGATGTCGGATTGGGTCGATTTTTGGTCATCTGAAAGGTACTTTAGTGCTCTTTCATTCCTGACTAGAATCATCGTATTCGAAGACATTTTGAGCATCCGTAAGTGGGATCGAAATTGCCGGTTATGATTTTTTTCATTCATCTCTTTGTCAAATAGTAACCTTCCTAACTCTCTCTTCAGTGGTCGAATTTAGGTTATTTTGAGCTCATTGGAAGGGTAACTTGACAAGCTTCTAAATAGGACCAGAATTGGCTAATTTTAGGACTGTTCGAGATCCAAAAAGCACGGTGGAACTCTTCAATCATCATTTTGCAACTTGGATTGTTAATCTTTTCAAATCGGGTGATCCAACGAAGACGCTCATAACTCCCTCGTTTGATGTCGGATTTGGTCAATTTTTGGTCATCTGAAAGGTACTTTAGTGCTCTTTCATTCCTGACTAGAATCATCATATTCTAAGGCCATTTGTCAATCCATAAGTCGGATCGTAGTCGTAGGTCATGAATTTTTTCCTTTATCTCCTTATCGAATAGTAACCTTCTTAACTCTCTCTTCAGTGGTCGAATTTAGATTATTTTGAGGTCATTGGAATGATAACTTGACAAGCTTCTAAATGTGACCGGAATTGGCTAATTTGACGACCGTTCGATATCCAAAAAGCAAGTTGGAACTCTTCAATAGTAATTTTGCAATTTGGTTTGTAAATCTTTCCAAATCGCGTGATCCAATGGAGACGCTCATAACTCCCTCGTTTGATGTCGGATTAGGTCAATTTTTGGTAATTTAAAAGGTACTTTAGTGCACTTTTATTCCTGACTAAAATCATCATATTTTGAGACCATTTGGGCATCCGTAAGTGGGTCGCAGTCGTCGGTCATGAATTTTATCCTTCATCTCCTTGTCGAATAGTAACCTTCTTAACTCTCTCTTCAGTGGTCGAATTTAGATTATTTTGAGCTCATTGGATTGGTAACTTGACAAGCTTCTAAATGGGACCGAAAATGGCTAATTTTGGGACCAATCGAGATCCAAAAAGCACGGTGGAACTCTTCAATCGTCATTTTACAATTTGGAATCTTAATTTTTCCAAATCGGGCGATCTAACGGAGACGCTCATAAATCCCTCGTTTGATGTCGGATTGGGTCGATTTTTGGTCATCTGAAAGGTACTTTAGTGCTCTTTCATTCTTGACTAGTATCATCGTATTCGAAGACATTTTGAGCATCTATAAGTGGGATCGCAATTGTCAGTTATGAATTTTTTCCTTCATCTCCTTGTCAAATAGTAACCTTCCTAACTCTCTCTTCAGTGGTCGAATTTAGATTATTTTGAGCTCATTGGAATGATAACTTGGCAGGCTTCTAAATTGGACCAGAATTGGGTAATTTTGCGACCGTTCGATATCCAAAAAGCAAGTTGGAACTCTTCAATTGTAATTTTACAATTTGGATTGTAAATCTTTCCAAATTGCACCATCCAACGTAGACGCACATAACTCCCTCATTTGATGTCGGATTAGGTCGATTTCTGGTCATCTAAAAGGTAATTTAGTGCTCTTTATTCCCGACTGAATCATCGTATTCGAGATCATTTGGGCATCCGTAAGTGGGATCGCAGCTTGTCGGTCATGAATTTTATCCTTCATCTCCTTGTCGAATAGTAATCTTCTTAACTCTCTTCAGTGGTCGAATTTAGATTATTTTGAGCTCATTAGAATGGTAGCTTGACAAGATTCTAAATGGTACCAGAATTGACTAATTCTGATACCGTTCGATATCCCAAAAGAGCATTGGGACTCTTCGATTGTCATTTTGAAATTTAGATTGTTAATCTTTCCAAATCGTTTGATTCAATGAAGACGTTCATAACTCCTTTGTTTGATGTCGATTGGGTCAATTTTTTGTCACCCGAAAGTACTTTAGGGCTCTTTCATTCCCGACTCGAATCATCATATTATGAGACCATTTTAGCATCCGTAAGTGCAATCGCATCGTTGGTCATGAATTTTTCCTTCATCGCCTTGTCGAAATGTAACCTTCTACTCAATCTTCAAAGGGTCAAATTTAGATTATTTTGAGCTCATTGAATGGTAACTTGACAAACTTCTAAATGCAACTAGAATTGGCTAATTTTGAGACCGTTCGAATCCAAAAGCAAGTTGGAAATCTTCAATAGTAGTTTTGCAATTTGGATTGTAAATCTTTCCAAATCGCTACGATCCAACGGAGACGCTCATAACTCCTCGTTTGATGTCGGATTAGGTCGATTTTTGGTCATCTAAAAGGTAATTTAGTGATCTTTTATTCCTGACTGAAATCATCGTATTCTGAGACCATTTGGGCATCCGTAAGTGGGATCGCAGTCGTTGGTCATGAATTTTATCCTTCATCTCCTTGTCGAATAGTAACCTTCTTAACTCTGTCTTCAGCGGTCGAATTTAGATTATTTTGAGCTCATTGGAATGTTAACTTGACAAGCTTCTAAATGGGACAAGAATTGGTTAATTTTGGGACCATTCGAGATCCTAAAAGTACGGTGGAACTCTTCAATCGTCGTTTTGCAATTTGGATTCTTAATCTTTCCAAATCGGGTGATCCAACGGAGATGCTCATAACTCCCTCGTTTGATGTCGGATTGGGTCGATTTCTGGTCATCTAAAAGGTAATTTAGTGCGCTTTTATTCCTGACTAGAATCATCGTATTCTGAGACCATTTGGGCATCCGTAAGTGGGATCACAGTTGTTGGTCATGAATTTTATCCTTCAACTCCTTGTCGAATAGTAACCTTCTTAATTCTCTCTTCAGTGGTCGAATTTAGATTATTTTGAGCTCATTGGAATGTTAACTTGACAAGCTTCTAAATGGGACCGGAAGTGGCTAATTTTGAGACCATTCGAGATCCAAAAAGCAAGTTGGAACTCTTCAATAGTAATTTTGCAATTCGGATTGTAAATCTTTCCAAATCGCGCTATCCAATGGAGACGCTCATAACTCCGCTCGTTTGATGTCGATTGGGTCAATTTTTGGTCATCCGAAAGGTACTTTAGTGCTCTTTCATTCCCGAATGGAATCATCGTATTTAGAGACCATTTGGGCATCCATAAGTGGTATCGCAATTCCTCGGTCATGAATTTTTCCTTCATCTCCTTGTCGAATAGTAACATTCTTAACTCTCTCTTTAGTGTTCAAATTTTGATTATTTTGAGCTCATTAGACCGGTAACTTGGCAAGCTTCTAAATGGGACCGGATATTGGCTAATTTTGAGATCGTTTCAAGATGCAACCGAGACGCTCATAACTCCCTCGTTTGATGTTGGATTGTATCGATTTTTGTTCATCTAAAGGTACTTTAGTGCTCTTTCATTCCTGACCGAATCATCATTTTCTAAGACCATTTGCGCATTCGTAAGTGGTATCGCAGTCTTCGGTCGTGAATATTTTCCTTCATCTCCTTGTCTAATAGTAACCTTCTTAACTCTCTCTTCAGTGGTCGAATTTAGATTATTTTGAGCTCATTGGAATGGTAACTTGCCAAGCTTCTAAATTAGACTAGAATTGGCTAATTTTGGGACCGTTCGAGATCCGAAAAGCACGGTGGAACTCTTCAATCGTCATTTAACAATTTGGATTGTTAATCTTTCCAAATCGGGCGATCCAACGGAGACGCTCATAACTCCCTCGTTTGATGTCGGATTGGATCGATTTTTGGTCATCTGAAAGGTACTTTAGTGCGCTTTCATTCCTGACTAGAATCATCGTATTTTAAGACCATTTGTCCATCCGTAAGTGGGATCGCAGTCGTCGGTCATAAATTTGTTCCTTCATCTCCTTGTCAAATTGTAACATTCTTAACTCTCTTCAATGGTCGAATTTAGATTATTTTGAGCTCATTGGAATGGTAACTTGTCAAGCTTCTAAATGGTATCAGAATTGGCTAATTCTAAGACAGTTCGATATCCCAAAAGCGCGTTGGAACTCTTCGATCGTCATTTTAAACTTTGGATTGTTAATCTTTCCAAATTGTACGATCCAACGGAGACGCTCATAACTACCTCGTTTGATGTCAGATTGGGTCAATTTTTTGTCATCTGAAAGTAACTTTAGTGCTCTTTCATTCTTGACGAATCATCATATTATGAGATGATTTTAGCATCCGTAAGTGCGATCGCATTCGATCGCATCATGAAATTTTCCTTCATCACCTTGTCGAATAGTAACCTTCTTTACATTCTCTTCAGTGGTCGAATTTAGATTATTTTGAGCTCATTGGACTGTTAACTTAACAAACTTCTAAATGGGAACGGAATTGGCTAATTTTGGGACTGTTCGAGATCCAAAAAGCACGTTGGAACTCATCAATCGTCATTGGAATGGGACCGGTATTGGCTTATTTTGGGACAGTTCGAGATCCAAAAACACGTTGGAACTCTTCAATATCATTTTGCAATTTGGATTGTTAATCTTTCCAAATAGCGCGATCCAACGGAGACGCTTATAACTCCCTCGTTTGATGTCGGATTTGATCAATTTTTGGTCGTCTGAAAGGTACTTTAGTGCACTTTCATTCCCGATCGAACAATCGTATTCTAAGACCATTTGGGCATTCGTAAGTGGGATCGCAATCGTTTGGTCGTGTGAATATTATCCTTCATCTCCTTGACGAATAGTAACAACTCTCTCTTCAAGTGGTCGAATTTAGATTATTTTGAGGTCATTGGAATGGTAACTTGACAAGCTTCTAAATGCGACCGAATTGGCTAATTTGGCGACCGTTCGATATCCAAAAGCAAGTTGGAACTCTTCAATAGTAATTTTGCAATTTGGTTTGTAAATCTTTCCAAATCGCGTGATCCAATGGAGACGCTCATAACTCCCTCATTTGATGTCGGATTAGGTCGGTTTTTGGTAATTTAAAAGGTACTTTAGTGCACTTTTATTCCTGACTAGAATCATCATATTCTGAGACCATTTGGGCATCCGTAAGTGGGATCGCAGTCGTCGGTCATGAATTTTATCCTTCATCTCCTTGTCGAATAGTAACCTTCTTAACTCTCTTTCAAAGGTCGAATTTAGATTATTTTGAGCTCATTGGATTGGTAACTTGACAAGCTTCTAAATGGGACCGAAAATGGCTAATTTTGGGACCAATCGAGATCCAAAAAGCACGGTGGAACTCTTCAATCGTCATTTTGTAATTTGGATTCTTAATTTTTCCAAATCGGGTGATCTAACGGAGACGCTAATAAATCCCTCGTTTGATGTCGGATTGGGTTGATTTTTGGTCATCTGAAAGGTACTTTAGTGCTCTTTCATTCCTGACTAGAATCATCGTATTCGAAGACATTTTGAGCATCCGTAAGTGGGATCGAAATTGTCGGTTATGATTTTTTTCATTCATCTCTTTGTCAAATAGTAACCTTCCTAACTCTCTCTTCCTAACTCTCTCTTCAGTGGTCGAATTTAGGTTATTTTGAGCTCATTGGAAGGGTAACTTGACAAGCTTCTAAATAGGACCAGAATTGGCTAATTTTAGGACCGTTCGAGATCCAAAAAGCACGGTGGAACTCTTCAATCATCATTTTGCAACTTGGATTGTTAATCTTTTCAAATCGGGTGATCCAACGAAGACGCTCATAACTCCCTCGTTTGATGTCGGATTTGGTCAATTTTTGGTCATCTGAAAGGTACTTTAGTGCTCTTTCATTCCTGACTAGAATCATCATATTCTAAGGCCATTTGTCCATCCGTAAGTCGGATCGTAGTCGTAGGTCATGAATTTTTTCCTTTATCTCCTTATCGAATAGTAACCTTCTTAACTCTCTCTTCAGTGGTCGAATTTAGATTATTTTGAGGTCATTGGAATGGTAACTTGACAAGCTTCTAAATGCGACTGGAATTGGCTAATTTGGCGACCGTTCGATATCCAAAAAGCAAGTTGGAACTCTTCAATAGTAATTTTGCAATTTGGATTATAAATCTTTCCAAATCGCGTGATCCAATGGAGACGCTCATAACTCCCTCGTTTGATGTCGGATTAGGTCGATTTTTGGTAATTTAAAAGGTACTTTAGTGCAGTTTTATTCCTGACTAGAATCATCATATTTTGAGACCATTTGGGCATCCGTAAGTGGGATCGCAGTCGTCGGTCATGAATTTTATCCTTCATCTAACTCTCTCTTCAGTGGTCGAATTTAGATTATTTTAAGCTCATTGGATTGGTAACTTGACAAGCTTCTAAATGGGAACGAAAATGGCTAATTTTGGGACCAATCGAGATCCAAAAAGCGTGGTGGAACTCTTCAATCGTCATTTTGCAATTTGGATTCTTAATTTTTCCAAATCGGGCGATCTAATGGAGACGCTCATAAATCCCTCGTTTGATGTCGGATTGGGTCGATTTTTAGTCATCTGAAAGGTACTTTAGTGCTCTTTCATTCTTGACTAGAATCATCGTATTCGAAGACATTTTGAGCATCTATAAGTGGGATCGCAATTGTCAATTATGAATTTTTTCCTTCATCTCCTTGTCAAATAATAACCTTCCTAACTCTCTCTTCAGTGGTCGAATTTAGATTATTTTGAGCTCATTGGAATGGTAACTTGACAAGCTTCTAAATTGGACCAGAATTGGCTAATTTTGGGACCGTTCGAGATCCAAAAAGCACGGTGGAACTCTTCAATCGTCAGTTAACAATTTGGATTGTTAATCTTTCCAAATCGGGTGATCCAACGGAGACGCTCATAACTCCCTCGTTTGATGTCGGATTAGGTCGATTTTTGGTCATCTGAAAGGTACTTTAGTGCTCTTTCATTCCTGACTAGAATCATCATATTCTAAGGCCATTTGTCCATCCGTAAGTCGGATCGCAGTCGTCGGTCATGAATTTTTTCCTTTATCTCCTTATCGAATAGTAACCTTCTTAACTCCCTCTTCAGTGGTCGAATTTAGATTATTTTGAGCTCATTGGAATGGTAACTTGACAAGCTTCTAAATAGTAAAAGAATTGGCTAATTCTAAGACCATTCGATATCCCAAAAGTGCGTTGGTACTCTTCGATCGTCATTTTGTAATTTGGATTGTTAATCTTTCCAAATCGTACGATCCAACAGAGATGCTCATCACTCCCTCTTTTGACGTCAGATTGGGTTAATTTTTGGTCATCTAAAAGGTACTTTAGTGCTCTTTCATTCTTGACTGGAATCATCATATTATGATACCATTTTGGCATCCATAAGTGGGATCGCAATCATCGGTCATAAATTTTTCCTTCATCTCTTTGTCGAATAGTAACCTTCTTAACTCTCTCTTCAGTGGTCGAATTTAGATTATTTTGATCTCATTGGATTGTTAACTTGACAAGCTTCTAAATGCGACCCGAATTAGGTAATTTAGAGACCGTTCGATATCGAAAAAGCATGTTGGAACTCTTCAATCGTCCTTTTTTGGTTTCGATTGTTAATCATTCAAAATCAAGTGATCCAACGGTAATGCTCATAACTCTCTCGTTTGATGTCAGGTTGGGTAGATTTTTTATCAACTGAAAGGAACTTTAGTGCTCTTTCATTCCTCACTAGAATCATCATATTCTAAGACCATTTGGGCATCCATAAGTGGGATCGCATTCTCCAGTCATAAAATATTTTCTTCATCTCCTTGTCAAGTAGTAACCTTCTTAACTCTCTTCGGTGGTCGAATTTAGATTATTTTGTGCTCATTGGAATGGTAACTTGACAAGCTTCTAAATGGGACCGGAATTGTCTAATTTTGGGATCGTTCGAGATCCAAAAACACGTTGGACCTCTTCAATCGTCATTTTGCAATTCGGATTGTTAATCTTTCCAAATAGCGCGATCCAACTGAGACGCTCATAACTCCCTCGTTTGATGTCGAATTGGGCAATTTTTAGTCTTCTGAAAGGTAACTTAGTGCTCTTTCATTCCTGACTGAAATAATTGTATTCCGAGACCATTTGAGCATCCGTAAGTGGGATCACAGTCATCGGTCATGAATTTTTTCCTTCATCTCCTTGTCGAATAGTAACCTACTTAACTCTCTATTCAGTGGTCGAATTTAGATTATTTTGAGGTCATTGGATTGGTAACTTGACAAGCTTCTAAATGCGACCGGAATTGGCTAATTTTGCAACCGTTCGATATCCAAAATGCAAGTTGGAACTCTCCAATCGTCCTTTTCTAATTTGGATTGTTAATCATTCAAAATCGCGTGCTCCAACGGTGACGCTCATAACTCCCTCGTTTGATGTCGGATTTGTAAGATTTTTGGTCACCTGAAAGGTACTCTAGTGCTCTTTCATTCCTCACTGCAATCATCGTATTCTGAGAGCATTTGGGCATCCGTAAGTGGGATCGCAGTCGTCGATTATGAAGTTTTTCCTTCATCTCCTTATCGAATAGTAACCTTCTTAACTCTCTCTTCAGTGGTCGAATTTAGATTATTTTGAGCTTATTCGACTCGTAACTTGACAAGCTTCTAAATTCGACCAGAATAAGCTAATTATGAGACCATTCGAAATCCAAAAACCAAGTTGGAACTCTTTAATAGTAATTTTGCAATTTGTATTATAAATCTTTCCAAATCGCGCCATCCAACGTAGACGCACATAACTCCCTCATTTAATGTCGGATTAGGTCGATTTCTGGTCATCTAAAAGCTAATTTAGTGCTCTTTTATTCCTGACTGGAATCATCGTATTCTGAGATCATTTGGGCATCCGTAAGTGAGATCGCAGTTGTCGGTCATGAATTTTTTCCTTCATCTCCTTGTTGAATAGTAACCTTCTTAACTCTCTCTTCAGTGGTCGAATTTAGATTATTTTGAGCTCATTGGAATGGTAACTTGAAAAGCTTCTAAATGGTACCAGAATTGGCTAATTTTGATACCGCTCGATATCCCAAAAGCGCGTTGGAACTCTTCAATCGTCATTTTAAAATTTGGATTGTTAATATTTCCAAATCGCACGATCCAACGAAGACGCTCATAACTCCTTTGTTTGATGTCAGATTGGGTCAATTTTTTGTCACCTGAAAGTACTTTAGGGCTCTTTCATTCCTGACTGGAATCATCGTATTATGAGACCATTTTAGCATCCGTAAGTGCAATCGTAGTCGTCGGTCATGAATTTTTCCTTCATCGCTTTGTCGAAATGTAACCTTCTCTACTCAATCTTCAGTGGTCAAATTTAGATTATTTTGAGCTCATTGGACTGGTAACTTGACAAACTTCTAAATGCAACTAGAATTGGCTAATTTTGAGACCGTTCGAAATCCAAAAAGCAAGTTGGAAATCTTCAATAGTAGTTTTGCAATTTGGATTGTAAATCTTTCCAAATCGCCCGATCCAATGGAGACGCTCATAACTCCCTCGTTTGATGTCGGATTAGGTCGATTTCTAGTCATCTAAAAGGTAATTTAGTGATCTTTTATTCCTGACTGGAATCATCGTATTCTGAGACCATTTGGGCATCCGTAAGTGGGATCACAGTCGTTGGTCATGAATTTTATCCTTCATCTCCTTGTCGAATAGTAACCTTCTTAACTCTGTCTTCAGCGGTCGAATTTAGATTATTTTGAGCTCATTGGAATGTTAACTTGACAAGCTTCTAAATGGGACATGAATTGGCTAATTTTGGGACCATTCGAGATCCTAAAAGTACGGTGGAACTCTTCAATCGTCGTTTTGCAATTTGGATTCTTAATCTTTCCAAATCGGGTGATCCAACGGAGATGCTCATAACTCCCTCGTTTGATGTCGGATTGGGTCGATTTCTGGTCATCTAAAAGGTAATTTAGTGCGCTTTTATTCCTGACTAGAATCATCGTATTCTGAGACCATTTGGGCATCCGTAAGTGGGATCGCAGTTGCTGGTCATGAATTTTATCCTTCAACTCCTTGTCGAATAGTAACCTTCTTAATTCTCTCTTCAGTGGTCGAATTTAGATTATTTTGAGCTCATTGGGATGTTAACTTGACAAGCTTCTAAATGGGACCGGAAGTGGCTATTTTTGAGACCATTCGAGATCCAAAAAGCAAGTTGGAACTCTTCAATAGTAATTTTGCAATTCGGATTGTAAATCTTTCCAAATCGCGCTATCCAATGGAGACGCTCATAACTCCGTCGTTTGATGTCGGATTGGGTCAATTTTTGGTCATCTGAAAGGTACTTTAGTGCTCTTTCGTTCCTGAATGGAATCATCTTATTTAGAGACCATTTGGGCATCCATAAGTGGTATCGCAGTCCTCGGTCATGAATTTTTTCCTTCATCTCCTTGTCGAATTGTAACATTCTTAACTCTCTCTTTAGTGTTCAAATTTTGATTATTTTGAGCTCATTAGACTGGTAACTTGGCAAGCTTCTAAATGGGACCGAAATTGGCTAATTTTGAGACTGTTCAAGATGCAACCGAGACGCTCATAACTCCCTCGTTTGATGTTGGATTGTATCGATTTTTGTTCATCGGAAAGGTACTTTAGTGCTCTTTCATTCCTGACTGGAATCATCATTTTCTAAGACCATTTGCGCATTCGTAAGTGGTATCGCAGTCTTCGGTCGTGAATATTTTCCTTCATCTCCTTGTCTAATAGTAACCTTCTTAACTCTCTCTTCAGTGGTCGAATTTATATTATTTTGAGCTCATTGGAATGGTAACTTGACAAGCTTCTAAATTGGACTAGAATTGGCTAATTTTGGGACCGTTCGAGATCCGAAAAGCACGGTGGAACTCTTCAATCGTCATTTAACAATTTGGATTGTTAATCTTTCCAAATCGGGCGATCCAACGGAGACGCTCATAACTCCCTCGTTTGATGTCGGATTGGATTGATTTTTGATCATCTGAAAGGTACTTTAGTGCGCTTTCATTCCTGACTAGAATCATCGTATTCTAAGACCATTTGTCCATCCGTAAGTGGGATCGCAGTCGTCGGTCATAAATTTTTTCCTTCATCTCCTTGTCAAATTGTAACATTCTTAACTCTCTTCAATGGTCGAATTCAGATTATTTTGAGCTCATTGGAATGGTAACTTGTCAAGCTTCTAAATGGTATCAGAATTGGCTAATTCTAAGACAGTTCGATATCCCAAAAGCGCGTTGGAACTCTTCGATCGTCATTTTAAACTTTGGATTGTTAATCTTTCCAAATCGTATGATCCAACGGAGACGCTCATAACTACCTCATTTGATGTCAGATTGGGTCAATTTTTTGTCATCTGAAAGTAACTTTAGTGCTCTTTCATTCTTGACTGGAATCATCATATTATGAGATGATTTTAGCATCCGTAAGTGCGATCGCATTCGTCGGTCATGAAATTTTCCTTCATCACCTTGTCGAATAGTAACCTTCTTTACATTCTCTTCAGTGGTCGAATTTAGATTATTTTGAGCTCATTGGACTGTTAACTTGACAAACTTCTAAATGGGAACGGAATTGGCTAATTTTGGGACTGTTCGAGATCCAAAAAGCACGTTGGAACTCATCAATCGTCATTGGAATGGGACCGGTATTGGCTTATTTTGGGACAGTTCGAGATCCAAAAACACGTTAGAACTCTTCAATCATCATTTTGCAATTTGGATTGTTAATCTTTCCAAATAGCGCGATCCAACGGAGACGCTTATAACTCCCTCGTTTGATGTCGGATTTGATCAATTTTTGGTCGTCTGAAAGGTACTTTAGTGCACTTTCATTCTTGACTGGAACAATCGTATTCTAAGACCATTTGGGCATTCGTAAGTGGGATCGCAGTCGTCGGTCGTGAATATTATCCTTCACCTCCTTGACGAATAGTAACAACTCTCTCTTCAGTGGTCGAATTTAGATTATTTTGAGGTCATTGGAATGGTAACTTGACAAGCTTCTAAATGCGACCGGAATTGGCTAATTTGGCGACCGTTCGATATCCAAAAAGCAAGTTGGAACTCTTCAATAGTAATTTTGCAATTTGGTTTGTAAATCTTTCCAAATCGCTTGATCCAATGGAGACACTCATAACTCCCTCATTTGATGTCGGATTAGGTCATTTTTTGGTAATTTAAAAGGTACTTTAGTGCACTTTTATTCCTGACTAGAATCATCATATTCTGAGACCATTTAGGCATCCGTAAGTGGGATCGCAGTCGTCGGTCATGAATTTTATCCTTCATCTCCTTGTCGAATAGTAACCTTCTTAACTCTCTCTTCAGTGGTCGAATTTAGATTATTTTGAGCTCATTGGATTAGTAACTTGACAAGCTTCTAAATGGGACCGAAAATGGCTAATTTTGGGACCATTCGAGATCCAAAAGGCACGGTGGAACTCTTCAATCGTCATTTTGCAATTTGGATTCTTAATTTTTCTAAATCGGGCGATCTGTAAGTGTTATGGTCTCATGCTTCTTTGATTGTCAAATTTGTGATGTGTCAAAACATCTATCTATGTCCTGTGCTTATATGATGATTTATATGAATTCAAGACACTGCATAAATACTTCAAGAAGCTACATGTTGAAGTCTCAAGAAGCTACAATGTTGATGTTCAAGTCTCATGACTTCAAGACTAAATAGCAATGCATGAAGTAGTTGTTATGCTGATGAAGATCTCAAGTTTGAAGCTACAACAAGTTCAAGATCTCAAGCCTGATATGGTTCAAACAAACTACATTCGTTGAATGGTTGAAGTTCAATGTCCATACGACATGATTCAGGTTTGAATACCTTAGGTTGACCCTTTAAGTAGGTCACTTTGGATACATAAATCAAATATTTATTTTACATAAGTTTGGTCTCATTTACGACCCGGCCCTAGCTCTTGTTCGACCAGATCCTAGCATTGGTTCGACTAGTCCAAGAAATTCCACGACTGTCCTAAGTTGTTAAAGATTTTTCAAATTTTTGGTACGCCCACGACCAGTCCTGGAGGTCCTTCAACCGGTCGTAGGTGTGGCTTCGACTGCGTCCACGACCAGTCGTGGATCTACGACTCAAAATCCAGTAACTTTATCTATGGTCCTACGACCAGTCGTAGGGATCTACGACCAGTCGTAGGTGACCCATGACCAAATAGTAGGGTACTCACGACTACGTGGAACGACTTTCAAAGATCGCGCTCAATATTTCAAAAATCATAGAGCTACGACTACCCAAGGTTTTTAAGACCAGTCGTAGGAACGATTTTTGCTTCTATAAATTGAACAAGAAATTCAGAGTTTTCACACTTCAACTCTATTCTATTCAAGAATTTTCAAGTGATCACTCTGAGATAAGTCTGTGTTTATTTTAAGCTACATTGTGCTTATTTAATATTCCTTTTTGCTAGCTTATTTAATTTGATTTTGTTTCTATATTCCAATTTTATTTGAAAAGAGGAATTATCTTATTCCTTCTTCTTGGAATCAAAATCAAATATAGCTACGCCCAACGATTTAAATCTAAAATCTATTAGAATTTAGAACCTTATGAATGTGAGTATTGGAAATTGAACTTTGACATTCAATCATCTACTCCGATTGGTTCTACCGGGCTACTAAGAAAAGGAGAAATCCAGGTATTTTACAATTCTGTAAAATTTATTTACTTTTGGCTTTGTTTGAGGTTAAGCCAGAAAAATCTCATTATGTATTGGTTTTGTTTGAGGTTGAGCCATAAAAATCTCATTATTTTGGTTGTCTGAGGAAAACCAAAAAACTCAGAAAAGAGGGGTTTTTGTATTGTGTAAGCCCAAGTGAAAAAGACACAATTGTAAAGGTTTTTGGTGAACCTGTGAAAACCTATTTGATAGTGAACGCTAATATCCCCTGTGTGAGGATATTAGGAGTGGAGTAGCATTCTGTGTGTCATTGGAAAACAGTTGGTGTACACACAAAGCGAACCACTATAACTCTTTGTCTTGTGGATTGAATGATTGCTTAATTTTCATATCTTTTATCATTTGGTTGTGTGGAATGTACAAGTGGATGTGAATGTTGTAACTATTTACATTTCAAGCAAGTGTGGGGATTGTTGTAATAATTTAGATTTATACTTCTGCATTTAATTTCAATTCCTTGCTATTTTATTTACTTATACTAAAATTGAGTCCTTGATCCAAAAGAGGTTCTAGAAATAAGGTTGTCCTACCATAAGCTCTTGTTTATTATGGTGTAAGGTTGTCCTTAGAACTAAATTTGTATCAATCTCTCAATACTTATTTATCAAGGTGATTTAAAATTTAGCATTGTGAATTGATTTATATTGTAAGGCTATTTGTTTACTTTATTTCCGCTAATTTTATTTTAAATTTGGCATAGTCCTATTCACCCCCCCTCTAGGACATATAGCTTGGCCTTTTCAAGTGGTATCAGAGCCTAATAGCTCATTTTCATTGCTTTTTATTTGGATTTATTTCCTGAGCTAACGTTCTAAGCTATATAAAAAGATGTCAAATTTTGATAGTCTTTCAGTTACTAGGCCTCCACCTTTTGATGGATCCAACTATGCCTATTGGAAAGCCAGAATGAGGATCTTTCTCAGATCAATGGATGAAAGTGTGTGGCAAGCCACAGTGACTGAATGGAATCCTCCTACCATGGAAGTAACTAGTGTTGATGGTTCAAAATCTATGAAAATTACACCGTATTACCAATGAACCACACTTCAGAAAAATGAGAGTAGTGCTAATGCCAAAGCACTAAATGCAATTACTTGCGCACTATCACCGGATGAGTTCAAAAGAATCATATCCTATGATACTGCAAAGCAAGCTTGGGATATTTTAGAAATGACATACGAAGGTACATCAATTGTCAAGAAATCTAAAGTCCAACTCCTCACAACTAAATTTGAAGAAATTCATATGGAGGAAAATGAAATGTTTATGGACTTTTTCACTAGATTGAATGACATTGTTAACTCAATGTGGGGTCTTGGCGATAAGATCCCAGAAAGTAAAGTGTGTGCAAAAATACTACGCTCTCTTCCTGAACGGTTCAATTCTAAGGTAACCGCAATCCAGGAACTTCGTGATACGGATAATATGAAGGTAGAAGAATTAGTTGGTTCTTTACAAACCTATGAATTAAGTTTTAAAGCTCCTAAAGGTAAATCTATTGCTTTGAAGTCATCTAAAAGTATTACTCAAGAAAATTCAGATCGAAAAAGTCTCAAGATGATATGGCCCTTTGGCGAAAAAGTTTTATAAGATTTTCAAAAGTAAGAAAAGAGTCGACTTTCAAAAGGCAAATGAAAAGAAACGTACTAAACCTAAGTCTAAAACTTGGAAATCATTGAAAGATAGTCAATGCTACAACTGTCAAGAATATGGGCATTTAGCAAACAAATGTCCTAATAAGGACAAATCCAAAAGGAAGGGTATGTTGGCTACTTGGGATGAATCGTCTGATTCTGAAGCCTCTTCTGAATCAGAAAATTCAGAAACCGAGTCGGGCAGTGAACTTAAGGCCCTTATGACTCTAGCCAAGTTTACCTTTTCCGATCACGATGATTCAACAAGTGAAGAAAATTTGGATAGTGATCATGAAAATGATGAAGATCTTCAAGATGCATACAATGCCTTATATAAGGAAAGTTGTAAAATTGTTGTCAAACTTAAACTTCAAAAAGAAAAGTTTTTTAAACTTAAAGAATGTTTTGAAACCCTTGTTTTAGAAAAATCTCAAATTTCAGATTGTTTTGAAAAATCAAAGTGTGATCTAGAATTCAAAACCTCCCTAATTGAAAATTTGAAATCTGAAAATGAGAAACTTAAAAATGAAGTATCTTCTCTTCTGAGTTTGAAGGACACATGGAGATATGCCCAAGGTGATCCAAAATTATTATCCGGATCAAGAAAATGTGGCGATCGATCCGGGTTGGGCTTTGATAAAAACACATCTCCTAAACAGAAGAATACTCCTTCCAATTTTGTGAAAGGTGAGACTTTTAACTCAAAAGGAAAAGGTACTAGTCATGTTTTTTCTAAAAATACAAAAACTTTTCAAAAACACAAAAACAGCTATATAAATTTCAAAAATCAGATTCGAAACCCACTAGCTGAAAAAATTGTTGATTTACTTAAGGAGCTATTAAAATCTAACTCAGTAGGTCACTCTTATAACTATAAACAAAAGAAGACCAATTATTCTCCTAAACCAAAAACAAGATCTTGAAATGGGTTCCTAAGGTTGCTGTTTGGTTGCTCACACTTTCAAAAGCTACAAGCCATTCAAAATGGTACCTAGACAGTGGATGCTCCAGACATATGACAAAGCGACAAAGCTCTATTCACCGATCTTAAAGATATAACTGATGGGTCAGTCACATTTGGTGATGGTAGCAACTGCAAGATAATTGGCAAAGGTACGGTTCAACTCTATAACCTTCCCTTATTTAAAAATGTTTTATATGTTGAGGGTTTAAAACACAATCTGTTGAGCATATCTCAAATATGCGATAACAACCATAATGTTAAATTTTCTAATCAAGGTTGTGAAATTATAAATGAAAAAGGTTCTGTAATATTAACTGGTCACAGAACTTCTGAAAACTGCTATATAGTAAGCAATGGTAGCTCATCTAAACAAACGTGCTACATGGTCCATACCGATGAGACAGAATTATGGCATAAATGCCTTGGACATGTACACTACCGAAATTTATACAGATTGAGCAAAAGTGAACTAATTAGAGGTCTACCTAAGATGCAAGAAGTAGACAAGATTTGTGGTGAATGCCAGTATGGTAAACAAACTAGGAGCTCTCATAAAAAGGTGAACTCCAATATCACCACAAGACTACTCGAGCTTCTCCACATGGATCTTATAGGACCAACAAGAACGGAAAGTCGAGGTGGCAAAAAGTACATCTTAGTTATAGTAGATGATTACACAAGATACACTTGGGTTTCATTCTTGAGAGATAAATCAGAAACCCTTGATGAAGTGAAAAAGATTATAAAACGGATTCAAACTGAAAAATGTTCTCAAGTCAGCAAGATCCGTAGTGATCATGGATCCGAGTTCGAAAATAGCGGTTTTGAGAAATTTTGTAGCGATCAGGGAATATCGCATGAATTCTCTGCACCTAAAACTCCTCAACAAAATGGAATTGTCGAGAGGAAGAATAGAGTACTTCAAGAAATGGGAAATGTTATGTTAAATAGCATGAAGCTCCCTAGAATCTCTGGGTCAAATTTGAAGCAATAATACAAATTACTACATTATTAACCGTGTTTATATTTGTAAATCTAATAATAAAACGGCTTATGAAATGTGGTTTGAGAAAAAGCCTTCATCACAAATACTTTCGAGTTTTTGGCGAAGAAGTGCTATATTTTGCGTGACCGTGAAAATTTGGGAAAGTTTGACACTAAAAGTGATGAAGGGATCTTTTAGGATATTCTTTAAACAAATCGTGCATATCGGGTTCAACAACAGGGACCGGGCGTGATTCAAGAGTCAATAAATGTTGTGATTGACGATCTTTTGAATACACCTGTCCCTAGTTCAGATAATGATGAAGTTCTTATACTTGAAAAACAAGAAATTTCATCAAGTGAAACTAATCCAGAATTAAAGACTGTTAAAGATCATCCAACTTCTCAAATACTTGAAAACCCTCTCACTGGTGTGCACACTCGTAGACAATTAGAGGACATATGTAACTACGTATGCTTTACATCCCAGATTGAACCGGTTAACGTAAAAGAAGCACTTTCGGATGAAAACTGGATTCTTGCGATGCAAGAAGAACTTAATCAGTTTGTCACAAATGATGTCTGGCATCTTGTTCCTAGACCTAAAGATAAACATATTATTGGAACAAAATGGATTTTCAAAAACAAATCTGATGAACTTGGTAATATTATTCGAAATAAAGCAAGACTAGTTGTACAGGGGTATACACAAATTGAAGGTATTGACTATAATGAAACATTTGCTCCTGTAGCTCGTCTTGAATCAATCAGACTTTTTATTTCCATTGCATGTTTTAGGAAGATTAAAATTTACCAAATGGATGTAAAGAGTGCCTTTCTGAATGGTGATTTACATGAAGAGGTATATGTTGAACAACCTACAGGGTTTGAAGATCCTAAATTTATTGATCATGTGTATCGTCTTAAGAAGGCTCTCTATGGTCTGAAACAAGCTCCCAGAGCATGGTACGAAAAACTGACTAAGTTTTTACTGAGTCATAATTTTCAGATGGGGTGTGTTGATAAGACGCTCTTTGTTAAGAAACATAACGATGATATTTTAATGGTTCAAATATATGTTGACGATATTATTTATGGATCAACCTGTACTAACATGACTGTTGAGTTTACAGATTTAATGAAGTCTAAATTCGAAATGAGCATGGTTGGAGAATTAAACTATTTTCTAGGGTTGCAAGTAAAACAACAACCTGATGGAATTTTTATCTCACAAACCAAATATGCTCAGAGTTTAATTAAGAAATTTGGATTTGAGAAAGGTAAAAATTATGATACTCCTATGAGTACAACTTTGAGACTCTCAAAAGACTCTACAGGTAATGATGTGGATCCTAAATTGTATCGTAGTTTGATTGGTAGTTTGCTTTATCTGACTGCTAGTAGACCAGATATTGCTTTGAGTGTTGGTATTTGTGCTCGTTATCAATCAAATCCTAAAGAATCTCACTTAACTCATTGTTAGCGGATAATGCGATATGTCGCAAGTTCTACTAAACTGGGTCTCGGTATCCACTGAGACTAATGTTCAATTAGCCTGCACGCAGATCTTGTACCGGTGGAAACATTGATGATAGGAAATCAACCAAAGTGGTGGTTGTTTCTACATTGGAAATTGTCTTGTTTCTTGGTTTAGCAAGAAGCAAAGTTCTATATCGCTATCAACAAAATTTGGTCAATACATTGTCTTCTTGAAAATGCATGTACTCAACTTGTTTGGATGAAACGAATGTTAAGCGATTATGGAATTACTCTGGATTCTATGAATTTATTTTGTGATAATTCCATTAATAAATATCTCTAAAAATCCAGATTCAAAGATTCACGTACTAAGCATATTGACATTAGATTTCATTACATTCGTGAATTAGTGGAAGAAAAATTAATATATTTGGATTACATTCCAACCGAGACTCAACTTGCGGACATTTTCACTAAACCGCTCGACAAAAGCAGGTTTAATAAATTAAAGTTTGATCTCGGTATGTGCAATTTAAATTGAATTTGCATGATTTGGTGTATCATAATGTACATAAATTTGATGTTTTATTTGCTTAAATTTGAAAATTATTTAAAAATTGCATATTTTATGTCGTACTCGACCAGTCGTGAGTGTACACGACCGGTCGTGCCACGACCGGTCGAGCACTTACACGACCAGTCGTGAAACTCGGGATTTCACTTTAATTTGGAGATTTTGACTCTTCTTCTTCATTTCTTTTTACCCTCCAACGGTTCTAGCTACGACCGGTCGAACCCACCTTCATAGTACTTCAAGGTTAGTGGTTCTTTTGCATTTTCTTTGTAGATTCTTGCTATTAGTGTTTCAAATCTCATTCGTGTGGAATCTATTTGGTCGTTCATTGCAAGTTTGGGGTTTTATCTTGAAAAATCTGTTCTATCTAAACCTCATTTCTTCTATCTTGCATCTTGTTGTTTCCTTGAAATCCTTCTTTGAAAATGGATGCTAGAGGTAAAAAGAAAACTACTCGAGGTCCCTCTTCATCTAGATCAGCTTCTATTGTACAACGTCATCTTCGCTCTCCCGAAAATGATTCTTCTGATGCTCGGGATTTGCGTATGCGCAATGTTATTGTTGAGCGTCATGTTAATATTAATCACATTGCTTCATTTGGTATCCTTCCTCTGTTGGAATCTGTGGGATGGGAGAACATCTTACATTGGGGTGGAGCTGCATACCAGTCCATTGCCCAATCCATGTTTGCATGTATCTGTGATTTTTCTCTTGAGGATTTTACTTTTAAAGTTGATACTCAAGAAGGATTGTTTTTAGTGGATCGACATTTAATTGCTGACATTATGGAAATACCTGTCAATGATGAGAGCATTCCAATTAATATTTTACATGACAGTCTCTCAGAATCTGAACGAAAAATGCTTACTAGAGATTTATGTAATTTGGATGTTCATTGGACTCATAAAGGTCATGTACTTCCCTCAAGGTATTTGTTACCCAGACACAGAGTACTTCATATGATATTCATCTCAAATCTTTATCCACGATCTGGTAATAAAACCGAACTCACTGCTTTCATGGTTCGTGTTTTGCATTCTGTAGTCTCTGGTGCAAAAATATGTCTACCGTCTTTAATTTGTCATTCCATTATTCTGTCTCGTCACCATCCTGGACACAGTGATATACCCTTTGGTTATTTATTGACTATGCTGGCAAATCATATGCTCGTGGCTATGCCTACTAGAGAAAAACCCATCCATAATCTCCCTTTTAATAATTCCAATCTTAACAAGATGAATTTAGAATTGGCTGAAGGCCAAGTGGATGTTGTGCTTGATGGTCTTTGAAGCAGAAATCTTTGAAGCTAGTGATCTTCTGAAGACGTGAATATGGATGATTTATTTGAAGAACTTGAATCAGACTCGGCTGATGATCCTGATTTTCAGCCTTCTGATTTTGATGAAAGATTGAATTCACTTCAAGAGCAGGTGGCTCAAATTCGTGTTACCCAAGACACACAATTTTCATATTTACGCAAATATATGAGGCGGATTGCTAAGGGTTTACATAAAATTGATCCATCTAATCCTGCACCCTCTTCTGGTTCTGACTGAATTTTTAATGGGTCTGTAATATTTTTCTTGAACTTTACATGCTTACTGACTTTTTGGATTATGCACTATGTTTTCTTGAATCAACTCCTATTTTCTTTTCTATTAATGCTCTTCTTCCTTTGTCATTTTGTGTCAAAAAGGGGGAGAAGTCTTGGTCTTTGATGATTTATTTATGACGTCGTGGTCTTTGATGATTTATTTATGATGTGTTCCTATTACTCAGGCTATTACTCAGGGGGAGTTAAGCTTCTCAGGGGTAGTTATGGGAGAATGATGCTAGTTATTACTTAACATATCTATGCATGCTTCTCTATTGTGAACCTGTTTGTACTTCTCTTATGTCTATTGGAAGTATTGTTATTACTTGAGTGTTTTGTCACAAATTTGACAAAGGGAGAGATTGTAAGTGTTATGGTCTCATGCTTCTTTGATTGTCAAATTTGTGATGTGTCAAAACATCTATCTATGTCCTGTGCTTGTATGATGATTTATATGAATTCAAGACACTGTATAAATACTTCAAGAAGCTACATGTTGAAGTCTCAAGAAGCTACAATGTTGATGTTCAAGTCTCATGACTTCAAGACTAAATAGCAATGCATGAAGTAGTTGTTATGCTGATGAAGATCTCAAGTTTGAAGCTACAACAAGTTCAAGATCTCAAGCCTGATATGGTTCAAACAAACTACATTCGTTGAATGGTTGAAGTTCAATGTCCATACGACATGATTCACGTTTGAATGCCTTAGGTTGACCCTTTAAGTAGGTCACTTTGGATACATAAATCAAATATTTATTTTACATAAGTTTGGTCTGTTCTACGACCAGTCCTAGCTCTTGTTCGACCAGTCCTAGCATTGGTTCGACTAGTCCAAGAAATTCCACGACCAGTCCTAAGTTGTTGAAGATTTTTTGGAATTTTTGGTACGCCCACGACCAGTCCTGGAGGTCCTTCGACCGGTCGTAGGTGTGGCTTCGACTCGTCCACGACCAGTCGTGGATCTACGACTCAAAATCCAGCAACTTTATCTATGGTCCTACGACCAGTCGTAGGGATCTACGACCAGTCGTAGGTGACCCACGACCAGTCGTAGGGTACTCACGACCAGTCGTGGAACGACTTTCAAAGATCGCGCTCAATATTTCAAAAATCTGTTAGAGCTACGACCAGTCCAAGGTTTCTAAGACCAGTCGTAGGAACGATTTTTGCTTCTATAAATTGAACACGAAATTCAGAGTTTTCACACTTCAACTCTATTCTATTCAAGAATTTTCAAGTGATCACTCTGAGATAAGTCTGTGTTTATTTTAAGCTACATTGTACTTATTTAATATTCCTTTTTGCTAGCTTATTTAATTTGATTTTGTTTCTATATTCCAATCTTATTTGAAAAGAGGAATTATCTTATTCCTTCTTCTTGGAATCAAAATCAAATATAGCTACGCCCAACGAGTTAAATCTAAAATCTATTAGAATTTAGAACCTTATGAATGTGAGTATTGGAAATTGAACTTTGACATTCAATCATCTACTCCGATTGGTTCTACCGGGCTACTAAGAAAAGGAGAAATCCGGTATTTTACAATTCATAAAATTTATTTACTTTTGTTTTGTTTGAGGTTAAGCCAGAAAAATCTCATTGTACTGGTTTTGTTTGAAGTTGAGCCAGAAAAATCTCATTATTTTGGTTGTCTGAGGAAAACCAGAAAACTCAGAAAAGAGGGGTTTTTGTATTGTGTAAGCCCAAGTGAAAAAGACACAATTGTAAAGGTTTTTGGTGAACCTGTGAAAACCTATTTGATAGTGAACGCTAATATCCCCTGTGTGAGGATATTAGGAGTGGAGTAGCATTCTGTGTGGCTGTTGGAAAACAGTTGGTGTACACACAGGCGAACCACTATAACTCTTTGTCTTGTGGATTGAATGATTGCTTAATTTTCATATCTTTTATCATTTGGTTGTGTGGAATGTACAAGTGGATGTGAATGTTGTAACTATTTACATTTCAAGCAAGTGTGGGGATTGTTGTAATAATTTAGATTTATACTTCTGCATTTAATTTCAATTCCTTGCTATTTTATTTACTTATACTAAAATTGAGTCCTTGATCCAAAAGAGGTTCTAGAAATAAGGTTGTCCTACCATAAGCTCTTGTTTATTATGGTGTAAGGTTGTCCTTAGAACTAAATTTGTATCAATCTCTCAATACTTATTTATCAAGGTGATTTAAAATTTAGCATTGTGAATTGATTTATATTGTAAGGCTATTTGTTTACTTTATTTCCGCTAATTTTATTTTAAATTTGGCATAGTCCTATTCACCCCCCCCCCTCTAGGACATATAGCTTGGCCTTTTCACGATCTAACGGAGACGCTCATAAATCCCTCGTTTGATGTCGGATTGGGTCGATTTTTGGTCATCTGAAAGGTACTTTAGTGCTCTTTCATTCCTGACTAGAATCATCGTATTCGAAGACATTTTGAGCATCCGTAAGTGGGATCGAAATTATCGGTTATGATTTTTTTCATTCATCTCTTTGTCAAATAGTAACCTTCCTAACTCTCTCTTCCTAACTCTCTCTTCAGTGGTCGAATTTAGGTTATTTTGAGCTCATTGGAACGGTAACTTGACAAGCTTCTAAATAGGACCAGAATTGGCTCATTTTAGGACCGTTCGAGATCCAAAAAGCACGGTGGAACTCTTCAATCATCATTTTGCAACTTGGATTGTTAATCTTTTCAAATCGGGTGATCCAACGAAGACGCTCATAACTCCCTCGTTTGATGTCGGATTTGGTCAATTTTTGGTTATCTAAAAGGTACTTTAGTGCTCTTTCATTCCTGACTAGAATCATCATATTCTAAGGCCATTCGTCCATCCGTAAGTCGGATCGTAGTCGTAGGTCATGAATTTTTCCTTCATCTCCTTGTCGAATAGTAACCTTCTTAACGCTCTCTTCAGTGGTCGAATTTAGAATATTTTGAGCTAATTGGACTGTTAACTTGACAAGCTTCTAAATGCGACCGGAATTGGGTAATTTAGAGACCGTTTGATATCTAAAAAGCACTTGGAACTCTTCAATAGTAATTTTTCAATTTGGATTGTAAATCTTTCCAAATCGCGTGACCCAACGGAGACACTCATAACTCCCTCGTTTAATGTCGAATTAGGTAGATTTTTGGTCATCTGAAAGGTACTTTAGTTCTCTTTCATTCCTCACTGGAATCATCATCTCCTGAGACCATTTGGGCATCCGTAAGTGGGATCGCATTCGTCGGTCATGAATTTTATCCTTCATCTCCTTGTCGAATAGTAACCTTCTTAACTCTCTCTTCAGTGGTCGAATTTAGATTATTTTGAGCTCATTGGATTGGTAACTTGACAAGCTTCTAAATGGGACCGAAAATGGCTAATTTTTGGACCAATCGAGATCCAAAAAGCACGGTGGAACTGTTCAATCGTCATTTTGCAATTTGGATTCTTAATTTTTCCAAATCGGGCGATCTAACAGAGACGCTCATAAATCCCTCGTTTGATGTCGGATTGGGTCAATTTTTGGTCATCTGAAAGGTACTTTAGTGCTCTTTCATTCTTGACTAGAATCATTGTATTCGAAGACATTTTGAGCATCTATAAGTGGGATCGCAATTGTCAGTTATGAATTTTTTCCTTCATCTCCTTGTCAAATAGTAACCTTCCTAACTCTCTCTTCAGTGGTCGAATTTAGATTATTTTGAGCTCATTGGAATGGTAACTTGACAAGCTTCTAAATTGGACCAGAATTGGCTAATTTTGGGACCGTTCGAGATCCAAAAAGCACGGTGGAACTCTTCAATCGTCAGTTAACAATTTGGATTGTTAATCTTTCCAAATCGGGTGATCCAACGGAGACGCTCATAACTCCCTCGTTTAATGTCGGATTGGGTCGATTTTTGGTCATCTGAAAGGTACTTTAGTGCTCTTTCATTCCTGACTAGAATCATCATATTCTAAGGCCATTTGTCCATCCGTAAGTCGGATTGCAGTCGTCGGTCATGAATTTTTTCCTTTATCTCCTTATTGAATAGTAACCTTCTTAACTCCCTCTTCAGTGGTCGAATTTAGATTATTTTGAGCTCATTGGAATGGTAACTTGACAAGCTTCTAAATAGTAAAAGAATTGGCTAATTCTAAGACCGTTCGATATCCCAAAAGTGCGTTGGTACTCTTCGATCGTCATTTTGTAATTTGGATTGTTAATCTTTCCAAATCGCACGATCCAACAGAGATGCTCATCACTCCCTCTTTTGACGTCAGATTGGGTTAATTTTTGGTCATCTAAAAGGTACTTTAGTGCTCTTTCATTCTTGACTGGAATCATCATATTATGATAACATTTTGGCATCCATAAGTGGGATCGCAATCATCGGTCATGAATTTTTCCTTCATCTCTTTGTCGAATAGTAACCTTCTTAACTCTCTCTTCAGTGGTCGAATTTAGATTATTTTGAGCTCAATGGACTGTTAACTTGACAAGCTTCTAAATGCAACTGCAATTGGGTAATTTGGAGACCTTTCGATATCGAAAAAGCACGTTGGAACTCTTCAATAGTCCTTTTTTGGTTTCGATTGTTAATCATTCAATATCAAGTGATCCAACGGTGATGCTCATAACTCCCTCGTTTGATGTCAGGTTGGGTAGATTTTTGATCAACTGAAAGGAACTTTAGTGCTCTTTCATTCCTTACTAGAATCATCATATTCTAAGACCATTTGGGCATCCATAAGTGGGATCGCATTCTCCAGTCATAAAATTTTTTCTTCATCTCCTTGTCAAGTAGTAACCTTCTTAACTCTCTTCGGTGGTCGAATTTAGATTATTTTGTGCTCATTGGAATGGTAACTTGACAAGCTTCTAAATGGGACCGGAATTGGCTAATTTTGGGATCGTTCGAGATCCAAAAACACGTTGGACCTCTTGAATCGTCATTTTGCAATTCGGATTGTTAATCTTTCCAAATAGCGCGATCCAACTGAGACGCTCATAACTCCCTCGTTTGATGTCGAATTGGGCAATTTTTGGTCTTCTGAAAGGTAACTTAGTGCTCTTTCATTCCTGACTGAAATCATTGTATTCCAAGACCATTTGAGCATCCGTAAGTGGGATCGCAGTCATCGGTCATGAATTTTTTCCTTCATCTCCTTGTGAATAGTAACCTACTTAACTCTCTATTCAGTGGTCGAATTTAGATTATTTTGAAGTCATTGGATTGGTAACTTGACAAGTTTCTAAATACGACCGGAATTGGCTAATTTTGCAACCGTTCGATATCCAAAATGCAAGTTGGAACTCTCCGATCGTCCTTTTCTAATTTGGATTGTTAATCATTCAAAATCGCGTGCTCCAACGGTGACGCTCATAACTCCCTCGTTTGATGTCGGATTTGTAAGATTTTTGGTCACCTGAAAGGTACTCTAGTGCTCTTTCATTCCTCACTGGAATCATCGTATTCCGAGAGCATTTGGGCATCCGTAAGTGGGATCGCAGTCGTCGATCATGAAGTTTTTCCTTCATCTCCTTATCGAATAGTAACCTTCTTAACTCTCTCTTCAGTGGTCGAATTTAGATTATTTTGAGCTCATTCGACTGGTAACTTGACAAGCTTCTAAATGTGACCAGAATTAGCTAATTATGAGACCATTCGAAATCCAAAAACCAAGTTGGAACTCTTCAATAGTAATTTTGCAATTTGTATTGTAAATCTTTCCAAATTGCGTGATCCAACGGAGACACTCATAACTCCCTCATTTGATGTTCGATTGGGTCAATTTTTGGTCATCTGAAAGGTACTTTAGTGCTCTTTCATTCCTTACTAGAATCAACGAATTCTAAGACCATTTGGGCATCCGTAAGTGGGATCGCAGTCGTCGGTCATGAATTTTTTCCTTCATCTCCTTGTCAAATAGTAACCTACTTAACTCTCTCTTCAGTGGTCGAATTTAATTTATTTTGAGGTCATTGGAATGGTAACTTGACAAGCTTCTAAGTGCGACCGGAATTGGGTAATTTTGCGACCGTTCGATATCCAAAAAGCAAGTTGGAACTCTTCAATTGTAATTTTACAATTTGGATTGTAAATCTTTCCAAATCGCGCCATCCAACGTAGACACACATAACTCCCTCATTTAATGTCGGATTAGGTCGATTTCTGGTCATCTAAAAGGTAATTTAGTGATCTTTTATTCCTGACTGGAATCATCATATTCTTAGACCATTTGGGCATCTGTAAGTGGGATCGCAGTCGTTGGTCTTGAATTTTATCCTTCATCTCCTTGTCGAATAGTAACCTTCTTAACTCTGTCTTCAGCGGTCGAATTTAGATTATTTTGAGCTCATTGGAATGTTAACTTGACAAGCTTCTAAATGGGACAGGAAGTGGCTAATTTTGAGACCATTCGAGATCCAAAAAGCAAGTTGGAACTCTTCAATAGTAATTTTGCAATTCGGATTGTAAATCTTTCCAAATCGCGCTATCCAATGGAGTCGCTCATAACTCCGTCGTTTGATGTCAGATTGGGTCAATTTTTGGTCATCTGAAAGGTACTTTAGTGCTCTTTCATTCCTGAATGGAATCATCGTATTTAGAGACCAATTGGGGTCCATAAGTGGTATCGCAGTACTCGGTCATGAATTTTTTCCTTCATCTCCTTGTCGAATAGTAACATTCTTAACTCTCTCTTTAGTGTTCAAATTTTGATTATTTTGGGCTCATTAGACTGGTAACTTGGCAAGCTTCTAAATGGGACTGGAATTGGCTAATTTTGAGACTGTTCAAGATGCAACCGAGACGCTCATAACTCCCTCGTTTGATGTTGGATTGTATCGATTTTTGTTCATCGGAAAGGTACTTTAGTGCTCTTTCATTCCTGACTGGAATCATCATTTTCTAAGACCATTTGCGCATTCTTAAGTGGTATCGCAGTCTTCGGTCGTGAATATTTTCCTTCATCTCCTTGTATAATAGTAACCTTCTTAACTCTCTCTTAAGTGGTCGAATTTAGATTATTTTGAGCTCATTGGAATGGTAACTTGACAAGCTTCTAAATTGGACTGGAATTGACTAATTTTGGGACCGTTCGAGATCCGAAAAGCACGGTGGAACTCTTCAATCGTCATTTAACAATTTGGATTGTTAATCTTTCCAAATCGGGCGATCCAACGGAGGCGCTCATAACTCCCTCGTTTGATGTCGGATTGGATCGATTTTTGGTCATCTGAAAGGTGCTTTAGTGCGCTTTCATTCCTGACTAGAATCACCGTATTCTAAGACCATTTGTCCATCCGTAAGTGGGATCGCAGTCGTCGGTCATAAATTTGTTCCTTCATCTCCTTGTCAAATTGTAACATTCTTAACTCTCTTCAATGGTCGAATTTAGATTATTTTGAGCTCATTGGAATGGTAACTTGTCAAGCTTCTAAATGGTATCAGAATTGGCTAATTCTAAGACAGTTCGATATCCCAAAAGCGCGTTGGAACTCTTCGATCGTCATTTTAAACTTGGTTGTTTAATCTTTCCAAATCGTACGATCCAACGGAGAAGCTCATAACTACCTCGTTTGATGTCAAATTGGGTCAATTTTTTGTCATCTGAAAGTAACTTTAGTGCTCTTTCATTCTTGACTGGAATCATCATATTTGAGATGATTTTAGCATCCGTAAGTGCGATCGCATTCGTCGGTCATGAAATTTTCCTTCATCACCTTGTCGAATAGTAACCTTCTTTACATTCTCTTCAGTGGTCGAATTTAGATTATTTCGAGCTCATTGGACTGTTAACTTGAGCAACTTCTAAATGGCAACGGAATTCGCTAATTTTGGGACTGTTCTAGATCCAAAACGCACGTTGGAACTCATCAATCGTCATTGGAATGGGACCGGTATTGGCTTATTTTGGGACAGTTCGAGATCCAAAAACACGTTGGAACTCTTCAATCATCATTTTGCAATTTGGATTGTTAATCTTTCCAAATAGCGCGATCCAACGGAGACGCTTATAACTCCCTCGTTTGATGTCGGATTTGATCAATTTTTGGTCGTCTGAAAGGTACTTTAGTGCACTTTCATTCCTGACTGGAACAATCGTATTCTAAGACCATTTGGGCATTCGTAAGTGGGATCGCAGTCATCGGTCGTGAATCCTTCATCTCCTTGACGAATAGTAACAACTCTCTCTTCAGTGGTCGAATTTAGATTATTTTGAGGTCATTGGAATGGTAACTTGACAAGCTTCTAAATGCGACCGGAATTGGCTAATTTGGCGACCGTTCGATATCCAAAAAGCAAGTTGGAACTCTTCAATAGTAATTTTGCAATTTGGTTTGTAAATCTTTCCAAATCGCGTGATCTAATGGAGACGCTCATAACTCCCGCGTTTGATGTCGGATTAGGTCGATTTTTGGTAATTTAAAAGGTACTTTAGTGCTCTTTTATTCCTGACTAGAATCATCGTATTCTGAGACCATTTGGGCATCCGTAAGTGGGATCGCAGTCGTCGGTCATGAATTTTATCCTTCATCTCCTTGTCGAATAGTAACCTTCTTAACTCTCTCTTCAGTGGTCGAATTTAGATTATTTTGAGCTCATTGGATTGGTAACTTGACAAGCTTCTAAATGGGACCGAAAAATGGCTAATTTTGGGACCAATCGAGATCCAAAAAGCACGGTGGAACTCTTCAATCGTCATTTTGCAATTTGGATTCTTAATTTTTCCAAATCGGGCGATCTAACGGAGACGCTCATAAATCCCTCGTTTGATGTCGGATTGGGTCGATTTTTGGTCATCTGAAAGGTACTTTAGTGCTCTTTCATTCCTGACTAGAATCATCGTATTCGAAGACATTTTGAGCATCCGTAAGTGGGATCGAAATTGTCGGTTATGATTTTTTTCATTCATCTCTTTGTCAAATAGTAACCTTCCTAACTCTCTCTTCCTAACTCTCTCTTCAGTGGTCGAATTTAGGTTATTTTGAGCTCATTGGAAGGGTAACTTGACAAGCTTCTAAATAGGACCAGAATTGGCTCATTTTAGGACCGTTCGAGATCCAAAAAGCACGGTGGAACTCTTCAATCATCATTTTACAACTTGGATTGTTAATCTTTTCAAATCGGGTGATCCAACGAAGGCGCTCATAACTCCCTCATTTGATGTCGGATTTGGTCAATTTTTGGTCATCTGAAAGGTACTTTAGTGCTCTTTCATTCCTGACTAGATTCATCATATTCTAAGGCCATTCGTCCATCCGTAAGTCGGATCGTAGTCGTAGGTCATGAATTTTTTCCTTTATCTCCTTATCGAATAGTAACCTTCTTAACTCTCTCTTCAGTGGTCGAATTTAGATTATTTTGAGGTCATTGGAATGGTAACTTGACAAGCTTCTAAATGCGACCGAAATTGGCTAATTTGGCGACCGTTCGATATCCAAAAAGCAAGTTGGAACTCTTCAATAGTAATTTTGCAATTTGGTTTGTAAATCTTTCCAAATCGCGTGATCTAATGGAGACGCTCATAACTCCCTCGTTTGATGTCGGATTAGGTCGATTTTTGGTAATTTAAAAGGTACTTTAGTGCACTTTTATTCCTGACTAGAATCATCATATTTTGAGACCATTTGGGCATCCGTAAGTGGGATCGCAGTCGTCGGCCATGAATTTTATCCTTCATCTCCTTGTCGAATAGTAACCTTCTTAACTCTCTCTTCAGTGGTCGAATTTAGATTATTTTGAGCTCATTAGATTGGTAACTTGACAAGCTTCTAAATGGGACCGAAAATGGCTAATTTTGGGACCAATCGAGATCCAAAAAGCACGGTGGAACTCTTCAATCGTCATTTTGCAATTTGGATTCTTAATTTTTCCAAATCGGGCGATCTAACGGAGACGCTCATAAATCCCTCGTTTGATGTCGGATTGGGTCGATTTTTGGTCATCTGAAAGGTACTTTAGTGCTCTTTCATTCTTGACTAGAATCATCGTATTCGAAGACATTTTGAGCATCTATAAGTGGGATCGCAATTGTCAATTATGAATTTTTTCCTTCATCTCCTTGTCAAATAGTAACCTTCCTAACTCTCTCTTCAGTGGTCGAATTTAGATTATTTTGAGCTCATTGGAATCGTAACTTGACAAGCTTCTAAATTGGACCAGAATTGGCTAGTTTTGGGACCGTTCGAGATCCAAAAAGCACGGTGGAACTCTTCAATCGTCAGTTAACAATTTGGATTGTTAATCTTTCCAAATCGGGTGATCCAACGGAGACGCTCATAACTCCCTCGTTTGATGTCGGATTGGGTCGATTTTTGGTCATCTGAACGGTACTTTAGTGCTCTTTCATTTCTGACTAGAATCATCATATTCTAAGGCCATTTGTCCATCCGTAAGTCGGATTGCAGTCGTCGGTCATGAATTTTTTCCTTTATCTCCTTATCGAATAGTAACCTTCTTAACTCCCTCTTCAGTGGTCGAATTTAGATTATTTTGAGCTCATTGGAATGGTAACTTGACAAGCTTCTAAATAGTAAAAGAATTGGCTAATTCTAAGACCGTTCGATATCCCAAAAGTGCGTTGGTACTCTTCGATCGTCATTTTGTAATTTGGATTGTTAATCTTTCCAAATCGCACGATCCAACAGAGATGCTCATCACTCCCTCTTTTGACGTCAGATTGGGTTAATTTTTGGTCATCTAAAAGGTACTTTAGTGCTCTTTCATTCTTGACTGGAATCATCATATTATGATACCATTTTAGCATCCGTAAGTGGGATCGCAATCATTGGTTATGAATTTTTTCCTTCATCTCCTTGTCAAATAGTAACCTTCCTAACTCTCTCTTCAGTGGTCGAATTTAGATTCTTTTGAGCTCATTGGAATGGTAACTTGACAAGCTTCCAAATTGGACCAGAATTGGCTAATTTTGGGTCCGTTCGAGATCCAAAAAGCACGGTGGAACTCTTCAATCGTCAGTTAACACTTTGGATTGTTAATCTTTCCAAATCGGGTGATCCAACGGAGACGCTCATAACTCCCTCGTTTGATGTCGGATTGGGTCGATTTTTGGTCATCTGAAAGGTACTTTAGTGCTCTTTCATTCCTGACTAGAATCATCATATTTTAAGGCCATTTGTCCATCCGTAAGTCGGATCGCAGTCGTCGGTCATGAATTTTTTCCTTTATCTCCTTATCGAATAGTAACCTTCTTAACTCCCTCTTCAGTAGTCGAATTTAGATTATTTTGAGGTCATTGGAATGGTAACTTGACAAGCTTCTAAATAGTAAAAGAATTGGCTAATTCTAAGACCATTCGATATCCCAAAAGTGCGTTGGTACTCTTCGATCGTCATTTTGTAATTTGGATTGTTAATCTTTCCAAATCGCACGATCCAACAGAGATGCTCATCACTCCCTCTTTTGACGTCAGATTGGGTTAATTTTTGGTCATCTAAAAGGTACTTTAGTGCTCTTTCATTCTTGACTGGAATCATCATATTATGATAACATTTTGGCATCCATAAGTGGGATCGCAATCATCGGTCATGAATTTTTCCTTCATCTCCTTGTTGAATAGTAACCTTCTTAACTCTCTCTTCAGTGGTTGAATTTAGATTATTTTGAGCTCAATGGACTGTTAACTTGACAAGCTTCTAAATGCGACTGGAATTGGGTAATTTGGAGACCTTTCGATATCGAAAAAGCACGTTGGAACTCTTCAATCGTCCTTTTTTGGTTTCGATTGTTAATCATTCAAAATCAAGTGATCCAACGGTGATGCTCATAACTCCCTCGTTTGATGTCAGGTTGGGTAGATTTTTGATCAACTGAAAGGAACTTTAGTGCTCTTTCATTCCTCACTAGAATCATCATATTCTATGACCATTTGGGCATCCATAAGTGGGATCGCATTCTCCAATCATAAAATTTTTTCTTCATCTCCTTGTCAAGTAGTAACCTTCTTAACTCTCTTCGGTGGTCGAATTTAGATTATTTTGTGCTCATTGGAATGGTAACTTGACAAGCTTCTAAATGGGACCGGAATTGGCTAATTTTGGGATCGTTCGAGATCCAAAAACACGTTGGACCTCTTGAATCGTCATTTTGCAATTCGGATTGTTAATCTTTCCAAATAGCGCGATCCAACTGAGACGCTCATAACTCCCTCGTTTGATGTCGAATTGGGCAATTTTTGGTCTTCTGAAAGGTAACTTAGTGCTCTTTCATTCCTGACTGAAATCATTGTATTCCAAGACCATTTGAGCATCCGTAAGTGGGATCGCAGTCATCGGTCATGAATTTTTTCCTTCATCTCCTTGTCGAATAGTAACCTACTTAACTCTCTATTCATTGGTCGAATTTAGATTATTTTGAGGTCATTGGATTGGTAACTTGACAAGCTTCTAAATGCGACCGGAATTGGCTAATTTTGCAACCGTTCGATATCCAAAATGCAAGTTGGAACTCTCCAATCATCCTTTTCTAATTTGGATTGTTAATCATTCAAAATCGCGTGCTCCAACGGTGACGCTCATAACTCCCTCGTTTGATGTCGGATTTGTAAGATTTTTGGTCACCTGAAAGGTACTCTAGTGCTCTTTCATTCCTCACTGGAATCATCATATTCTGAGAGCATTTGGGCATCCGTAAGTGGGATCGCAGTCGTCGATCATGAAGTTTTTCCTTCATCTCCTTATCGAATAGTAACCTTCTTAACTCTCTCTTCAGTGGTCGAATTTAGATTATTTTGAGCTCATTCGACTGGTAACTTGACAAGCTTCTAAATGCGACCAGAATTAGCTAATTATGAGACCATTCGAAATCCAAAAACCAAGTTGGAACTCTTCAATAGTAATTTTGCAATTTGTATTGTAAATCTTTCCAAATTGTGAGATCCAACGGAGACACTCATAACTCCCTCATTTGAAGTTGGATTGGGTCAATTTTTGGTCATCTGAAAGGTACTTTAGTGCTCTTTCATTCCTTACTAGAATCAACGAATTCTAAGACCATTTGGGCATCCGTAAGTGGGATCGCAGTCGTCGGTCATGAATTTTTTCCTTCATCTCCTTGTCGAATAGTAACCTACTTAACTCTCTCTTCAGTGGTCGAATTTAATTTATTTTGAGGTCATTGGAATGGTAACTTGACAAGCTTCTAAGTGCGACCGGAATTGGGTAATTTTGCGACCGTTCGATATCCAAAAAGCAAGTTGGAACTCTTCAATTGTAATTTTACAATTTGGATTGTAAATCTTTCCAAATCGCGCCATCCAACGTAGACGCACATAACTCCCTCATTTAATGTCGGATTAGGTCGATTTCTGGTCATCTAAAAGGTAATTTAGTGATCTTTTATTCCTGACTGGAATCATCGTATTCTTAGACCATTTGGGCATCCGTAAGTGGGATCGCAGTCGTTGGTCTTGAATTTTATCCTTCATCTCCTTGTCGAATAGTAACCTTCTTAACTCTGTCTTCAGCGGTCGAATTTAGATTATTTTGAGCTCATTGGAATGTTAACTTGACAAGCTTCTAAATGGGACCGGAAGTGGCTAATTTTGAGACCATTCGAGATCCAAAAAGCAAGTTGGAACCCTTCAATAGTAATTTTGCAATTCGGATTGTAAATCTTTCCAAATCACGCTATCCAATGGAGACGCTCATAACTCCGTCGTTTGATGTCGGATTGGGTCAATTTTTTGGTCATCTGAAAGGTACTTTAGTGCTCTTTCATTCCTGTATGGAATCATCGTATTTAGAGACCATTTGGGCATCCATAAGTGGTATCGCAGTCCTCGGTCATGAATTTTTTCCTTCATCTCCTTGTCGAATAGTAACATTCTTTACTCTCTCTTTAGTGTTCAAATTTTGATTATTTTGAGCTCATTAGACTGGTAACTTGGCAAGCTTCTAAATGGGACTGGAATTTGCTAATTTTGAGACTGTTCAAGATGCAACTGAGACGCCCATAACTCCCTCGTTTGATGTTGGGTTGTATCGATTTTTGTTCATCGGAAAGGTACTTTAGTGCTCTTTCATTCCTGACTGGAATCATCATTTTCTAAGACCATTTGCGCATTCATAAGTGGTATCGCAGTCTTCGGTCGTGAATATTTTCCTTCATCTCCTTGTCTAATAGTAACCTTCTTAACTCTCTCTTCAGTGGTCGAATTTAGATTATTTTGAGCTCAATGGAATGGTAACTTGACAAGCTTCTAAATTGGACTAGAATTGGCTAATTTTGGGACCGTTCGAGATCCGAAAAGCACGGTGGAACTCTTCAATCATCATTTAACAATTTGGATTGTTAATCTTTCCAAATCGGGCGATCCAACGGAGACGCTCATAACTCCCTCGTTTGATGTCGGATTGGATCGATTTTTGGTCATCTGAAAGGTACTTTAGTGCGCTTTCATTCCTGACTAGAATCATCGTATTCTAAGACCATTTGTCCATCCGTAAGTGGGATCGCAGTCGTCGGTCATAAATTTTTTCCTTCATCTCCTTGTCAAATTGTAACATTCTTAACTCTCTTCAATGGTCGAATTTAGATTATTTTGAGCTCATTGGAATGGTAACTTGTCAAGCTTCTAAATGGTATCAGAATTGGCTAATTCTAAGACAGTTCGATATCCCAAAAGCGCGTTGGAACTCTTCGATCGTCATTTTAAACTTTGGATTGTTAATCTTTCCAAATCGTACGATCCAATGGAGAAGCTCATAACTACCTCGTTTGATGTCAGATTGGGTCAATTTTTTGTCATCTGAAAGTAACTTTAGTGCTCTTTCATTCTTGACTGGAATCATCATATTATGAGATGATTTTAGCATCCGTAAGTGCGATCGCATTCGTCGGTTATGAAATTTTCCTTCATCACCTTGTCGAATAGTAACCTTCTTTACATTCTCTTCAGTGGTTGAATTTAGATTATTTTGAGCTCATTGGACTGTTAACTTGATAAACTTCTAGATGGGAACGGAATTGGCTAATTTTAGGACTGTTCGAGATCCAAAAAGCACGTTGGAACTCATCAATCGTCATTAGAATGGGACCGGTATTGGCTTATTTTGGGACAGTTCGAGATCCAAAAACACGTTGGAACTCTTCAATCATCATTTTGCAATTTGGATTGTTAATCTTTCCAAATAGCGCAATCCAACGGAGAAGCTTATAAATCCCTCGTGTGATGTCGGATTTGATCAATTTTTGGTCGTCTGAAAGGTACTTTAGTGCACTTTCATTCCTGACTGGAACAATCGTATTCTAAGACCATTTGGGCATTCGTAAGTGGGATCGCAGTCGTCGGTCGTGAATCCTTCATCTCCTTGACGAATAGTAACAACACTCTCTTCAGTGGTCGAATTTAGATTATTTTGAGGTCATTGGAATGGTAACTTGACAAGCTTCTAAATGCGACCGGAATTGGCTAATTTGGCGACCGTTCGATATCCAAAAGCAAGTTGGAACTCTTCAATAGTAATTTTGCAATTTGGTTTGTAAATCTTTCCAAATCGCGTGATCCAATGGAGACGCTCATAACTCCCTCGTTTGATGTCGGATTAGGTCGATTTTTGGTAATTTAAAAGGTACTTTAGTGCACTTTTATTCCTGACTAGAATCATCATATTCTGAGACCATTTGGGCATCCGTAAGTGGGATCGATCGTCGGTCATGAATTTTATCCTTCATCTCCTTGTCGAATAGTAACCTTCTTAACTCTCTCTTCAGTGGTCGAATTTAGATTATTTTGAGCTCATTGGATTGGTAACTTGACAAGCTTCTAAATGGGACCGAAAATGGCTAATTTAGGGACCAATCGAGATCCAAAAAGCACGGTGGAACTCTTCAATCGTCATTTTGCAATTTGGATTCTTAATTTTTCCAAATCGGGCGATCTAACGGAGACGCTCATAAATCCCTCGTTTGATGTCGGATTGGGTTGATTTTTGGTCATCTGAAAGGTACTTTAGTGCTCTTTCATTCCTGACTAGAATCATCGTATTCGAAGACATTTTGAGCATCCGTAAGTGGGATCGAAATTGTCGGTTATGATTTTTCTCATTCATCTCTTTGTCAAATAGTAACCTTCCTAACTCTCTCTTCCTAACTCTCTCTTCAGTGGTCGAATTTAGGTTATTTTGAGCTCATTGGAAGGGTAACTTGACAAGCTTATAAATAGGACCAGAATTGGCTCATTTTAGGACCGTTCGAGATCCAAAAAGCACGGTGGAACTCTTCAATCATCATTTTGCAACTTGGATTGTTAATCTTTTCAAATCGGGTGATCCAACAAAGACGCTCATAACTCCCTCGTTTGATGTCGGATTTGGTCAATTTTTGGTCATCTGAAAGGTACTTTAGTGCTCTTTCATTCCTGAATAGAATCATCATATTCTAAGGCCATTTGTCCATCCATAAGTCGGATCGTAGTCGTAGGTCATGAATTTTTTCCTTTATCTCCTTATCGAATAGTAACCTTCTTAACTCTCTCTTCAGTGATCGAATTTAGATTATTTTGAGGTCATTGGAATGGTAACTTGACAAGCTTCTAAATGCGATCGAAATTGGCTAATTTGGCGACCGTTCGATATCCAAAAAGCAAGTTGGAACTCTTCAATAGTAATTTTGCAATTTGGATTGTAAATCTTTCCAAATCGCGTGATCCAATGGAGACGCTCATAACTCCCTCCTTTGATGTCGGATTAGGTCGATTTTTGGTAATTTAAAAGGTACTTTAGTACACTTTTATTCCTGACTAGAATCATCATATTTTGAGACCATTTGGGCATCCGTAAGTGGGATCACAGTCGTCGGTCATGAATTTTATCCTACATCTCCTTGTCGAATAGTAACCTTCTTAACTCTCTCTTCAGTGGTCGAATTTAGATTATTTTGAGTTCATTGGAATGGTAACTTGACAAGCTTCTAAATGGGACCGAAAATGGCTAATTTTGGGACCAATCGAGATCCAAAAAGCACGGTGGAACTCTTCAATCGTCATTTTGCAATTTGGATTCTTAATTTTTCCAAATCGGGCGATCTAACGGAGACGCTCATAAATCCCTCGTTTGATGTCGGATTGGGTCGATTTTTGGTCATTTGAAAGGTACTTTAGTGCTCTTTCATTCTTGACTAGAATCATCGTATTCGAAGACATTCTGAGCATCTATAAGTGGGATCGTAATTGTCAGTTATGAATTTTTTCCTTCATCTCCTTGTCAAATAGTAACCTTCCTAACTCTCTCTTCAGTGGTCGAATTTAGATTATTTTGAGCTCATTGGAATGGTAACTTGACAAGCTTCTAAATTGGACCAGAATTGGCTAATTTTGGGACCGTTCGAGATCCAAAAAGCACGGTGGAACTCTTCAATCATCAGTTAACAATTTGGATTGTTAATCTTTCCAAATCGGGTGATCCAACGGAGACGCTCATAACTCCATCGTTTGATGTCGGATTGGGTCGATTTTTGGTCATCTGAAAGGTACTTTAGTGCTCTTTCATTCCTGACTAGAATCATCATATTCTAAGGCCATTTGTCCATTCGTAAGTCGGATCGCAGTCGTCGGTCATGAATTTTTTCCTTTATCTCCTTATCGAATAGTAACCTTCTTAACTCCCTCTTCAGTGGTCGAATTTAGATTATTTTGAGCTCATTGGAATGGTAACTTGACAAGCTTCTAAATAGTAAAAGAATTGGCTAATTCTAAGACCGTTCGATATCCCAAAAGTGTGTTGGTACTCTTCGATCGTCATTTTGTAATTTGGATTGTTAATCTTTCCAAATCGCACGATCCAACAGAGATGCTCATCACTCCCTCTTTTGACGTCAGATTGGGTTAATTTTTGGTCATCTAAAAGGTACTTTAGTGCTCTTTCATTCTTGACTGGAATTATCATATTATGATACCATTTTGGCATCCATAAGTGGGATCGCAATCATCGGTCATGAATTTTTCCTTCATCTCTTTGTCGAATAGTAACCTTCTTAACTCTCTCTTCAGTGGTCGAATTTAGATTATTTTGAGCTCATTGGATTGTTAACTTGACAAGCTTCTAAATGCGACCAGAATTAGGTAATTTAGAGACCGTTCGATATCGAAAAAGCATGTTGGAACTCTTCAATCGTCCTTTTTTGGTTTCGATTGTTAATCATTCAAAATCAAGTGATCCAACGGTAATGCTCATAACTCCCTCGTTTGATGTCAGGTTGGGTAGATTTTTGATCAACTGAAAGGAACTTTAGTGCTCTTTCATTCCTCACTAGAATCATCATATTCTAAGACCATTTGGGCATCCATAAGTGGGATCGCATTCTCCAATCATAAAATTTTTTCTTCATCTCCTTGTCAAGAAGTAACCTTCTTAACTCTCTTCGGTGGTCGAATTTAGATTATTTTTTGCTCATTGGAATGGTAACTTGACAAGCTTCTAAATGGGACCGGAATTGGCTAATTTTGGGATCGTTCGAGATCCAAAAACACGTTGGACCTCTTCAATCGTCATTTTGCAATTCGGATTGTTAATCTTTCCAAATAGCGCGATCCAACTGAGACGCTCATAACTCCCTCGTTTGATGTCGAATTGGGCAATTTTTGGTCTTCTGAAAGGTAACTTAGTGCTCTTTCATTCTGACCAAATCATTGTATTCGAGACCATTTGAGCATCCGTAAGTGGGATCGCAGTCATCGGTCATGAATTTTTTCCTTCATCTCCTTGTCGAATAGTAACCTACTTAACTCTCTATTCAGTGGTCGAATTTAGATTATTTTGAGGTCATTGGATTGGTAACTTGACAAGCTTCTAAATGCGACCGAAATTGGCTAATTTTGCAACCGTTCGATATCCAAAATGCAAGTTGGAACTCTCCAATCGTCCTTTTCTAATTTGGATTGTTAATCATTCAAAATCGCGTGCTCCAACGGTGACGCTCATAACTCCCTCGTTTGATGTCGGATTTGTAAGATTTTTGGTCACCTGAAAGGTACTCTAGTGCTCTTTCATTCCTCACTGGAATCATCGTATTCTGAGAGCATTTGGGCATTCGTAAGTGGGATTGCAGTCGTCGATCATGAAGTTTTTTCTTCATCTCCTTATCGAATAGTAACCTTCTTAACTCTCTCTTCAGTGGTCGAATTTAGATTATTTTGAGCTCATTCGACTGGTAACTTGACAAGCTTCTAAATGCGACCAGAATTAGCTAATTTTGAGACCGTTCGAAATCCAAAAAGCAAGTTGGAACTCTTCAATAGTAGTTTCGCAATTTGGATTGTAAATCTTTCTAAATCGCGCGATCCAACGGAGACGCTCATAACTCCCTCGTTTGATGTAGGATTAGGTCGATTTCTGGTCATCTAAAAGGTAATTTAGTGATCTTTTATTCCTGACTGGAATCATCGTATTCTGAGACCATTTGGGCATCCGTAAGTGGGATCGCAGTCGTTGGTCATGAATTTTATCCTTCATCTCCTTGTCGAATAGTAACCTTCTTAACTCTGTCTTCAGCGGTCGAATTTAGATTATTTTGAGCTCATTGGAATGTTAACTTGACAAGCTTCTAAATGGGACAGGAATTGGCTAATTTTGGGACCAACGGTGGAACTCTTCAATCGTCGTTTTGCAATTTGGATTCTTAATCTTTCCAAATCGGGTGATCCAACGGAGATGCTCATAACTCCCTCGTTTGATGTCGGATTGGGTCGATTTCTGGTCATCTAAAAGGTAATTTAGTGCGCTTTTATTCCTAACTAGAATCATCGTATTCTGAGACCATTTGGGCATCCGTAAGTGGGATCGCAGTCGCTGGTCATGAATTTTATCCTTCAACTCCTTGTCGAATAGTAACCTTCTTAATTCTCTCTTCAGTGGTCGAATTTAGATTATTTTGAGCTCATTGGAATGTTAACTTGACAAGCTTCTAAATGGGACCGGAAGTGGCTAATTTTGAGACCATTCGAGATCCAAAAAGCAAGTTGGAACTCTTCAATAGTAATTTTGCAATTCGGATTGTAAATCTTTCCAAATCGCGCTATCCAATGGAGACGCTCATAACTCCGTCGTTTGATGTCGGATTGGGTCAATTTTTGGTCATCTGAAAGGTACTTTAGTGCTCTTTCATTCCTGAATGGAATCATCGTATTTAGAGACCATTTGGGCATCCATAAGTGGTATCGCAGTCGTCGGTCATGAATTTTTTCCTTCATCTCCTTGTCGAATAGTAACATTCTTAACTCTCTCTTCAGTGTTCAAATTTTGATTATTTTGAGCTCATTAGACTGGTAACTTGGCAAGCTTCTAAATGGGACCTTAATTGGCTAATTTTGAGACTGTTCAAGATGCAACCGAGACGCTCATAACTCCCTCGTTTGATGTTGGATTGTATCGATTTTTGTTCGTCGAAAAGGTACTTTAGTGCTCTTTCATTCCTGACTGGAATCATCATTTTCTAAGACCATTTGCGCATTCGTAAGTGGTATCGCAGTTTTCGGTCGTGAATATTTTCCTTCATCTCCTTGTCTAATAGTAACCTTCTTAACTCTCTCTTCAGTGGTCGAATTTAGATTATTTTGAGCTCATTGGAATGGTAACTTGACAAGCTTCTAAATTGGACTAGAATTGGCTAATTTTGGGACCGTTCGAGATCCAAAAAGCATGGTGGAACTCTTCAATCATCATTTAACAATTTGGATTGTTAATCTTTCCAAATCGGGCGATCCAACGGAGACGCTCATAACTCCCTCGTTTGATGTCGGATTGGATCGATTTTTGGTCATCTGAAAGGTACTTTAGTGCGCTTTCATTCCTGACTAGAATCATCGTATTCTAAGACCATTTGTCCATCCATAAGTGGGATCGCAGTCGTCGGTCATAAATTTTTTCCTTCATCTCCTTGTCAAATTGTAACATTCTTAACTCTCTTCAATGGTCGAATTTAGATTATTTTGAGCTCATTGGAATGGTAACTTGTCAAGCTTCTAAATGGTATCAGAATTGGCTAATTCTAAGACAGTTCGATATCCCAAAAGCGCGTTGGAACTCTTCGATCGTCATTTTAAACTTTGGATTGTTAATCTTTCCAAATCGTACGATCCAATGGAGACGCTCATAACTACCTCGTTTGATGTCAGATTGGGTCAATTTTTTGTCATCTGAAAGTAACTTTAGTGCTCTTTCATTCTTGACTGGAATCATCATATTATGAGATGATTTTAGCATCCGTAAGTGCGATCGCATTCGTCGGTCATGAAATTTTCCTTCATCACCTTGTCGAATAGTAACCTTCTTTACATTCTCTTCAGTGGTCGAATTTAGATTATTTTGAGCTCATTGGACTGTTAACTTGACAAACTTCTAAATGGGAACGGAATTGGCTAATTTTGGGACTGTTCGAGATCCAAAAAGCACGTTGGAACTCATCAATCGTCATTGGAATGGGACCGGTATTGGCTTATTTTGGGACAGTTTGAAATCCAAAAACACGTTGGAACTCTTCAATCATCATTTTGCAATTTGGATTGTTAATCTTTCCAAATAGCGCGATCCAACGGAGACGCTTATAACTCCCTCGTTTGATGTCGGATTTGATCAATTTTTGGTCGTCTGAAAGGTACTTTAGTGCACTTTCATTCCTGACTGGAACAATCGTATTCTAAGACCATTTGGGCATTCATAAGTGGGATCGCAGTCGTCGGTCGTGAATATTATCCTTCATCTCCTTGACGAATAGTAACAACTCTCTCTTCAGTGGTCGAATTTAGATTATTTTGAGGTCATTGGAATGGTAACTTGACAAGCTTCTAAATGCGACCGGAATTGGCTAATTTGGCGACCGTTCGATATCCAAAAAGCAAGTTGGAACTCTTCAATAGTAATTTTGCAATTTGGTTTGTAAATCTTTCTAAATCGCGTGATCCAATGGAGACGCTCATAATCCCTCGTTTGATGTCGGATTAGGTCGATTTTTGGTAATTTAAAAGGTACTTTAGTGCACTTTTATTCCTGACTAGAATCATCATATTTTGAGACCATTTGGGCATCCGTAAGTGGGATCGCAGTCGTCGGTCATGAATTTTATCCTTCATCTCCTTGTCGAATAGTAACCTTCTTAACTCTCTCTTCAGTGGTCGAATTTAGATTATTTTGAGCTCATTGGATTGGTAACTTGACAAGCTTCTAAATGGGACCGAAAATGACTAATTTTGGGACCAATCGAGATCCAAAAAGCACGGTGGAACTCTTCAATCGTCATTTTGCAATTTGGATTCTTAATTTTTCCAAATCGGGCGATCTACCGGAGACGCTCATAAATCCCTCGTTTGATGTCGGATTGGGTCGATTTTTGGTCATCTCAAAGGTACTTTAGTGCTCTTTCATTCTAGACTAGAATCATCGTATTCGAAGACATTTTGAGCACCTATAGTGGGATCGCAATTGTCAGTTATGAATTTTTTCCTTCATCTCCTTGTCAAATAGTAACCTTCCTAACTCTCTCTTCAGTGGTCGAATTTAGATTATTTTGAGCTCATTGGAATGGTAACTTGACAAGCTTCTAAATTGGACCAGAATTGGCTAATTTTGGGACCGTTCGAGATCCAAAAAGCATGGTGGAACTCTTCAATCATCAGTTAACAATTTGGATTGTTAATCTTTCCAAATCGGGTGATCCAACGGCGACGCTCATAACTCCCTTGTTTGATTTCGGATTGGGTCGATTTTTGGTCATCTGAAAGGTACTTTAGTGCTCTTTCATTCCTGACTAGAATCATCATATTCTAAGGCCATTTGTCCATCCGTAAGTCGGATCGCAGTCGTCGGTCATTAATTTTTTCCTTTATCTCCTTATCGAATAGTAACCTTCTTAACTCCCTCTTCAGTGGTCGAATTTAAATTATTTTGAGCTCATTGGAATGGTAACTTGACAAGCTGCTAAATAGTAAAAGAATTGGCTAATTCTAAGACCGTTCGATATCCCAAAAGTGCGTTGGTACTCTTCGATCGTCATTTTGTAATTTGGATTGTTAATCTTTCCAAATCGCACGATCCAACAGAGATGCTCATCACTCCCTCTTTTGACGTCAGATTGGGTTAATTTTTGGTCATCTAAAAGGTACTTTAGTGCTCTTTCATTCTTGACTGGAATCATCATATTATGATACCATTTTGGCATCCGTAAGTGGGATCGCAATCATCGGTCATGAATTTTTCCTTCATCTCTTTGTCGAATAGTAACCTTCTTAACTCTCTCTTCAGTGGTCGAATTTAGATTATTTTGAGCTCATTGGATTGTTAACTTGACAAGCTTCTAAATGCGACCAGAATTAGGTAATTTAGAGACCGTTCGATATCGAAAAAGCATGTTGGAACTCTTCAATCGTCCTTTTTTGGTTTCGATTGTTAATCATTCAAAATCAAGTGATCCAACGGTAATGCTCATAACTCCCTCGTTTGATGTCAGGTTGGGTAGATTTTTGATCAACTGAAAGGTACTTTAGTGCTCTTTCATTCCTCACTAGAATCATCATATTCTAAGACCATTTGGGCATCCATAAGTGGGATCGCATTCTCCAGTCATAAAATTTTTCTTCATCTCCTTGTCAAGTAGTAACCTTCTTAACTCTCTTCGGTGGTCGAATTTAGATTATTTTGTGCTCATTGGAATGGTAACTTGACAAGCTTCTAAATGGGACAGGAATTGGCTAATTTTGGGATCGTTCGAGATCCAAAAACACGTTGGAACTCTTCAATCGTCATTTTGCAATTCGGATTGTTAATCTTTCCAAATAGCGAGATCCAACTGAGACGCTCATAACTCCCTCGTTTGATGTCGGATTGGGCAATTTTTGGTCTTCTGAAAGGTAACTTAGTGCTCTTTCATTCCTGACTGAAATCATTGTTTTTCAAGACCATTTGAGCATCCGTAAGTGGGATCGCAGTCATCGGTCATGAATTTTTTCCTTCATCTCCTTGTCGAATAGTAACCTACTTAACTCTCTATTCAGTGGTCGAATTTAGATTATTTTGAGGTCATTGGATTGGTAACTTGACAAGCTTCTAAATGCGACCGGAATTGGCTAATTTTGCAACCGTTCGATATCCAAAATGCAAGTTGGAACTCTCCAATCGTCCTTTTCTAATTTGGATTGTTAATCATTCAAAATCGCGTGCTCCAACGGTGACGCTCATAACTCCCTCGTTTGATGTCGGATTTGGAAGATTTTTGGTCACCTGAAAGGTACTCTAGTGCTCTTTCATTCCTCACTGGAATCATCGTATTCTGAGAGCATTTGGGCATCCGTAAGTGGGATCGCAGTCGTCGATCATGAAGTTTTTCCTTCATCTCCTTATCAAATAGTAACCTTCTTAACTCTCTCTTCAGTGGTCGAATTTAGATTATTTTGAGCTCATTCGACTGGTAACTTGACAAGCTTCTAAATGCGACCAGAATTAGCTAATTATGAGACCATTCGAAATCCAAAAACCAAGTTGGAACTCTTCAATAGTAATTTTGCAATTTGTATTGTAAATCTTTCCAAATTGCGTGATCCAACGGAGACACTCATAACTCCCTCATTTGATGTTGGATTGGGTCAATTTTTGGTCATCTGAAAGGTACTTTAGTGCTCTTTCATTCCTTACTGGAATCATCGAATTCTGAGACCATTTGGGCATCCGTAAGTGGGATCGCAGTCGTCGGTCATGAATTTTTTCCTTCATCTCCTTGTCGAATAGTAACCTACTTAACTCTCTCTTCAGTGGTCGAATTTGATTTATTTTGAGGTCATTGGAATGGTAACTTGACAAGCTTCTAAGTGCGACCGGAATTGGGTAATTTTGCGACCGTTCGATATCCAAAAAGCAAGTTGGAACTCTTCAATTTTTATTTTACAATCTGGATTGTAAATCTTTCCAAATCGCGCCATCCAACGTAGACGCACATAACTCCCTCATTTGATGTCGGATTAGGTCAATTTCTGGTCATCTAAAAGGTAATTTAGTGCTCTTTTATTCCTGACTAGAATCATCATATTCTGAGATCATTTGGGCATCCGTAAGTGGGATCGCAGTCGTCGGTCATGAATTTTCTCCTTCATCTCCTTGTCAAATAGTAACCTTCTTAACTCTCTCTTCAGTGGTCGAATTTAGATTATTTTGAGCTCATTGGAATGGTAACTTGAAAAGCTTCTAAATGGTACCAGAATTGGCTAATTTTGATACCGCTCGATATCCCAAAAGCGCGTTGGAACTCTTCGATCGTCATTTTGAAATTTGGATTGTTAATCTTTCCAAATCGTACGATCCAACGAAGACGCTCATAACTCCTTTGTTTGATGTCAGATTGGGTCAATTTTTTGTCACCTGAAAGTACTTTAGGGCTCTTTCATTCCTGACTGGAATCATCATATTATGAGACCATTTTAGCATCCGTAAGTGCAATCGCAGTCATCGGTCATGAATTTTTCCTTCATCGCCTTGTCGAAATGTAACCTTCTCTACTCAATCTTCAGTGGTCAAATTTAGATTATTTTGAGCTCATTGGAATGGTAACTTGACAAACTTCTCAATGCAACTAGAATTGGCTAATTTTGAGACCGTTCGAAATCCAAAAAGCAAGTTGGAACTCTTCAATAGTAGTTTTGCAATTTGGATTGTAAATCTTTCCAAATCGCGCGATCCAACGGAGACGCTCATAACTCCCTCGTTTGATGTCGGATTAGGTCGATTTCTGGTCATCTAAAAGGTAATTTAGTGATCTTTTATTTCTGACTGGAATCATCGTATTCTAAGACCATTTGGGCATCCGTAAGTGGGATCGCAGTCGTTGGTCATGAATTTTATCCTTCATCTCCTTGTCGAATAGTAACCTTCTTAACTCTTCTTCAATGTCAATTTAGATTATTTTGAGCTTATTGGAATGTTAACTTGACAAGCTTCTAAATGGGACAGGAATTGGCTAATTTTGGGACCATTCGAGATCCTAAAAGTACGGTGGAACTCTTCAATCGTCGTTTTGCAATTTGGATTCTTAATCTTTCCAAATCGGGTGATCCAACGGAGATGCCCATAACTCCCTCGTTTGATGTCGGATTGGGTCGATTTCTGGTCATCTAAAAGGTAATTTAGTGCGCTTTTATTCCTGACTAGAATCATCGTATTCTGAGACCATTTGGGCATCCGTAAGTGGGATCGCAGTCGCTGGTCATGAATTTTATCCTTCAACTCCTTGTCGAATAGTAACCTTCTTAATTCTCTCTTCAGTGGTCGAATTTAGATTATTTTGAGCTCATTGGAATGTTAACTTAACAAGCTTCTAAATGGGACCGGAAGTGGCTAATTTTGAGACCATTCGAGATCCAAAAAGCAAGTTGGAACTCTTCAATAGTAATTTTGTAATTCGGATTGTAAATCTTTCCAAATCGCGCTATCCAATGGAGACGCTCATAACTCCGTCGTTTGATGTCGGATTGGGTCAATTTTTGGTCATCTGAAAGGTACTTTAGTGCTCTTTCATTCCTGAATGGAATCATCGTATTTAGAGACCATTTGGGCATTCATAAGTGGTATCCCAGTCCTCGGTCATGAATTTTTTCCTTCATCTCCGTGTCGAATGGTAACATTCTTAACTCTCCCTTTAGTGATCAAATTTTGATTATTTTGAGCTCATTAGACTGGTAACTTGGCAAGCTTCTAAATGGGACCGGAATTGGCTAATTTTGAGACTGTTCAAGATGCAACCGAGACGCTCATAACTCCCTCGTTTGATGTTGGATTGTATCGATTTTTGTTCGTCGAAAAGATACTTTAATGCTCTTTCATTCCTGACTGGAATCATCATTTTCTAAGACCATTTGCGCATTCGTAAGTGGTATCGCAGTTTTCGGTCATGAATATTTTCCTTCATCTCCTTGTCTAATAGTAACCTTCTTAACTCTCTCTTCAGTGGTCGAATTTAGATTATTTTGAGCTCATTGGAATGGTAACTTGACAAGCTTCTAAATTGGAACTCTTCTAAGACAGTTCGATATCCTAAAAGTGCATTGGAACTCTTCGATCGTCATTTTATACTTTGGATTGTTAATCTTTCCAAATCGTACGATCCAACGGAGACGCTCATAACTACCTCGTTTGATGTCAGATTGGGTTAATTTTTTGTCATCTGAAAGTAACTTTAGTGCTCTTTCATTCTTGACTGGAATCATCATATTATGAGATGATTTTAGCATCCGTAAGTGCGATCGCATTCGTCGGTCATGAAATTTTCCTTCATCACCTTGTCGAATAGTAACCTGCTTTACATTCTCTTCAGTGGTCGAATTTAGATTATTTTGAGCTCATTGGACTGTTAACTTGACAAACTTCTAAATGGGAACGGAATTGGCTAATTTTGGGACTGTTCGAGATCCAAAAAGCACGTTGGAACTCATCAATCCTCATTGGAATGGGACCGGTATTGGCTTATTTTGGGACAGTTCGAGATCCAAAAACACGTTGGAACTCTTCAATCATCATTTTGCAATTTGGATTGTTAATCTTTCCAAATAGCGCGATCCAATGGAGACGCTTATAACTCCCTCGTTTGATGTCGGATTTGATCAATTTTTGGTCGTCTGAAAGGTACTTTAGTGCACTTTCATTCCTAACTGGAACAATCGTATTCTAAGACCATTTGGGCATTCGTAAGTGGGATCGTAGTCGTCGGTTGTGAATATTATCCTTCATCTCCTTGAAGAATAGTAACAACTCTCTCTTCAATGGTCGAATTTAGATTATTTTTAGGTCATTGGATTGGTAACTTGACAAGCTTCTAAATGCGACCGAAATTGGCTAATTTTGCAACCATTCGATATCCAAAATGCAAGTTGGAACTCTCCAATCGTCCTTTTCTAATTTGGATTGTTAATCATTCAAAATCGCGTGCTCCAACGGTGACGCTCATAACTCCCTCGTTTGATGTCAGATTAGGTCGATTTCTGGTCATCTAAAAGGTAATTTAGTGATCTTTTATTTCTGACTGGAATCATCGTATTCTGAGACCATTTGTGCATCCGTAAATGGGATCGCAGTCGTTGGTCATGAATTTTATCCTTCATCTCCTTGTCGAATAGTAACCTTCTTAACTCTGTCTTTAGCGGTCGAATTTAGATTATTTTGAGCTCATTGGAATGTTAACTTGACAAGCTTCTAAATGGGAGAGGAATTGGCTAATTTTGGGACCATTCGAGATCCTAAAAGTACGGTGGAACTCTTCAATCGTCGTTTTACAATTTGGATTCTTAATCTTTCCAAATCGGGTGATCCAATGGAGATGCTCATAACTCCCTCGTTTGATGTCGGATTGGGTTGATTTCTGGTCATCTAAAAGGTAATTTAGTGCGCTTTTATTCCTGACTAGAATCATCGTATTCTGAGACCATTTGGGCATCTGTAAGTGGGATCGCAGTCGCTGGTCATGAATTTTATCCTTCAACTCCTTGTCGAATAGTAACCTTCTTAATTCTCTCTTCAGTGGTCGAATTTAGATTATTTTGAGCTCATTGGAATGGTAACTTGACAAGCTTCTAAATTGGACTAGAATTGGCTAATTTTGGGACCGTTCGAGATCCGAAAAGCACGGTGGAACTCTTCAATCGTCATTTAGCAATTTGGATTGTTAATCTTTCTAAATCGGGCGATCCAACGGAGACGCTCATAACTCCCTCGTTTGATGTCGGATTGGATCGATTTTTGGTCATTTGAAAGGTACTTTAGTGCGCTTTCATTCCTGACTAGAATCATCGTATTCTAAGACAGTTGTCTATCCGTAAGTGGGATCGCAGTCGTCAGTCATAAATTTTTTCCTTCATCTCCTTGTCAAATTGTAACATTCCTAACTCTCTTCAATGGTCGAATTTAGATTATTTTGAGCTCATTGGAATGGTAACTTATCAAGCTTCTAAATGGTACCAGAATTGGCTAATTCTAAGACAGTTCGATATCCCAAAAGTGCGTTGGAACTCTTCGATCGTCATTTTAAACTTTGGATTGTTAATCTTTCCAAATCGTACGATCCAACGGAGACGCTCATAACTACCTCGTTTGATGTCAGATTGGGTCAATTTTTTGTCATCTGAAAGTAACTTTAGTGCTCTTTCATTCTTGACTAGAATCATCATATTATGAGATGATTTTAGCATCCGTAAGTGTGATCGCATTCGTCGGTCATGAAATTTTCCTTCATCACCTTGTCGAATAGTAACCTTCTTTACATTCTCTTCAGTGGTCGAATTTAGATTATTTTGAGCCCATTGGACTGTTAACTTGACAAACTTCTAAATGGGAATGGAATTGGCTAATTTTGGGACTGTTCGAGATCCAAAAAGCACGTTGGAACTCATCAATCGTCATTGGAATGGGACCGGTATTGGCTTATTTTGGGACAGTTCGAGATCCAAAAACACGTTGGAACTCTTCAATCATCATTTTGCAATTTGGATTGTTAATCTTTCCAAATAGCACGATCCAATGGAGACGCTTATAACTCCCTCGTTTGATGTCGGATTTGATCAATTTTTGGTCGTCTGAAAGGTACTTTAGTGCACTTTCATTCCTGACTGGAACAATCGTATTCTAAGACCATTTGGGCATTCGTAAGTGGGATCGCAGTCCTCGGTTGTGAATATTATCCTTCATCTCCTTGAAGAATAGTAACAACTCTCTCTTCAGTGGTCGAATTTAGATTATTTTGAGGTCATTGGAATGGTAACTTGACAAGCTTCTAAATGCGATCGGAATTAGCTAATTTGGCGACCGTTCGATATCCAAAAAGCAAGTTGGAACTCTTCAATAGTAATTTTGCAATTTGGTTTGTAAATCTTTCCAAATCGCGTGATCCAATGGAGACGCTCATAACTCCCTCATTTGATGTCGGATTAGGTCGTTTTTTTGTAATTTAAAAGGTACTTTAGTGCACTTTTATTCCTGACTAGAATCATCATATTCTGAGACCATTTGGGCATCCGTAAGTGGGATCGCAGTCGTCGGTCATGAATTTTATCCTTCATCTCCTTGTCGAATAGTAACCTTCTTAACTCTCTCTTCAGTGGTCGAATTTAGATTATTTTGAGCTCATTGGATTGGTAACTTGACAAGCTTCTAAATGGGACCGAAAATGGCTATTTTTGGGACCAATCGAGATCCAAAAAGCACGGTGGAACTCTTCAATCGTCATTTTGCAATTTGGATTCTTAATTTTTCCAAATCGGGCGATCTAACGGAGACGCTCATAAATCCCTCGTTTGATGTCGGATTGGGTCGATTTTTGGTCATCTGAAAGGTACTTTAGTGCTCTTTCATTCCTGACTAGAATCATCGTATTCGAAGACATTTTGAGCATCCGTAAGTGGGATCGAAATTGTCGGTTATGATTTTTTTCATTCATCTCTTTGTCAAATAGTAACCTTCCTAACTCTCTCTTCAGTGGTCGAATTTAGGTTATTTTGAGCTCATTGGAAGGGTAACTTGACAAGCTTCTAAATAGGACCAGAATTGGCTAATTTTAGGACCGTTCGAGATCCAAAAAGCACGGTGGAACTCTTCAATCATCATTTTGTAACTTGGATTTTTAATCTTTTCAAATCGGGTGATCCAACGAAGACGCTCATAACTCCCTCGTTTGATGTCAGATTTGGTCAATTTTTGGTCATCTAAAAGGTACTTTAGTGCTCTTTCATTCCTGACTAGAATCATCGTATTCTAAGGCCATTTGTCCATCCGTAAGTTGGATCGTAGTCGTAGGTCATGAATTTTTTCCTTTATCTCCTTATCGAATAGTAACCTTCTTAACTCTCTCTTCAGTGGTCGAATTTAGATTATTTTGAGGTCATTGGAATGGTAACTTGACAAGCTTCTAAATGCGACCGGAATTGGCTAATTTGGCGACCGTTCGATATCCAAAAAGCAAGTTGGAACTCTTCAATAGTAATTTTGCAATTTGGATTGTAAATCTTTCCAAATCGCGTGATCCAATGGAGACGCTCATAACTCCCTCGTTTGATGTCGGATTAGGTCGATTTTTGGTAATTTAAAAGGTACTTTAGTGCACTTTTATTCCTGACTAGAATCATCATATTTTGAGACCAATTGGGCATCCGTAAGTGGGATCGCAGTCATCGGTCATGAATTTTATCCTTCATCTCCTTGTCAAATAGTAACCTTCTTAACTCTCTCTTCAGTGGTCGAATTTAGATTATTTTGAGCTCATTGGATTGGTAACTTGACAAGCTTCTAAATGGGACCGAAAATGGCTAATTTTGGGACCAATCGAGATCCAAAAAGCACGGTGGAACTCTTCAATCGTCATTTTGCAATTTGGATTCTTAATTTTTCCAAATCGGGCGATCTAACGGAGACGCTCATAAATCCCTTGTTTGATGTCGTATTGGGTCAATTTTTGGTCATCTCAAAGGTACTTTAGTGCTCTTTCATTCTTGACTAGAATCATCGTATTCGAAGACATTTTGAGCATCTATAAGTGGGATCGCAAGTGTCAGTTATGAATTTTTTCCTTCATCTCCTTGTCAAATAGTAACCTTCCTAACTCTCTCTTCAGTGGTCGAATTTAGATTATTTTGAGCTCATTGGAATGGTAACTTGACAAGCTTCTAAATTGGACCAGAATTGGCTAATTTTGGGTCCGTTCGAGATCCAAAAAGCACGATGGAACTCTTCAATCGTCAGGTAACAATTTGGATTGTTAATCTTTCCAAATCGGGTGATCCAACAGAGACGCTCATAACTCCCTCGTTTGATGTCGGATTGGGTCGATTTTTGGTCATCTGAAAGGTACTTTACTGCTCTTTCATTCCTGACTAGAATCATCATATTCTAAGGCCATTTGTCCATCCGTAAGTCGGATCGCAGTCGTCGGTCATGAATTTTTTCCTTTATCTCCTTATGGAATAGTAACCTTCTTAACTCCCTCTTCAGTGGTCGAATTTAGATTATTTTGAGCTCATTGGAATGGTAACTTGACAAGCTTCTAAATAGTAAAAGAATTGGCTAATTCTAAGACCGTTCGATATCCCAAAAGTGCGTTGGTACTCTTCGATCGTCATTTTGTAATTTGGATTGTTAATCTTTCCAAATCGCACGATCCAACAGAGATGCTCATCACTCCCTCTTTTGACGTCAGATTGGGTTAATTTTTGGTCATCTAAAAGGTACTTTAGTGCTCTTTCATTCTTGACTGGAATCATCATATTATGATACCATTTTGGCATCCGTAAGTGGGATCGCAATCATCGGTCATGAATTTTTCCTTCATCTCTTTGTCGAATAGTAACCTTCTTAACTCTCTCTTCAGTGGTCGAATTTAGATTATTTTGAGCTCATTGGATTGTTAACTTGACAAGCTTCTAAATGCGACCAGAATTAGGTAATTTAGAGACCGTTCGATTTCGAAAAAGCATGTTGGAACTCTTAATCATCCTTTTTTGGTTTCGATTGTTAATCATTCAAAATCAAGTGATCCAACGGTAATGCTCATAACTCCCTCGTTTGATGTCAGGTTGGGTAGATTTTTGATCAACTGAAAGGTACTTTAGTGCTCTTTCATTCCTCACTAGAATCATCATATTCTAAGACCATTTGGGCATCCATAAGTGGGATCGCATTCTCCAGTCATAAAATTTTTTCTTCATCTCCTTGTCAAGTAGTAACCTTCTTAACTCTCTTCGGTGGTCGAATTTAGATTATTTTATGCTCATTGGAATGGTAACTTGACAAGCTTCTAAATGGGACTGAAATTGGCTAATTTTGGGATCGTTCGAGATCCAAAAACACGTTGGAACTCTTCAATCGTCATTTTGCAATTCGGATTGTTAATCTTTCCAAATAGCGCGATCCAACTAAGACACTCATAACTCCCTCGTTTGATGTCGGATTGGGCAATTTTTGTTAATCTTTCCAAATAGTGCTCTTTCATTCCTCACTGGAATCATCGTATTCTGAGAGCATTTGGGCATCCGTAAGTGGGATCGCAGTCGTCGATCATGAAGTTTTTCCTTCATCTCCTTATCGAATAGTAACCTTCTTAACTCTCTCTTCAGTGGTCGAATTTAGATTATTTTGAGCTCATTCGACTGGTAACTTGACAAGCTTCTAAATGCGACCAGAATTAGCTAATTATGAGACCATTCGAAATCCAAAAACCAAGTTGGAACTCTTCAATAGTAATTTTGCAATTTGTATTGTAAATCTTTCCAAATTGCGTGATCCAACGGAGACACTCATAACTCCCTCATTTGAAGTTGGATTGGGTCAATTTTTGGTAATCTGAAAGGTACTTTAGTGCTCTTTCATTCCTTTGTGGAAGCGTCGTATCCGAGACCATTTGTTCATCCGTAAGTGGGATCGCAGTCCTTGGTCATGAATGTTTCTGTCATCTCCTTGTCCAATAGTAACCCTCATAACTCACTCTTCAGAGGTTGAATTTGATTTATTTTGAGGTCATTGGAATGGTAACTTGACAAGCTTCTAAGTGCGACCCAGAATTGGGTAATTTTGCGACCGTTCGAAATCCAAAAAGCAAGTTGGAACTCTTCAATTGTAAATTTACAATTTGGATTGTAAATCTTTCCAAATCGAGCCATCCAACGTAGACGCACATAACTCCCTCATTTGATGTCGGATTAGGTCAATTTCTGGTCATCTAAAAGGTTTAGTGCTCTTTTATTCTTGACTGGAATCATCGTATTCTGAGACCATTTGGGCATCCGTAAGTGGGATCGCAGTTGTCGGTCATGAATTTTTTCCTTCATCTCCTTGTCGAATAGTAACCTTCTTAACTCTCTCTTCAGTGGTCGAATTTAGATTATTTTGAGCTCATTAGAATGGTAACTTGACAAGCTTCTAAATGGTACCAGAATATGCTAATTCTGATACTGTTCGATACCCCAAAAGTGCGTTGGAACTCTTCAATCGTCATTTTGAAAATTAGATTGTTAATCTTTCCAAATCTCATGATCCAACGGAGACGCTCATAACTCCCTCGTTTGATGTCGGATTGGGTCAATTTTTGTCACCTGAAAGTACTTTAGGGCTCTTTCATTCCTGACTGGAATCATCATATTATGAGACCATTTTAGCATCCGTAAGTGCAATCGCAGTCGTCGGTCATGAATTTTTCCTTCATCGCCTTGTCGAAAAGTAACCTTCTCTACTCAATCTTCAGTGGTCAAATTTAGATTATTTTGAGCTCATTGGACTGGTAACTTGACAAACGTCTAAATGCAAGTAGAATTGACTAGTTTTGAGACCGTTCGAAATCCAAAAAGCAAGTTGGAACTCTTCAATAGTAGTTTTACAATTTGGATTGTAAATCTTTCCAAATCGCGCGATCCAACGGAGATGCTCATAACTCCCTTGTTTGAAGCCGGATTAGGTCGATTTCTGGTCATCTAAAAGGTAATTTAGTGATCTTTTATTTCTGACTAGAATCATCGTATTCTAAGACCATTTGGGCATCCGTAAGTGGGATCGCAGTCGTTGGTCATGAATTTTATCCTTCATCTCCTTGTCGAATAGTAACCTTCTTAACTCTGTCTTCAGCGATCGAATTTAGATTATTTTGAGCTCATTGGAATGTTAACTTGACAAGCTTCTAAATGGGACAGGAATTGGCTAATTTTGGGACCATTCGAGATCCTAAAAGTACGGTGGAACTCTTCAATAGTCGTTTTGCAATTTGGATTGTTAATCTTTCCAAATCGGGTGATCCAACGGAGATGCTCATAACTCCCTCGTTTGATGTCGGATTGGGTCGATTTCTGGTCATCTAAAAGTTAATTTAGTGGGCTTTTATTCCTGACTAGAATCATCGTATTCTGAGACCATTTGGGCATCCGTAAGTGGGATCGCAGTCGCTGGTCATGAATTTTATCCTTCAACTCCTTGTCGAATAGTAACCTTCTTAATTCTCTCTTCAGTGGTCGAATTTAGATTATTTTGAGCTCATTGGAATGTTAACTTGACAAGCTTCTAAATGGGACCGGAAGTGGCTAATTTTGAGACCATTCGAGATCCAAAAAGCAAGTTGGAACTCTTCAATAGTAATTTTGCAATTCGGATTGTAAATCTTTCCAAATCGCGCTATCCAATGGAGACGCTCATAACTCCGTCGTTTGATGTCGGATTGGGTCAATTTTTGGTCATCTGAAAGGTACTTTAGTGCTCTTTCATTCCTGAATGGAATCATCGTATTTAGAGACCATTTGGGCATCCATAAGTCGTATCGCAGTCCTCGGTCATGAATTTTTTCCTTCATCTCCTTGTCGAATAGTAACATTCTTAACTCTCTCTTCAGTGTTCAAATTTTGATTATTTTGAGCTCATTAGACTGGTAACTTGGCAAGCTTCTAAATGGGACCGGAATTGGCTAATTTTGAGACTGTTCAAGATGCAACCGAGACGCTCATAACTCCCTCGTTTGATGTTGGATTGTATCGATTTTTGTTCATCGGAAAGGTACTTTAGTGCTCTTTCATTCCTGACTGGAATCATCATTTTCTAAGACCATTTGCGCATTCGTAAGTGGTATCGCAGTCTTCGGTCGTGAATATTTTCCTTCATCTCCTTGTCTAATAGTAACCTTCTTAACTCTCTCTTCAGTGGTCGAATTTAGATTATTTTGAGCTCATTGGAATGGTAACTTGACAAGCTTCTAAATTGGACTAGAATTGGCTAATTTTGTGACCGTTCGAGATCCGAAAAGCACGGTGGAACTCTTCAATCGTCATTTAACAATTTGGATTGTTAATCTTTCTAAATCGGGCGATCCAACGGAGACGCTCATAACTCCCTCGTTTGATGTCGGATTGGATCGATTTTTGGTCATCTGAAAGGTACTTTAGTGCGCTTTCATTCCTAACTAGAATCATCATATTCTAAGACCATTTGTCCATCCGTAAGTGGGATCGCAGTCATCGGTCGTAAATTTTTTCTTTCATCTCCTTGTCAAATTGTAACATTCTTAACTCTCTTCAATGGTCGAATTTAGATTATTTTGAGCTCATTGGAATGGTAACTTGTCAAGCTTCTAAATGGTACCATAATTGGCTAATTCTAAGACAGTTCGATATCCCAAAAGCGCGTTGGAACTCTTCGATCGTCATTTTAAACTTTGGATTGTTAATCTTTCCAAATCGTACGATCCAACGGACACGCTCATAACTACCTCGTTTGATGTCAGATTGGGTCAATTTTTTGTCATCTGAAAGTAACTTTAGTGCTCTTTCATGCTTGACTGGAATCATCATATTATGAGATGATTTTAGCATCCGTAAGTGCGATCGGATTCGTCGGTAATGAAATTTTCCTTCATCACCTTGTTGAATATTAACCTTCTTTACATTCTCTTCAGTGGTCGAATTTAGATTATTTTGAGCTCATTGGACTGTTGACTTGACAAACTTCTAAATGGGAACGTAATTGGCTAATTTTGGGACTGTTCGAGATCTAAAAAGCACGTTGGAACTCATCAATCGACATTGGAATGGGACCGGTATTAGCTTATTTTGGGACAGTTCAAGATCCAAAAACACGTTGGAACTCTTCAATCATTATTTCGCAATTTGGATTGTTAATCTTTCCAAATAGCGCGATCCAACGAAGACGCTTATAACTCCCTCGTTTGATGTCGGATTTGATCAATTTTTGGTCGTCTGAAAGGTACTTTAGTGCACTTTCATTCCTGACTGGAACAATCGTATTCTAAGACCATTTGGGCATTCGTAAGTGGGATCGCAGTCGTCGGTCGTGAATATTATCCTTCATCTCCTTGACGAATAGTAACAACTCTCTCTTCAGTGGTCGAATTTAGATTATTTTGAGGTCATTGGAATGGTAACTTGACAAGCTTCTAAATGCGACCGGAATTGGCTAATTTGGCGACCGTTCGATATCCAAAAAGCAAGTAGGAACTCTTCAATAGTAATTTTGCAATTTGGTTTGTAAATCTTTCCAAATCGCGTGATCCAATAGAGACGCTCATAACTCCCTCATTTGATGTCGGATTAGGTCGTTTTTTGGTAATTTAAAAGGTACTTTAGTGCACTTTTATTCCTGACTAGAATCATCATATTTTGAGACCATTTGGGCATCCGTAAGTGGGATCGCAGTCGTCGGTCATGAATTTTATCCTTCATCTCCTTGTCGAATAGTAACCTTCTTAACTCTCTCTTCAGTGGTCGAATTTAGATTATTCTGAGCTCATTGGATTGGGAACTTGACAAGCTTCTAAATGGGACCGAAAATGGCTAATTTTGGGACCATTCGAGATCCAAAAAGCACGGTGGAACTCTTCAATCGTCATTTTGCAATTTGGATTCTTAATTTTTCCAAATCGGGCGATCTAACGGAGACGCTCATAAATCCCTCGTTTGATGTCGGATTGGGTCGATTTTTGGTCATCTGAAAGGTACTTTAGTGCTCTTTCATTCCTGACTAGAATCATCGTATTCGAAGACATTTTGAGCATCCGTAAGTGGGATCGAAATTGTCGGTTATGATTTTTTTCATTCATCTCTTTGTCAAATAGTAACCTTCCTAACTCTCTCTTCCTAACTCTCTCTTCAGTGGTCGAATTTAGATTATTTTGAGCTCATTGGAAGGGTAACTTGACAAGCTTCTAAATAGGACCAGAATTGGCTAATTTTAGGACCATTCGAGGTCCAAAAAGCATGGTGGAACTCTTCAATCATCATTTTGCAACTTGGATTGTTAATCTTTTCAAATCGGGTGATCCAACGAAGACGCTCATAACTCACTTGTTTGATGTCGGATTTGGTCAATTTTTGGTCATCTAAAAGGTACTTTAGCGCTCTGTCATTCCTGACTAGAATCATCATATTCTAAGGCCATTTGTCCATCCGTAAGTCAGATCGTAGTCGTAGGTCATGAATTTTTTCCTTCATCTCCTTGTCGAATAGTAACCTTCTTAACTCTCTCTTCAGTGGTCGAATTTAGATTATTTTGAGGTCATTGGAATGGTAACTTGACAAGCTTCTAAATGCGACCGGAATTGGCTAATTTTGTGACCGTTCGATATCCAAAAAGCAAGTTGGAACTCTTCAATAGTAATTTTCCAATTTGGTTTGTAAATCTTTCCAAATCGCATGATCTAATGGAGACGCTCATAACTCCCTCATTTGATGTCAGATTAGGTCATTTTTTGGTAATTTAAAAGGTACTTTAGTGCACTTTTATTCCTGACTAGAATCATCATATTCTGAGACCATTTGGGCATCCGTAAGTGGGATCGCAGTCGTCGATCATGAATTTTATCCTTCATCTCCTTGTCGAATAGTAACCTTCTTAACTCTCTCTTCAGTGGTCGAATTTAGATTATTCTGAGCTCATTGGATTGGTAACTTGACAAGCTTCTAAATGGGACCGAAAATGGCTAATTTTAGGACCATTCGAGATCCAAAAAGCACGGTGGAACTCTTCAATCGTCATTTTGCAATTTGGATTCTTAATTTTTCCAAATCGGGCGATCTAACGGAGACGCTCATAAATCCCTCGTTTGATGTCGGATTGGGTCGATTTTTGGTCATCTCAAAGGTACTTTAGTGCTCTTTCATTCCTGACTAGAATCATCGTATTCGAAGACATATTGAGCATCCGTAAGTGGGATCGAAATTGTCGGTTATGATTTTTTTCATTCATCTCTTTGTCAAATAGTAACCTTCCTAACTCTCTCTTCCTAACTCTCTCTTCAGTGGTCGAATTTAGGTTATTTTGAGCTAATTGGAAGGGTAACTTGACAAGCTTCTAAATAGGACCAGAATTGGTTAATTTTAGGACCATTCGAGATCCAAAAAGCAGGGTGGAACTCTTCAATCATCATTTTGTAACTTGGATTGTTAATCTTTTCAAATCAGGTGATCCAACGAAGACGCTCATAACTCCCTCGTTTGATGTCGGATTTGGTCAATTTTTGGTCATTTGAAAGGTACTTTAGTGCTCTTTCATTCCTGACTAGAATCATCATATTCTAAGGCCATTTGTCCATCCGTAAGTCGGATCGTAGTCGTAGGTCATGAATTTTTTCCTTTATCTCCTAATCGAATAGTAACCTTCTTAACTCTCTCTTCAGTGGTCGAATTTAGATTATTTTGAGGTCTTTGGAATGGTAACTTGACAAGCTTCTAAATGCGACCGGAATTGGCTAATTTGGTGACCGTTCGATATCCAAAAAGCAAGTTGGAACTCTTCAATAGTAATTTTGCAATTTGGATTGTAAATCTTTCCAAATCGCGTGATCCAATGGAGACGCTCATAACTCCCTCGTTTGATGTCGGATTAGATCGATTTTTGGTAATTTAAAAGGTACTTTAGTGCACTTTTATTCCTGACTAGAATCATCATATTTTGAGACCATTTGGGCATCCGTAAGTGGGATCGCAGTCGTCGGTCATGAATTTTATCCTTCATCTCCTTGTCGAATAGTAACCTTCTTAACTCTCTCTTCAGTGGTCGAATTTAGATTATTTTGAGCTCATTGGATTGGTAACTTGACAAGCTTCTAAATGGCACCGAAAATGGCTAATTTTGGGACCAATCGAGATCCAAAAAGCACGGTGGAACTCTTCAATTGTCATTTTGCAATTTGGATTCTTAATTTTTCCAAATCGGGCGATCTAACGGACACGCTCATAAATCCCTCGTTTGATGTCGGATTGGGTCGATTTTTGGTCATCTCAAAGGTACTTTAGTGCTCTTTCATTCTTGACTAGAATCATCATATTCGAAGACATTTTGAGCATCTATAAGTGGGATCGCAATTGTCAGTTATGAATTTTTTCCTTCATCTCCTTGTCAAATAGTAACTTTCCTATCTCTCTCTTCAGTGGTAGAATTTAGATTATTTTGTTCTCATTGGAATGGTAACTTGACAAGCTTCTAAATTGGACCAGAATTGGCTAATTTTGGGACCGTTCGAGATCCAAAAAGCACGGTGGAACTCTTCAATCGTCATTTTACAATTTGGATTGTTAATCTTTCCAAATCGGGTGATCCAACGGAGACGCTCATAACTCCCTCGTTTGATGTCGGATTGGGTCGATTTTTGGTCATCTGAAAGGTACTTTAGTGCTCTTTCATTCCTGACTGGAATCATCATATTCTAAGGCCATTTGTCCATCCTTAAGTCAGATCGCAGTCGTTGGTCATGAATTTTTTCCTTTATCTCCTTATCGAATAGTAACCTTCTTAACTCCCTCTTCAGTGGTCGAATTTAGATTATTTTGAGCTCATTGGAATGGTAACTTGACAAGCTTCTAAATAGTAAAAGAATTGGCTAATTCTAAGACCGTTCGATATCCCAAAAGTGCGTTGGTACTCTTCGATCGTCATTTTGTAATTTGGATTGTTAATCTTTCCAAATCGCACGATCCAACAGAGATGCTCATCACTCCTTCTTTTGACGTCAGATTGGGTTAATTTTTAGTCATCTAAAAGGTACTTTAGTGCTCTTTCATTCCTGACTGGAATCATCATATTATGAGACCATTTTGGCATCCGTAAGTGGGATCAAATCGTCAATCATGAATTTTTCCTTCATCTCCTTGTTGAATAGTAACCTTCTTAACTCTCTCTTCAGTGGTCGAATTTAGATTATTTTGAGCTCAATGGACTGTTAACTTGACAAGGTTCTAAATGCGACTGGAATTGTTTAATTTGGAGACCTTTCGATATCGAAAAAGCACGTTGGAACTCTTCATCATCCTTTTTTGGTTTCGATTGTTAATCATTCAAAATCAAGTGATCCAACGGTAATGCTCATAACTCCCTCGTTTGATGTAAGGTTGGGTAGATTTTTGATCAACTGAAAGGTACTTTAGTGCTCTTTCATTCCTCACTAGAATCATCATATTCTAAGACCATTTGGGCATCCATAAGTGGGATCGCATTCTCCAGTCATAAAATTTTTTCTTCATCTCCTTGTCAAGTAGTAACCTTCTTAACTCTCTTCGGTGGTCGAATTTAGATTATTTTGTGCTCATTGGAATGGTAACTTGACAAGCTTCTAAATGGGACCAGAATTGGCTAATTTTGGGATCGTTCGAGATCCAAAAACACGTTGGAACTCTTCAATCGTCATTTTGCAATTCGGATTGTTAATCTTTCCAAATAGCGCGATCCAACTGAGACGCTCATAACTCCCTCGTTTGATGTCGGATTGGGCAATTTTTGGTCTTCTGAAAGGTAACTTAGTGCTCTTTCATTCCTGACTGAAATCATTGTATTCCGAGACCATTTGAGCATCCGTAAGTGGGATCGCAGTCATCGGTCATGAATTTTTTCCTTCATCTCCTTGTCGAATAGTAACCTACTTAACTCTCTATTCAGTGGTCGAATTTAGATTATTTTGAGGTCATTGGATTGGTAACTTGACAAGCTTTTAATGCGACCGGAATTGGCTAATTTTGCAACCGTTCGATATCCAAAATGCAAGTTGGAACTCTCCAATCGTCCTTTTCTAATTTGGATTGTTAATCATTCAAAATCGCGTGCTCCAACGGTGACGCTCATAACTCCCTCGTTTGATGTCGGATTTGGAAGATTTTTGGTCACCTGAAAGGTACTCTAGTGCTCTTTCATTCCTCACTGGAATCATCGTATTCTGAGAGCATTTGGGCATCCGTAAGTGGGATCGCAGTCGTCGATCATGAAGTTTTTCCTTCATCTCCTTATCAAATAGTAACCTTCTTAACTCTCTCTTCAGTGGTCGAATTTAGATTATTTTGAGCTCATTCGACTGGTAACTTGACAAGCTTCTAAATGCGACCAGAATTAGCTAATTATGAGATCATTCGAAATCCAAAAACCAAGTTGGAACTCTTCAATAGTAATTTTACAATTTGTATTGTAAATCATTCCAAATTGCGTGATCCAACGGAGACACTCATAACTCCCTCATTTGATGTTGGATTGGGTCAATTTTTGGTCATCTGAAAGGTACTTTAGTGCTCTTTCATTCCTTACTGGAATCATCGAATTCTGAGACCATTTGGGCATCCGTAAGTGGGATCGCAGTCGTCGGTCATGAATTTTTTCCTTCATCTCCTTGTCGAATAGTAACCTACTTAACTCTCTCTTCAGTGGTTGAATTTGATTTATTTTGAGGTCATTGGAATGGTAACTTGACAAGCTTCTAAGTGCGATCGAAATTGGGTAATTTTTTGACCGTTCGATATCCAAAAAGCAAGTTGGAGCTCTTCAATTGTAATTTTATAATTTGGATTGTAAATCTTTCCAAATCGCGCCATCCAACGTAGACGCACATAACTTCCTCATTTGATGTCGGATTAGGTCGATTTCTGGTCATCTAAAAGGTAATTTAGTGCTCTTTTATTCCTGACTGGAATCATCGTATTCTGAGACCATTTGGGCATCCGTAAGTGGGTTCGCAGTCGTTGGTCATGAATTTTATCCTTCATCTCCTTGTCGAATAGTAACCTTCTTAACTCTCTCTTCAGTGGTCGAATTTAGATTATTTTGAGCTCATTGGAATGGTAACTTGACAAGCTTCTAAATGGTACCAAAATTGGCTAATTCTGAGACTGTTCGATATCCCAAAAGCGCGTTGGAACTCTTCGATCGTCATTTTGAAATTTGGATTGTTAATCTTTCCAAATCATACGATCCAACGAAGACGCTCATAACTCCTTTGTTTGATGTCAGATTGGGTCAATTTTTTGTCACCTGAAAGTACTTTAGGGCTCTTTCATTCCTGACTGGAATCATCATATTATGAGACCATTTTAGCATCCGTAAGTGCAATCGCAGTCGTCGGTCATGAATTTTTCCTTCATCGCCTTGTCGAAAAGTAACCTTCTCTACTCAATCTTCAGTGGTCAAATTTAGATTATTTTGAGCTCATTGGACTGGTAACTTGACAAACTTCTAAATGCAACTAGAATTGGCTAATTTTGAGACCGTTCGAAATCCAAAAAGCAAGTTGGAACTCTTCAATAGTAGTTTTGCAATTTGGATTGTAAATCTTTCCAAATCGCGCGATCCAACGGAGACGCTCATAACTCCCTCGTTTGATGTCGGATTAGGTCGATTTCTGGTCATCTAAAAGGTAATTTAGTGATCTTTTATTTTTAACTGGAATCATCGTATTCTGAGACCATTTGGGCATCCGTAAGTGGGATCGCAGTCGTTGGTCATGAATTTTATCCTTCATCTCCTTGTCGAATAGTAACCTTCTTATCTCTGTCTTCAACGGTCGAATTTAGATTATTTTGAGCTCATTGGAATGTTAACTTGACAAGCTTCTAAATGGGACAGGAATTGGCTAATTTTGGGACCATTCGAGATCCTAAAAGTACGGTGGAACTCTTCAATCGTCGTTTTACAATTTGGATTCTTAATCTTTCCAAATCGGGTGATCCAACGGAGATGCGCATAACTCCCTTGTTTGATGTCGGATTGGGTCGATTTCTGGTCATCTAAAAGGTAATTTAGTGCGCTTTTATTCCTGACTAGAATCATCATATTCTGAGACCATTTGGGCATCCGTAAGTGGGATCGCAGTCGTCGGTCATGAATTTTATCCTTCATCTCCTTGTCGAATAGTAACCTTCTTAACTCTCTCTTCAGTGGTCGAATTTAGATTATTTTGAGCTCATTGGATTGGTAACTTGACAAGCTTCTAAATGGGACCGAAAATGGCTAATTTTGGGACCAATCGAGATCCAAAAAGCACGGTGGAACTCTTCAATCGTCATTTTGCAATTTGGATTCTTAATTTTTCCAAATCGGGCGATCTAACGGAGACGCTCATAAATCCCTCGTTTGATGTCGGATTGGGTCGATTTTTGGTCATCTGAAAGGTACTTTAGTGCTCTTTCATTCCTGACTAGAATCATCGTATTCGAAGACATTTTGAGCATCCGTAAGTGGGATCGAAATTGTCGGTTATGATTTTTTTCATTCATCTCTTTGTCAAATAGTAACCTTCCTAACTCTCTCTTCAGTGGTCGAATTTAGGTTATTTTGAGCTCATTGGAAGGGATCGCAGTCGCTGGTCATGAATTTTATCCTTCAACTCCTTGTCGAATAGTAACCTTTTTAATTCTCTCTTCAGTGGTCGAATTTAGATTATTTTGAGCTCATTGGAATGTTAACTTGACAAGCTTCTAAATGGGACCGGAAGTGGCTAATTTTGAGACCATTCGAGATCCAAAAAGCAAGTTGGAACTCTTCAATAGTAATTTTGTAATTCGGATTGCAAATCTTTCCAAATCGCGCTATCCAATGGGAACGCTCATAACTCCGTCGTTTGATGTTGGATTGGGTCAATTTTTGGTCATCTGAAAGGTACTTTAGTGCTCTTTCATTCCTGAATGGAATCATAGTATTTAGAGACCATTTGGGCATCCATAAGTGGTATCACAGTCCTCGGTCATGACTTTTTTCCTTCATCTCCTTGTCGAATAGTAACATTCTAAACTCTCTCTTTAGTGTTCAAATTTTGATTATTTTGAGCTCATTAGACTGGTAACTTGGCAAGCTTCTAAATGGGACCGGAATTGGCTAATTTTGAGACTGTTCAAGATGCAACCGAGACGCTCATAACTCCCTCGTTTGATGTTGGATTGTATCGATTTTTGTTCATCGGAAAGGTACTTTAGTGCTCTTTCATTCCTGACTGAAATCATCATTTTCTAAGACCATTTGCGCATTCGTAAGTGGTATCGTAGTCTTCGGTCATGAATATTTTCCTTCATCTCCTTGTCTAATAGTAACCTTCTTAACTCTCTCTTCAGTGGTCGAATTTAGATTATTTTGAGCTCATTGGAATGGTAACTTGACAAGCTTCTAAATTGGACTAGAATTGGCTAATTTTGGGACCGTTCGAGATCCGAAAAGCATGGTGGAACTCTTCAATCGTCATTTAACAATTTGGATTGTTAATCTTTCCAAATCGGGCGATCCAACGGAGACGCTCATAACTCGCTCGTTTGATGTCGGATTTGATTTATTTTTGGTCATCTGAAAGGTACTTTAGTGTGCTTTCATTCCTGACTAGAATCATCGTATTCTAAGACCATTTGTCCATCCGTAAGTGGGATCGCAGTCGTCGGTCATAAATTTTTTCCTTCATCTCCTTGTCAAATTGTAACATTCTTAACTCTCTTCAATGGTCGAATTTAGATTATTTTGAGCTCATTGGAATGGTAACTTATCAAGCTTCTAAATGGTACCAGAATTGGCTAATTCTAAGACAGTTCGATATCCCAAAAGTGCGTTGGAACTCTTCGATCGTCATTTTAAACTTTGGATTGTTAATCTTTCCAAATCGTACGATCCAACGGAGACGCTCATAACTACCTCGTTTGATGTCAGATTGGGTCAATTTTTTGTCATCTGAAAGTAACTTTAGTGCTCTTTCATTCTTGACTGGAATCATCATATTATGAGATGATTTTAGCATCCGTAAGTGCGATCGCATTCGTCGGTCATGAAATTTTCCTTCATCACCTTGTCGAATAGTAACCTTCTTTACATTCTCTTCAGTGGTCGAATTTAGATTATTTTGAGCTCATTGGACTGTTAACTTGACAAACTTCTAAATGGGAACGGAATTGGCTAATTTTGGGACTGTTCGAGATCCAAAAAGCACGTTGGAACTCATCAATCGTCATTGGAATGGGACCGGTATTGGCTTATTTTGGGACAGTTCGAGATCCAAAAACACGTTGGAACTCTTCAATCATCATTTTGCAATTTGGATTGTTAATCTTTCCAAATAGCGCGATCCAACGGAGACGCTTATAACTCCCTCGTTTGATGTCGGATTTGATCAATTTTTGGTCGTCTGAAAGGTACTTTAGTGCACTTTCATTCCTGATTGGAACAATCATTCTTCTAAGACCATTTGGGCATTCGTAAGTGGGATCGCAATCGTCATCGTCGGTCAGAATATTATCCTTCATCTCCTTGACGAGTAGTAACAACTCTCTCTTCAGTGGTCGAATTTAGATTATTTTGAGGTCATTGGAATGGTAACTTGACAAGCTTCTAAATGCGACCGGAATTGGCTAATTTGGCGGCCGTTCGATATCCAAAAAGTAAGTTGGAACTCTTCAATAGTAATTTTGCAATTTGGATTGTAAATCTTTCCAAATCGCGTGATCCAATGGAGACGCTCATAACTCCCTCATTTGATGTCGGATTAGGTCGTTTTTTGGTAATTTAAAAGGTACTTTAGTGCACTTTTATTCCTGACTAGAATCATCATATTCTGAGACCATTTGGGCATCCGTAAGTGGGATCGCAGTCGTCGGTCATGAATTTTATCCTTCATCTCCTTGTCGAATAGTAACCTTCTTAACTCTCTCTTCAGTGGTCGAATTTAGATTATTTTGAGCTCATTGGATTGGTAACTTGACAAGCTTCTAAATGGGACCGAAAATGGCTAATTTTGGGACCATTCGAGATCCAAAAAGCACGGTGGAACTCTTCAATCGTCATTTTACAATTTGGATTCTTAATTTTTCCAAATCGGGCGATCTAACGGAGACGCTCATAAATCCCTCGTTTGATGTCGGATTGGGTCAATTTTTGGTCATCTGAAAGGTACTTTAGTGCTCTTTCATTCCTAACTAGAATCATCATATTCGAAGACATTTTAAGCATCCGTAAGTGGGATCGAAATTGTCGGTTATGATTTTTTTCATTCATCTCTTTGTCAAATAGTAACCTTCCTAACTCTCTCTTCAGTGGTCGAATTTAGGTTATTTTGAGCTCATTGGAAGGGTAACTTGACAAGCTTCTAAATAGGACCAGAATTGGCTAATTTTAGGACCGTTCGAGATCCAAAAAGCACGGTGGAACTCTTCAATCATCATTTTGCAACTTGGATTTTAAATCTTTTCAAATCGGGTGATCCAACGAAGCGCTCATAACTCCCTCATTTGATGTCAGATTTGGTCAATTTTTGGTCATCTAAAAGGTACTTTAGTGCTCTTTCATTCCTGACTAGAATCATCATATTCTAAGGCCATTTGTCCATCCGTAAGTCGGATCGTAGTCGTAGGTCATGAATTTTTTCCTTTATCTCCTTATCGAATAGTAACCTTCTTAACTCTCTCTTCAGTGGTCGAATTTAGATTATTTTGAGGTCATTGGAATGGTAACTTGACAAGCTTCTAAATGCGACCGGAATTGGCTAATTTGGCGACCGTTCGATATCCAAAAAGCAAGTTGGAACTCTTCAATAGTAATTTTGCAATTTGGATTGTAAATCTTTCCAAATCGCGTGATCCAATGGAGACGCTCATAACTCCCTCGTTTGATGTCGGATTAGGTCGATTTTTGGTAATTTAAAAGGTACTTTAGTGCACTTTTATTCCTGACTAGAATCATCATATTTTGAGACCATTTGGGCATCCGTAAGTGGGATCGCAGTCGTCGGTCATGAATTTTATCCATCATCTCCTTGTCGAATAGTAACCTTCTTAACTCTCTCTTCAGTGGTCGAATTTAGATTATTTTGAGCTCATTGGATTGGTAACTTGACAAGCTTCTAAATGGGACCTAAAATGGCTAATTTTGAGACCAATCGAGATCCAAAAAGTACGGTGGAACTCTTCAATCGTCATTTTGCAATTTGGATTCTTAATTTTTCCAAATCGGGCAATCTAACGGAGACGCTCATAAATCCCTCATTTGATGTCGGATTGAGTCGATTTTTGGTCATTTGAAAGGTACTTTAGTGCTCTTTCATTCTTGACTAGAATCATCGTATTCGAAGACATTTTGAGAATCTATAAGTGGGATCGCAATTGTCAGTTATGAATTTTTTCCTTCATCTCCTTGTCAAATAGTAACCTTCCTAACTCTCTCTTCAGTGGTCGAATTTAGATTATTTTGAGCTCATTGGAATGGTAACTTGACAAGCTTCTAAATTGGACCAGAATTGGCTAATTTTGGGACCGTTCGAGATCCAAAAAGCACGATGGAACTCTTCAATCGTTAGTTAACAATTTGGATTGTTAATCTTTCCAAATCGGGTGATCCAACGGAGACGCTCATAACTCCCTCGTTTGATGTCGGATTGGGTCGATTTTTGGTCATCTGAAAGGTACTTTAGTGCTCTTTCATTCCTGACTAGAATCATCATATTCTAAGGCCATTTGTCCATCCGTAAGTCAGATCGCAGTCGTCGGTCATGAATTTTTTCCTTTATCTCCTTATCGAATAGTAACCTTCTTAACTCCCTCTTCAGTGGTCGAATTTAGATTATTTTGAGCTCATTGGAATGGTAACTTGACAAGCTTCTAAATAGTAAAAGAATTGGCTAATTCTAAGACCGTTCGATATCCCAAAAGTGCGTTGGTACTCTTCGATCGTCATTTTGTAATTTGGATTGTTAATCTTTCCAAATCGCACGATCCAACAGAGATGCTCATCACTCCCTCTTTTGACGTCAGATTGGGTTAATTTTTGGTCATCTAAAAGGTACTTTAGTGCTCTTTCATTCTTGACTGGAATCATCATATTATGATACCATTTTGGCATCCGTAAGTGGGATCGCAATCATCGGTCATGAATTTTTCCTTCATCTCTTTGTCGAATAGTAACCTTCTTAACTCTCTCTTCAGTGGTCGAATTTAGATTATTTTGAGCTCATTGGATTGTTAACTTGACAAGCTTCTAAATGCGACCAGAATTAGGTAATTTAGAGACCGTTCGATTTTAAAAAAGCATGTTGGAACTCTTCAATCGTCATTTTTTGGTTTCGATTGTTAGTCATTCAAAATCAAGTGATCCAACGGTAATGCTCATAACTCCCTCGTTTGATGTCAGGTTGGGTAGATTTTTGATCAACTGAAAGGTAATTTAGTGCTCTTTCATTCCTCACTAGAATCATCATATTCTAAGACCATTTGGGCATCCATAAGTGGGATCGCATTCTCCAGTCATAAAATTTTTTCTTCATCTCCTTGTCAAGTAGTAACCTTCTTAACTCTCTTCGGTGGTCGAATTTAGATTATTTTGTGCTCATTAGAATGGTAACTTGACAAGCTTCTAAATGCGACCGGAATTGGCTAATTTTGGGATCGTTCGAGATCCAAAAACACGTTGGAACTCTTCAATCGTCATTTTGCAATTCGGATTGTTAATCTTTCCAAATAGCGCGATCCAACTGAGACGCTCATAACTCCCTCGTTTGATGTCGGATTGGGCAATTTTTGGTCTTCTGAAAGGTAACTTAGTGCTCTTTCACTCCTGACTGAAATCATTGTATTCCGAGACCATTTGAGCATCCGTAAGTGGGATCGTAGTCATCGGTCATGAATTTTTTCCTTCATCTCCTTGTCGAATAGTAACCTACTTAACTCTCTATTCAGTGGTCGAATTTAGATTATTTTGAGGTCATTGGATTGGTAACTTGACAAGCTTTTAATGCGACCGGAATTGGCTAATTTTGCAACCGTTCGATATCCAAAATGCAAGTTGGAACTCTCCAATCGTCCTTTTCTAATTTGGATTGTTAATCATTCAAAATCGCGTGCTCCAACGGTGACGCTCATAACTCCCTCGTTTGATTTCGGATTTGGAAGATTTTTGGTCACCTGAAAGGTACTCTAGTGCTCTTTCATTCCTCACGAATCATCGTATTCGAGAGCATTTGGGCATCCGTAAGTGGGATCGCATCGTCGATCATGAAGTTTTTCCTTCATCTCCTTATCAAATAGTAACCTTCTTAACTCTCTCTTCAAAGGGTCGAATTTAGATTATTTTGAGCTCATTCGACCGGTAACTTGACAAGCTTCTAAATGCGATCGAATTAGCTAATTATGAGACCATTCGAAATCCTAAAGCACGTTGGAACTCTTCGATAGTAATTTTGCGATTTGATATTGTAAATCTTTCCAAATTGCGTGATCCAACGGAGACACTCATAACTCACTCATTTGATGTTGGATTGGTTCAGTTTTTGGTCATCCGAAAGGTACTTTAGTGCTCTTTCAATCCTGATCGGAATCGTCGTATTCCGAGACCATTTGGGCATCCGTAAGTGGGATCGCAGTCGTCGGTCATGAATTTTTTCCTTCATCTCCTTGTCGAATAGTAACCTACTTAACTCTCTCTTCAGTGGTCGAATTTGATTTATTTTGAGGTCATTGGAATGGTAACTTGACAAGCTTCTAAGTGCGATCGGAATTGGGTAATTTTGCGACCGTTCGATATCCAAAAAGCAAGTTGGAACTCTTTAATTGTAATTTTACAATTTGGATTGTAAATCTTTCCAAATCGCTCCATCCAACGTAGACGCACGTAACTCCCTCATTTGATGTCGGATTAGGTCGATTTCTGGTCATCTAAAAGGTAATTTAGTGCTCTTTTATTCCTGACTGGAATCATCGATTCTCGAGATCATTTGGGCATCCGTAAGTGGGATTGCAGTTGTCGGTTATGAATTTTATCCTTCATCTCCTTGTCGAATAGTAACCTTCTTAACTCTCTCTTCAGTGGTCGAATTTAGATTATTTTGAGCTCATTGGAATGGTAACTTGACAAGCTTCTAAATGGTACCAAAATTGGCTAATTCTGAGACTGTTCGATATCACAAAAGCGCGTTGGAACTCTTCGATCGTCATTTTGAAATTTGGATTGTTAATCTTTCCAAATCGTACGATACAACGAAGACGCTCTTAACTCCTTTGTTTGATGTCAGATTGGGTCAATTTTTTGTCACCTGAAAGTACTTTAGGGCTCTTTCATTCCTGACTGGAATCATCATATTATGAGACCATTTTAGCATCCGTAAGTGCAATCGCAGTCGTCGGTCATGAATTTTTCCTTCATCGCCTTGTCGAAAAGTAACCTTCTCTACTCAATCTTCAGTGGTCAAATTTAGATTATTTTGAGCTCATTGGACTGGTAACTTGACAAACTTCTAAATGCAACTAGAATTGGCTAATTTTGAGACCGTTCGAAATCCAAAAAGCAAGTTGGAACTCTTCAATAGTAGTTTTGCAATTTGGATTGTAAATCTTTCCAAATCACGCGATCCAACGGAGACGCTCATAACTCCCTCGTTTGATGTCGGATTAGGTCGATTTCTGGTCATCTAAAAGGTAATTTAGTGATCTTTTATTTCTGACTAGAATCATCATATTCTGAGACCATTTGGGCATCCGTAAGTGGGATCGCAGTCGTTGGTCATGAATTTTATCCTTCATCTCCTTGTCGAATAGTAACCTTCTTAACTCTGTCTTCAGCGGTCGAATTTAGATTATTTTGAGCTCATTGGAATGTTAACTTGACAAGCTTCTAAATGGGACAGGAATTGGCTAATTTTGGGACCATTCGAGATCCTAAAAGTACGGTGGAACTCTTCAATCGTCGTTTTGCAATTTGGATTCTTAATCTTTCCAAATCGGGTGATCCAACGGAGATGCTCATAACTCCCTCGTTTGATGTCGGATTGGGTCGATTTCTGGTCATCTAAAAGGTAATTTAGTGCGCTTTTATTCCTGACTAGAATCATCGTATTCTGAGACCATTTGGGCATCCGTAAGTGGGATCGCAGTCGCTGGTCATGAATTTTATCCTTCAACTCCTTGTCGAATAGTAACCTTCTTAATTCTCTCTTCAGTGGTCGAATTTAGAGTATTTTGAGCTCATTGGAATGTTAACTTGATAAGCTTCTAAATGGGACCGGAAGTGGCTAATTTTGAGACCATTCGAGATCCAAAAAGCAAGTTGGAACTCTTCAATAGTAATTTTGTAATTCGGATTGCAAATCTTTCCAAATCGTGCTATCCAATGGAGACGCTCATAACTCCGTCGTTTGATGTTGGATTGGGTCAATTTTTGGTCATCTGAAAGGTACTTTAGTGCTCTTTTATTCCTGAATGGAATCATCGTATTTAGAGACCATTTGGGCATCCATAAGTGGTATCACAGTCCTCGGTCATGAATTTTTTCCTTCATCTCCTTGTCTAATAGTAACAATCTTAACTCTCTCTTCAGTGTTCAAATTTTGATTATTTTGAGCTCATTAGACTGGTAAGTTGGCAAGCTTCTAAATGGGACCGGAATTGGCTAATTTTGAGACTGTTCAAGATGCAATCGAGACGCTCATAACTCCCTCGTTTACTGTTGGATTGTATCAATTTTTGTTCATCGGAAAGATACTTTAGTGCTCTTTCATTCCTGTGTGGAATCATCATTTTCTAAGACCATTTGCGCATTCGTAAGTGGTATCGTAGTCTTCGGTCGTGAATATTTTCCTTCATCTCCTTGTCTAATAGTAACCTTCTTAACTCTCTCTTCAGTGGTTGAATTTAGATTATTTTGAGCTCATTGGAATGGTAACTTGACAAGCTTCTAAATTGGACTAGAATTGGCTAATTTTGGGACCGTTTGAGATCCGAAAAGCACGGTGGAACTCTTCAATCGTCATTTAACAATTTGGATTGTTAATCTTTCCAAATCGGGCGATCCAACGGAGACGCTCATAACTCGCTCGTTTGATGTCGGATTTGATTGATTTTTGGTCATCTGAAAGGTACTTTAGTGCGCTTTCATTCCTGACTAGAATCATCGTATTCTAAGACCATTTGTCCATCCGTAAGTGGGATCGCAGTCGTCGGTCATAAATTTTTTCCTTCATCTCCTTGTCAAATTGTAACATTCTTAACTCTCTTCAATGGTCGAATTTAGATTATTTTGAGCTCATTGGAATGGTAACTTATCAAGCTTCTAAATGGTACCAAAATTGGCTAATTCTAAGACAGTTCGATATCCTAAAAGTGCGTTGGAACTCTTCGATCGTCATTTTAAACTTTGGATTGTTAATCTTTCCAAATCGTACGATCCAACGGAGACGCTCATAACTACCTCGTTTGATGTCAGATTGGGTCAATTTTTTGTCATCTGAAAGTAACTTTAGTGCTCTTTCATTCTTGACTGGAATCATCATATTATGAGATGATTTTAGCATCCGTAAGTGCGATCGCATTCGTCAGTCATGAAATTTTCCTTCATCACCTTGTCGAATAGTAACCTTCTTTACATTCTCTTCAGTGGTCAAATTTAGATTATTTTGAGCTCATTGGACTGTTAACTTGACAAACTTCTAAATGGGAACGGAATTGGCTAATTTTGGGACTGTTCGAGATCCAAAAAGCACGTTAGAACTCATCAATCGACATTGGAATGGGACCGGTATTGGCTTATTTTGGGACAGTTCGAGATCCAAAAACACGTTGGAACTCTTCAATCATCATTTTGCAATTTGGATTGTTAATCTTTCCAAATAGCGCGATCCAACGGAGACGCTTATAACTCCCTCGTTTGATGTCGGATTTGATCAATTTTTGGTCGTCTGAAAGGTACTTTAGTGCACTTTCATTCCTGATTGGAACAATCGTATTCTAAGACCATTTGGGCATTCGTAAGTGGGATCGCAGTCGTCGGTCGTAAATATTATCCTTCATCTCCTTGACGAGTAGTAACAACTCTCTCTTCAGTGGTCGAATTTAGATTATTTTGAGGTCATTGGAATGGTAACTTGACAAGCTTCTAAATGCGACCGGAATTGGCTAATTTGGCGACCGTTCGATATCCAAAAAGCAAGTTGGAACTCTTCAATAGTAATTTTGCAATTTGGTTTGTAAATCTTTCCAAATCGCGTGATCCAATGGAGACGCTCATAACTCCCTCATTTGATGTCGGATTAGGTCATTTTTTGGTAATTTAAAAGGTACTTTAGTGCACTTTTATTCCTGACTAGAATCATCATATTCTGAGACCATTTGGGCATCCGTAAGTGGGATCGCAGTCGTCGGTCATGAATTTTATCCTTCATCTCCTTGTCGAATAGTAACCTTCTTAACTCTCTCTTCAGTGGTCGAATTTAGATTATTTTGAGCTCATTGGATTGGTAACTTGACAAGCTTCTAAATGGGACCGAAAATGGCTAATTTTGGGACCATTCGAGATCCAAAAAGCACGGTGGAACTCTTCAATCGTCATTTTACAATTTAGATTCTTAATTTTTCCAAATTGGGTGATCTAACGGAGACGCTCATAAATCCCTCGTTTGATGTCAGATTGGGTCAATTTTTGGTCATCTGAAAGGTACTTTAGTGCTCTTTCATTCCTGACTAGAATCATCATATTCGAAGACATTTTAAGCATCCGTAAGTGGGATCGAAATTGTCGGTTATGATTTTTTTCATTCATCTCTTTGTCAAATAGTAACCTTCCTAACTCTCTCTTCAGTGGTCGAATTTAGGTTATTTTGAGCTCATTGGAAGGGTAACTTTACAAGCTTCTAAATAGGACCAGAATTGGCTAATTTTAGGACCGTTCGAGATCCAAAAAGCACGGTGGAACTCTTCAATCATCATTTTGCAACTTGGATTTTTAATCTTTTCAAATCGGGTGATCCAACGAAGACGCTCATAACTCCCTCGTTTGATGCCGGATTTGGTCAATTTTTGGTCATCTGAAAGGTGCTTTAGTGCTCTTTCATTCCTAACTAGAATCATCATATTCTAAGGCCATTTGTCAAACCATAAGTCGGATCGTAGTTGTAGGTCATGAATTTTTTCCTTTATCTCCTTATCGAATAGTAACCTTCTTAACTCTCTCTTCAGTGGTCGAATGTAACGACCTGAAAATTTCCGTACATTGGGTCGTGTACCACCTCAACCAGAAATCACGTAGGATTAAATCCTTTAGAAATTTAACAAAGTTAACTAAGTACTAAACTCAATTAGCCATGAAATCCGTTAGGATCGCTTTAAATACGATCTGCAAGACCCAAAACTTGCAGAACAAGAGACGCTAGGTTACCCTAAAGTTTAGAACCAAACTCATTTCCCGTCTGCTCTTGGGAATGAAACGAAACTTCGTATTAGGTCTAGATCGCACATCGGGAGTCCGATTAACCCGAAGATAAGGAACTAGGACCGCCCCACTGGACTTAACAATCATCTCAAAAATCAGCTTTATCCGATGTCCCACGGTCATTCGTTTCGAATCGGAGTGAGGTAGTGTGAAAAACACTATTCATATGCCAAAATAAATATCTGGAATAGTGATCTGGCATCGTTCGTTGACGCGTCCGTATTAAGCAACCTGACCGTCAGAATCAGACCAAATTACACCCTCGGATTAAGAAAAATTTCAGGAACATTTACATGTACTTGGAATTTCTGATCGTGGCCCACTGACTGTCGAACTGAAAGTGGTCCGCCACGTGCGATCTGGGTATCCAAAAGAGTCAAAAACGTAATCCCACGTAGATCCATCGATGGTGAGCTTAAGTCTGACATTTGGTTCAAAGAGGGCCACCAGAACTTCCCTTTTGAGCTGGAAAAGCGGTGAAAATCCTATATTGGCAGTACCCCTTGAACCTGGGTCTAAATTCGTAATGTTTGAGGCTATAAAAGGAGCTTAGAGCAGCCCCTCTCACAGCCATACGAATTTTGGAGGAAACCCTAGAGGAAGAGAGAGAAAAGAGAGAGAAAGACTTGGAGATCGTTGCCGATCTTCCTCCTCCTGCTTTGGCTTGCTACACGGCCTACACCGCCTTATTCTAGACGTTTTCCCGGCGTATTCCGCCTCATTTGAAGGTAAGAAAACCTAACCCTAGGTCTGATTTGAGGTGGAATCGAGGTAGGATGTATACCGACTAACCGATTCCGCTCTTTAGGCTAGAAATCGCCCGTAGACGGAAGTCCCATTACCCTTGCTCATTCGTTCCGTTTCCAAAGGCAAAGGTGAGGACTTTAAGCTTATAAGTTACGGTTTTCAACGTTTTCAATGTCAGATAATGGTAGATTCATGATCTGCTTGCAATTGCACATGTACAAAGTGCTTTCCGTTTCCTGTTTTGATTAACGGTGTGAAATATGGAATTTCACATATTCTAGGTATACGTAGAAATACCATATACGTATTTTTTTTGGATAAATGCTTGACATATTTATTTAATGTATAATTATATAACATATGAATAAAATACTAGTTTGGCGAAAGGAATCGCCAAAATATATGTTTACTTGTAAATGCGCCGTATGTTGAAATTACGTATTGTAGAAATACCGTATACGTATTTCTTTTGGAATAATATTTGACATATGTATTTAATGTATGATTATACAATACATGATTAAAATACTAGCTTGGCGAAAGGAATCGCCGAAATCTATGTTCCTTTGTAAACACTATGTATGTCGAAATCGGGTATACGTAGAAGTACCCTATACGTATAAAATTTGCTGATGTGATTGTCATGTTTAATTGCTGTAAAAATATGATGTATATGTATAAAATACTAGTTTGGTAAAGGGACAACCCTAGTACACACTTCCCTAGCATACGTCATGTATGTTGAAATATTGCATTCTAAGTGTTGGCGAAATCACTTGTGAGTGTAAGTGCTTAAGTGTTAGAATCTTAGGTAGGTGCTGAGATGGGATTCTCGGTTACCTTAGAGTCGCATATGACACTCTCCATGTGGTTGTTCACTCTAACCACTCGCCTACGAAATGTAAGTATTTGTATACTTATTTACATAATGCTTTATAACATGCTTTTGAACATGCTTTGTGACTTGTTATTAACATGCTTCATGTTATGCTTTATATTATGCTTGCTAGTGTTCTTGAATTACCATGTTATCATGCCGTATTTCACATGCTATGGTTAGGATTTGACTGAGCTTGGGACTATGTTCGTAGTCCAGGCATCCGGTATCAGACTTGAAGATGTGGTTGGGATTCGTTCCGCCACGCATGATGTGTTGGTGAACCCGTGTCGTACTTCGGTTGGCGATAGTGGTTGGCCACACGAGGTGCTTCTGCGCCTCATATCGCCCAACTTGTTGTGCGCTCGAGCTAGCCGAACATGTCAAGTAAACCGTATGCCTTATGTATGTTCACCATGTTTGGTCGCTAATGCTTGAACCTAAGGTACCAAACTTACCAGTGAAAATACCGTTAACCATGGTACCTCGATCCGCTAAGACTCATGAGCCGGGCATGGTGGTATGGGACACCGTGGTCAAGCTGTCGGCCTACGCTGGGGCTACGTGCCTCCCGTAGTGACCAGGTGAGCAACTCAACTCGTGAGCCGATTATGGTGGTATGGGACACTATATTCGCGGCTGTCGGCCTACATTGATAAGGTGATGGGGAGGGTGCAACCTTTGTGCGTAACGACCACAGCGGCCCTTTGTAGTGACCGCGAGCATACTCGAAGTTGCGGCGTGCCTTAGGGTTCGCCGCGATATATAGAGTATGAACTAGGCTTGTTTTACGTATAGTTGTATCGTGATGAATCGTTTAAGGGGTGATGGGGAGTGGTGAACCTTTGTGCATAACGACCACAGCGACCTCTGCGGTGACCTAGAAAACACACCATCGTCGATATTAACTAGGGTGACGACCCTAGATTGGATCATGTTTGGATATGATACAAGGGAGGTACCTTAGTTTCCCAATCCTGTTTGTTTGAAACGAACTAATTAAAAACTCGGTAATCATACTCATCATGCATCGCATGTGCCTGGAAGATGTGGAGCACTGTGGGATGTAAGCATGCGCAAACGTGAGATGGTGTCGCTTGAGGGAGTATGTCGGAGAGGGCATCCATCATACCTGCATCCATACTTGCATTAATCAGAGTAACTAGGAGTGTTTGATTTACTGCTTTATCATTACTGCTTGACTGTATTGATAACATGATAACTTATGTCTTATCGTTCCACTGAGTTAGCTACTCACTCCCACGTTACGGGACGGTGTTGCGCACACCAACCAGACTCTGTCTCAGGTTTAGGCGATCCGACTACGCTGGAGGCGGAGCCCGATTACGACGAGGATCAGGAGGAGTTTTCATATATGCAGTTCGCTGGCGGCTTCGACTAGGCTGCCGGGACTGATGGGATTTACAGGGATTGTACCTAGTTTATTTTGACATTTTGTTTATATAAACAGACATGTATATTGTGACTCAGAAGGATTCATACTCTGGATAATGAATCGTTTATTTTGTTTCTTTACATACATATATATACAGTTCAGTCTTCCGCTTGCTTTTATACAACTGATCTGGAGTATGAATTACTGCTTTGGTATAATCTCATTCATGTTTACTGCTCTAACACAGACAACATTCAAATATCATTAAACATGTTGCATAAGTGATGCGTTGGAACTCGGGAGTTGAGTTACACTCGACCCCCGATTTTCAGGGCGTTACAAGTTGGTATCAAAGCATGATTTTGATTAAACCGGACCTGAGTTATGTCCCCACTACGTACGCTGACGTGTCACAACTTAGGAGGGTGCGCAAAAAAAATATAGCAACAGTCTTAGGGTCTCCCGATTTCGCCGTTCGGCGAAGTTCGCTGCACACGGACAGTTTGATCGAGTGTGTACTCGATCCCGACCACATTTATGGACCCCAAGTCACTCCTAGACCGTCTATTGACGTGTCCAGGTCACAAGCTACCAAAAATGGGTCGTTAAAATTCAGGAAAAATCAGATTAGATCAGAACTTTGCCGGAACTGACCGTTCTGGATCTGAAATGAGTCCGTGGGCCCCCACGACTAATCCGTTAAGAGTTCAGACCAAAACAGGGCACATTTGGCACCCTGGGGGTGTGGTGAACAGGACCAGACCGCGGCGGCGCGGTTCCGGCCAAGCCCGACCGCGGCGGCGCCGCAGCACCGGCGGCGGACCGCGGTCCGGTGACTTTTCCGGCGAGCCTCCGAACGTGGGGTTGGTCGGTTCAGTCCCCTCTACCCCATGGCACGTGCCATTTTGGCAATAGATTAGGTTTTAAGGGGCTGGAGCTCCCTTTTCTTTCATTTCCCCTCTTTTCAAGCACCCTCACCTCCATTTTCGATTTTGCTGAAAACCCATCCCTCCAAATCTTCAATCCTTCCATTTCCTTCCATAACTCACACACCCCTACCTCCCACAACAGTCCTAGCCTCCCCTTTCCCCATTTTCACAAGTTGGAGCTCTCATAACCCTCCTTGAAGCTCAAAATCGGGTAATCTACTAACCCATTCCATTTTCTTCTTGTTTCTTCTTCATTTCCTACCTCTAGAGCTTCTTTCACACCTGTTGGATTGTTGTTTGTGGAAGATAAAAGAAATCAGCCCCTCATTTCCCATTTTGGAAATTTTTCATGGCCCTCCTTGGTGTGGTGGCCACCATTTTCTCCATTTCCTCCATCCTATCTTTCATGGGAAAGAGGAAAACCGCGGCCGACGACGCTGGCCCAAGTAGGTCAGCCCATACCCGAAGAAGATCCGACGTTGGGGCCGGCACAAGCACCGTGCGGGAGTTTAGGTCGAAGCGAGACCTGGATCCTGACCACCCCGCCAGAAATGCTTATCCGATAGGCATGGAATATGGGCGTTTCGCGGGCCGCAAGGTCGTGTTTGAAGCTCATGTGGATGAGAGGATGTTTGGCCTACACCCGATGATGGACCACTTGGTGGATATCGGGTGGAATTATATTTTTGAAGGCGAGTCCCCCGCATGTGAGAACACGGTCCGCGCTTTCTACGCTCACATCGTGGACTCATCAGTAGAGCCTCTTCAGTTTACTGTCTATGTGAGGGGCATAAGGAGCACAATCACTGTGGACGAAGTGGCTCGAATCACGAAGATCCCGCTTGGTCAAGTGCAGCCTAGTGATGACTTCTCTAGAACTGCGCGGGAAAGGGATTGCCGCACGCGATTTCTCTGTGGTCGCCGGGTTACTTGGAAGCGAGGAAATTGTATTGCGGCGACAAAGATGTCTGAAGACTTCCATTTGCTCCATCACATCTTCACATACAATGTATACCCACGGTGGGGTAACCGCACGGAATGTACTAGGGTGATGGTGGACTTTCTGTATAAGATGGGACGCTGGGACAACATATGCACCCCACATTCATCCTATCCCAGATAGTTAATGTTGTTCGTTATGCCAGGAACGATCTTTCGCTCCCATTTGGCCGACCGATCTGCGGGATGGCTCGTGATGTAGGCTACTGAGGGAATATGGAGGATCTTGCACCGGTCAGAGTCATAAGTGAAGCCACACTCGGGAATATGAAGATCGGCCCCCAACGGCGGCAAGCCCGACTCGACGAGTCCGGAGATGAGTCGGATAGCGCCGGTGAGGAGAGTGTTGACCTCCGGTGAGAGAGCGATGAGGAGCGCGGTGATGACATACAAGAAGAAGAACACGAGGCTCGGGACACGGGGAGAGTTCACCCCCGCGGCTCGGGGCGGGGTGTGGATCGAGATACTTTTGATACGCGATTGGCCCGTCTTGAGGAGGGGCAAGCCGCCTTGCGACAGAGAGGTTGGACAAGTTCGGTGAGATTGGTCAAGTTCGAACTAAACTTGAAGAGAATGAAGCCTACATGAAGAAGAATTTCAAGAAGATGTCCGTACGTTGAAGGCCATCCTGTGTTGTGCGCAAGATAAGAATGCTCCTCCTCCACCGCCTACTTCGGATGCTTAGTCATCCATATTGTTGTTTGTTGTGGTTGCTTTGGTTACCGCGATAGGCGGTTTGTGTTTTCGTTCAGATGATGTATTAGGTAGTAGCATGTTTAGGGTTTGATGTAGTAGATGTATTGGCTATCATGTGATTTCCGTCATGGTTCATGTAAACTCTGTAATCCATGTATTATGACAAATTTTGGGTAAATGAAAGGCATGTAGCCCCTTTTGTTTTGATTATGTGTGGAATGCTTAAAGTGCTTTATGATGTGTGTTATGCTGTATCTCACCAATGCTGTACCCTGTGTTGTATAGGGCATGCCGCGGCAGTATACGCGGAGCACCGCACATCTCCGTCTGACTGGCTCTATGGACCAGACTCCTTCTGGTAGTAGTGGTCCTGCGGACCGTGGGTTGGGTTCCGATCAGCCCCCTACTGGTCCTGCCGGTGGGTTGCCACCATACACGCCCCCGGTCCGTGAGCAGTTTCGGCCATCATCTTCTGCGCAGCATGACTCCCAGGCTGCTCCGCCGACCGATAGATTTGAGCAGCTGATGTTGATGATGCATCAGCGGCGGTCTGACGGCAGCGGCGGCAACACCAAGAGCGACTTATGGCCACTATCGCCGAGGCCTTGTCACATGGTGGTAGTGCGACTCCACCTACGACTCCTGCTTGTCCTGCCGGGCACCCTGAGCCTCCTGCTCAGTGTGAGGATGTGCCTCTGCCTTCACCCGTGGTGCCTCCTACTGGAGATGTCGGCACACGTGGTCTACTCGAGCGATTTCAGCGCTTGAGGCCTCCTTCGTTCATGGGCACTCATAGGCCCGAGGAGGCAGAGTTTTGGCTTGACCGCATCTCGAAGATGCTTCGGATCTTTGCATTGCTCGAGGCGAGCAAGTAGGGCGGCCGCCTTCATGTTTGAGAGAGGCGAGTTTATGGTGGGACGGTGTGTTGCGGTGCTGTCGCGGCGGACTACGTATGGACACAGGAGGCTTTTGAGTTCGGTTCCATGAGAAATACTACCCGCCGACTTACAGGACATGAGCGGGAGGATGAGTTTACGCCTCGGGCGGGAGGCATGACTATTACAGTACGAAGCACCGCTTCACGAGTTGGGCCGCTTTGTCCCGGCTATACTAGTGGACGACGGATGCGGATGCGTCGATTTTCTTTGGGCTTGCGGCCAGGAGATACGGTCGAAGATATCTTTGCCTCACTATACCTACATATGCGGCTCTTGGTTCACATGTCTATAACGCGGAAGCGGGATGTGGACCGGTTGGCCGATCACGTGGCACTATGGTTGTGAGGCCACGACAGGGAGATACGAAGCGGGCCTATCCTAGGCGAGGCCTCGTGTTGACTCGCCTCCTAGATCGCGGCGCCGGGGGGCTCGGGCGAGGCGCCCTATTTGTGACACACGTCTTTGCGGGAAACGGGGTCATCCTGTTGGGAGTTGCTTCGCGCGGATGAAGGACGGTGGTTTCTCTCGCCACGGATGATGGGCCGTTCTCGCCCACGGGCCATATCGGCTCCACCGCTACGGAGCACGGCTCACGCACATCCTTCCTTCCGACCTCTGTGCCGCGCTTCGGGCCGCCACGGCGACCCTTGGCTCCTCGGCCGAACCACTAGCGAGCGAGGCTCGCGTTCATACTCTTGTGGGCGAGGCACACGAGACGTCGGTTTCGGCTCAGACGGCCTTCGAGGGTATACGGCTTTTATTCACGACACTCCCGTCTCTTTATTGGTGGACACTTGGGTCCACTACTTCTATTATTTCTTGTGGAGCGGTGAAGCGCCTATCTTTGCATACGATTCCCACTAAGGGAATGAGACTCACTACGGCTGGGACACATTCGGATGTCACACGATTATGCGAGGGTTGCTCGGTAGTTTTGGGTAGCGACACGGTGCTCGTCGACCTTATTGTTGCTCCACTTTGGCACTACGACGTTATCCTTGGTATGGATTGGCTCACCGGGATGAGGCGGAGGTAGATGCGATACTCGGATCGTGACGGCCTATGGACTGACGGTGCGGCTTTCACGTTCCGGTGCGGGTCGGTTGGCCTGTCGAGTTGATTGTTATCTTTGCTTTGCTTGTGCCGACTGATGGTCCGACAGTAGATAGTACGCCAGTGGTTCGAGACTTTGCAGGTGTGTTTGAGACTATCCCTGGTTTACCTCCTCGGCGTGAGATTGATTTCACGATTGACCTTACGCCTGGTGCGACGCCCATCTCGTTACCGACCTATCGTATGCCTCCATGTGAGATGGAGGAGCTACGGAGACAGATTGAAGGACTTGTAGAGAAGGGTTTTATTCGCCCTAGTGTGTCTCCTTGGGGAGCACCTGTGTTGTTCGTGAAGAAGAAGGACGGGTCCCTACGGTTGTGTATTGATTACCGTAGGTTGAAACAGGTCACGGTGAAGAACAAGTATCCTTTGCCCAGGATTGATGATCTGTTCGATCAGTTGAGGGGGGCGAAGTATTTCTCAAAGATTGACCTTCAGTCAGGGTACCACCAGTTGCGCGTGAGAGAGGAGGACGTGCAGAAGACAGCCTTCAGGACGTGCTTTGGGCACTATGAGTTCTTGGTGATGTCGTTCGGTCTGACGAATGCACCAGCCGTGTTCATGGATCTGATGAACCGGGTATTTCGGCCCTTCCTTTACCGATTCGTCATCGTCTTTATCGATGACATCTTGATATACTCCACGAGTCGGGAGGAGCACGAGGAGCACTTGCGAGCGGTATTGGATACGAAGAAGAACCGGTTGTTTGCGCAATACAAGAAGTGCGACTTCGGCAGGAGGAAGTCAAGTTCTGGGACATGTAGTGTCCAAGGATGGGATAGCGGTGGACCTTGCTAAGGTAGGCTGCGGTTCAGGATTGGCAGCAGCCTAAATCGGTTACTGAGGTGAGGAGTTTCCTTGGTCCATCTGGGTACTACAGACGTTTCATTCGGGATTTCTCGAAGATCGCCAGGCCATTGTCTCAGCTGACTCGGAAGGACCTAAAGTTCGCCTGGAATGAGAAGGCGGAGGCAGCTTTTAAGGAGCTGAATGATAAGTTGACGTCCGCCCCTGTGCTAGTATTGCCAGAGCAAGGGGGTGAAATACACGGTGTATACTGACGCGTCTCGCATTGGTTTGGGTTGTGTGTTGATGCGAAAAGATAGGGTGATATCGTATGCCTCGAGACAATTAAGGAAGCACGAGGAGAATTACCCTACACATGACACAGGAGTTGGCGGTGTCATCTTTGCATTGAAGCTCTGGAGACATTACCTCTACGGTGAGGAGTTCGAGCTTTCTGCGACCACAAGAGCCTTAAATACATATTCACGCGGCGAGATTTGAATATGAGACAGTAGCCGATGGATGGAGACCTTGAAGGACTTCAAGTTCGAGGTTTCCTACCATCTGGCAAGGCGAACCTTGTGGCGAGACGTGTTGAGCCGCAAGAAGGCGATGCATTTGCGGCACCGTGATGATAGCCGAGTGGGATATGGTAGAGTTTGTGCGGGACTTCGAGCAGAGACTCACTGTCGAGGAGCCATTTGAGTGTGTTGCGCACGTTCGAGTGCGACCACTTATTGACGACAGGATTGTTGAGGCCCAAGAGGGCGATACACGGCTGTCTGAGCTTCGAGAGCAGGCTAGCGACGCCATGGACTCCGAGTGGAGAGTTGGATCTGATGGGGGTTTACGATTTCGTGGCCGCCTATGTGTTCCAGATGTGCCTGACTTGAGACGCGAGCTTCTCGAGTCTGCCCATAACTCGAAGTTTGCGATGCATCCTGGTAGCACGAAGATGTACCGGGATATGAGACGGACGTATTGGTGGGATAACATGAAGGCCCACATTGCTTGAGTATGTGTCTCGATGCATGACGTGCCAGCAGGTCAAGGCGGAACATCGCCGACCTCCTGGACTGCTTCAGCCCATGCCTATAGCGGAGTGGAAGTGGGACTTCATCTCCATGGACTTCATATCAGGGTTGCCGAAGACGAGGAAGGGGCACGATTCCATTTGGGTGATTGTGGACCGGTTGACCAAATCGGCCCATTTCCTTCCTATCAGAGTTACGAACTCCGCAGACGAGCTGGCTAGATTGTACATCAGGGAGATCGTCCGTCTACACGGGGTTCCTTTGGAGATCGTGTCGGACAGAGACACGCGGTTCACATCCATCTTCTGGACTCGTATCCAGGAGGTGATGGGTGTGAAGTTGAAGTTCGATCTGGCGTTTCATCCTCGGTGATGGGCGGACGGCGGGTGAATCGGTCTGGAGGATATGTTGCGAGCATGTGTGTTGGACTTCAGGACAGTTGGGATGGCTTGTCTTCCGTACGCGAGTTCGCCTACAACAACGACTCCGGGTGACTATTGGCATGGCGCCATATGAGGCTCTATATGGTCGACCTTGTAGAGCACCGCACTTGTTGGGCGAGAGGTTGGAGAGCGTAGCTGATTGGCCGGAGTTGGTTCGGGCGACTACGAGAGAAGGTAGACATTATCGGGCGTCGATTACTCACGGCACACGCGAGCAGAAAGAGTTACGCCGATACGAGGCGGCGACACCGGGAGTTCGAGGTTGGTGATCATGTGTTCCTTCGGGTTTCCCCTATGAAGGAGTCCTTCGGTTTGGGAAGAAGGAAGCTCACACCGAGGTTCATTGGTCCATTTCGAGATATTGGATCGAGTGGGTGATGTGGCGTATCGTCTCGCCTTGCCTACACCACTTGCTTACGTACATAACGTATTTCATGTATCTATCTTTGAAGAACGTTCTGATCCTTCGCATATCATCAGATGGGAGCAGGTACAGTTGAGCGAGGATGCTACATATGAGTTGCGCCCGACGCACATCCTTGACAGGAAGGAGCAGGTACTGCGTAGCAAGGTCATCCCACTTGTGAAGGTGCTTTGGACACATCATTCGAAGAAGAAGCTACTGGGGGCGAGGGCCGAGGTCAGGAAGAACTACCCTCAGATTCTCGAGGACTACGAAAAGGTATAAATTTCGGGGACGAAATTTTTTGTTTAAGGGGGGTAGATTGTAATGACCTGAAAATTTCCGTACATTGGGTCGTGTACCACCTCGACCAGAAATCACGTAGGATTAAATCTTTTAGAAATTTAACAAAGTTAACTAAGTACTAAACTCAATTAGCCATGAAATCCGTTAGGATCGCTTTAAATACGATCTGCAAGACCCAAAACTTGCAGAACAAGAGATGCTAGGTTACCCTAAAGTTTAGAACCAAACTCATTTCCCGTCTGCTCTTGGGAATGAAACGAAACTTCGTATTAGGTCTAGATCGCACATCGGGAGTCCAATTAACCCGAAGCTAAGGAACTAGGACCGCCCCACTGGACTTAACAATCATCTCAAAAATCAGCTTTATCCGATGTCCCACGGTCATTCGTTTCGAATCGGAGTGAGGTAGTGTGAAAAACACTATTCATATGCCAAAATAAATATCTGGAATAGTGATCTGGCATCGTTCGTTGACGCGTCCGTATTAAGCAACCTGACCGTCAGAATCAGACCAAATTACACCCTCGGATTAAGAAAAATTTTAGGAACATCTACATGTACTTGGAATTTCTGATCGTGGCCCACTGACCGTCGAACTGAAAGTGGTTCACCACGTGCGATCTGGGTATCCAAAAGAGTCAAAAACGTAATCCCACGTAGATCCATCGATGGTGAGCTTAAGTCTGACGTTTGGTTCAAAGAGGGCCACCAGAACTTCCCTTTTGAGCTGGAAAAGCGGTGAAAATCCTATATTGGCAGTACCCCTTGAACTTGGGTCTAAATTCGTAATGTTTGAGGCTATAAAAGGAGCTTAGAGCAGCCCCTCTCACAGCCATACGAATTTTGGAGGAAACCCTAGAGGAAGAGAGAGAAAAGAGAGAGAAAGACTTTGAGATCGTTGCCGATCTTCCTCCTCCTGCTTTGGCTTGCTACACGGCCTACACCGCCTTATTCTAGACGTTTTCCCGGCGTATTCCGCCTCATTTAAAGGTAAGAAAACCTAACCCTAGGTCTGATTTGAGGTGGAATCGAGGTAGGATGTATACCGACTAACCGATTCCGCTCTTTAGGCTAGAAATCGCCCGTAGACGGAAGTCCCATTACCCTTGCTGATTCGTTCCGTTTCCAAAGGCAAAGGTGAGGACTTTAAGCTTATAAGTTACGGTTTTCAACGCTTTCAATGTCAGATAATGGTAGATTCATGATCTGCTTGCAATTACACATGTACAAAGTGCTTTCCGTTTCCTGTTTTGATTAACGGTGTGAAATATGGAATTTCACATATTCTAGGTATACGTAGAAATACCATATACGTATTTTTTTGGATAAATGCTTGACATGTTTATTTAATGTATAATTATATAACATATGAATAAAATACTAGTTTGGCGAAAGGAATCGCCAAAATATATGTTTACTTGTAAATGCGCCGTATGTTGAAATTACGTATTGTAGAAATACCGTATATGTATTTCTTTTGGAATAATATTTGACATATGTATTTAATGTATGATTATACAATACATGATTAAAATACTAGCTTGGCGAAAGGAATCGCCGAAATCTATGTTCCTTTGTAAACACTATGTATGTCGAAATCGGGTATACGTGGAAGTACCCTATACGTATAAAATTTGCTGATGTGATTGTCATGTTTAATTGCTGTATGAATATGATGTATATGTATAAAATACTAGTTTGGTAAAGGGACAACCCTAGTACACACTTCCCTAGCATACGTCATGTATGTTGAAATATTGCATTCTAAGTGTTGGTGAAATCACTTGTGAGTGTAAGTGCTTAAGTGTTAGAATCTTAGGTAGGTGCTGAGATGGGATTCTCGGTTACCTTAGAGTCGCATATGACACTCTCCATGTGGTTGTTCACTCTAACCACTCGCCTACGAAATGTAAGTATTTGTATACTTATTTACATAATGCTTTATAACATGCTTTTGAACATGCTTTGTGACTTGTTATTAACATGCTTCATGTTATACTTTATATTATGCTTGCTAGTGTTCTTGAATTACCATGTTATCATGCCGTATTTCACATGCTATGGTTAGGATTTGACTGAGCTTGGGACTATGTTCGTAGTCCGGCATCCCAGACGGACTTGAAGATGTGGTTGGGATTCATTCCGCCACGCACGATGTGTTGGTGAACCCGTGTCGTACTTCGGTTGGCGATAGTGGTTGGCCACACGAGGTGCTTCTACGCCTCATATCGCCCAACTTGTTGTGCGCTCGAGCTAGCCGAACATGTCAAGTAAACCGTATGCCTTATGTATGTTCACCATGTTTGGTCGCTAATGCTTGAACCTAGGGTACCAAACTTACCAGTGAAAATCCCGTTAACCATGGTACCTCGATCCGCTAAGACTCATGAGCCGGGCATGGTGGTATGGGACACCGTGGTCGAGCTGTCGGCCTCGGCCTACTGGCCGGGCTACGTGCCTCCCGTAGTGACCGGTGAGCAACTCAACTCGTGAGCCGATTATGGTGGTATGGGACACTATATTCGCGCCGTCGGCCTACATTGATAAGGTGATGGGGAGGGTGCAACCTTTGTGCGTAACGTACCACATGCGAGCCTTTGTAGTGACCGCGAGCATACTCGAAGTTGCGGCGTGCCTTAGGGTTCGCCGCGATATATAGAGTATGAACTAGGCTGTTTACGTATAGTTGTATCGTGATGAATCGTTTAAGGGGTGATGGGGAGTGGTGCAACCTTTGTGCGTAATGTACAGCGACCTCTGCGGTGACCTAGAAAACACACCATCGTCGATATTAACTAGGGTGACGACCCTAGATTGGATCATGTTTGGATATGATACAAGGGAGGTACCTTAGTTTCCCAATCCTGTTGTTTGAAACGAACTAATTAAAAACTTCGGTAATCATACTCATCATGCATCGCATGTGCACAGGAAGATGTGGAGCACTGTGGGATGTAAGCATGCGCAAACGTGAGATGGTGTCGCTTGAGGGAGTATGTCGGAGAGGGCATCCATCATACACCGCATCCATACTTGCATTAATCGAGTAACTAGGAGTGTTTGATTTATTGCTTTATCATTCTTGCTTGATTGTATTGATAACATGATAACTTATGTCTTATCGTTCCACTTGAGTTAGCTACTCACTCCCACGTTACGGGACGGTGTTGCGCACACCAACCGGACTCTCTCGGGTTTAGGCGATCCGACTACGGCTGGAGGCGGAGCCGATCTGACGAGGATCGGGAGGAGTTTTCATATATGCGGTTATTGGCCCGGCTTCGACTAGGTGCCGATCGATGGGATTTACTGAGGATTGTACCTAGTTTATTTTGACATTTTGTTTATATAAACGGACATGTATATTGTGACTCGGAAGGATTCATACTCTGGATAATGAATCGTTTATTTTGTTTCTTTACATACATATATATCTGATTCGAGTCTTCCGCTTGCTTTTATACAACTGATCTGGAGTATGAATTACTGCTTTGGTATAATCTCATTCATGTTTACTGCTCTAACACAGACAACATTCAAATATCATTAAACATGTTGCATAAGTGATGCGTTGGAACTCGGGAGTTGAGTTACACTCGACCCCCGATTTTCAGGGCGTTACATCGAATTTAGATTATTTTGAGGTCATTGGTATGGTAACTTGACAAGCTTCTAAATGCAACCGGAATTGGCTAATTTGGCGACCGTTCGATATCCAAAAAGCAAGTTGGAACTCTTCAATAGTAATTTTACAATTTGGTTTGTAAATCTTTCCAAATCGCGTGATCCAATGGAGACGCTCATAACTCCCTCGTTTGATGTCGGATTAGGTCGATTTTTTGGTAATTTAAAAGGTACTTTAGTGCACTTTTATTCCTGACTAGAATCATCATATTTTGAGACCATTTGGGCATCCGTAAGTGGGATCGCAGTCGTCGGTCATGAATTTTATCCTTCATCTCCTTGTCGAATAGTAACCTTCTTAACTCTCTCTTCAGTGGTCGAATTTAGATTATTTTGAGCTCATTGGATTGGTAACTTGACAAGCTTCTAAATGGGACCTAAAATGGCTAATTTTGAGACCAATAAAGATCCAAAAGCACGATGGAACTCTTCAATCGTCATTTTGCAATTTGGATTCTTAATTTTTCCAAATCGGGCGATCTAACGGAGACGCTCATAAATCCCTCATTTGATGTCGGATTGGGTCGATTTTTGGTCATTTGAAAGGTACTTTAGTGCTCTTTCATTCTTGACTAGAATCATCGTATTCGAAGACATTTTGAGAATCTATAAGTGGGATCGCAATTGTCAGTTATGAATTTTTTCCTTCATCTCCTTGTCAAATAGTAACCTTCCTAACTCTCTCTTTAGTGGTCGAATTTAGATTATTTTGAGCTCATTGGAATGGTAACTTGACAAGCTTCTAAATTAGACCAGAATTGGCTAATTTTGGGACCGTTCGAGATCCAAAAAGCACGATGGAACTCTTCAATCGTCAGTAAACAATTTGGATTGTTAATCTTTCCAAATCGGGTGATCCATTGGAGATGCTCATAACTCCCTCGTTTGTTGTCGGATTGGGTCGATTTTTGGTCATCTGAAAGGTACTTTAGTGCTCTTTCATTCCTGACTAGAATCATCATATTCTAAGGCCATTTGTCCATCCGTAAGTCGGATCGCAGTCGTCGGTCATGAATTTTTTCCTTTATCTCCTTATCAAATAGTAACCTTCTTAACTCCCTCTTCAGTGGTCGAATTTAGATTATTTTGAGCTCATTGGAATGGTAACTTGACAAGCTTCTAAATAGTAAAAGAATTGGCTAATTCTAAGACCGTTCAATATCCCAAAAGTGCGTTGGTACTCTTCGATCGTCATTTTGTAATTTGGATTGTTAATCTTTCCAAATCGCACGATCCAACAGAGATGCTCATCACTCCCTCTTTTGACGTCAGATTGGGTTAATTTTTGGTCATCTAAAAGGTACTTTAGTGCTCTTTCATTCTTGACTGGAATCATCATATTATGATACCATTTTGGCATCCGTAAGTGGGATCGCAATCATCGGTCATGAATTTTTCCTTCATCTCTTTATCGAATAGTAACCTTCTTAACTCTCTCTTCAGTGGTCGAATTTAGATTATTTTGAGCTCATTGGATTGTTAACTTGACAAGCTTCTAAATGCGACCAGAATTAGGTAATTTAGAGACCGTTCGATTTCGAAAAAGCATGTTGGAACTCTTAATCATCCTTTTTTGGTTTCGATTGTTAATCATTCAAAATCAAGTGATCCAACGGTAATGCTCATAACTCCCTCGTTTGATGTAAGGTTGGGTAGATTTTTGATCAACTGAAAGGTACTTTAGTGCTCTTTCATTCCTCACTAGAATCATCATATTCTAAGACCATTTGGGCATCCATAAGTGGGATCGCATTCTCCAGTCATAAAATTTTTTCTTCATCTCCTTGTCAAGTAGTAACCTTCTTAACTCTCTTCGGTGGTCGAATTTAGATTATTTTGTGCTCATTGGAATGGTAACTTGACAAGCTTCTAAATGGGACCGGAATTGGCTAATTTTGGGATCGTTCGAGATCCAAAAACACGTTGGAACTCTTCAATCGTCATTTTGCAATTCGGATTGTTAATCTTTCCAAATAGCGCGATCCAACTGAGACGCTCATAACTCCCTCGTTTGATGTCGGATTGGGCAATTTTTGGTCTTCTGAAAGGTAACTTAGTGCTCTTTCATTCCTGACTGAAATCGTCGTATTCCGAGACCATTTGAGCATCCGTAAGTGGGATCATTCAAAATGCAAGTTGGAACTCTCCAATCGTCCTTTTCTAATTTGGATTGTTAATCATTCAAAATCGCGTGCTCCAACGGTGACGCTCATAACTCCCTCGTTTGATGTCGGATTTGGAAGATTTTTGGTCACCTGAAAGGTACTCTAGTGCTCTTTCATTCCTCACTAGAATCATTGTATTCTGAGAGCATTTGGGCATCCGTAAGTGGGATCGCAGTCGTCGATCATGAAGTTTTTCCTTCATCTCCTTATCAAATAGTAACCTTCTTAACTCTCTCTTCAGTGGTCGAATTTAGATTATTTTGAGCTCATTCGACTGGTAACTTGACAAGCTTCTAAATGCGACCAGAATTAGCTAATTATGAGACCATTCGAAATCCAAAAACCAAGTTGGAACTCTTCAATAGTAATTTTGCAATTTGTATTGTAAATCTTTCCAAATTGCGTGATCCAACGGAGACACTCATAACTCCCTCATTTGATGTTGGATTAGGTCAATTTTTGGTCATCTGAAAGGTACTTTAGTGCTCTTTCATTCCTTACTGGAATCATCAAATTCTGAGACCATTTGGGCATCCGTATGTGGGATCGCAGTCGTCGGTCATGAATTTTTTCCTTCATCTCCTTGTCGAATAGTAACCTACTTAACTCTCTCTTCAGTGGTCGAATTTGATTTATTTTGAGGTCATTGGAATGGTAACCTGACAAGCTTCTAAGTGCGACCGGAATTGGGTAATTTTGCGACCGTTCGATATCCAAAAAGCAAGTTGGAACTCTTCAATTGTAATTTTACAATTTGGATTGTAAATCTTTCCAAATCGCGCCATCCAACGTAGACGCACATAACTCCCTCATTTGATGTCGGATTAGGTCGATTTCTGGTCATCTAAAAGGTAATTTAGTGCTCTTTTATTCCTGACTGGAATCATCGTATTCTGAGATCATTTGGGCATCCGTAAGTGGGATCGCAGTTGTCGGTCATGAATTTTATCCTTCATCTCCTTGTCGAATAGTAACCTTCTTAACTCTCTCTTCAGTGGTCGAATTTAGATTATTTTGAGCTCATTGGAATGGTAACTTGACAAGCTTCTAAATGGTACCAAAATTGGCTAATTCTGAGACTGTTCGATATCCCAAAAGCGCGTTGGAACTCTTCGATCGTCATTTTGAAATTTGGATTGTTAATCTTTCCAAATCATACGATCGAACGAAGACGCTCATAACTCCTTTGTTTGATGTCAGATTGGGTCAATTTTTTGTCACCTGAAAGTACTTTAGGGCTCTTTCATTCCTTACTGGAATCATCATATTATGAGACCATTTTAGCATCCGTAAGTGCAATCGCAGTCGTCGGTCATGAATTTTTCCTTCATCACCTTGTCGAAAAGTAACCTTCTCTACTCAATCTTCAGTGGTCAAATTTAGATTATTTTGAGCTCATTGGACTGGTAACTTGACAAACTTCTAAATGCAACTAGAATTGGCTAATTTTGAGACCGTTCGAAATCCAAAAAGCAAGTTGGAACTCTTCAATAGTAGTTTTGCAATTTGGATTGTAAATCTTTCCAAATCGCGCGATCCAACGGAAACGCTCATAACTCCCTTGTTTGATGTCGGATTAGGTCAATTTCTAGTCATCTAAAAGGTAATTTAGTGATCTTTTATTCCTGACTGGAATCATCGTATTCTGAGACCATTTGGGCATCCGTAAGTGGGATGGCATTCGTTGGTCATGAATTTTTTCCTTCATCTCCTTGTCGAATAGTTACCTTCTTAACTCTCTTCAGTGGTCGAATTTAGATTATTTTGAGCTCATTGGAATGTTAACTTGACAAGCTTCTAAATGGGACAGGAATTGGCTAATTTTGGGACCATTCGAGATCCTAAAAGTACGGTGGAACTCTTCAATCGTCGTTTTACAATTTGGATTCTTAATCTTTCCAAATCGGGTGATCCAACAGAGATGCTCATAACTCCCTCGTTTGATGTCGGATTGGGTCGATTTCTGGTCATCTAAAAGGTAATTTAGTGCACTTTTATTCCTGACTAGAATCATCGTATTCTGAGACCATTTGGGCATCCGTAAGTGGGATCGCAGTCGCTGGTCATGAATTTTCTCCTTCAACTCCTTGTCGAATAGTAACCTTCTTAATTCTCTCTTCAGTGGTCGAATTTAGAGTATTTTGAGCTCATTGGAATGTTAACTTGACAAGCTTCTAAATGGGACCGGAAGTGGCTAATTTTGAGGCCATTCGAGAACCAAAAAGCAAGTTGGAACTCTTCAATAGTAATTTTGCAATTCGGATTGTAAATCTTTCCAAATCGCGCTATCCAATGGAGACGCTCATAACTCCGTCGTTTGATGTCGGATTGGGTCAGTTTTTGGTCATCTGAAAGGTACTTTAGTGCTCTTTCATTCCTGAATGGAATCATCGTATTTAGAGACCATTTGGACATCCATAAGTCGTATCGCAGTACTCGGTCATGAATTTTTTCCTTCATCTCCTTGTCGAATAGTAAAATTCTTAACTCTCTCTTCAGTGTTCAAATTTTGATTATTTTGAGCTCATTAGACTGGTAACTTGGCAAGCTTCTAAATGGGACCGGAATTGGCTAATTTTGAGACTGTTCAAGATGCAACCGAGACGCTCATAACTCCCTCGTTTGATGTTGGATTGTATCGATTTTTGTTCATCGAAAAGGTACTTTAGTGCTCTTTCATTCCTGACTGGAATCATCATTTTCTAAGACCATTTGCCCATTCGTAAGTGGTATCGCAGTCTTCGGTCGTGAATATTTTCCTTCATCTCCTTGTCTAATAGTAACCTTCTTAACTCTCTCTTCAGTGGTCGAATTTAGATTATTTTAAGCTCATTGGAATGGTAACTTGACAAGTTTCTAAATTGGACTAGAATTGGCTAATTTTGGGACCGTTCGAGATCCGAAAAGCACGGTGAAACTCTTCAATCGTCATTTAACAATTTGGATTGTTAATCTTTCCAAATCGGGCGATCCAACGGAGACGCTCATAACTCCCTCGTATGATGTCGGATTGGATCGATTTTTGGTCATCTGAAAGGTACTTTAGTGCGCTTTCATTCCTGACTAGAATCATCGTATTCTAAGACCATTTGTCCATCCGTAAGTGGGATCGCAGTCGTCGGGCATAAATTTTTTCCTTCATCTCCTTGTCAAATTGTAACATTCTTAACTCTCTTCAATGGTCGAATTTAGATTATTTTGAGCTCATTGGAATGGTAACTTATCACGCTTCTAAATGGTACCAGAATTGGCTAATTCTAAGACAGTTCGATATCCCAAAAGTGCGTTGGAACTCTTCGATCGTCATTTTAAACTTTGGATTGTTAATCTTTCCAAATCGTACGATCCAACGGAGACGCTCATAACTACCTCGTTTGATGTCAGATTGGGTCAATTTTTGTCATCTGAAAGTAACTTTAGTGCTCTTTCATTCTTGACTGGAATCATCATATTATGAGATGATTTTAGCATCCGTAAGTGCGATCGCATTCGTCGGTCATGAAATTTTCCTTCATCACCTTGTCGAATAGTAACCTTCTTTACATTCTTCTTCAAAGGGTCAATTTAGATTATTTTGAGCTCATTGGACTGTTAACTTGACAAACTTCTAAATGGGAACGGAATTGGCTAATTTTGGGACTGTTCGAGATCCAAAAAGCACGTTGGAACTCATCAATCGACATTGGAATGGGAACGGTATTGGCTTATTTTGGGACAGTTCGAGATCCAAAAACACGTTGGAACTCTTCAATCATAATTTTGCAATTTGGATTGTTAATCTTTCCAAATAGCGCGATCCAACGGAGACGCTTATAACTCCCTCGTTTGATGTCGGATTTGATCAATTTTTGGTCGTCTGAAAGGTACTTTAGTGCACTTTCATTCCTGACTGGAACAATCGTATTCTAAGACCATTTGGGCATTCGTAAGTGGGATCGCAGTCGTCGGTCGTGAATATTATCCTTCATCTCCTTGACGAATAGTAACAACACTCTCTTCAGTGGTCGAATTTAGATTATTTTGAGGTCATTGGAATGGTAACTTGACAAGCTTCTAAATGCGACCGGAATTGGCTAATTTGGCGACCGTTCGATATCCAAAAAGCATGTTGGAACTCTTCAATAGTAATTTTGCAATTTGGTTTGTAAATCTTTCCAAATCGCGTGATCCAATGGAGACGCTCATAACTCCCTCATTTGATGTCGGATTAGGTCGTTTTTTGGTAATTTAAAAGGTACTTTAGTGCACTTTTATTCCTGACTAGAATCATCATATTCTGAGACCATTTGGGCATCCGTAAGTGGGATCGCAGTCGTCGGTCATGAATTTTATCCTTCATCTCCTTGTCGAATAGTAACCTTCTTAACTCTCTCTTCAGTGGTCGAATTTAGACTATTTTGAGCTGATTGGATTGGTAACTTGACAAGCTTCTAAATGGGACCGAAAATGGCTAATTTTGGGACCATTCGAGATCCAAAAAGAACGGTGGAACTCTTCAATCGTCATTTTACAATTTGGATTCTTAATTTTTCCAAATCGGGCGATCTAACGGAGACGCTCATAAATCCCTCGTTTGATGTCGGATTGGGTCAATTTTTGGTCATCTGAAAGGTACTTTAGTGCTCTTTCATATTCCTGACTAGAATCATCATATTTGAAGACATTTTAAGCATCCGTAAGTGGGATCGAAATTGTCGGTTATGATTTTTTTCATTCATCTCTTTGTCAAATAGTAACCTTCCTAACTCTCTCTTCAGTGGTCGAATTTAGGTTATTTTGAGCTCATTGGAAGGGTAACTTTACAAGCTTCTAAGTAGGACCAGAATTGGCTAATTTTAGGACCGTTCGAGATCCAAAAAGCACGGTGGAACTCTTCAATCATCATTTTGCAACTTGGATTTTTAATCTTTTCAAATCGGGTGATCCAACGAAGACGCTCATAACTCCCTCGTTTGATGTCGGATTTGGTCAATTTTTGGTCATCTGAAAGGTACTTTAGTGCTCTTTCATTCCTGACTAGAATCATCATATTCTAAGGCCATTTGTCCATCCGAAAGTCGGATCGTAGTCGTAGGTCATGAATTTTTTCCTTTATCTCCTTATCGAATACTAACCTTTTTAACTCTCTCTTCAGTGGTCGAATTTAGATTATTTTGAGGTCATTGGAATGGTAACTTGACAAGCTTCTAAATGCGACCGGAATTGGCTAATTTGGCGACCGTTCGATATCCAAAAAGCAAGTTGGAACTCTTCAATAGTAATTTTGCAATTTGGATTGTAAATCTTTCCAAATCGCGTGATCCAATGGAGACGCTCATAACTCCCTCGTTTGATGTTGGATTAGGTCGATTTTTGGTAATTTAAAAGGTACTTTAGTGCACTTTTATTCCTGACTAGAATCATCATATTTTGAGACCATTTGGGCATCCGTAAGTGGGATCGCAGTCGTCGTCATGAATTTTATCCTTCATCTCCTTATCGAATAGTAACCTTCTTAACTCTCTCTTCAGTGGTCGAATTTAGATTATTTTGAGCTCATTGGATTGGTAACTTGACAAGCTTCTAAATGGGACCTAAAATGGCTAATTTTGAGACCAATCGAGATCCAAAAAGCACGGTGGAACTCTTCAATCGTCATTTTGCAATTTGGATTCTTAATTTTTCCAAATCGGGCGATCTAACGGAGACGCTCATAAATCCCTCATTTGATGTCGGATTGGGTCGATTTTTGGTCATCTGAAGGTACTTTAGTGCTCTTTCATTCTTGACTAGAATCATCGTATTCGAAGACATTTTGAGAATCTATAAGTGGGATCGCAATTGTCAGTTATGAATTTTTTCCTTCATCTCCTTGTCAAATAGTAACCTTCCTAACTCTCTCTTCAGTGGTCGAATTTAGATTATTTTGAGCTCATTGGAATGGTAACTTGACAAGCTTCTAAATTGGACCAGAATTGGCTAATTTTGGGACCGTTCGAGATCCAAAAAGCACGATGGAACTCTTCAATCGTCAGTTAACAATTTGGATTGTTAATCTTTCCAAATCGGGTGATCCAACGGAGATGCTCGTAACTCCCTCGTTTGATGTCGGATTAGGTCGATTTTTGGTCATCTGAAAGGTACTTTAGTGCTCTTTCATTCCTGACTAGAATTATCATGTTCTAAGGCCATTTGTCCATCCGTAAGTCGGATCGCAGTCGTCGGTCATGAATTTTTTCCTTTATCTCCTTATCGAATAGTAACCTTCTTAACTCCCTCTTCAGTGGTCGAATTTAGATTATTTTGAGCTCATTGGAATGGTAACTTGACAAGCTTCTAAATAGTAAAAGAATTGGCTAATTCTAAGACCGTTCGATATCCCAAAAGTGCATTGGTACTCTTCGATCGTTATTTTGTAATTTGGATTGTTAATCTTTCCAAATCGCACGATCCAACGGAGATGCTCATCACTCCCTCTTTTGACTTCAGATTGGGTTAATTTTTGGTCATCTAAAAGGTACTTTAGTGCTCTTTCATTCTTGACTGGAATCATCATATTATGATACCATTTTGGCATCCGTAAGTGGGATCGCAATCATCGGTCATGAATTTTTCCTTCATCTCTTTGTCGAATAGTAACCTTCTTAACTCTCTCTTCAGTGGTCGAATTTAGATTATTTTGAGCTCATTGGATTGTTAACTTGACAAGCTTCTAAATGCGACCAGAATTAGGTAATTTAGAGACCGTTCGATTTTGAAAAAGCATATTGGAACTCTTAATCATCCTTTTTTGGTTTCGATTGTTAATCATTCAAAATCAAGTGATCCAACGGTAATGCTCATAACTCCCTCGTTTGATGTAAGGTTGGGTAAATTTTTGATCATCTGAAAGGTAGTTTTGTACTCTTTCAATCCTGACTAGAATCATTGTATTCCAAGACCATTTGGGCATCCATAAGTGGGATTGCATTCTCCAGTCATAAAATTTTTTCTTCATCTCCTTGTCAAGTAGTAACCTTCTTAACTCTCTTCGGTGGTCGAATTTAGATTATTTTGTGCTCATTGGAATGGTAACTTGACAAGCTTCCAAATGGGACCGGAATTGGCTAATTTTGGGATCGTTCGAGATCCAAAAACACGTTGGAACTCTTCAATCGTCATTTTGCAATTCGGATTGTTAATCTTTCCAAATAGCGATCCAACCGAGACGCTCATAACTCCCTCGTTTGATATCGGATTGGGCAATTTTGGTCTTCCCGAACCATTTGGGCAAAGGTAACTTAGTGCTCTTTCATTCCTGACTGAAATCATTGTATTCCGAGACCATTTGAGCATCCGTAAGTGGGATCATTCAAAATGCAAGTTGGAACTCTCCAATCGTCCTTTTCTAATTTGGATTGTTAATCATTCAAAATCGCGTGCTCCAACGGTGACGCTCATAACTCCCTCGTTTGATGTCGGATTTGGAAGATTTTTGGTCACCTGAAAGGTACTCTAGTGCTCTTTCATTCCTCACTAGAATCATTGTATTCTGAGAGCATTTGGGCATCCGTAAGTGGGATCGCAGTCGTCGATCATGAAGTTTTTCCTTCATCTCCTTATCAAATAGTAACCTTCTTAACTCTCTCTTCAGTGGTCGAATTTAGATTATTTTGAGCTCATTCGACTGGTAACTTGACAAGCTTCTAAATGCGACCAGAATTAGCTAATTATGAGACCATTCGAAATCCAAAAACCAAGTTGAAACTCTTTAATAGTAATTTTACAATTTGTATTGTAAATCTTTCCAAATTGCGTGATCCAACGGAGACACTCATAACTCCCTCATTTAATGTTGGATTGGGTCAATTTTTGGTCATCTGAAAGGTACTTTTGTGCTATTTCATTCCTTACTGGAATCATCAAATTCTGAGACCATTTGGGCATCCGTAAGTGGGATCGCAGTCGTCGGTCATGAATTTTTTCCTTCATCTCCTTGTCGAATAGTAACCTACTTAACTCTCTCTTCAGTGGTCGAATTTGATTTATTTTGAGGTCATTGGAATGGTAACTTGACAAGCTTCTAAATGCGTCCGGAATTGGCTACTTTTGGGACCGTTCGATATCCAAAAAGCAAGTTGGAACTCTTCAACAGTAATTTTACAATTTGGATTGTAAATCTTTCCAAATCGCAGAATCCAACATAGACGCTCATAACTCCCTCATTTTATGTCGAATTGGGTCGATTTTGGGTCATCTAAAAGGTACTTTAGTGCTCTTTCATTCCTGATAGGAATCATCATATTCTGAAACCATTTGGGCATCCGTAAGTGGGATCGCATTTGTCGGTCATGAATTTTCTCATTCATCTCCTTGTCGAATAGTAACCTTCTTAACTTTACTTCAGTGGTCGAATTTAAATTATTTTGAGCTCATTGGACTGGTAACTTGACAAGCTTCTAAATGGTACCAAAATTGGCTAATTTTGAGAGGCATTCGATATCCCAAAAAGCAAGTTGGAACTCTTCGATCGTCATTTTGAAATTTGGATTCTTAATCTTTCCAAATCGTACGATCCAACGAAGACGCTCATAACTCCTTTGTTTGAGTTAGATTGGGTCAATTTTTGTCACCGAAGTACTTTAGGCTCTTTCATTCCTGTCTGGAATCATCATATTCTGAGACCATTTGTGCATCCGTAAGTGAGATCGCGATCGTCGGTCATGAATTTTTCCTTCATCTCCTTGTCGAAAAGTTACCTTCTTAACTCTCTTCAGTGGTCAAATTTAGATTATTTTGAGCTCATTGGACTGGTAACTTGACAAACTTCTAAATGCAACTAGAATTGGCTAATTTTGAGACCGTTCGAAATCCAAAAAGCAAGTTGGAACTCTTCAATAGTAGTTTTGCAATTTGGATTGTAAATCTTTCCAAATCGCGCGATCCAACGGAAACGCTCATAACTCCCTTGTTTGATGTCGGATTAGGTCAATTTCTGGTCATCTAAAAGGTAATTTAGTGCTCTTTTATTCCTGACTGGAATCATTGTATTCTGAGATCATTTGGGCATCCGTAAGTGGGATCGCAGTTGTCGGTCATGAATTTTATCCTTCATCTCCTTGTCGAATAGTAACCTTCTTAACTCTCTCTTCAGTGGTCGAATTTAGATTATTTTGAGCTCATTGGAATTTTAACATGACAAGTTTCTAAATGGGATCGGAAGTGGCTAATTTTGAGGCCATTCGAGATCCAAAAAGCAAGTTGGAACTCTTCAATAGTAATTTTGCAATTCGGATTGTAAATCTTTCCAAATCGCGCTATCCAATGGAGACGCTCATAACTCCGTCGTTTGATGTCGGATTGGGTCAATTTTTGGTCATCTGAAAGGTACTTTAGTGCTCTTTCATTCCTGAATGGAATCATCATATTTAGAGACCATTTGGGCATCCATAAGTCGTATCGCAGTCCTCGGTCATGAATTTTTTCCTTCATCTCCTTGTCGAATAGTAAAATTCTTAACTCTCTCTTCGGGTCAAATTTAGATTATTTTGATTATTTTGAGCTCATTAGGACCGGTAACTTGGCAAGCTTCTCCAAATGGGAACTCTTCAATTGGCTAATTTTTGAATCTTTCAAGATATCAACCGAGACGCTCATAACTCCCTTGTTTGATGTTGGATTGTATCGATTTTTGTTCATCGAAAAGGTACTTTAGTGCTCTTTCATTCCTGACTGGAATCATCATTTTCTAAGACCATTTGCGCATTCGTAAGTGGTATCGCAGTCTTCGGTCGTGAATATTTTCCTTCATCTCCTTGTCTAATAGTAACCTTCTTAACTCTCTCTTCAGTGGTCAATTTAGATTATTTTAAGCTCATTAGAATGGTAACTTGACAAGCTTCTAAATCGGACTAGAAATGGCTAATTTCAAGACTGTTCGATATCCCAAAAGCACATTGGAACTCTTCGATCGTCATTTTACAATTTGGATTGTTGATCTTTCCAAATCGGCCGATCCAACGAAGATGTTCATAACTCCCTCGTTTGATGTCAGATTGGATCGATTTTTGGTCATCTGAAAGGTACTTTAGTGCTCTTTCATTCCTAACTGGAATCGTCATATTCCAAGACCATTTAGGCATCCGTAGTTGGGATCGCAATCGTCAGTCATAAATTTTTTCCTTCATCTCCTTGTCGAATAGTAACCTTCTTAACTCTCTCTTCAGTGGTCAATTTAGATTATTTTGAGCTCATTAGAATGGTAACCTGACAAGATTCTAAATGGTACCAGAATAGACTAATTCTGATACCGTTCGATATCCCAAAAGTGCGTTGGAACTCTTCGATTGTCATTTTAAAATTTAGATTGTTAATCTTTCCAAATCGTATGATCCAACGGAGACGCTCATAACTCCCTCGTTTGATGTCGGATTGGGTCAATTTTTGGTCATCTGAAAGGTACTTTAGTGCTCTTTCATTCTTGATGGAATCATCATATTATGAGACCATTTTGGCATCCGTAAGTGGGATCGCAGTCGTCGATCATGAATTTTTCCTTCATCTCCTTGTCGAATAGTAACCTTCTTAACTCTCTCTTCAAATGGTCAATTTAGATTATTTTGAGCTCATTGGTAATGGTAACTTGACAAACTTCTAAATGGGAACGGAATTGGCTAATTTTGGGAAAGGTACTTTAGTTCGAGATCCAAAAGCACATTGGAACTCATCAATCGTCATTGGAATGGGACCGGTATTGGCTTATTTTGTGGACATTGGAATTCGAGATCCAAAAACACGTTGGAACTCTTCAATCATCATTTTGCAATTTGGATTGTTAATCTTTCCAAATAGCGCGATCCAACGGAGACGCTCATAACTCCCTCGTTTGATGTTGGATTGGGTCAATTTTTGGTCATCTGAAAGGTACTTTAGTGCTCTTTCATTCTTGACTGGAATCATCGTATTCTAAGACCATTTGGCATCCGTAAGTGGGATCGTAGTCGTCGGTCATGAATTTTTTCCTTCATCTCCTTGTCGAATAGTAACCTTCTTAACTCTCTCTTCAGTGGTCGAATTTCGATTATTTTGAGGTCATTGGACTGGTAACTTGACAAGCTTCTAAATGCAACCGGAATTGGCTAATTTTGCGACTGTTCGATATCCAAAAGCAAGTTGGAACTCTTCAATAGTAATTTTGCAATTTGGATGGTTAATCTTTCCAAATCGCGCGATCTAACGTAGACGCTCATAACTCCCTTGTTTGATGTCAGATTGGGTTAATTTTTAGTCATCTAAAAGGTACTTTAGTGCTCTTTCATTCTTGACTAGAATCAATATATTTTGAGACCATTTGGGCATCCGTAAGTGGGATCGCAGTCATTGGTCATGAATTTTTCCTTCATCTCCTTGTCTAATAGTAACCATCTTAACTCTCTCCTCGATGGTCAAATTTAGATTATTTTGAGCTCATTGGAATGGTAACTTGACAAGCCTCTAAATGGGACTGGAATTGGCTAATTTTGAGACCGTTCGATATCCAAAAAGCACGTTGGAATTCAATCGTCATTTTGCAATTTGGATTAATAATCTTTCCAAATCGTGCGATCCAACGGAGACGCTCATAACTCCCTCGTTTGATGTCGGATTGGGTCAATTTTTGGTCATCCGAAAGGTACTTTAGTAATCTTTCATTCCTTACTAGAATCGTCATATTCGAAGACCATTTGGAGCATCCGTAAGTGGGATCAAAATTGTCGGTCATGATTTTTTCATTCATCTCCTTGTCAAATAGTTTCCTAACTCTCTCTTAACTCTCTCTTGGGTGGTCAAATTTAGATTATTTTGAGCTCATTGGAATGGTAACTTGACAAGCTTCTAAATGGACCCGAATTGGCTAATTTTGAGGACCGTTCGAGATCCAAAAAGCACGTGGAACTCTTCAATCATAATTTTGCAATTTGGATTGTTAATCTTTTCAAATCGGGTGATCCAACGAAGATGCTCATAACTCCTCGTTTGATGTCGGATTTGGTCAATTTTTGGTCATCGAAAGGTACTTTAGTGCTCTTTCATTCTGACTAGAATCATCATATTCTAAGACCATTTGGGCATCCGTAAGTGGGATCGTAGTCGTAGGTCATGAATTTTTCCTTCATCTCCTTGTCGAATAGTAACCTTCTTAACTCTCTCTTTGGTGGTCAATTTAGATTATTTTGAGCTCATTGGAATGGTAACTTGACAAGCTTCTAAATGGATCGAATTGGCTAATTTTGAGACCGTTCGATATCCAAAAAGCAAGTTGGAACTCTTCAATAGTAATTTTACAATTTGGATTGTAAATCTTTCCAAATCGCGTGATCCAATGGAGACGCTCATAACTCCCTCATTTGATGTCGGAATGGGTCAATTTTTGGTCATCTGAAAGGTACTTTAGTGCTCTTTCATTCCTAACTGGAATCATCATATTCTGAGACCATTTGGGAATCCGCAAGTGGGATGCAGTCGTTGGTCATGAATTTTTTCCTTCATCTCCTTGTTGAATAGAAACCTTCTTAATTCTCTCTTCAGTGGTCGAATTTAGATTATTTTGAGATCATTGGAATGGTAACTTGACAAGCTTCTAATTGGGACCGAAAATGGCTAATTTTGATACCGATCGTGCTCCAGAAAGCACGTTGGAACTCTTCTATCGTCATTTTGCAATTTGGATTGTTAATCTTTCGAATTCGGGCGATCCAATGGAGACGCTCATAACTCCCTCGTTTGATGACGGATTGGGTCAATTTTTGGTCATCTGAAAGGTACTTTAGTGCTCTTTCATTCCTGACTAAATCATCGTATTCTGAGACCATTTGGGCATCTATAAGTGGGATCGCAGTCGTCGGTCTTGAATTTTTCCTTCATCTCCTTGTCAATAGTAACCTTCTTAACTCTCTCTTCGGTGGTCAAATTTAGAATATTTTGATCTCATTGGAAAGGTAATTTGACAAGCTTCTAAATGGGACCGAAATTAGCTAATTTTGAGACCGTTCGATATCCAAAAAGCATCTTGGAACTCTTCGATCATCATTTTTCAATTTGGATTGTTAATCTTTCAAAATCGCACAATCCAACGGAGATGCTCATAACTCCCTCGTTTGAGGTCAGATTGGCTGAATTTTTAGTCATCAGAAAGGTATTTTAGTGCCCTTTCATTCCTGAATAAAATCATCGTATTATAGACCATTTGTCCATCCATAAGTGGGATCGCGATCGTCGGTCATGAATTTTTTCCTTCATCTCCTTGTCGAATAGTAACCTTCTTAACTCTCTCTTCGGTGGTCAATTTAGATTATTTTGAGCTCATTGGAATGGTAACTTGACAAGCTTCTAAATGGGACCGAATTGGCTAATTTTGAGAGGGTTCGATATCCCAAAAGCACGTTGGAACTCTTCGATCGTCATTTTGTAATTTGGATTGTTAATCTTTCCAAATCGATCGATCCAACAGAGATGCTCATAACTCCCTCATTTGATGTCAGATTGGGTCAATTTTTTGGTCATCTGAAAGGAAATTTAGTGCTCTTTCATTCCTATTGGAATCATCATATTATGAAACCATTTTGGCATCTGTAAGTGGGATCGCAATCATCGGTCATGAATTTTTCCTTCATCTCTTTGTCGAATAGTAACCTTCTTAACTCTCTCTTCAGTGGTCAAATTTAGATTATTTTGAGCTCATTGGAATGGTAACTTGACAAGCTTCTAAATGGACCGAAAATTGGCTAATTTTGAGACCGTTCGATATCCCTAAAGCACGTTGGAACTCTTCAATCGTAATTTTGCAATTTGGCATGTTAATCTTTCAAAATTCGTGATCCAACGGAAATGCTCATAACTCCCTTGTTTGATGTCGGATTGGGTCGATTTTTGGTCATCGAAAGGTAATTTAGTGCTCTTTCATTCCTTAACTAGAATCATCATATTCTAAGACCATTTGGGCATCCATAAGTGGGATCGCATTCTCGGTCATGAATTTTTCCTTCATCTCCTTGTCAATAGTAACCTTCTTAACTCTCTTCTTGGTCAATTTAGATTATTTTGAGCTCATTGGAATGGTAACTTGACAAGCTTCTAAATGGGACCGAATTGGCTAATTTTGAGATCGTTCGAGATCCAAAAGCACGACGGAACTCTTCGATCATCATTTTACAATTTGGATTGTTAATCTTTCTAAATCGCGGGATCCAACGGAGATGCTCATAACTCCCTCGTTTGATGTCGAATTGGGTCAATTTTTGGTCATCTGAAAGGTACTTTAGTGCTCTTTCATTCCTGAATGGAATCGTCATATTCCGAGACCATTTGGGCATCCGTAAGTGGGATCGCAACGTCGGTCATGAATTTTCTCCTTCATCTCCTTGTCGAATAGTAACCTTCTTAACTCTCTATTCAGTGGTCAAATTTAGATTATTTTGAGCTCATTGGAATGGTAACTTGACAAGCCTCTAAATGGGACCGAAATTGGCTAATTTTGCGACCGTTCGATATCCAAAAAGCAAGTTGGAACTCTTCAATAGTAATTTTGCAATTTGATTGTAAATCTTTCCAAATCGCGTGCTCCAACGGAGATGCTCATAACTCCCTCGTTTGATGTCGTTGGATCAATTTTTGGTCATCGAAAAGGTACTTTAGTGCTCTTTCATTCATAACTTGAATCATCATATTCTCGAGACCATTTGGGCATCCGTAAGTGGGATCGCATTCGTCGGTCATGAATTTTTCCTTCATCTCCTTGTCGAATGGTAACCTTCTTAACTCTCTCTTCTGTGGTCAAATTTAGATTATTTTGAGCTCATTGGAATGGTAACTTGACAAGCCTCTAAATAGGACCGGAATTGGCTAATTTTGCTACCGTTTGATATCCAAAAAGCAAGTTGGAACTCTTTAATAGTAATTTTGCAATTTGGATTGTAAATCTTTCTAAATCGCGTGATCCCAGAGAGACGCTCATAACTCCCTCGTTTGATGTCAGATTGGGTCAATTTTTGGTCATCTGAAAGGAACTTTAGTGCTCTTTCATTGCTGATTGGAATCATCATATTCTGAGACCATTTGGGCATCCGTAAGTGGGATCGCTTTCATCAATCATGAATTTTTTCTTTCATCTCCTTGTTAAATAGTAACCTTCTTAACTCTCTCTTCAGTGGTCGAATTTAGATTATTTTGAGGTCATTGGACTGGTAACTTGACAAGCTTCTAAATACCACCGGAATTAGCTAATTTTGTGACTGTTCGATATCCAAAAAGCAAGTTGGAACTCTTCAATAGTAATTTTGTAATTTGGATTGTAAATCTTTCCAAATCGCGCAACCAACCAAGACGCTCATAACTCCCTCGTTTGATGTCGGATTGGGTCGATTTTTGGTCATCTAAAGGTACTTTAATGCTCTTTCATTCCTGACTGGAATCATCATATTCTGAGACCATTTGGGCATCAGTAAGTGGGATCGCAATTGTAGGTCATGAATTTTTCATTCATCTCCTTGTCGAATAGTTACCTTCTGAACTCTCTCTTTAGTGGTCAAATTTTGATTCTTTTGAGCTCACTGGAATGGTAACTTGACAAGCTTCTAATTGGGACCAGAATTGGCTAATTTTGAAGACCGTTCGAGATCCAAAAGCACTTTGGAACTCTTCGATCGTCATTTTGCAATTTGGATTGTTAATCTTTCCAAATCACACGATCCAACGAAGATGCTCATAACTCCTTCGTTTGATGTCATATTGGGTCAATTTTTGGTCATCTAAAAGGTACTTTAGTGCTCTTTCATTCCTTCTTCGGAATCATCATATTCTGAACCATTTGGGCATCCGTAAGTGGATTCGCAGATCGTCATCATGAATTTTTCCTTCATCTCCTTGTTGAATGGTTACCTTCTTAACTCTCTCTTCAGTGGTCAAATTTAGATTATTTTGAGCTCATTGGAATGGTAACTTGACAAACTTCTAAATGGGATCAGAATTGGCTAATTTTGAGACCGTTCGATATCCAAAAAGCAAGTTGGAACTCTTCAATAGTAATTTTGCAATTTGGATTGTAAATCTTTCCAAATCGCGCGATCCAACGGAGATGCTCATAACTCCCTCATTTGATGTCGGATTGGATCGATTTTTGGTCGTCAGAAAGGTACTTTAGTGCACTTTCATTCCTAACTGGAATCATCATATTCTGAGACCATTTGGGCATCCATAAGTGGGATCGCAGTCGTCGGTCATGAATTTTTTCCTTCATCTCCTTGTCGAATAGTTACCTTCTTAACTCTCTCTTCAGTGGTCGAATTTAGATTATTTTGAGCTCATTGGAATGGTAACTTGACAAGCTTCTAAATGGGACCCGAATTGGCTAATTTTGAGACCGTTCGAGATCCAAAAGCACTTTGGAACTCTTCATCGTCCTTTTGCAATTTGGACTGTTAATCTTTCCAAATCGCACAATCCAACGGAGATGCTCATAACTCCCTCGTTTGATGTCAGATTGGGTCAATTTTTGGTCATTTGAAAGGTAATTTAGTGCTCTTTCATTCCTGACTGGAATCAACATATTCTGAAACCATTTGGGCACCATAAGTGGGTTCGCAGTCGTCGGTCATGAATTTTTCCTTCAACTCTTTGTTGAATGGTTACCTTCTTAACTCTCTCTTTAGTGGTCAAATTTAGATTATTTTGAGCTCATTGGAATGGTAACTACAAGCTTCTAAATGGGACCAGAATTGGCTAATTTTGAGACCATTCGATATCCAAAAAGCAAGTTGGAACTCTTCAATAGTAATTTTGCAATTTGGATTGTAAATCTTTCCAAATCGCGCAATCCAACGGAGATGCTCATAACTCCCTCGTTTGATGTCGGATTGGATCGATTTTTGGTTGTCAGAAAGGTACTTTAATGCACTTTCATTCTTAACTAGAATCATCATATTCTGAGACCATTTGGGAATCCATAAGTGGGATCGCAGTCGTCGGTCATGAATTTTTTCCTTCATCTCCTTGTCGAATAGTTACCTTCTTAACTCTCTCTTCAGTGGTCGAATTTAGATTATTTTGAGCTCATTGGAATGGTAACTTGACAAGCTTCTAAATGGGACCCGAATTGGCTAATTTTGAGACGGTTCGAGATCCAAAAGCACTTTGGAACTCTTCAATCGTCCTTTTGCAATTTAGATTGTTAATCTTTCCAAATCGCGTGATCCAACGAAGATGCTCATAACTCCCTCGTTTGATGTCAGATTGGGTCAATTTTTTATTATTTCAAAGGTAATTTAGTGCTCTTTCATTCCTGACTGGAATCAACATATTCTGAAACCATTTGGGCACCGTAAGTGGGTTCGCAGTCGTCGGTCATGAATTTTTCCTTCAACTCCTTGTTGAATGGTTACCTTCTTAACTCTCTCTTCAGTGGTCAAATTTAGATTATTTTGAGCTCATTAGAATGGTAACTACACAAGCTTCTAAATGGGATCAGAATTGGCTAATTTTGAGACCGTAAGATATCCAAAAAGCAAGTTGGAACTCTTCAATAGTAATTTTGCAATTTGGATTGTAAATCTTTCCAAATCGCACAATCCAACGGAGATGCTCATAACTCCCTCGTTTGATGTCGGATTGGATCGATTTTTGGTTGTCAGAAAGGTACTTTAATGCACTTTCATTCATAACTAGAATCATCATATTCTGAGACCATTTGGGCATTCATAAGTGGGATCGCAGTCGTCGGTCATGAATTTTTCCTTCATCTCCTTGTCGAATAGTTACCTTCTTAACTCTCTTCAGTGGTCGAATTTAGATTATTTTGAGCTCATTGGAATGGTAACTTGACAAGCTTCTAAATGGGACCCGAATTGGCTAATTTTGAGAGGGTTCGAGATCCAAAAAGCACTTTGGAACTCTACAATCATCCTTTTGCAATTTGGATTGCTAATCTTTCCAAATCGCGCGATCCAACGAAGATGCTCATAACTCCCTCGTTTGATGTCAGATTGGGTCAATTTTTTATCATTTGAAAGGTAATTTAGTGCTCTTTCATTCTTGTGAATCAACATCATTTTGGGCACCGAAACCATTTTCGGCATGAATTTTTCCGTAAGTGGTGGTCATTTAGATTATTTTGAGCTCATTGAATGGTAACTACACAGGTCATGAATTTTTCCTTCATCTCCTTTCAAAACCATTGAATGGTCTTCTTAATAGTAACCTTCTTAACTCTCTCTTAAAAGGTCAAATTTAGATTATTTTGAGCTCATTGGAATGGTAACTTTCACAACTAGAATCATCATATTCTGAGACCATTTGGGAATTCATAAGTCGGATCGCAGTCGTCGGTCATGAATTTTTTCCTTCATCTCCTTGTCGAATAGTTACCTTCTTAACTCTCTCTTCAGTGGTCGATTATTTTGAGCTCATTGGAGTGGTAACTTGACAAGCTTCTAAATGGGACCTGAATTGGCTAATTTTGAGAGGGTTCGAGATCCAAAAAGCACTTTGGAACTCTTCAATCATCATTTTGCTATTTGGATTGTTAATCTTTCCAAATCGCACAATCCAACGGAGATGCTCATAACTCCCTCGTTTGATGTCGGATTGGGTCGATTTTTGGTCATTTGAAAGGTACTTTAGTGCTCTTTCATTCCTGACTGGAATCATCGTATTCTGAGACCATTTGGGCATCCATAAGTGGGATCGCAATCGTCGGTCATGAATTTTTTCCTTCATCTCCTTGTCGAATAGTTACCTTCTTAACTCTCTCTTAAGTGGTCAAATTTAGATTATTTTGAGCTCATTGGAATGGTAACTTGACAAGCTTCTAAATGGGACCGGAATTGGCTAATTTTGAGACCGTTCGATATCCAAAAAGCAAGTTGGAACTCTTCAATAGTAATTTTGCAATTTGGATTGTAAATCTTTCCAAATCGCGCAATCCAACGGAGATGCTCATAACTCCCTCGTTTGATGTCGGATTGGATCGATTTTTGGTTGTCATGAAAGGTACTTTAATGCACTTTCATTCTTGACTAGAATCATTGTATTTCAATACCATTTGGGCATCCATAAGTGGGATCGCATCGTCGGTCATGAATTTTTCCTTCATCTCCTTGTCGAATAGTTACCTTCTTAACTCTCTCTTCAGTGGTCAAATTTAGATTATTTTGAGCTCATTGGAATGGCAACTTGACAAGCTTCTAAATGGGACCAAAATTGGCTAATTTTGAGACATCAATCGAGATCCAAAAAGCACTTTGGAACTATTCAATCATCATTTTGCAATTTGCATGGTTAATCTTTCCAAATTGGGCGATCCAACGGACACGCTCATAACTCCCTCGATAGATGTCGGATTGGGTCGAATTCTGGTCATCTGAAAGGTACTTTAGTAGTCTTTCATTCCTGACTGGAATCATCATATTCGAAGACCATTTGGGCATTCGTAAGTGGGATCGCAGTCGTCGGACATGAATTTTTTCCTTCATCTCCTTGTCGAATAGTAACCTTCTTACTCTTCTTAACTCTCTCTTCGGGGTCAAATTTAGATTATTTTGAACTCATTGGAATGGTAACTTGACAAGCTTCTAAATGGGACCAAATTGGCTAATTTTGAGAGACCGTTCGAGATCCAAAAAGCACTTTGGAACTCTTCAATCATCATTTTGCAATTTGGATTGTTAATCTTTCCAAATCGCACGATCCAACGGAGACGCTCATAACTCCCTCATTTGATGTCAGATTGGGTCGATTTTTGGTCATCTGAAAGGTACTTTAGTGCTCTCTCATTCCAGACTAGAATCATCATATTCTAAAACCAATTGGTCATCCGTAAGTTGGATCGCAATCGTCAGTCATGAGCCTTTTCCTTCATCTCCTTGTCGAATAGTAACCTTTTTAACTCTCTCTTCAGTGGTCGAATTTAGATTATTTTGATCTCATTGGAGTGGTAACTTGACAAGCTTCTAAATGGGACCGGAATTGGCTAATTTTGAGACCGTTTGAGATCCAAAAAGCACTTGGAACTCTTCAATCGTCATTTTGCAATTTGGATTGTTAATCTTTCCAATTCGTGCGATCCAACAAAGACGCTCATAACTCCCTCGTTTGAGGTCGGAATGGATCAATTTTTGGTCATCGGAAAGGTACTTTAGTGCTCTTTCATTCTTAACTGGAATTGTCATATTCTAAGACCATTTGGGCATCCGTAAGTGGGATCGCATCGTCGGTCATGAATTTTTCCTTCATCTCCTTGTCGAATAGTTACCTTCTTAACTCTCTCTTCAAAGGGTCAAATTTAGATTATTTTGAGCTCATTGGAATGGTAACTTGACAAGCTTCTAAATGGGACCCGAATTGGCTAATTTTGAGACGGTTCGAGATCCAAAAAGCACTTTGGAACTCTTCAATCGTCCTTTTGCAATTTGGATTGTTAATCTTTCCAAATCGCACAATCCAACGAAGATGCTCATAACTCCCTCGTTTGATGTCAGATTGGGTCAATTTTTGGTCATTTGAAAGGTACTTTAGTGCTCTTTCATTCCTGACTGGAATCATCATATTCTGAGACCATTTGGGCATCCATAAGTGGGATCGCAATCGTCGGTCATGAATTTTTCCTTCATCTCTTTGTCGAATAGTCACCTTCTTATCTCTCTCTTCAGTGGTCAAATTTAGATTATTTTGAGCTCATTGGAATGGTAACTTGACAAGCTTCTAAATGGGACCCGAATTGGCTAATTTTGAGACCGTTCGATATCCAAAAAGCACTTTGGAACTCTTCAATCGTCCTTTTGCAATTTGGATAGTTAATCTTTCTAAATCACCGATCCAACGGAGATGCTCATAACTCCCTCGTTTGATGTCGATTGGGTCAATTTTTGGTCATCGAAAAAGGTACTTTAGTGCTCTTTCATTCCTAACTAGAATCATCATATTCTAAGACCATTTGGGCATCCATAAGTGGGATCGCAATCGTCGGTCATGAATTTTTCCTTCATCTCCTTGTTGAATAGTAACCTTCTTAACTCTCTATTCAGTGGTCGAATTTAGATTATTTTGAGCTCATTGGAATGGTAACTTGACAAGCTTCTAAATGGGACTGAAATAGGCTAATTTTGAGATCGTTTGAGATCCAAAAAGCACGTTGGAACTCTTTAATCGTAATTTTACGATTTGGATTGTTAATCTTTCCAAATCGCGCGATCTAACGGAGACGCTCATAACTCCCTCGTTTGATGTCAGATTGGGTCGATTTTTGGTCATCTGAATGGTAATTTAGTGCTCTTTCATTCCTGACTGGAATCATCATATTCTGAGACCATTTGGGCATCGGTAAGTGGGATCGCAATTGTAGGTCATGAATTTTTCATTCATCTCCTTGTCGAATAGTTACCTTCTGAACTCTCTCTTTAGTGGTCAATTTAGATTATTTTGAGCTCATTGGAATGGCAACTTGACAAGCTTCTAATTGGGACCAGAATTGGCTAATATTGAGACCGTTCGAGATCCAAAAGCACTTTGGAACTCTTTAATCATTTTGCAATTTGGATTGTTAATCTTTCCAAATCGCGCGATCCAACGAAGATGCTCATAACTCCCTCGTTTGATGTCAGATTGGGTCAATTTTTGGTCATTTGAAAGGTAATTTAGTGCTCTTTCATTCCTCACTGGAATCAATATATTCTGAAACCATTTGGGCACCATAAGTGGTATCGCAGTCGTGGGTCATGAATTTTTTCCTTCATCTCCTTGTCGAATAGTTACCTTCTTAACTCTCTGTTCAGTGGTCGAATTTAGATTATTTTGAGCTCATTGGAATGGTAACTTGACAAGCTTCTAATGGGACCAAATTGGCTAATTTTGAGACCATTCGATATCCAAAAGCAAGTTGGAACTCTTCAATAGTAATTTTGTAATTTGGATTGTAAATCTTTCCAAATCGCAAAATCCAACGAGATGCTCATAACTCCCTCGTTTGATGTCGGATTGGATCGATTTTTGGTCTGTCGAAAGGTACTTTAATGCACTTTCATTCTTAACTAAGAATCATCATATTCTGAGACCATTTGGGCATCCATAAGTGGGATCGCAGTCGTCGGTCATGAATTTTTTCCTTCATCTCCTTGTCGAATAGTTACCTTCTTAACTCTCTTCAGTGGTCAAATTTAGATTATTTTGAGCTCGTTGGAATGGTAACTTGACAAGCTTCTAAATGGGACCCGAATTGGCTAATTTTGAGAGGGTTCGAGATCCAAAAAGCACTTTGGAACTCTTCTATCGTCCTTTTGCAATTTGGATTGTTAATCTTTCCAAATCACGCGATCCAACGAAGATGCTCATAACTCCCTCGTTTGATGTCAGATTGGGTCAATTTTTGGTCATTTGAAAGGTAATTTAGTGCTCTTTCATTCCTGACTGGAATCAACATATTCTGAAACATTTGGGCACCGTAAGTGGGTTCGCAGTCGTCGGTCATGAATTTTTCCTTCAACTCCTTGTTGAATGGTTACCTTCTTAACTCTCTCTTCAGTGGTCAAATTTAGATTATTTTGAGCTCATTAGAATGGTAACTACACAAGCTTCTAAATGGGATCAGAATTGGCTAATTTTGAGACCGTTCGATATCCAAAAAGCAAGTTGGAACTCTTCAATAGTAATTTTGCAATTTGGATTGTAAATCTTTCCAAATCGCGCAATCCAACGGAGATGCTCATAACTCCCTCGTTTGATGTCGGATTGGATCGATTTTTGGTTGTCAAAAGGTACTTTAATGCACTTTCATTCATAACTGGAATCATCATATTCTGAGACCATTCGGGCATCCATAAGTGGGATCGCATCGTCGGTCATGAAAATTTTCCTTCATCTCCTTGTCGAATAGTTACCTTCTTAACTCTCTCTTCAGTGGTCGAATTTAGATTATTTTGAGCTCATTGGAATGGTAACTTGACAAGCTTCTAAATGGGACCCGAATTGGCTAATTTTGAGAGGTTCGAGATCCAAAAAGCACTTTGGAACTCTTCATCGTCCTTTTGCAATTTGGATTGTTAATCTTTCCAAATCGCGCGATCCAACGAAGATGCTCATAACTCCCTCGTTTGATGTCAGATTGGGTCAATTTTTTATCATTTGAAAGGTAATTTAGTGCTCTTTCATTCCTGACTGGAATCAACATATTCTGAAACCATTTGGGCACCGTAAGTGGGTTCGCAGTCGTCGGTCATGAATTTTTCCTTCAACTCCTTGTTGAATGGTTACCTTCTTAACTCTCTCTTCAGTGGTCAAATTTAGATTATTTTGAGCTCATTAGAATGGTAACTACACTAGCTTCTAAATGGGATCAAATTGGCTAATTTTGAGACCATTCGATATCCAAAAAGCAAGTTGGAACTCTTCAATAGTAATTTTGCAATTTGGATTGTAAATCTTTCCAAATCGCACAATCCAACGGAGATGCTCATAACTCCCTCGTTTGATGTCGGATTGGATCGATTTTTGGTTGTCAGAAAGGTACTTTAATGCACTTTCATTCATAACTTGAATCATCATATTCTGAGACCATTCGAGCATCCATAAGTGGGATCGCAGTCGTCGGTCATGAATTTTTTCCTTCATCTCCTTGTCGAATAGTTACCTTCTTAACTCTCTCTTCAGTGGTCAAATTTAGATTATTTTGAGCTCGTTGGAATGGTAACTTGACAAGCTTCTAAATGGGACCCGAATTGGCTAATTTTGAGAGGTTCGAGATCCAAAAAGCACTTTGGAACTCTTCTATCATCCTTTTGCAATTTGGATTGTTAATCTTTCCAAATCACGCGATCCAACGAAGATGCTCATAACTCCCTCGTTTGATGTCAGATTGGGTCAATTTTTGGTCATTTGAAAGGTAATTTAGTGCTCTTTCATTCCTGACTGGAATCAACATATTCTGAAACCATTTGGGCACCGTAAGTGGATTCGCATCGTCGGTCATGAATTTTTCCTTCAACTCTTTGTTGAATGGTTACCTTCTTAACTCTCTCTTAAGTGGTCAAATTTTGATTATTTTGAGCTCATTGGAATGGTAACTACACAGGCTTCTAAATGGTACCAGAATTGGCTAATTTTGAGACCATTCGATATCCAAAAAGCAAGTTGGAACTCTTCAATAGTAATTTTGCAATTTGGATTGTAAATCTTTCCAAATCGCGCAATCCAACGGAGATGCTCATAACTCCCTCGTTTGATGTCGGATTGGATCGATTTTTGGTTGTCAGAAAGGTACTTTAATGCACTTTCATTCATAACTTGAATCATCATATTCTGAGACCATTCGAGCATCCATAAGTGGGATCGCAGTCGTCGGTCATGAATTTTTTCCTTCATCTCCTTGTCGAATAGTTACCTTCTTAACTCTCTCTTCAGTGGTCAAATTTAGATTATTTTGAGCTCGTTGGAATGGTAACTTGACAAGCTTCTAAATGGGACCCGAATTGGCTAATTTTGAGAGGGTTCGAGATCCAAAAGCACTTTGGAACTCTTCTATCGTCCTTTTGCAATTTGGATTGTTAATCTTTCCAAATCACGCGATCCAACGAAGATGCTCATAACTCCCTCGTTTGATGTCAGATTGGGTCAATTTTTGGTCATTTGAAAGGTAATTTAGTGCTCTTTCATTCCTGACTGGAATCAACATATTCTGAAACCATTTGGGCACCGTAAGTGGGTTCGCAATCAATTGGTCATGAATTTTTCCTTCAACTCCTTTGAATTTTTCCTTCTCTCCTTGTCAAATTTAGATTACCATTCTTGGTACTCTCTTCTAAATGGGACCGAATCTAATTTTGAGATTATTTTGAGCTCTTCATTAAATTTGTAATTTGGATTGTAAATCTTTCCAAATCGCACAATCCAATGGAGATGCTCATAACTCCCTCGTTTGATGGGATTGGATCTTGGTTGGCTAATTTTAATGCACTTTCATTCTTAACTAGAATCATCATATTCTCGAGACCATTTGGGCATCCATAAGTGAGATCGCAAAATCGGTCATGAATTTTTCCTTCATCTCCTTGTCGAATAGTTACCTTCTTAACTCTCTCTTCGTGGGTCAAATTTAGATTATTTTGAGCTCATTGGAATGGTAACTTCGACATCTAAAAAGGACCCGAATTGGAACTTTGAGATGGGTTCAATCCAAAAGCACTTTGGAACTCTTCAATCATCCTTTGCAATTTGGATTGTTAATCTTTCCAAATCGCGCGATCCAACGAGATGCTCATAACTCCCTCGTTTGATGTCGATTGGGTCAATTTTTGGTCATCGAAAGGTAATTTAGTGCTCTTTCATTCTTAACTCGAATCAACATATTCTCGAAACCATTTGGGCATCGTAAGTGGGATCGCAATCGTCGGTCATGAATTTTTTCCTTCATCTCCTTGTTGAATAGTTACCTTCTTAACTCTCTCTTAAGGGTCAAATTTAGATTATTTTGAGCTCATTGGAATGGTAACTTGACAAGCTTCTAAATGGGACCGAATTGGCTAATTTTGAGACCGTTCGATATCCAAAAAGCAAGTTGGAACTCTTCAATAGTAATTTTACAATTTGGATTGTAAATCTTTCCAAATCGCACAATCCAATGGAGATGCTCATAACTCCCTCGTTTGATGTCGGATTGGATCGATTTTTGGTCATTTGAAAAGGTACTTTAATGCACTTTCATTCTTACTAGAATCATCATATTCTGAGACCATTTGGGCATCCATAAGTGGGATCGCAGTCGTCGGTCATGAATTTTTCCTTCATCTCCTTGTCGAATAGTTACCTTCTTAACTCTCTCTTCAGTGGTCGAATTTAGATTATTTTGAGCTCATTGGAATGGTAACTTGACAAGCTTCTAAATGGGACCCGAATTGGCTAATTTTGAGACGGTTCGAGATCCAAAAAGCACTTTGGAACTCTTCAATCGTCCTTTTGCAATTTGGATTGTTAATCTTTCCAAATCGCGCGATCCAACGAAGATGCTCATAACTCCCTCGTTTGATGTCAGATTGGGTCAATTTTTTTATTATTTCAAAGGTAATTTAGTGCTCTTTCATTCCTGACTGGAATCAACATATTCTGAAACCATTTGGGCACCGTAAGTGGGTTCGCAGTCGTCGGTCATGAATTTTTCCTTCAACTCCTTGTTGAATGGTTACCTTCTTAACTCTCTCTTCAGTGGTCAAATTTAGATTATTTTGAGCTCATTAGAATGGTAACTTGACAAGCTTCTAAATGGGATCAGAATTGGCTAATTTTGAGACCGTAAGATATCCAAAAAGCAAGTTGGAACTCTTCAATAGTAATTTTGCAATTTGGATTGTAAATCTTTCCAAATCGCGCAATCCAACGGAGATGCTCATAACTCCCTCGTTTGATGTCGGATTGGATCAATTTTTGGTTATTTGAAAGGTAATTTAGTGCTCTTTCATTCTTAACTAGAATCATCATATTCTGAGACCATTTGGGCATCCATAAGTGGGATCGCAGTCGTCGGTCATGAATTTTTTCCTTCATCTCCTTGTCGAATAGTTACCTTCTTAACTCTCTCTTCAGTGGTCAAATTTAGATTATTTTGAGCTCGTTGGAATGGTAACTTGACAAGCTTCTAAATGGGACCCGAATTGGCTAATTTTGAGAGGGTTCGAGATCCAAAAAGCACTTTGGAACTCTTCTATCGTCCTTTTGCAATTTGGATTGTTAATCTTTCCAAATCACGCGATCTAACGGATACGCTCATAACTCCCTCGTTTGATGTCTGATTGGGTCAATTTTTGGTCATCTGAATGGTAATTTAGTGATCTTTCATTCCTAACTGGAATCATCATATTCGGAGACCATTTGGGCATCGGTAAGTTGGATCGCAATTGTAGGTCATGAATTTTTCATTCATCTCCTTGTCGAATAGTTACCTTATGAACTCTCTCTTTAGTGGTCAAATTTTGATTCTTTTGAGCTCATAGGAATGGTAACTTGACAAGCTTCTAATTGGGACCAGAATTGGCTAATTTTGAGACCGTTCGAGATATCCAAAAGCAAGTTGGAACTCTTCAATCAATTTTGCAATTTGGATTGTTAATCTTTCCAAATCGCGATCCAACGAAGATGCTCATAACTCCCTCGCTTTGATGTCGGATTGGATCGATTTTTGGTCATCGAAAGGTACTTTAATGCTCTTTCATTCTAACTAGAATCATCATATTCTCGAGACCATTTGGGCATCCATAAGTGGATTCATCGCAATCGTCGGTCATGAATTTTTTCCTTCATCTCCTTGTCGAATAGTTACCTTCTTAACTCTCTCTTCAGTGGTCGAATTTAGATTATTTTGAGCTCATTGGAATGGTAACTTGACAAGATTCTAAATGGGACCCGAATTGGCTAATTTTGAGACGGTTCGAGATCCAAAAAGCACTTTGGAACTCTTCTATTGTCCTTTTGCAATTTGGACTGTTAATCTTTCCAAATCGCACAATCCAACGGAGATGCTCATAACTCCCTCGTTTGATGTCGATTGGGTCAATTTTTGGTCATTTGAAAGGTAATTTAGTGCTCTTTCATTCCTGACTGGAATCAACATATTCTGAAACCATTTGGGCATCCATAAGTGGGATTCATGAGCAATCGTCGGTCATGAATTTTTCCTTCATCTCCTTGTCGAATAGTTACCTTCTTAACTCTCTCTTCAGTGGTCAAATTTAGATTATTTTGAGCTCATTGGAATGGTAACTTGACAAGCTTCTAAATGGGACCGGAATTGGCTAATTTTGAGACAGTTCGATATCCAAAAGCAAGTTGGAACTCTTCAATAGTAATTTTGCAATTTATATTGTAAATCTTTCCAAATCGCGCATCCAACGAGATGCTCATAACTCCCTCGTTTGATGTCGGATTGGATCGATTTTTGGTCATTTCGAAAGGTACTTTAGTGCACTTTCATTCCCGACTAGAATCATCATATTCTCGAGACCATTTGGGCATCCATAAGTGGGATCGCAATGTCGTCGGTCATGAATTTTTCCTTCATCTCCTTGTCGAATAGTTACCTTCTTAACTCTCTTCAAGGGTCAAATTTAGATTATTTTGAGCTCATTGGAATGGTAACTTGACAAGCTTCTAAATGGGACCGAAATTGGCTAATTTTGAGACCGTTCGAGATCCAAAAGCACTTTGGAACTCTTCAATCGTCCTTTGCAATTTGGATTGTTAATCTTTCCAAATCGCACAATCCAACGAGATGCTCATAACTCCCTCGTTTGATGTCGATTGGATCATTTTTGGTCATCGAAAGGTACTTTAATGCTTTTCATTCTAACTGGAATCATCATATTCTCGAAGACCATTTGGGCATCCATAAGTGGGATCGCATGTATTTCGGTCATGAATTTTTCCTTCATCTCTTTGTCAATAGTTACCTTCTTAACTCTCTCTTCAAGTGGTCAAATTTAGATTATTTTGAGCTCATTGGAATGGTAACTTGACAAGCTTCTAAATGGGACCCGAATTGGCTAATTTTGAGACCGTTCGAGATCCAAAAGCACTTTGGAACTCTTCATCGTCCTTTTGCAATTTGGATTGTTAATCTTTCCAAATCGCAATCCAACGAAGATGCTCATAACTCCCTCGTTTGATGTCGATGATTGGGTCAATTTTTGGTCATTTGAAAGGTAATTTAGTGCTCTTTCATTCCCGACTAGAATCATCATATTCTGCAACAATTTGGGCATCTGTAAGTGGGGATCGCAATCGTCGGTCATGAATTTTTCCTTCAACTCCTTGTTGAATGGTTACCTTCTTAACTCTCTCTTCAAGTGGTCAAATTTAGATTATTTTGAGCTCATTGGAATGGTAACTACAAGCTTCTAAATGGGACCAGAATTGGCTAATTTTGAGACCATTCGATATCCAAAAGCAAGTTGGAACTCTTCAATAGTAATTTTGCAATTTGGATTGTAAATCTTTCCAAATCGCACAATCCAACGAGATGCTCATAACTCCCTCGTTTGATGTCGGATTGGATCGATTTTTGGTCATCGAAAGGTACTTTAATGCACTTTCATTCTTAACTAGAATCATCATATTCTGAGACCATTTGGGCATCCATAAGTGGGATCGCAGTCGTCGGTCATGAATTTTTCCTTCATCTCCTTGTCGAATAGTTACCTTCTTAACTCTCTCTTCAGTGGTCGAATTTAGATTATTTTGAGCTCATTGGAATGGTAACTTGACAAGCTTCTGGGAACCCGAATTGGCTAATTTTGAGAGGGTTCGAGATCCAAAAGCACTTTGGAACTCTTTAATCGTCATTTTGCAATTTGGATTGTTAATCTTTCCAAATCGCGCGATCCAACGAAGATGCTCATAACTCCCTCGTTTGATGTTAGATTAGGTCAATTTTTGGTCATTTGAAAAGTAATTTAGTGCTCTTTCATTCCTGACTGGAATTAACATATTCTAAAACCATTTGGGCACCGTAAGTGGGTTCGCAGTCGTCGGTCATGAATTTTTCCTTCAACTCTTTGTTGAATGGTTACCTTCTTAACTCTCTCTTTAGTGGTCAAATTTAGGTTATTTTGAGCTCATTAGAATGGTAACTACACAAGCTTCTAAATGGGATCAGAATTGGCTAATATTGAGACCGTTCAATATCCAAAAAGCAAGTTGGAACTCTTCAAAAGTAATTTTGCAATTTGGATTATAAATCTTTCCAAATCGCGCAATCCAACGAGAGATGCTCATAACTCCCTCGTTTGATGTCGGATTGGATCGATTTTTGGTCATCGAAAGGTACTTTAATGCACTTTCATTCTTAACTAGAATCATCATATTCTGAGACCATTTGGGCATCCATAAGTGGGATCGCAGTCGTCGGTCATGAATTTTTTCCTTCATCTCCTTGTCGAATAGTTACCTTCTTAACTCTCTCTTCAGTGGTCGAATTTAGATTATTTTGAGCTCATTGGAATGGTAACTTGACAAGCTTCTAAATGGGACCCGAATTGGCTAATTTTGAGAGGTTCGAGATCCAAAAAGCACTTTGGAACTCTTCAATCGTCCTTTTGCAATTTGGATTGTTAATCTTTCCAAATCGCACGATCCAGCGAAGATGCTCATAACTCCCTCGTTTGATGTCAGATTGGGTCAATTTTTGATCATTTGAAAGGTAATTTAGTGCTCTTTCATTCCTGACTGGAATCAACATATTCTGAAACCATTTGGGCACCGTAAGTGGGTTCGCAGTCGTCGGTCATGAATTTTTCCTTCAACTCTTTGTTGAATGGTTACCTTCTTAACACTCTCTTTAGAGGTCAAATTTAGATTATTTTGAGCTCATTGGAATGGTAACTACGCAAGCTTCTAAATGGGACCAGAATTGGCTAATTTTGAGACCGTTCGATATCCAAAAAGCAAGTTGGAACTCTTCAATAGTAATTTTGCAATTTGGATTATAAATCTTTCCAAATCGCACAATCCAACGGAGATGCTCATAACTCCCTCGTTTGATGTCGGATTGGATCGATTTTTGGTTGTCAGAAAGGTACTTTAATGCACTTTCATTCATAACTTGAATCATCATATTCTGAGACCATTCGAGCATCCATAAGTGGGATCGCAGTCGTCGGTCATGAATTTTTTCCTTCATCTCCTTGTCGAATAGTTACCTTCTTAACTCTCTCTTCAGTGGTCAAATTTAGATTATTTTGAGCTCATTGGAATGGTAACTTGACAAGCTTCTAAATGGGACCCGAATTGGCTAATTTTGAGAGGGTTCGAGATCCAAAAAGCACTTTGGAACTCTACAATCATCCTTTTGCAATTTGGATTGCTAATCTTTCCAAATCGCGCGATCCAACGAAGATGCTCATAACTCCCTCGTTTGATGTCAGATTGGGTCAATTTTTTATCATTTGAAAGGTAATTTAGTGCTCTTTCATTCCTGACTGGAATCAACATATTCTGAAACCATTTGGGCACCGTAAGTGGGTTTCGCAGTGTCGGTCATGAATTTTTCCTTCAACTCCTTGTTGAATGGTTACCTTCTTAACTCCTTCAAGTGGTCAAATTTAGATTATTTTGAGCTCATTGGAATGGTAACTTGACAAGCTTCTAAATGGGACCAAAATTGGCTAATGTTGAGACCGTTCGATATGCAAAAGCAAGTTGGAACTCTTCAATAGTAATTTTGCAATTTGGATTGTAAATCTTTTCAAATCGCGCAATCCAACGGAGATGCTCATAACTCCCTCGTTTGATGTCGGATTGGATCGATTTTTGGTTGTCAGAAAGGTTCTTTAATGCACTTTCATTCTTAACTAGAATTATCATATTCTGAGACCATTTGGGCATTCATAAGTGGGATCGCAGTCGTCGGTCATGAATTTTTTCCTTCATCTCCTTGTCGAATAGTTACCTTCTTAACTCTCTTCAGTGGTCGAATTTAGATTATTTTGAGCTCATTGGAATGGTAACTTGACAAGCTTCTAAATGGGACCCGAATTGGCTAATTTTGAGAGGGTTCGAGATCCAAAAAGCACTTTGGAACTCTACATCGTCCTTGCAATTTGGATTGTTAATCTTTCCAAATCGCGCGATCCAACGAAGATGTTCATAACTCCCTCGTTTGATGTCAGATTGGGTCAATTTTTGGTCATTTGAAAGGTAATTTAGTGCTCTTTTAATTTCAAACTGGAATCAACATATTCAAACCATTTGGGCATCCGTAAGTGGGATTCGCAGTCGTCGGTCATGAATTTTTCCTTCAACTCCTTGTTGAATGGTTACCTTCTTAACTCTCTCTTCAGTGGTCAAATTTAGATTATTTTGAGCTCATTAGAATGGTAACTACACTAGCTTCTAAATGGGATCAGAATTGGCTAATTTTGAGACCGTAAGATATCCAAAAAGCAAGTTGGAACTCTTCAATAGTAATTTTGCAATTTGGATTGTAAATCTTTCCAAATCGCGCAATCCAACGGAGATGCTCATAACTCCCTCGTTTGATGTCGATTGGATCGATTTTTGGTTATCAGAAAGGTACTTTAATGCACTTTTCATTCATACTTGAATCATCATATTCTGAGACCATTTGGGCATCCATAAGTGGATTCGCAGTCGTCGGTCATGAATTTTTCCTTCAACTCTTTGTTGAATGGTTACCTTCTTAACTCTCTCTTCAGTGGTCAAATTTAGATTATTTTGAGCTCGTTGGAATGGTAACTTGACAAGCTTCTAAATGGGACCCGAATTGGCTAATTTTGAGAGGGTTCGAGATCCAAAAAGCACTTTGGAACTCTTCTATCGTCCTTTTGCAATTTGGATTGTTAATCTTTCCAAATCACGCGATCCAACGAAGATGCTCATAACTCCCTCGTTTGATGTCAGATTGGGTCAATTTTTGGTCATTTGAAAGGTAATTTAGTGCTCTTTCATTCCTGACTGGAATCAACATATTCTGAAACCATTTGGGCACCGTAAGTGGATTCGCAGTCGTCGGTCATGAATTTTTCCTTCAACTCCTTGTTGAATGGTTACCTTCTTAACTCTCTCTTCAAGGGTCATTTAGATTATTTTGAGCTCATTGGAATGGTAACTTGACAGGCTTCTAAATGGGACCAGAATTGGCTAATTTTGAGACCATTCGATATCCAAAAAGCAAGTTGGAACTCTTCAATAGTAATTTTGCAATTTGGATTGTAAATCTTTCCAAATCGCACAATCCAACAGAGATGCTCATAACTCCCTCGTTTGATGTCGATTGGATCGATTTTTGGTTGTCAGAAAGGTACTTTAATGCACTTTCATTCTTAACTAGAATCATCATATTCTGAGACCATTTGGGCATCCATAAGTGGGATCGCAGTCGTCGGTCATGAATTTTTCCTTCATCTCCTTGTCGAATAGTTACCTTCTTAACTCTCTCTTCAGTGGTCAAATTTAGATTATTTTGAGCTCATTGGAATGGTAACTTGACAAGCTTCTAAATGGGACCCGAATTGGCTAATTTTGAGAGGGTTCGAGATCCAAAAAGCACTTTGGAACTCTTCTATCGTCCTTTTGCAATTTGGATTGTTAATCTTTCCAAATCACGCGATCCAACGAAGATGCTCATAACTCCCTCGTTTGATGTCAGATTGGGTCAATTTTTGGTCATTTGAAAGGTAATTTAGTGCTCTTTCATTCCTGACTGGAATCAACATATTCTGAAACCATTTGGGCACCGTAAGTGGGTTCGCAGTCGTCGGTCATGAATTTTTCCTTCAACTCCTTGTTGAATGGTTACCTTCTTAACTCTCTTCAGTGGTCAAATTTAGATTATTTTGAGCTCATTGGAATGGTAACTTGACAAGCTTCTAAATGGGACCAGAATTGGCTAATTTTGAGACCGTTCGATATCCAAAAAGCAAGTTGGAACTCTTCAATCGTAATTTTGCAATTTGGATTGTAAATCTTTCCAAATCGCGCAATCCAACGAGATGCTCATAACTCCCTCGTTTGATGTCGGATTGGATCGATTTTTGGTCATCAAAAAGGTACTTTAATGCACTTTCATTCTTAACTGAATCATCATATTCTCGAGACCATTTGGGCATCCATAAGTGGGATCGCAATGTCGGTCATGAATTTTTCCTTCATCTCCTTGTCGAATAGTTACCTTCTTAACTCTCTCTTCAAAGGGGTCAAATTTAGATTATTTTGAGCTCATTGGAATGGTAACTTGACAAGCTTCTAAATGGGACCCGAATTGGCTAATTTTGAGACCGTTCGAGATCCAAAAGCACTTTGGAACTCTTCAATCATCCTTTGCAATTTGGATTGTTAATCTTTCCAAATCACGCGATCCAACGAAGATGCTCATAACTCCCTCGTTTGATGTCGATTGGGTCAATTTTTGGTCATTCGAAAGGTAATTTAGTGCTCTTTCATTCCTGACTGGAATCATCATATTCTGAAACCATTTGGGCATCCGTAAGTGGGATCAGCAGTGTCGGTCATGAATTTTTCCTTCAACTCCTTGTTGAATGGTTACCTTCTTAACTCTCTCTTCAGTGGTCAAATTTAGGTTATTTTGAGCTCATTGGAATGGTAACTTGACAAGCTTCTAAATGGGACCAAATTGGCTAATTTTGTGACCGTTCGATATCCAAAAGCAAGTTGGAACTCTTCAATAGTAATTTTGCAATTTGGATTGTAAATCTTTCCAAATCGCATAATCCAACGGAGATGCTCATAACTCCCTCGTTTGATGTCGATTGATGTTTTTGGTTGAAAGGTACTTTAGTCTTTCATTCTAACTTTTTTCTCGAGACCATTTGGGCATCCATAAATCAAATCGTACTTTAATGCACTTTCATTCATTGTCGAATTGAATCAATCATCATTTATTTCTAGACCATTTGGGCATTCATAAGTGGGATCATTGAAGTCATGAATTTTTCCTTCATCTTCATGTCGAATAGTTACCTTCTAATTTCAACTCTCTTCATCTCATTTTGAACTCTTTAGAATATTTTTGAATCTCTTCGTAATCTTTCCAAGCTTCTAAATTGGGACCATAATTCATTCAATTTCTCCATCATTTGATCTCAAAGATTGGCTTTCAAAATTTTGATAATTTGAGATTCTGAGTTGAGGCATAAAATAAGCAAGGAAGAAAACAAGAAAAAAGATCAAGAAATCACTTTGAAGATGAAAGAAACAGTTAAGACCACTTTGCGCGAGGTCGCAAAGTGAAATAGTCGCACAAGATCGCGCAAAGTGAAGAGTTTGCGCGGATTGATGAAAGAAGAAGGTTTGCGCGAGATTAAAGGTTTGCGCGTGACCGCGCAAAGTATATCGTTTGCGCGGGGTCGCGCAAAGTCTATGATGATGAAATAAAATATTTTGGAAGATGTTATTTTGTCCCACATCGACCAGATCTGAGATTTTCACTGGTGAAAATGTCTATAAATACCCCATTCCTTCTCTCAAAAGGGGTTGGAAGATTTCAGAAGTGAAGCAAGGACGAAAGAGAAGACGTAGAAGGTGCGGAGTATTGACTCCTGGACTTTGCGCGATCCCGCGCAAAGGGGTATTGACTCGGAAGTTTGACGCACAAAGCAACAGAAGGCAATTATGGTTTGCGCGGACCAAGCGCATATCGACCACCAGCGCAGCATATCGTTTGCGCGACCCGCGCAACCTATTGTTGGACGCTTTTGACAAAGAATAGGCTGAAATCATTTAATGGTTTGAATCTTCGGGTCTTCGAGTTCTTCTTGTTCAAGAAAGAAGAGTCATCGATGAAGAAACGTATTCCTCCTAAGTTTCAGGAGATGACCAAAATAGTACTGAAATGCACGCCGAATTTCCATTCTCTTGAAGACTGTTGAACGACTTGTCTATTCCTCCTAAGTCATAGGAGATGATTGACATCATTGCCGTTATGCTGCCGAAATTATATTTAGCTATAATATTTAACATTTGTAATGAGTTCTTTGTAAGCTATCTTAGAATCAAGGGATACCAGAGGATGTAAATGAATTCAGAATCAATAAAATGTGATGATTGTCTTTGTAATTATTTCATTGTTATGTTTAAATAAGATGATTCTCCCAAATCAAATACTTTTGTTTCCTTGTCGAAACAAAATGGCGACTCTGCTGGGGAATATTATCTTATTTAACACTAACATTGGGAAAGTTGCAAGACTCTCATCACTATTTTTTGGCGTCTATTAGACGCCAAAATGGCGACTCTCAGTGGGAACATCCTCCCCTTCATCTCCAAGATAGTTTACTTAGTCTTTCACGTACTAATTTCAGATATGTTTTGTTGTTGAAGGTACTCAAATTCAATCACACAACACTGCTAATGGCTAACACTGTGAGAAAGGTAAACTTCCGATTCATCGCTACTGGGTTTGTAATTGAGTATGCGCCAAGCGAAATTCCTGAGAACACAAAAGCGAGCACTTCAAGCGGGTGCAATGTGATTCAAGCGACAGCGGGAGTCATTTCCGTTTCACCTCAACTACAAGAAAATGATGAAAACTGGACTCTGGTTTTATCCAAAAGGACAAAAGCAAAGGCCTTAAAGAGTCGCAAAGCAAAATTGTTTGCACCAAGAACTGAGGGACCAATTACACGAAGCATAGCAAGAAGAAAACCCGAACTCGCTCCTCCGGCAATTTATCCTGAACAAGTTACTTCGGTTCTCGTCGCAGGATTTTCCAGCTTTGGTCACTCCAAAGACCAAATGGACACAAGCACAAAAAGGTAAAGCACTGATGATAGAATCACCGATGCAAGTATCACCGCAAACAAGCTCGCCTATAATTGTATCACCTCGATCGGTTAAAAGCACAGAAAGCACACGAGAGTCAAATGAGACTCCAATTTCTCCCCTTTTATAAGTCCCGTTATATCAAGATACTCCCGTTCTACTCCAAAAACAGCTTTAAAAAATAAGGAGCCGCAGCATATATATGGCGTAAAACAGTCAAGGAAATAGACCAACTACCGAAGAACGTGTTGATCAAATGGCGAGGCACAAAGAATGCTAATGGATGAATGCCGGAATCTCGTGAAAGCTTTGACAACCCCGGCACATAATGTAGCCCAAATAGTGGCTCCACCCATGATGGGAGCGACAAATGGACAAGAGAACCACCAAGGTTCCCGTCCGCAGGGGATAGGATCACGAGGTTCGGCCCAAAGAACAAGAGCTATAACACAAGATGACGTGACGTAAGACAAGTCGTCGAAGAAGCAGTTAAAATAGAAAGAGAGCGTGCGAACACCGGTCGTTTCAGATACCGAACACCCTACCCGAGAGAGGTAGAGGATGTTCCATTTCCAGCCAACTTCAAACACCCAGATTTCCAAAAGTTCAATGGGGAAGGATCACCTAAGAACACCTGATGCATTTCATCACCAGCATGGGGAATTTTTCCACGATACCTCAATATTGCTTACGCTTATTTGGGTCATCGTTGACAAGCAAAGCTTTCAGGTGGTATTCAAATTTGGCACCAGGGTCCATACGGACATGGGAAGAAATGCAAGATGCTTTCATGTCGAACTTCTTCTCGTCAGAACGTGACGTTAGCATCACAGAACTAGCTTCAGTACGACAACGAGAAGGAGAACCCGTTGAAAAATTCATGACAGATGGAAAACACTGGGGCATCGTGTAGGCAAGCTGCCGAAGAAAAGGAACAAGTCAAAATGTGTCCGAACTCTATGGAGACAGAATTGCGTGCTCGACTCACTAGCGCCGATATTGGGACTTTTCGCGATTTGGCTACCAAAGCCCATGCATTGGAGCTAATGACTGCAAGATGCCGATTTCATCATGAAACCGTCGAAGAATGCCTGGCAGACAACCGTTAATACCGTCGACCGGGATAAGAAGAATCGATGCTAGGGGCTCAAGAGATAAAAGGCCGAAGGAAAAGAAGGCCGGAGCCAAGCAAGAGACAGATACGGGGGAAAAAGCTCGAATGCTTGATTCTCATGAAGGATTTGAGTTTGATAAAGAGGACGTGGTACCCATGATGCAACAATTGTTAAAAGCAGAACTCTGAATTACTGAACCAAAGCGCCCGAAGATGCGACAAGGACTCGAGAAAGAAACTTTTGCCGTTATCATCGCCTAGTGGGGCATCCAACAGAAAATTGTTATACGTTAAAATGCATCATACAACGGATGATAAACAGAGGTGACATAATAACTAGCGGAAGCAAAGAAAAGAATGCAAGGGCAACAGTAAATGTACTGTCAATACAAGAAAACAAGCGGGACCGAAAAAGGAAAAGTTGACAAGAAATGCAACAATGATTACGCTATGCGATCAGGGAAGCAAATCACAAGTCCCAGAAAGCGTAGCGTAAATAATAAGGAAAGAAGTGATTGAAAGACAGAATACTGAGGACAAGAATAGAAATGGAGCTGCAGTGACAAAAGTAGCTTATGATGTAGTCAACCACTTGAAGGGTATACCTAAGACGACTAAGTAAGTATTTACGATGCGCTCAAATTGTCAAAAGAATTCCTACAGAGTTTGATTCAAGCAATCGTCTGATCACAATGTGAGAGAAACTTTATCGCGTAAATGAAGAATGAAAGAAATAATGAGAAGATGAATTGTCTACCAAGAATATCTTTCTCTCGATGATGATTTAATTGGTGAAAAGGAACATAACAGCCATTGATGATAGAAGGATATATTTGTGAGAAGAAGATAAAAAGAATTATGATAGATAACGGGTCTCATAAAGAAATCTTTTTGCCACTCTCAATGGTTACTAAATTGGGTTTTCGCCGATCGACTTAGCAAATGAAATGAATGATGATACAAGGATTCAATCAAGATGGACAACGCTACTCGAAAAAAATTACAAGAATAATGGAAGTGGGAGAATTAATTACTACTTGTTGTATGTCATGTTATAAATGTCAGACGACATATAATCTTCTCTTGGGAAGGCCATGGATACATCAAGATCATATAGTACCTTCTACTCTACACCAATGTTTCAAATATCAGAAAGATGGGGTGCAATGTAAAGTAATGGTCGATGCGAAAACCCTACACGTAAGTTTAGTCTTTCTTTGCGACGCCATTATTATTAAAATGTTTCTCTCAAGAAATAAGAAATGATGATGGGAAGAGAATTATAAAAGATGCCAGGATAAATAAAGACAAAGAAGAAAGAGCAGAATCTTCCTGATCGCATGCAGAGCAAGAAAGAAATTTATTTTTGTACCAAAGCGCTACCGAGACAACCGGACAACCGCCGTTGACACATGCTTGTCGGCATGCAAACCGAAAGTTTTACAAATTCCAATTACACAAGCCATTACCCAATATCGAAAGATGTAAGCCATTTACAAATTAGCCCGAGAACATTCCAAGTCAAAGCCAAGTGATAAATATCCTAACCAATAGAATTCCATGTCAGCATCGAAGAGAAGAGTGAAAATGCAAGCAATGAATATCATGGAAAATTAGCACCGCAGAATTTAAGAAAGTACAATACAATAAGCAAGAAGATCATGAGGAACATGGGTTTTGATTGTGACAAACCCACCGGCTTGAATAATGGAAAGGGGATTCAAATCCCACTCGGGTTAATCAAGAAAAGCGAAGAAAATTTCAAGGATTGGGAGTAGAATCAAGAAGAAACATGATGTCAAGCAATGTGACTTCAAATTAAGAAGATACTAAGATAGTCGAATATCCCGAAATCGCTCCAAAGCAAATAGAAGACGGGGGCAACCGACGATAGATGGTCTCATGAAAATAAACCTGGGAACAACAGAAGAACCAAGGAATACATTCATCAAAGATCACCTTTCAGATCAAGAATTTGAGAAATATGGTCAACTCCTCAAAGAAAATAAAGATGTCTTCGCTTGGACCTATGAAGAAATGCCGGATCGAACCCTCCGTAGCAATGCATCGGTTAAATATTTCCAAAGAAAAGAAACCAAAAACAAGCACAAAGGCGATTTCACCTGCACTGATTCCATTAATCGAAAAAGAAGTAAATAAGCTAATAAAGGTTGGGTTCATCGAGAAGTTAAATATCCCAAATGGATATCAAACATTGTTCCTATGAAAAGAAGAACTGACAGATCGTAGTGTGCATTGATTTCGAGATCCGAATGAAGCATGTCCAAAAGACGATTTCCCCCCCCGATAACAGTATTATCGATTGATTGATAGCACTACTCAAGATGCTATCATGTCCTTTATGGACGGGTATACGTGCTATAATCAAATCAGATGGCACCCGAAGATGAAGAGGCGACGGCTTTCAGAACGCCACTTGGAATCTACTGTTACAAAGTCATGCCTTTCGGTCTCAAAAATGCTGGAGCGACATATCAAAGGGCAATGAAAAATATCTTTCAAGATATGATGCATAAACATGTCGAATGCTATGTTGATGACTTGGTAGTCGATCCGAGATCATCAAGAACACCGCGAACATCTGCATCGGTCTTCCGACGACTCGTAAAGAAACAATTAAAGATGAATCCAAATAAATGTGCATTTGGTGTGTCTTCCCAAGAAATTCCTCGCTTTGTGGTACGACATAGAGGAATTGAAATTGATCCGTAAAAAGTTAAAGCTATTCAAAATATGCCACCACCAACAACGCCAAGGAATTAAAAAGCTTACAAGGAAAATTGGCATATATTCGTCGCTTTCATTTCAACCTCAGAAGGTGTCACCATTTTCTCGGTTAATGAAGAAAGATACAGACCAGTATGGGATCATGCTTGCTTAATGCCTTTGATTCTATTAAAGAATTATTAAAACAAATTACTTGTTAATGTACCCAAGAAAAGGTAAGCCACTTATTTTATATACATCCGCACACGCAAATTCTTTGGGTGCTTTGTTGGCACAGTAAACGGTTTTAAAAGAGACTGCTCTTTATTACCTAAGCCGAACACTGATGGGGGCAGAATCCAATTATTCTCCGATTGAAAAAGAATGTTTGGCATTGGTATTCGCTGTGCAAAAAATTGAGGCATTATTGTCTCTCCCATGATATAACTCTGATTTCAAGAGCAGATCCGATAAAATTCTTGATGACCAGGCCAATGTTATCAGGAAGACTAGCCAAGTGGATGCTATTATTATCAGAATATACTATTTCATATAAGCCGGCGAAAGCAGTGAAAGGACAAGCTATGGCGATTTTCTGGCAGCGCATCCTATAACAGAAAATGAAGAAATCAATGATGAATTTCATGAACAGTTATGACGATTGAATCCCAAAATCTTTGGCGATGTATTTTGATGGTGTCGCTTTAGTATCGAGCGGGGCGGAGTGATATTCATTACCCTCGTATGCGATTTATTACCATATTCTTTCACGTTGGGTACGCATGCACAAATAATGAAGTCAATACGAGCTCTTATCATCTAATGGAAATAGCCCAAAGAAATGGAAGTAAAATCATTGCATATCTTCTGAGATTCTAAATTAATTATAAATCAATTGACAACAGAGTTTGAAGTAAGGAAAGAAGAACTCTTGCCTTATTATCTAAAGCACAACAGTTGCTTGAATGCTTCTATTATGTGGAAATTAAACACATACCACTTGTCGAGAATGCAAAAGCAGATGCTTTAGCCATTTAGCTTTTAAGCAAAGAAATTTATCTTACACAAACCGCAAATTCCTCTTCGTGTAACTATAGAAGAAAGAAGATTCCCGCCATCCGCAGAGGTTATCGAAGAAACATTGAAATATTGCCTATATCCCGTCTGGAAGTAACAATGGATGATTGGCGTCACCTTTTTTTGTCGATTATCTCAAATATAACATCTTGCCGTTAAGATAATGCACAAAAACAAAGCAGATTAAACAAATGATCGTGTAAATTTATCATGTGCAAAGAAGTGTTATATAGAAAATCTTATAATGGAATGTTGTTAAGGTGCTTGGATAAACAAGAAGCAAACCAAATGTTATGGGAGGCACATTCAGTGAATGTGGAGCACATCAAGCCCGGAATTTATGCCATAGAGTGCATCGAATGGGTTATTATTGGCCCACTATGTTTAAAGATGCAATAGAATATGCAAAGCGATGCCATGAATGTCAAATACATGGAGATATAATACATATTCCTCCGTAAGAATTACATCACCATTGCTTCTTGGCCCTTTTCACTGGGACTCGACGTTATTGGTCCGATAAATCCCCCTTCATCTAAAGGAAAACAAGATATTCTCGGCAAAGAATGAATGACTATTTCTCCAAATGGACCGGCTTGCCTTCTGCGTAATGTTAAAGAGAAAGACGTGGTCAATTTCATCCGTCACGCTTATAATATACCGTCATGGTATTCAAGAAAATCATCACCGATAATGGCACCCTTTTAAAAATAGAGGCATGGAAAAGTTATGTCAGAAGTTCGATCCAACATTCTTTTTCAACACCTTATTATCCTCCTACCAATGGATTAGCAGAGGCATTTAACAAAACAATTGTCAAGATAATGAAGAAAACAGTGACAGGCAATAAGCGCGATTGGGATGAAAAGTTACAAGAAGCATTATGGGCCTACAGAACCACCCATCGTACAGCAACAGGAGCGACGCCATATTCATTGGTCTATGGTATGGAGGCAGTTATCCCAATTGAAATCCAAGTGGCATCACTCAGAGTGGCAGTGCACCAACCAGAATGACAGATGAAGAAAATGCAAAAATAAGGTGAAAGAATTAGACTTACTCGATGAGAAACGCCTCTACCAAGAATCGGTTGCAGCATATATATCAAAGCCGTAATATCTCACGATTTGATAAACAAAGTCAAATATCGTTCTTTCAAAAAAGGGGATATGGTGTTAATGTTGAAAAGACCTATAGTGGTCACTCACGGACAAAGGGGCAAGTTTGAGCCTAAATGGGACGGTCCATATGTGGTGAAAGAAGTATACTCCAATGGGGCATATAGGATTGTAAATCAAGAAGGACAGTGTATCGGTGTACTTGTCAACGCCGTTTCATCAAAAGATATTATCCCTAAAGATAGAGATGAGGATTTTGACCCAGAATATTATCATCATAATGATTCTGTATCAAAAGGGGGCAAAAATGAATAAAATCATGTCTTTATGCCAATAAAAGAAGCTATAAAGAAGAGATTTACAAGCATATCAATTATCAAAGCAAAGAAATCTGAATATATATATATATGATCATTATCATCATCAAAGAAGATATTGGCAACAGTTATATTGCCTTACAAGGCACAAATTCTTGAAGATTCTCCTGAAGATATTATCTAAGCTAAGAATATTATTGCCTTACAAGGCATGGATCTTCTTGAGATATGCCGGAAATATTTCGCCTACTATACATGGATCTACCATATTTGTAAATGATGATGATCATATGTATATCATCGCCTCACAAGGCACGGATTTTCTTGAAGATAAATATCATCGCCTCACAAGGCACGGATTTTCTTGAAGATAAATATCATCGCCTCATAAGGCATGGATTTTCTTGAAGATAAATATCATCGCCTCACAAGGCACGGATTTTCTTGAAGATAAATATCATCGCCTCATAAGGCATGGATTTTCTTGAAGATAAATATCATCGCCTCACAAGGCACGGACTTTCTTGAAGATAATCGCCTTACAAGGCAAGGATATATCAATATCAATCAAAGAGGCAGTATAGCCAAGCCAAAATCCCAAAAGAGCAAAATTGAGCAAAATCAAAAAGATCAAGCTCTCAAAAAAAAAAAAAAAAAAAAAAAAAAAAAAAATGATGCTCTCAAAGGATCAAGCTCTAAAATGAGCCGGCCAACTATACGTAAGACCCATGAAGATCGCCATTCGGGCAATGCGAGGAGAGTCATGGCCCTAAAAGCCCGCGAAGACCATCGTGCGCACCCATGCGGTAGTCGACGGTCAAGGATTCAAAGCCTAAAAGGCCATAAATCCGCGAAGACTAGTCACCGTAATTCCCATGCCGTCTCAGTATAGCTTCCTAGCCACCACGGGAACGGATGAAAATGCCCTCCTCAGTGAATGGGCTCGACCTTGCACACGAAGAAAACAGGGGCCGCAGCAAGCGAGCTTTATGCCAACCGTGCGTAAGACCCTCCAGTCTAGGGTTTGATTTCGTAGTAACTCGTGAGGAAGGGCTTAAACCTACTCATTGATGGACCGGCGACCCTAGATTTGGTGCCCAAAGGTAGCCTTGCGAGCCCCGCGAACTCTGAGAGTTACCGTGGCCAACCCCGCGCGTAAATCCAACAGCTTCACCGTCCGAGCGGCCAATGGGCCCCTCGATGGACCGTGACCGTGAGCTCAAGGCGTGAGAAGCCCAAAAGCGAACTCTAGAGAGTTACAAAGGGCCATCACATAAGACCCATAAATGCTCCACTACTCACGAGCTTAAACTGTGTGTGTGCGCACGCTCCACTACTCATGAGCATAAACTGCGTGTGGCTAATTGAATTGAAACTTAGTACCGCCAATTTAAATACTCACCTAGAGAATCCCTTACTAACAAAGCATAAAAGGTTTAAAAATTATAAATGTGTAATGAAAATTATTATATAAAGAATAAATATAACTTGATAATATTAATAAGAATAAAAAATATAATAGATAAAATAATAAAAAAATAAAAATTATTATATAAATATAATACGATAATATTAGTATAAATATCATCAATATGCAAGGTAGAAAATACCATCATAAAAACATCCCCAAAATAATCTCATGAAATAGATGTCAAGCAAAATAAATTATCCGAAAAACACAAAAAGCAAATATCACATGTTACATGATTCAAAGATTCTCTCAGAATTCCCATTGCTTCAATATTTAAGCAAATCTTCTTTCAATTGTGCTTGAGCCGCATTGTGTCGAGATTTTTCTTCAAGAATAAGTTTCGCTGATCAGAACGCCAAAGAAGCTTGTTCTCCAAAGAAACAACCATTTCTTGATTCTCAAGTTGTGCATTTTTTTTCAAGATCAATAGATTTGGCATTCACTCGCATCTTCTCTTCAACCTCTTGAATGATTAAAGCTTGCTCATGATTCTTTCTCTCCAAATTGAGAGATTTCTTCCTTCAAAGTTGCAATGCGATCTTGATAGTTATGCTTTCATCAACATGAATCTTTAATTGATCTTGAAGAATCATACGCTCTTGTTCAAATTTGGAAATTGAAGAAGTTGTTAAAGAGACTTGTTCTTGAGAAAGAGCTAGTAGCTTTCTAGATTCTAAAATCTCAGGCGCAATAGTGATATTTTCCACTGAAGCTAAAGAAATTACAGAATCACGAAATTTGAAGAGTGAATCCCGTAAGGGAGATATGTCGATTCTGGCCATCTTAGCAGAGCTTTCCAAAATTTCTATAGCAACATCCAAGTCCGACCACTGATCAGATTTCTGAAGATATGGATTATTGCTAATAGAGAATGTTTCACCATCAGCATTTTGTGAGCAGGAATCTTTGTAAAGGATGATAGTTCATAAGTAGTGGTTACAGAATCAGAACTAGCTGCACCGCTACGGGGATAAGTTCCTATAACGAAAGAAGAAGAATATTCAATATATTATTATGAAATATATATAGTCTTGAATGAAGATAAGCAGCAAGACATATATATATATATATACACACTGGGACACAACTAATGTATGAGAAGTTTTGAGCTATGGAAGGGCCAGTCCTACCATATCAAATAAAGATGGTGCTCTAGCTTCCGTAGTACTAGAATCTCTTGTGATCGAGTTGGCAAATCAAATAGCTTTACAGAGAAAAATATTTTTCGCGAGCAACTACTCTTGGTACTACCAACGGAGCCACAGATGCTCTCGGAGAAGATATTACAAGAGGGGCCACAGGAGAGATGACACCTGTTTCTGCAACTTGGGCACCTAAAAATAAAAAAAAAAAAGAAAGATAAAATGATTTTAAATAAATAGTTGTTAAAATATAAAATGATATATATGCATGAAAATTGAAATTTCTTTACCTGGAGAATACCCATATTCCCCATAATCTAAGGGCTCTTCTTCATTTTCTTCTGCCACAGGAGATTTAACAGGAACATTAATGCTGGAAGGAGTTTTAATAACAACAGGGGAAGACTCTATTTCAACTTCTTTTGCAGTTACTCCCTCTCCTTCACCAATATCGACTTCACCTTCTTCAAAGTCGTCATCTTTATCTTCACCACTATCGCTATCTTTGCTATCTTCGTATGGCGAGGATTCGGTTGTATCTGATGAAGAAGTCGAACTTTCATCTCCCAAAATTTCTTCATCAACCTCTTCGACAACAACCTGTTTTCCTTTGTAAGAAACAGGTTGGCTACTCTCCAGTATGGGCTCTTGAATTGAAGGGGAAGCAGATGCCTGGCCGATCTTTTCCGAAGGGATAGGAGACGATGATTGCAAACGTGTTCTTGATCTAGTCATCGGAGAAGATGGACTAGGACCAAGGGGTTGTGGAGAAGATATTGAAGTACCAATAACTGGTCCTTCTTGAGCCGCCGTAGTCTCTGCAGGAATTGGAGAAGATGTACCTGTAGCATCATCTGCACCTTGATTTGAAGAGTCCCGACGAGATTTTTCGAATTCTCTTAAATCTCCGTGGGCAAACCAGCCATCCAAAGTATTGATGGGCTTGATTTCACGAATGGGTTCTTCCAGTGATATCTTCCTGCAAATTTCTCCTGGATGAGACGCGTGGCTCTTCTCTGGAATATACCCAATTCCACTCTCCAAGTTCCTGCCCTTCAGCCTGGGTGGATGAAGAAAGATAGAAGAATCTACCGGCAAGCATTTATCAACCAAGTACGATTGATGATCCCACCATCGCATCCAGCTATATGAAGTATGGACTATACGGTCGCAACCTGGAATTATGAAGAGGGAGCCAACACAGCCATTCAACAATGTTTCCATATCATGGCCCAGCTTGAGAGGACCAGCCTCCGTAGTAGCAACAAGATTTTTCTTGTAACAAGTCCGTTAGCCTTGAGGTACGGTTTGATCATAACCGAATTGACGAGCGAAGCGACTCGGGTAGTAAGGTTCTCTCCAGAATCTCGTCCCTTCTCGCAAAGGTAAACCGCACGAGCGAATAGAAAAGAAGAAAGCCCTCTCTCGCAAAGAAGAGTTTCGTTGTCCACCATGTCTCGTGTCTACAGGATAGCGATAAAGGCGAACCGAAAGAAGTTTATCCGATCATCATCTCGAATCTTATTTATGACCCATTCATATGCTCTTCTAGCCATTGCCCTCTCGTTGGAAGAACCAGAGTGGAAGGTGAGAAGGATGAGAATATGCTTGCTCAAACCTCGAAAGTCCAAGGGAAGTAGACTCCAAGCCACCAGAAAGTAGTGCCAAGAAGTATGTGCAGACGAAGTTCCTGAATGGGGTCTTTTATATGAGTCGCTATTTCTCCAAGGGCCCTAGAGATAGAACATAGTACGGAGGAGCGAGCGAGTATTTATGTCCCTCCGCCAAGGCACCGCCCACGACAAAGACACTTGACGGATAGCATCCGCCCATTTAGAGTCAAGCAAAACGACTAAGCTTAGCCAATAGGCCGAATGCCGCAAGCTCTCCGAAAGAGCTATATTCTGTTTTTCCTCGATCGCATCCCGAAGCTTTGTCGGCTTCTTTGAATTGCAAATACGAAACCTTCAAAGGAAATAAAAATGAAGAGGTTAATATACATAAATGGTCAAGAATACAAAGAGGAAGATCAATTATCGATTGATAAATACCTTAAACCCCTAGAAAAATGGGCCACCATTGAAGGGGAATTTTGTGGATATTGGGGAATTTGCTCATCTCTTTAAATAGCTCTATGGTAGTCTCTGATATGGAGGGCTTGCAGGTCCGGAAATGACACAAAGGCCAACTCTCTGTTGGTAGGAATGAATTCATCGTAGAATTTCCCCGTTATTGTGAGACCAGCTATACGATGAAGGTCCCAAAGAGATATGCTCATCTCGCCGTAAGGAAGATGAAAGGAGTTGGTTGTAGGAGACCAATATTCAAGAAAGCCCTTTAGAACATTGGGCTCCCGATAGAAGTATTTGGAGGTTACTTCTATGGCGTCATATAAGGCCTATCTTTGCAAGAGTGCTCGTGTGTTTCAAAGAAAATAGCTTCCGCCCATTCATAATAATAACGACGAGCAATTAGCAGCACCTCGATGCGAAATTCGATTGGCCCCGAGTTGATCTCGATCTCTCGAAGCGTTGACGCACCGTCTCTCATAAAAATGAGAAGGAAAGAGATCATGAGGACTATGGAAAGGAGTTAGAAGAATCATGGGGTGAACTTCTCCGATCCTCTCGTCGCGGTTTCTTCGTTTGAATAATCCCTTCAAGAATCCGGGGCTCTCTTGTGGCCCATGATTCAGTACACATCAGTCTTTCGCCATGAACACAATCTTTGGGTTCACAATCCAGCATAGATTGATGGCGATACACCTTGATGGGAATGATGGTCATGCCCTCTGAGTGAGGGTTGTCAAACTTCATGACTCCTTCAACGACTCGGACTGAGTCCCACGAATTCTGAAGCTGCTTTCTTCTTCTTATGTTCTTTAATCTTTTCTTCAAATTCTTTCGCCTTATTGCGGCGAGTCTTCTTTGAACGAGAAGCAGGAGGAGTATCTTCTCGGACGGGTGGTCTCTCACTGTCAGTACGAATGTGGGTTGTGGTTTTGAGCCACTCATCCCAGTCCGTACTCTCTCCCATGTTTTGGAGGGCATTTAATATCTCCCAAAGCAATGGATCTATGAATAGGAGAGGGTAAAGACTTGATGCGATCGAGAAGTCGAAAGTAGGGAGGACAGGGTTCTTTAAAGTAAGCCGATTTCTGGAAGTGGTCTTCATTCTCTTAGCAGGGGTTGATCGAAGAAGGTGAGTTTGAAGGAGACACCAAACGAGCAAATCATTTAATTCGAGCCATAAAGAAAGACAGATGATGGAAGTCGAAAAAATGGCTAAGTGTTGGAAAAAGTTCGAAAATTCTCTAAGTACAGTAGTACTTTATACGAGGTCGCGCAAAAAGTCAAGTGGTTTGCGCGAAAAATTCCAAATACAGAAAAGTCGCAAGAAAGTGAGATGCTTTGCACGAGGTCGCGCAAAGTCAGAGGTTTGCGCGGAGAAAAATCGCCAGAGCAGTGTCAGCAGAAGGAAGTGCGTGAAAAATGACTAAGTCGTTGGACTATTTATAGGCTTTATGGCCGAGTATGGTACTCGACCGGAGCTTTGCGCGAGGTCGCGCAAACCCTGGAAGAAAGGAATAGTTTGATCCTTTTCTTTGATTTCTGAACAAACAAAGAACGGATCAAGGGGGCATCTGTTGAGGCATAAAAAAAGCAAGGAAGAAAACAAGAAAAAAGATCAAGAAATCACTTTGAAGATGAAAGAAACAGCTTTAAGACCACTTTGCGCGAGGTCGCGCAAAGTGAAATAGTCGCACAAGGTCGCGCAAAGTGAAGAGTTTGCGCGGATTGATGAAAGAAGAAGGTTTGCGCGAGATTAAAGGTTTGCGCGTGACCGCGCAAAGTATATCGTTTGCGCGGGGTCGCGCAAAGTCTATGATGATGAAATAAAATATTTTGGAAGATGTTATTTTGTCCCACATCGACCAGATCTGAGATTTTCACTGGTGAAAATGTCTATAAATACCCCATTCCTTCTCTCAAAAGGGGTTGGAAGATTTCAGAAGTGAAGCAAGGACGAAAGAGAAGACAGAAGGTGCGGAGTATTGACTTCTCGCACTTTGCGCGATCCCGCGCAAAGGGGATTGGACTCCTGGAAGTGCGACGGCCACAAAGCAACAGAAGGCAATTATGGTTTGCGCGACCACAAGAAAGCATATCGTTTGCGCGGACCAGCCACAAAAACCGTTTGCGCGACCCGCGCAAACCTATTGTTGGACGCTTTGACAAAGAATAGGCGAAAATGTCATTTTAATGGTTTGAATCTTCTGTCTTCGAGTTCTTCTTGTTCAAGAAAGAAGAGTCATCGATGAAGAAACGTATTCCTCCTAAGTTTCAGGAGATGACCAAAATAGTACCGAAATGTCACTGAATTTCCATTCTCTTGAAGACCGTTGAACGACTTGTCTATTCCTCCTAAGTCATAGGAGATGATTGACATTATTGCTGTTATGCTGCTGAAAATTATATTTAGCTATAATATTTAACATTTGTAATGAGTTCTTTGTAAGCTATCTTAGAATCAAGGGATACCAGAGGATGTAAATGAATTCAATCAATAAAATGTGATGATTGTCTTTGTAATTATTTCATTGTTATGTTTAAATAAGATGATTCTCCCAAATCAAATACTTTTGTTTCCTTGTCAAAAACACTAGCTTCTGTAATTGGCTATTTTTTCAAGATCCAAAAGCAAGTTCTTCTTCAAAGGGTCAAATTAATTTTTTGAATTTGGAATTAATCTTTCCAAATCGCATTTTGATCCAATCCAAGATGCTCATAACTCCCTCGTTTCTTTCCGATTGAGATGCTCAATCAAAGGTACTTTAATGCACTTTCATTCATAACTGGAATCATCATCATATTCGAGACCATTTGGGCATCCATAAGTGGGATCAATAGCAATTTGTCGGTCATGAATTTTTTCCTTCATCTCCTTGTCGAATAGTTACCTTCTTAACTCTCTCTTCAAGGGTCAAATTTAGATTATTTTGAGCTCATTGGAATGGTAACTTGACAAGCTTCTAAATGGGACCCGAATTGGCTAATTTTGAGAGAGGTTCGAGATCCAAAAGCACTTGGAACTCTTCAATCATCCTTTTGCAATTTGGATTGCTAATCTTTCCAAATCGCGCGATCCAACGAAGACGCTCATAACTCCCTCGTTTGATGTCAGATTGGGTCAATTTTTTATCATTTGAAAGGTAATTTAGTGCTCTTTCATTCCTGACTGGAATCAACATATTCTGAAACCATTTGGGCATCCATAAGTGGGATCGCAGTCGTCGGTCATGAATTTTTCCTTCAACTCCTTGTTGAATGGTTACCTTCTTAACTCTCTCTTCAGTGGTCAAATTTAGATTATTTTGAGCTCATTAGAATGGTAACTACACTAGCTTCTAAATGGGATCAGAATTGGCTAATTTTGAGACCGTTCGATATCCAAAAGCAAGTTGGAACTCTTCAATAGTAATTTTGCAATTTGGATTATAAATCTTTCCAAATCGCACAATCCAACGGAGATGCTCATAACTCCCTCGTTTGATGTCGGATTGGATCAATTTTTGGTTGTCAGAAAGGTACTTTAATGCACTTTCATTCTTAACTAGAATCATCATATTCTGAGACCATTTGGGCATCCATAAGTGGGATCGCAGTCGTCGGTCATGAAATTTTTCCTTCATCTCCTTGTCGAATAGTTACCTTCTTAACTCTCTCTTTCAAGGGTCAATTTAGATTATTTTGAGCTCATTGGAATGGTAACTTGACAAGCTTAAATGGGACCCGAATTGGCTAATTTTGAGAGGGTTCGAGATCCAAAAGCACTTTGGAACTCTTCTATCGTCCTTTTGCAATTTGGATTGTTAATCTTTCTAAATCGCGATCCAACGAAGATGCTCATAACTCCCTCGTTTGATGTCAGATTGGGTCAATTTTTGATCATTTGAAAGGTAATTTAGTGCTCTTTCATTCCTGACTCGAATCAACATATTCTGAAATCATTTGGGCACCGTAAGTGGGTTCGCAGTCGTCGGTCATGAATTTTTCCTTCAACTCTTTGTTGAATGGTTACCTTCTTAACTCTCTCTTCAGTGGTCAAATTTAGATTATTTTGAGCTCATTAGAATGGTAACTACACAAGCTTCTAAAAGGGACCAAAATTGGCTAATTTTGAGACCGTTCGATATCCAAAAGCAAGTTGGAACTCTTCAATAGTAATTTTGCAATTTGGATTGTAAATCTTTCCAAATCGCACAATCCAACGGAGATGCTCATAACTCCCTCGTTTGATGTCGGATTGGATCGATTTTTGGTTGTCAGAAAGGTACTTTAATGCACTTTCATTCATAACTTGAATCATCATATTCTGAGACCATTCGAGCATCCATAAGTGGGATCGCAGTCGTCGGTCATGAATTTTTTCCTTCATCTCCTTGTCGAATAGTTACCTTCTTAACTCTCTCTTCAGTGGTCAAATTTAGATTATTTTGAGCTCGTTGGAATGGTAACTTGACAAGCTTCTAAATGGGACCCGAATTGGCTAATTTTGAGAGGGTTCGAGATCCAAAAGCACTTTGGAACTCTTCTATCGTCCTTTTGCAATTTGGATTGTTAATCTTTCCAAATCACGCGATCCAACGAAGATGCTCATAACTCCCTCGTTTGATGTCAGATTGGGTCAATTTTTGGTCATTTGAAAGGTAATTTAGTGCTCTTTCATTCCTGACTGGAATCAACATATTCTGAAACCATTTGGGCACCGTAAGTGGATTCGCAGTCGTCGGTCATGAATTTTTCCTTCAACTCTTTGTTGAATGGTTACCTTCTTAACTCTCTCTTAAGTGGTCAAATTTTGATTATTTTGAGCTCATTGGAATGGTAACTACACAGGCTTCTAAATGGTACCAGAATTGGCTAATTTTGAGACCATTCGATATCCAAAAAGCAAGTTGGAACTCTTCAATAGTAATTTTGCAATTTGGATTGTAAATCTTTCCAAATCGCACAATCCAACGGAGATGCTCATAACTCCCTCGTTTGATGTCGATTGGATCGATTTTTGGTTGTCAGAAAGGTACTTTAATGCACTTTCATTCATAACTGGAATCATCATATTCTGAGACCATTCGGGCATCCATAAGTGGGATCGCAGTCGTCGGTCATGAATTTTTTCCTTCATCTCCTTGTCGAATAGTTACCTTCTTAACTCTCTCTTCAGTGGTCAAATTTAGATTATTTTGAGCTCATTGGAATGGTAACTTGACAAGCTTCTAAATGGGACCCGAATTGGCTAATTTTGAGAGGGTTCGAGATCCAAAAAGCACTTTGGAACTCTACAATCATCCTTTTGCAATTTGGATTGCTAATCTTTCCAAATCGCGCGATCCAACGAAGATGCTCATAACTCCCTCGTTTGATGTCAGATTGGGTCAATTTTTTATCATTTGAAAGGTAATTTAGTGCTCTTTCATTCCTGACTGGAATCAACATATTCTGAAACCATTTGGGCACCGTAAGTGGGTTCGCAGTCGTCGGTCATGAATTTTTCCTTCAACTCCTTGAATGGTTACCTTCTTAACTCTCTCTTCAGTGGTCAAATTTAGATTATTTTGAGCTCATTAGAATGGTAACTACACAAGCTTCTAAATGGGATCAGAATTGGCTAATTTTGAGACCGTTCGATATCCAAAAAGCAAGTTGGAACTCTTCAATAGTAATTTTGCAATTTGGATTGTAAATCTTTCCAAATCGCACAATCCAACGGAGATGCTCATAACTCCCTCGTTTGATGTCGGATTGGATCAATTTTTGGTTGTCAGAAAGGTACTTTAATGCACTTTCATTCTTAACTAGAATCATCATATTCTGAGACCATTTGGGCATCCATAAGTGGGATCGCAGTCGTCGGTCATGAATTTTTTCCTTCATCTCCTTGTCGAATAGTTACCTTCTTAACTCTCTCTTCAGTGGTCAAATTTAGATTATTTTGAGCTCATTGGAATGGTAACTTGACAAGCTTCTAAATGGGACCCGAATTGGCTAATTTTGGGATGGTTCGAGATCCAAAAAGCACTTTGGAACTCTTCTATCATCCTTTTGCAATTTGGATTGTTAATCTTTCCAAATCACGCAATCCAACGAAGATGCTCATAACTCCCTCGTTTGATGTCAGATTGGGTCAATTTTTGGTCATTTGAAAGGTAATTTAGTGCTCTTTCATTCCTGACTGGAATCAACATATTCTGAAACCATTTGGGCACCGTAAGTGGGTTCGCAGTCGTCGGTCATGAATTTTTCCTTCAACTCCTTGTTGAATGGTTACCTTCTTAACTCTCTCTTTAGTGGTCAAATTTAGATTATTTTGAGCTCATTGGAATGGTAACTTGACAAGCTTTTAAATGGGACCGGAATTGGCTAATTTTGAGACAGTTCGATATCTAAAAAGCAAGTTGGAACTCTGCAATAGTAATTTTGCAATTTGGATTGTAAATCTTTCTAAATCGCATGATCCAACGGAGATGCTCATAACTCCCTCCTTTGATGTCGATTGGGTTAATTTTTGGTCATCGAAAGGTACTTTAATGCACTTTCATTCTTAACTAGAATCATCATATTCTGAGACCATTTGGGCATCCATAAGTGGGATCGCAGTCGTCGGTCATGAATTTTTTCCTTCATCTCCTTGTCGAATAGTTACCTTCTTAACTCTCTCTTCAGTGGTCGAATTTAGATTATTTTGAGCTCATTGGAATGGTAACTTGACAAGCTTCTAAATGGGACCCGAATTGGCTAATTTTGAGACCGTTCGAGATCCAAAAGCACTTGGAACTCTTTAATCGTCATTTTGCAATTTGGATTGTTAATCTTTCCAAATCGCGATCCAACGGAGATGCTCATAACTCCCTCGTTTGATGTCAGATTGGGTCAATTTTTGGTCATTTGAAAGGTAATTTAGTGCTCTTTCATTCCTGACTGGAATCAACATATTCTGAAACCATTTGGGCACCGTAAGTGGATTCACAGTCGTCGGTCATGAATTTTTCCTTCATCTCCTTGTCGAATAGTTACCTTCTTAACTCTCTCTTCAGTGGTCGAATTTAGATTATTTTGAGCTCATTGGAATGGTAACTTGACAAGCTTCTAAATGGGACCAGAATTGGCTAATTTTGAGACCGTTCGATATCCAAAAAGCAAGTTGGAACTCTTCATCGTCATTTTGCAATTTGGATTGTTAATCTTTCCAAATCGCACAATCCAACGGAGATGCTCATAACTCCCTCGTTTGATGTCGGATTGGATCGATTTTTGGTCATCGAAAGGTACTTTAGTGCTCTTTCATTCTTAACTGGAATCATCATATTCTGAGACCATTTGGGCATCCATAAGTGAGATCGCAGTCGTCGGTCATGAATTTTTTTCCTTCATCTCCTTGTCGAATAGTTACCTTCTTAACTCTCTCTTCAGTGGTCGAATTTAGATTATTTTGAGCTCGTTGGAATGGTAACTTGACAAGCTTCTAAATGGGACCCGAATTGGCTAATTTTGAGATGGTTCGATATCCAAAAAAGCACGGTGGAACTCTTTAATCGTCATTTTGCAATTTGGATTGTTAATCTTTCCAAATCGAGTGATCCAACGAAGATGCTCATAACTCCCTCGTTTGATGTCAGATTAGGGCAATTTTTGGTCATCTAAATGGTAATTTAGTACTCTTTCATTCCTGACTGGAATCATCATATTCTAAGACCATTTGGGCATCCATAAGTGGGATCGCAGTCTTCGGTCATGAATTTTTCCTTCATCTCCTTGTCGAATAGTTACCTTCTTAACTCTCTTCAAGTGGTCAAATTTAGAATATTTTGATCTCATTGGATTGGTAACTTGACAAGTTTTCAAATGGGAGCAGAATTGGCTAATTTTGAGATCGTTCGATATCTCAAAAGCATGTTGGAACTCTTCAAATAGTAATTTTGCAATTTGGATTGTTAATCTTTCCAAATCGCGCGATCCAACGAGATGCTCATAACTCCCTCGTTTGATGTCGGATTGGGTCGATTTTTGGTCATTGAAAGGTACTTTAGTGCTCTTTCATTCTTGACTGGAATCATCGTATTCTGAGACCATTTGGGCATCCATAAGTGGGATCGCAATCGGTCATGAATTTTTTCCTTCATCTCCTTGTCGAATAGTAACCTTCTTAACTCTCTCTTCAGTGGTCAAATTTAGATTATTTTGAGCTCATTGGAATAGTAACTTGACAAGCTAATAAATGGGACCGAATTGGCTAATTCTGAGACCGTTCGAGATCCAAAAGCACGTTGGAACTCTTCGATCGTCATTTTGAAATTTGGATTGTTAATCTTTCCAAATCTCACGATCCAACGGAGATGCTCATAACTCCCTCGTTTGATGTCGGATTGGGTCAATTTTTGGTCATCTGAAAGGTAGTTTAGTGCTCTTTCATTTCTGACTGGAATCATCGTATTCTAAGACCATTTGGGCATCCGTAAGTGGATCGCATTCGTCGGTCATGAATTTTCTCCTTCATCTCCTTGTCGAATAGTAACCTTCTTAACTCTCTCTTCAGTGGTCAAATTTAGATTATTTTGAGCTCATTGGAATGGTAACTTGACAAGCCTCTAAATGGGACCGAATTGGCTAATTTTGCGACCGTTCGATATCCCAAAAGTGCGTTAGTACTCTTCGATCGTCGTTTTGTAATTTGGATTGTTAATCTTTCCAAATAGCACGATCCAACAGAGACGCTCATAACTCCCTCGTTTGATGTCGGATTAGGTCGATTTCTGGTCATCTGAAAGGTAATTTAGTGCTCTTTCATTCTTGACTGGAATCATCATATTATGATACCATTTTGGCATCCGTAAGTGGGATCACAATCATCGGTCATGAATTTTTCCTTCATCTCTTTGTCGAATAGTAACCTTTTTAACTCTCTCTTCGGTGGTCGAATTTAGATTATTTTGAGCTCATTGGAATGGTAATTTGACAAGCTTCCAAATGGGACTATAATTGCCTAATTTTGAGACCGTTCAATTTCTCAAAAGCACGTTGGAACTCTTCAATCGTCATTTTTCAACTTGGATGATTAATCTTTCCAAATCAAGTGATCCAACGGAGATGCTCATAACTCCCTCGTTGGATGTTGGATTGGGTTGATTTTTAGTCATCTGGAAGGTACTTTAGTGATCTTTTATTCCTGACTGGAATCGTCATATTCTAAGACCATTTGGGCATCCATAAGTGATTGCATTCTCCACTCATGAATTTTTTTTTCATCTCCTTGTCAATAGTAACCTTCTTAACTCTCTCTTCAGTGGTCAAATTTAGATTATTTTGAGGTCATTGGAATGGTAACTTGACAAGCTTCCAAATAACACCGGAATTGGCTAATTTTAGGACCGTTCGAGATCCAAAAACACATTGAAACTCTTCAATCGTCATTTCGCAATTTGGATTGTTAATCTTTCCAAATAGCGCGATCCAATAGAGATGCTGATAATTCCCTCGTTTAATGTCAGATTGGATTGATTTTTAGTCATCTGAAAGGGAATTTAGTGCTCTTTCATTCTTGACTGGAATCATCATATTCTGATACCATTTGGGCTCCATAAGTGGGATTGCAGTCGTCGGCCATGAATTTTTCCTTCATCTCCTTGTCAAATAGTAACCTTCTTAACTCTCTCTTACGTGGTCGAATTTAAGTTATTTTGAGCTCATTGGAATGGTAACTTGACAAGCTTCTAAATGCGACCGAATTGGCTAATTTTGAGACCGTTCGAGATCCAAAAAGCACGTTGGAACTCTTCAATCGTCATTTTGCAATTTGGATTGTTAATCTTTCCAAATCGGGCGATCCAACGGAGACGCTCATAACTCCCTCGTTTGATGTCGGATTGGGTCGATTTTTGGTCATCTGAAAGGTACTTTAGTGGTCTTTCATTCCCGACTGGAATCACCGTATTCTGAGTCCATTTGGGCATCCGTAAGTGGGATCGCAGTCGTCGGTCATGAATTTTTTCCTTCATCTCCTTGTCGAATAGTAACCTTCTTAACTCTCTCTTCAGTGGTCGAATTTAGATTATTTTGAGCTCATTGGAATGGTAACTTGACAAGCTTCTAAATGGGACCGAATTGGCTAATTTTGAGACCGTTCGAGATCCAAAAAGCATGTTGGAACTCTTCAATCGTCATTTTGCAATTTGGATTGTTAATCTTTCCAAATCGCATCAATCCAACGAGATGCTCATAACTCCCTCGTTTGATGTCGATTGGGTTTATTTTTGGTCATCTGAAAGGTACTTTGGTGCTCTTTCAATCCTAAGTGGAATCATCATATTCAGAGACCATTTGGGCATCCGTAAGTGGGATCGCAATCATCGGTCATTTTTCCTTCATCTCCTTTTTGAATAGTAACCTTCTTAACTCCCTCTTCAGAGGTCGAATTTAGATTATTTTGAGCTCATTGGAATGGTAACCTGAAAAACTTCTAAATGGGACCGCAATTGTCTAATTTTGAGACCGTTCGATATCCAAAAGCACGTTGGAACTCTTCAATCGTCATTTTTGCAATTTGGATTGTTAATCTTTCCAAATCAAGTGATCCAACGGAGACGCTCATAACTCCCTCGTTTGATGTCGGATTGGGTCAATTTTTGGTCATCTGAAAGGTAGTTTAGTGCTCTTTCATTTCTGACTAGAATCATCATATTCTAAGACCATTTGGGCATCCATAAGTGGATCGCATTCGTCGGTCATGAATTTTCTCCTTCATCTCCTTGTCGAATAGTAACCTTCTTAACTCTCTCTTCAGTGGTCAAATTTAGATTATTTTGAGCTCATTGGAATGGTAACTTGACAAGCTTCTAAATGGGACCAGAATTGGCTAATTTTGAGACCGTTCGAGATCCAAAAAGCACATTGGAACTCTTCAATCGTCATTTTGCAATTTGGATTGTTAATCTTTCCAAATCGGGCGATCCAACGGAGACGCTCATAACTCCCTCGTTTGATGTCGGATTGGGTCAATTTTTGGTCATCTGAAAGGTACTTTAGTGCTCTTTCATTCCTGACTAGAATCATCGTATTCTAAGACCATTTGGGCATCCGTAAGTGGGATCGCAGTCGTCGGTCATGAATTTTTTCCTTCATCTCCTTGTCAAATAGTAACCTTCTTAACTCTCTCTTCAGTGGTCAAATTTAGATTATTTTGAGCTCATTGAATGGTAACTTGACAAGCTTTTAAATGGGACCAGAATTGGTTAATTTTGAGACCGTTTGAGATCCAAAAGCACGTTGGAACTCTTCAATCGTCATTTTGCAATTTCGATTGTTAATCTTTTCAAATTGCGCGATCCAACGGAGACGCTCATAACTTCCTCGTTTGACGTCGGATTGGGTCGATTTTTGGTCATCTGAAAGGTACTTTAGTGCACTCTCATTCCTAACTGAATCATCATATTCTAAGACCATTTGGGCATCCGTAAGTGGGATCGCAGTCATCGGTCATGAATTTTTCCTTCATCTCCTTGTCGAATAGTAACCTTCTTAACTCTCTCTTCAGTGGTCGAATTTAGATTATTTTGAGCTCATTGGAATGGTAACTTGACAAGCTTCTAAATGGGACCAGAATTGGCTAATTTTGAGACCGTTCGATATCCAAAAAGCACGTTGGAACTCTTCAATCGTCATTTTGTAATTTGGATTGTTAATCTTTCCAAATCGCGTGATCCAACGGAGATGCTCATAACTCCCTCGTTTGATGTCGATTGGGTCAATTTTTGGTCATCGAGAAAGGTACTTTAGTGCTCTTTCATTCCTGATTGAATCATCATATTATGAGACCATTTGGGCATCCGTAAGTGGGATCGCAATCGTCGGTCATGAATTTTTCCTTCATCTCCTTGTCGAATAGTAACCTTCTTAACTCTCTCTTCAGTGGTCGAATTTAGATTATTTTGAGCTCATTGGAATGGTAACTTGACAAGCTTCTAAATGGGACCCAAATTGGCTAATTTTGAGACCGTTTGATATCCAAAAAGCACGTTGGAACTCTTCAATCGTCATTTTGCAATTTGGATTGTTAATCTTTCCAAATCGCGTGATCCAACGGAGACGCTCATAACTCCCTCATTTGATGTCGGATTGGGTCAATTTTTGGTCATCTGAAAGGTACTTTAGTGCTCTTTCATTCCTGACTGGAATCATCGTATTTTAAGACCATTTGGGCATCCGTAAGTGGGATCGCAGTCGTCGGTCATGAATTTTTCCTTCATCTCCTTGTCGAATAGTAACCTTCTTAACTCTCTCTTCAGTGGTCGAATTTAGATTATTTTGAGCTCATTGGAATGGTAACTTGACAAGCTTCTAAATGGGACCGAATTGGCTAATTTTGAGACCGTTCGAGATCCAAAAAGCACGTTGGAACTCTTCAATCGTCATTTTGCAATTTGGATTGTTAATCTTTCCAAATTGCGCGATCCAACGGAGACGCTCATAACTCCCTCGTTTGATGTCGGATTGGGTCAATTTTTTATCTTCTGAAAGGTACTTTAGTGCTCTTTCATTCCTTATTGGAATCATCATATTCTAGACCATTTGGGCATCCATAAGTGGGATTGCAATCGTCGGTCATGAATTTTTCCTTCATCTCCTTGTCGAATAGTTACCTTCTTAAAACACTCTTCAGTGATCAAATTTAGAGTATTTTGAGTTCATTGGAATGGTAACTTGACAAGCTTCTAAATGGGATAGGAATTGGCTAATTTTAGGACCGTTCGAGATCCGAAAAGCATGTTGGAACTCTTCAATCGTCATTTTGCAATTTGGATTGTTAATCTTTCCAAATCGGGTGATCCAACGAGAGATGCTCATAACTCCCTCGTTTGATGTCGGATTGGGTCAATTTTTGGTCATCTGAAAGGTACTTTAGTGCTCTTTCATTTCCGACTGGAATCATCGTATTCTAAGACCATTTGGGCATCCGTAAGTGGATCGCATTCGTCGGTCATGAATTTTCTCCTTCATCTCCTTGTCGAATAGTAACCTTCTTAACTCTCTCTTCAGTGGTCAAATTTAGATTATTTTGAGCTCATTGGAATGGTAACTTGACAAGCCTCTAAATGGGACCAGAATTGGCTAATTTTGAGACCGTTCGATATCCAAAAAGCACATTGGAACTCAATCGTCATTTTGCAATTTGGATTGTTAATCTTTCCAAATCAAGCTATCCATAGGAGATGCACATAACTCCCTCGTTTGATGTCGGATTGGGTCAATTTTTGGTCATCTGAAAGGTACTTTAGTGCTCTTTCATTCCTGACTGGAATCATCATATTCTAAGACCATTTGGGCATCCATAAGTGGGATCGCATTCGTCGGTCATGAATTTTTTCCTTCATCTCCTTGTCGAATAGTAACCTTCTTAACTCTCTCTTCAGTGGTCGAATTTAGATTATTTTGAGCTCATTGGAATGGTAACTTGACAAGCTTCTAAATGGGACCGGAATTGGCTAATTTTGAGATCGTTCGAGATCCAAAAAGCACGTTGGAACTCTTTAATCGTCATTTTGCAATTTGGATTGTTAATCTTTCCAAATCGCGCGATCCAACGGAGATGCTCATAACTCCCTCGTTTGATGTCAGATTGGGCCAATTTTTTATCATTTGAAAGGTAATTTAGTGCTCTTTCATTCCTGACTGGAATCAACATATTCTGAGACCATTCGGGCATCCATAAGTGGGATCGTAGTCGTCGATCATGAATTTTTTCCTTCATCTCCTTGTCCAATAGTTACCTTCTTAACTCTCTCTTCAGTGGTCAAATTTCGATTATTTTGAGCTCGTTGGAATGGTAACTTGACAAGCTTCTAAATGGGACCGAATTGGCTAATTTTGAGATCGTTCGATATTGAAAAAGCACGTTGGAACACTTCAATTGTCAGTTTGCAATTTGGATTTTTAATCATTCAAAATCGCGTGATCCAACGGAGACGCTCATAACTCCCTCGTTTCATGTCGGATTGGGTCAATTTTTGGTCATCTGAAAGGAACTTTAGTGCTCTTTCATTCCTGACTGGAATCATCGTATTCTGAGACCATTTGGGCATCCATAAGTGGGATCGCATCGTCGGTCATGAATTTTTCCTTCATCTCCTTGTCGAATAGTTACCTTCTTAACTCTCTCTACATTGGTCAAATTTAGATTATTTTGAGCTCATTGGAATGGTAACTTGACAAGCTTCTATATGGGACCAGAATTGGCTAATTTTGAGACTCTTCGATATCCAAAAAGCAAGTTGGAACTCTTCAATAGTAATTTTGCAATTTGGATTGTAAATCTTTCCAAATCGCGCGATCCAACGAGATGCTCATAACTCCCTCGTTTGATGTCGGATTGGGTCAATTTTTGGTCATCCGAAAAGGTACTTTAGTGCTCTTTCATTCTTGTTGGAATCATCATATTATAGACCATTTTGGCAACCGTAAGTGGGATCAAGTCGTCGGTCATGAATTTTCCCTTCATCTCCTTGTCGAATAGTAACCTTCTTAACTCTCTCTTCAGTGGTCGAATTTAGAATATTTTGAGCTAATTGGACTGTTAACTTGACAAGCTTCTAAATGCGACCGGAATTGGCTAATTTTGAGACCGTTCGATATCCAAAAAGCAAGTTGGAACTCTTCAATAGTAATTTTGCAATTTGGATTGTAAATCTTTCCAAATCGCGTGATCCAACAGAGACGCTCATAACTCCCTCGTTTGATGTCGGATTGGGTTAATTTTTGGTCATCTGAAAGGTACTTTAGTGCTCTTTCATTCCTCACTGGAATCATCATATTAGGAGACCATTTTGGCATCCGTAAGTGGGATCAAGTCGTCGGTCATGAATTTTTCCTTCATCTCCTTGTCGAATAGTAACCTTCTTAACTCTCTCTTCAGTGGTCGAATTTAGAATATTTTGAGCTAATTGGACTGTTAACTTGACAAGCTTCTAAATGCGACTGAAATTGGCTAATTTTGAGACCATTCGAGATCCAAATTCAAGTTGGAACTCTTCAATCGTCATTTTGAAATTTGGATTGTTAATCTTTCCAAATCGCACGATCCAACGGAGATGCTCATAACTCCCTCGTTTGATGTCGGATTGGGTCAATTTTTGGTCATCTGAAAGGTACTTTAGTGCTCTTTCATTCCTGACTAGAATCATCATATTCTGAGACCATTTGGGCATCCGTAAGTGGGATCGCAGTCGTCGGTCATGAATTTTTTCCTTCATCTCCTTGTCGAATAGTAACCTTCTTAACTCTCTCTTCAGTGGTCAAATTTAGATTATTTTGAGCTCATTGGAATGGTAACTTGACAAGCTTCTAAATGGGACCGAAATTGGCTAATTTTGAGACCGTTCGAGATCCAAAAAGCACGTTGGAACTCTTCAATCGTCATTTTGCAATTTGGATTGTTAATCTTTCCAAATCGGGCGATCCAACGGAGACGCTCATAACTCCCTCGTTTGATGTCGGATTGGGTCAATTTTTGGTCATCTGAAAGGTACTTTAGTGCTCTTTCATTCCTGACTAGAATCATCATATTCTAAGACCATTTGGGCATCCATAAGTGGGATCGCAGTCGTCGGTCATGAATTTTTTCCTTCATCTCCTTGTCGAATAGTAACCTTCTTAACTCTCTCTTCAGTGGACGAATTTAGATTATTTTGAGCTCATTGGAATGGTAACTTGACAAGCTTCTAAATGGTACCAGAATATGCTAATTCTGATACCGTTCGATACCCCAAAAGCGCGTTGTAACTCTTCGATCGTCATTTTGGAAATTAGATTGTTAATCTTTCCAAATCTCACGATCCAACGGAGACGCTCATAACTCCCTCGTTTGCTGTCGGATTGGGTCAATTTTTGGTCATCTGAAAGGTACTTTAGTGCTCTTTCATTCCTGACTGGAATCATCGTATTCTGAGACCATTTGGGCATCCGTAAGTGTGATCGCATGCGTCGGTCATGAATTTTTTCCTTCATCTCCTTGTCGAATGGTAAGCTTCTTAACTCTCTTTAGTGGTCAAATTTAGATTATTTTGAGCTCATTGGAATGGTAACTTGACAAGCCTCTAAATGGGACTGGAATTGGCTAATTTTTCGACTGTTCGATATCCAAAAAGCAAGTTGGAACTCTTCAATAGTAATTTTGCAATTTAGATTGTAAATCTTTCCAAATCACGTGATCCAACAGAGACGCTCATAACTCCCTCGTTTGATGTCGGATTGGGTAGATTTTTGGTCATCTGAAAGGTACTTTAGTGCTCTTTCATTCTGACCGAATCATCAAAATTTCGAGACCATTTGGGCATCCATAAGTGGGATCGCAGTCGTCGGTCATGAATTTTTCCTTCATCTCCTTGTCGAATAGTAACCTTCTTAACTCTCTCTTCAGTGGTCGAATTTAGATTATTTTGAGCTCATTGGAATGGTAACTTGACAAGCTTCTAAATGGGACCGGAATTGGCTAATTTTGAGACCATTCGAGATCCAAATTCAAGTTGGAACTCTTCAATCGTCATTTTGCAATTTGGATTGTTAATCTTTCCAAATCGGGCGATCCAACAGAGATGCTCATAACTCCCTCGTTTGATGTCGGATTGGGTCGATTTTTTGTCATCTGAAAGGAACTTTAGTGCTCTTTCATTCCTGACTAGAATCATCATATTCTGAGACCATTTGGGCATCCGTAAGTGGGATCGCAATCGTCGGTCATGAATTTTTCCTTCATCTCCTTGTCGAATAGTAACCTTTTTAACTCTCTCTTCAGTGGTCGAATTTAGATTATTTTGAGCTCATTGGAATGGTAACTTGACAAGCTTCTAAATGGGACCGGAATTGGCTAATTTTGAGACCATTCGATATCTAAAAAGCAAGTTAGAACTCTTCAATAGTAATTTTGCAATTTGGATTGTAAATCTTTCCAAATCGCGCATCCAATGGAGACGGTCATAACTCCGTCGTTTGATGTCGGATTGGGTCAATTTTTGGTCATCTAAAAGGTACTTTAATACTGTTTCATTCTTGAATGGAATCGTCATATTCCGAGACCATTTGGGCATGCATAAGTGGGATCGCATCGTCGGTGATGAATTTTTCCTTCATCTCCTTGTCGAATAGTAACCTTCTTAACTCTCTCTTCGGTGGTCAAATTTAGATTATTTTGAGCTCATTGGAATGGTAACTTGACAAGCCTTTAAATGGGACCAGAAATTGGCTAATTTTGAGACCATTCGATATCCCAAAAGCAAGTTTGGAACTCTTCGATCGTCATTTTGCAATTTGGATTGTTAATCTTTCCAAATCGCGCGATCCAACGAGATGCTCATAACTCCCTCGTTTGATATCGGATTGGGTCGATTTTTGGTCATCTAAAAGGTACTTTAGTGCTCTTTCATTCTTACTTGATCGAATCATCATTTTCTAAGACCATTTGGGCATCCGTAAGTGGGATCGCATCGTCGGTCATGAATTTTTCCTTCATCTCCTTGTCTAATAGTAACCTTCTTAACTCTCTCTTCAGTGGTCAAATTTAGATTATTTTGAGCTCATTGGAATGGTAACTTGACAAGCTTCTAAATGGGACCGAAATTGGCTAATTTTGAGACCGTTCGATATCCAAAAAGCAAGTTGGAACTCTTCAATAGTAATTTTGCAATTTGGATTGTAAATCTTTCCAAATCGCGCGATCCAATGGAGACGCTCATAACTCCCTCATTTGATGTCGGATTGGGTCGATTTTTGGTCATCTGAAAGGTACTTTAGTGCTCTTTCATTCCTAACTGGAATCATCATATTCTGAGACCATTTGGGCATCCGTAAGTGGGATCGCAGTCGTCGGTCATGAATTTTTCCTTCATCTCCTTGTCGAATAGTAACCTTCTTAACTCTCTCTTCAGTGGTCGAATTTAGATTATTTTGAGCTCATTGGAATGGTAACTTGACAAGCTTCTAAATGGGACTAGAGTTGGCTAATTTTGAGACCGTTCGATATCCCAAAAGCATGTTGGAACTCTTCGATCGTCATTTTGCATTTGGATTGTTGATCATTCCAAATCGCGTGATCCAACGGACATGCTCATAGCTCCATCATTTGATGTCGGATTGGGTCGATTTTTGGTCATCTTGAAAGGTACTTTAGTGCTCTTTCATTCTGATTTGAATCATCATATTCGAGACCATTTGGGCATCCAGTAAGTGGGATCGCAATCGTCGGTCATGAATTTTTCCTTCATCTCCTTGTCGAATAGTAACATTCTTAAATCTCTCTCTTCAGTGTTCAAATTTAGATTATTATGAGCTCATTGGACTGGTAACTTGACAAGCTTCTAAATGGGACAAGAATTGACTAATTTTGAGACTGTTCGAGATCCAAAAAGCACGTTGGAACTCTTCAAACGGAATTTTGCAATTTGGATTGTTAATCTTTCCAAATCGGGCGATCCAACGGAGACGCTCATAACTCCCTCGTTTGATGTCGGATTGGGTCAATTTTTGGTCATCGAAAGGTACTTTAGTGCTCTTTCATTCCTTGACTGAATCATCATATTCAAGACCATTTGGGCATCCGTAAGTGGGATCACATTCGTCGGTCATGAATTTTTTGCTTCATCTCCTTATCTAATGGTAACCTTCTTAACTCTCTCTTCAGTGGTCAAGTTTAGATTATTTTGAGCTCATTGGAATGGTAACTTGACAAGCCTCTAAATGGGACCGGAATTCGCTAATTTTGTGACCGTTCGATATCCAAAAAGCAAGTTGGAACTCTTCAATAGTAATTTTGGAATTTGGATTGTAAATCTTTCCAAATCATGTGATCCAACTGAGACACTCATAACTCCCTTATTTGATGTCGGATTGGGTCAATTTTTGGTCATCTGAAAGGTACTTTAGTGCTCTTTCATTCTTGACTGTAATCATCATATTATGAGACCATTTTGGCATCCGTAAGTGGGATCACAGTGTTCGGTCATAAATTTTTTCCTTCATCTCCTTGTCGAATAGTAACCTTCTTAACTCTCTCTTCAGCGGTCGAATTTAGATGACTTTGAGCTCATTGGAATGGTAACAAGACAAGCTTCAAAATGAGACCAGTATTGGGTAATTTTGAGACCGTTCGATATCCCAAAAGCACGTTGGAACTCTTCAATCGTCATTTTGAAATTTCGATTGTTAATCTTTCCAAATCGTACGATCCAACGGAGACGCTCATAACTCCCTCGTTTGATGTCGGATTGGGTCAATTTTTGGTCATCTAAAGTGAAGAAGTGCTCTTTCATTCAAAATCATCATATTCTACTTTGAGACCATTTGGGCATCAAGTAAGGGATCGATTCAGCTCGTCAAAGTCATGAATTTTTCCTTCATCTCCTGTCGAATAGTAACCTTCTTAACTCTCTTCAAGGTCAAATTTAGATTATTTTGAGCTCATTGGAATGGTAACTTCACAATCTTCTAAATGGATATAAAAGTGGTTGGCTGTAATTTTGAGACCATTCGATATCCAAAAAGCATTTGAACTCTTCAATCGTCATTTTTACAATTTGGATTGTAAATCTTTCTATCGCGAAATCCAACGGAGATGCTCATAACTTCTCTTTGATGTCAATTGGGTCAAAGGTTCGAAGATTACTTTAGTGCAATTGAAGAAAGACCAAGAAGAAGATAGGGGATCGCGGGATGCATTTTTTCATCTCTCTTGCAATTTAGTTATTTTGAGCCTTGGAATAACTCTCTTCACAAAGGGCATTTAATCATTGGAAATGCATTTCTAAATTCGATCCAAAGATGCTCATTTGGATTGGGTTTTGGCGTGAAAACTTTAGTGCAAGGGAATCATCTGATCTCCATAAGTGGGATCGCATTCGGTCATGAATTTTCAAGTCGATCATGAATCCTTCATCTCCTTGGTTGTCATCCTTGTCAATAGCTAACCTGGCTCAAACTCTCTCTTCAATGGTCAAATTTAGAATTTTTCTTATTGGAATGTGTAACTTGACAAGCTTCTAAATCAAGACATCGATGGAATTTAATTTTGAAGGCGTCGGTCATTTCCCTTCAATCTCAGATGGAACTCTTCAATCGTCATTTTGGTCAATTTGGATTGTTAATCTTTCCAAATCGCGATCCAAATCTAAGATGCTCGATAACTCCAACTTTGTCTCATTTGATGTCTAAGATTGGGTCCAACGATTTCCCTCATTTGAAATTGGGTCATTGCTCTTTCATTCCTTGGAATCATCATATTCTAAACCATTTGGGCATCCATTTGGGATCGCTCGTCGGTCATGAATTTTTCCTTCATCTCTTGTCCATAAAGTAACCTTCTTAACTCTCTCTTCAGTGGTCGAATTTAGAATATTTTGAGCTCATTGGAATGGTTACTTGACAAGCTTCCAAATGGGACCAAAATTGGCTAATTTCGAGATCATTCGATATCCAAAAAGCAAGTTGGAAATCTCCGATCGTCATTTTGCATTTGGATTGTAAATCTTTCCAAATCAAATACATCCAACGTCGAAAACACTCATAACTCCCTCGTTTGATGTCGATTGGGTCAATTTTTGGTCATCGAAAGGTACTTTAGTGCTCTTTCATTCTGATCTTGAATCATCATATTCTCGAGACCATTTGGGCATCCATAAGTGGGATCGCAATCGTCGGTCATGAATTTTTTCCTTCATCTCCTTGTCGAATAGTAACCTTCTTAACTCTCTCTTCGGTGGTCGAATTTAGGTTATTTTGTGCTCATTGGAATTGTAACTTGACAAGCTTCTAAATCGGACCGGAATTGGCTAATTTTAAGACCGTTTGAGATACAAAAGCACGTTAGAACTCTGCAATCGTAATTTTGCAATTTGGATTGTTAATCTTTCCAAATCGGGCGATCCAACGGAGACGCTCATAACTCCCTCGTTTAATGTCGGATTGGGTTGATTTTTGGTCATCTGAAAGGTACTTTAGTGCTCTTTCATTCTGATTGGAATCATCATATTCTAAGACCATTTGGGCATCCGTAAGTGGGATCGCATTCGTCGGTCATGAATTTTTCCTTCATCTCCTTGTCAAATAGTAACCTTCTTAACTCTCTCTTCAGTGGTCGAATTTAGATTATTTTGAGCTCATTGGAATGGTAACTTGACAAGCTTCTAAATGGGACCGAAATTGGCTAATTTTGAGACCGTTCGATATCCAAAAAGCAAGTTGGAACTCTTCAATAGTAATTTTACAATTTGGATTGTAAATCTTTCCAAATCGCGTGATCCAACCGAGACGCTCATAACTCCCTCGTTTGATGTCGGATTGGGTCAATTTTTGGCCATCTGAAAGGTACTTTAGTGCTCTTTCATTCCTGACTGGAATCATCATATTCCGAGACCATTTGGGCATCCGTAAGTGGGATCGCATTCGTTCATGAATTTTTCCTTCATCTCCTTGTCGAATAGTTACCTTCTTAACTCTCTCTTCAGTGGTCAAATTTAGATTATTTTGAGCTCATTGGAATGGTAACTTGACAAGCTTCTAAATGGGACTGGAATTGGCTAATTTTGAGACCGTTCGATATCCAAAAAGCACGTTGGAACTCTTCAATCGTCATCTTGCAATTTGGATTGTTAATCTTTCCAAATTGCGTGATCCAACGGAGACGCTCATAACTCCCTTGTTTGATGTCAGATTGGGTCAATTTTTTGTCATCTGAAAGGTACTTTAGTGCTCTTTCATTCCTGACTGGAATCATCATATTTTGAGACCATTTGGGCATCCGTAAGTGGGATCACAGTCGTCGGTCATGAATTTTTCCTTCATCTCCTTGTCGAATAGTAACCTTCTTAACTCTCTCTTCAGTGGTCGAATTTAGATTATTTTGAGCTCATTGGAATGGTAACTTGACAAGCTTCTAAATGGGACCAGAATTGGCTAATTTTGAGACCATTCGAGATCCAAAAAGCACGTTGGAACTCTTAATCGTCATTTTGCAATTTGGATTGTTAATCTTTCCAAATCGGGCGATCCAACGGAGACGCTCATAACTCCCTCGTTTGATGTCAGATTGGGTCGATTTTTGGTCATCTGAAAGGTACTTTAGTGCTCTTTCATTCCTGACTAGAATCATCATATTCTAAGACCATTTGGGCATCCGTAAGTGGGATCGCAGTCGTCGGTCATGAATTTTTTCCTTCATCTCCTTGTCAATAGTAACCTTCTTAACTCTCTCTTCAGTGGTCGAATTTAGATTATTTTGAGCTCATTGGAATGGTAACTTGACAAGCTTCAAAATGGGACCAGAATATGCTAATTCTGATACCGTTCGATACCCCAAAAGCACGTTGTAACTCTTCGATCGTCATTTTGGAAATTAGATTGTTAATCTTTCCAAATCGCACAATCCAATGAGACGCTCATAACTCCCTCGTTTGATGTCGGATTGGGTCAATTTTTGGTCATCTGAAAGGTACTTTAGTGCTCTTTCATTCCTGACTGGAATCATCATATTATGAGACCATTTGGGCATCCGTAAGTGGGATCGCATTCGTCGGTCAAGAATTTCTTCCTTCATATCCTTGTCGAATGGTAACCATCTTAACTCTCTCTTCAGTGGTCAAATTTAGATTATTTTGAGCTCATTGGAATGGTAACTTGACAAGCCTCTAAATGGACCAGAATTGGCTAATTTTGAGACCGTTCGATATCCAAAAAGCACGTTGGAACTCTTCAATCGTCATTTTGCAATTTGGATTGTTAATCTTTCCAAATCGCACGATCCAACGGAGACGCTCATAACTCCCTCGTTTGATGTCGGATTGGGTCAATTTTTGGTCATCTGAAAGGTACTTTAGTGCTCTTTCATTCCTGACTGGAATCATCATATTCTAAGACCATTTGGGCATCCGTAAGTGGGATCGCAGTCGTCGGTCATGAATTTTTTCCTTCATCTCCTTGTCGAATAGTAACCTTCTTAACTCTCTCTTTAGTGGTCGAATTTAGATTATTTTGAGCTCATTGGAATGGTAACTTGACAAGCTTTTAAATGGGACCGAATTGGCTAATTTTAAGACCGTTCGATATCCAAAAAGCAAGTTGGAACTCTTTAATAGTAATTTTGCAATTTGGATTGTAAATCTTTCCAAATCGCGTGATCCAACGGAGATGCTCATAACTCCCTCGTTTGATGTCGGATTGGGTCAATTTTTTGTCATCTGAAAGGTACTTTAGTGATCTTTCATTCCAGACTGGAATCATCGTATTCTGAGACCATTTGGGCATCCGTAAGTGGGATCACAGTCGTCGGTCATGAATTTTTTCCTTCATCTCCTTGTCGAATAGTAACCTTCTTAACTCTCTCTTCAGTGGTCGAATTTAGATTATTTTGAGCTCATTGGAATGGTAACTTGACAAGCTTCTAAATGGGACCAGAATTGGCTAATTTTGGGACCGTTCGAGATCCAAAAAGCACGGTGGAACTCTTCAATCGTCATTTTGCAATTTGGATTGTTAATCTTTCCAAATCGAGCGATCCAACGGGACTCTCATAACTCCCTCGTTGATGTCGATTGGGTCATTTTTGGTCATCTGAAAGGTACTTTAGTGTTCCTTCATTCCTGACTGGAATCATCGTATTCTAAGACCATTTGGGCATCCGTGAGTTGGATCGCAGTCGTCTGTTATGAATTTTTCCTTCATCTCCTTATCGAATAGTAACCTTCTTAACTCTCTCTTCAGTGGTCGAATTTAGATTATTTTGAGCTCATTGGACTGGTAACTTGACAAGCTTCTAAATGCGACCAGAATTGGCTAATTTTAAGACCGTTCGATATCCAAAAAGCAAGTTGGAACTCTTCAATAGTAATTTTGCAATTTGGATTGTAAATCTTTCCAAATCGCGCGATCCAACGGAGACGCTCATAACTCCCTCGTTTGATGTCGGATTAGGTCAATTTTTGGTCATCTAAAAGGTACTTTAGTGCTCTTTTATTCCTGACTAGAATAATCATATTATGAGACCATTTGGGCATCCATAAGTGGGATCGCAATCGTCGGTCATGAATTTTATCCTTCATCTCCTTGTCGAATAGTAACCTTCTTAACTCTCTCTTCAGTGGTCAAATTTAGATTATTTTGAGCTCATTGGAATGGTAACTTGACAAGCTTCTAAATGGGACCGGAATTGGCTAATTTTGAGACCATTCGAGATCCAAAAAGCACGTTGGAACTCTTCAATCGTCATTTTGCAATTTGGATTGTTAATCTTTCCAAATCGGGCGATCCAACAGAGATGCTCATAACTCCCTCGTTTGATGTCGGATTGGGTCAATTTTTGGTCATCTGAAAGGTACTTTAGTGCTCTTTCATTCTTGATTGGAATCATCATATTCTGAGACCATTTGGGCATCCGTAAGTGGGATCGCAGTCGTCGGTGATGAATTTTTCCTTCATCTCCTTGTCGAATAGTAACCTTCTTAACTCTCTCTTCAGTGGTCAAATTTAGATTATTTTGAGCTCATTGGAATGGTAACTTGACAAGCCTCTAAATGGGACCGAAATTAGATTATTTTGAGACCGTTCGAGATCTAAAAAGCACGTTGGAACTCTTCAATCGTCATTTTGCAATTTGGATTGTTAATCTTTCCAAATCGCGCGATCCAATGGAGACGCTCTATAACTCCCTCGTTTGATGTCGGATTGGGTCGATTTTTGGTCATCTGAAAGGTACTTTAGTGCTCTTTCATTCCTGACTGGAATCATCGTATTCTGAGACCATTTGGGCATCCGTAAGTGGGATCGCAGTCGTCGGTCATGAATTTTTTCCTTCATCTCCTTGTCGAATAGTAACCTTCTTAACTCTCTCTTCATTGGTCAAATTTAGATTATTTTGAGCTCATTGGAATGGTAACTTGACAAGCTTCTAAATGGGACCAGTATTGGCTAATTTTGAGACCGTTCGATATCCAAAAAGCAAGTTGGAACTCTTCAATATTAATTTTGCAATTTGGATTGTAAATCTTTCCAAATCGCATGATCCAACAGAGACACTCATAACTCCCTCGTTTGATGTCGGATTGGGTCAATTTTTGGTCATCTGAAAGGTACTTTAGTGCTCTTTCATTCCTGACTGGAATCATCGTATTCTGCGACCATTTGGGCATCTGTAAGTGGGATCAAGTCGTCGGTCATGGATTTTTCCTTCACCTCCTTGTCGAATAGTAACCTTCTTAACTCTCTCTTCAGTGGTCGAATTTAGATTATTTTGAGCTCATTGGAATGGTAACTTGACAAGCTTCTAAATGGGACCGGAATTGGCTAATTTTGAGACCGTTCGAGATCCAAAAAGCACATTGGAACTCTTCAATCGTCATTTTACAATTTGGATTGTTAATCTTTCCAAATCGGGCGATCCAACGAGACGCTCATAACTCCCTCGTTTGATGTCGGATTGAGTCAATTTTTGGTCATCTGAAAGGTCCTTTAGTGCTCTTTCATACCTGACTGGAATCATCGTATTCTGCGACCATTTGGGTATCCGTAAGTGGGATCGCATTCGTCGGTCATGAATTTTTTCCTTCATCTCCTTATCGAATGGTAACCTTCTTAACTCTCTCTTCAGTGGTCAAATTTAGAATATTTTGAGCTCATTGGAATGGTTACTTGACAAGCCTCAAAATGGGACTGGAATTGGCTAATTTTGCGATAGTTCGATATCCAAAAAGCAAGTTGGAACTATTCTATAGTAATTTTGCAATTTGGATTGTAAATCTTTCCAAATCGCGTGATCCAACAGAGACACTCATAACTCCCTCGTTTGATGTCAGATTGGGTCAATTTTTGGTCATCTAAAAGGTACTTTAGTGCTCTTTCATTCCTAACTGGAATCATCATATTCTGAGACCATTTGGGCATCCGTAAGTGGGATCGCAGTCGTCGGTCATGAATTTTTCCTTCATCTCCTTGTCAAATAGTAACCTTCTTAACTCTCTCTTCAGTGGTCGAATTTAGATTATTTTGAGCTCATTGGAATGGTAACTTGACAAGCTTCTAAATGGGACCGAATTGGCTAATTTTGAGCATTCGATATCCCAAAAGCACGTTGGAACTCTTCATCGTCATTTTGCAATTTAGAATGTTAATCTTTCCAAATAGCGTGATCAAACGGAGACGCTCATAACTCCCTCGTTTGATGTTGGATTGGGTCAATTTTTTATCATCTGAAAGGTACTTTAGTGCTCTTTCATTCCAGGTACTTTAGAATCATCATATTATGATCATTTGGGCATCCAAGGTACTCGTCGGTCATGAATTTTTCCTTCATCTCCTTGTCGAATAGTACTCAATTTAGATTATTTTGAGCTCATTGGAATGAATTCTAAATGGGACCGTTTTGAGACTTCGACAAGGAAACAAATGTATTTGATTTGGGAGAATCATCTTATTTAAACATAACAATGAAATAATTACAAAGACAATCATCACACTTTATTGATTCTCAATTCATTTACATCCTCTGGTATCCCTTGATTCTAAGATAGCTTACAAAGAACTCATTACAAATGTCAATTATCATAGCTAAATATAATTTTGGCAGCATATCGGCAATGATGTCAATCATCTCCTATGACTTAGGAGGAAATAGACAAGTCGATCAACAGTCTTCAAGAGATGAAGATTCAAAAGATTTCGATACTATTTTGATCATCTCCTGAAACTTAGGAGGAATACGTTTCTTCATCGATGATTCTTCCTTTCTCTTGATCAAGAACTTGAAGCTTTGAAGACTCCAATCATTCCAACAAAGATTTCGGCCCATTCTTGTTGAAAAAGCGCCAAACAATAGGTTTGCGCGGGTCCGCAAAACTCTATGCTTTGCGCGGATCCGCGCAAACTATAATAGCCTTCATTGCTTTACGCCGACGGCGCAAACTTCCAGAGTCCAATACTCCTTTGCGCGACCACGCAAAGTGCAGAGTCCATACTCCGCACCTTCTGTCTTCTCTTTCGTCCTTGCTTCACTTCAAAAATCTTCAACCCCTTTTCGAGAGAAGGAATGGGGTATTTATAGACGTTTTCATCAATGGAAATCTCGGATCTGGTCGATGTGGGACAAAAATATCATCCAATCTATTTTATCACACGATTTTAGACTTTGCGCGACACACAGCGCAAACAATATACTTTTTGCGCGATCTCGCGCAAACCCTCAATCTCGCGCAAACCTTCCTCTTCAATCCGCGCAAACTCTTCACTTTGCGCGGTCTTGTGTAACTATTTCACTTTGCGCGACCCATGCAAAGTGGTTTCGAAGCTTTGTTTTCTTTCATCTTTGAAGTGATTTCTTGATCTTTTCTCCTTCACTTCTTTGCTTATTTTATGCCTCAACAGATGCCCCCTTGATCCGTTCTTTGTTTGTTTCAAAAATCAAAGAAAAGGATCAAACATTCTTTTTTTCATGGTTTGCGCGACCTCGCGCAAAGTCCCACTCGAATACTGTACTCGGCCATAAAGTCTATAAATAGTCCAACGACTTAGCCATTTTTACAAACTTCCCTCTGCTAACACCTGCTCTGGCGATTTTATTCCGCGCAAACCATAGGCTTTGCGCGACCTCACAAGAAATCGTTTACTTTGCGCGACTTCTCTGAACTTTGAGAGCTTTCCACAAAAACATTAGACTTTGCGCGACCTCGCGCAAAGTGCACTGCACTTAGAAAATTTTCAGCACTTAGACATTTCTTTTTTTTCTTTCTTGCTCTTTGACTTATGGCTTTCTTCTTCTTTCATTATGGCATTATCAAACAACTCTCGTCTTGTATCTCCTTCAAACTCTCCTCCTTCGACCAACCTCCTGCTAAAAGAATAAAAACAACTTCTAGAAACCCACTTACTTTAAAGAACCCGTTCTTCCTACTTTCGATTTCTCGATCGCATTAAATCTTTACCTTCTCCTATTCATAGATCTATCTCCTTAGGAGATATTAAATGCCCTCCAAAACATGGAAGGAATATGACTGGGATGAGTGGCTCAAGACCACAGCCCACATCCGTACCGATAGTGAGAGGCCACCTGTTCGAGAAGATACTCCTCCACCTTCCCGCCCGAAGAAGACTCGCCTCAACAAGGCGAAGGAATTCGCAGAAAAGATCAAAGAACACAAGAAGAAGCGACTTCAAAACTCATGGGATTCGGTTCGAGTCGTTGAAGGGGTCATGAAGTTCGACAACCCTCATGCAGAGGGTATGACTATCATTCCTATAAAGGTGTATCGCCATCAGTCTATGCTGGACTGTGAACCTAAAGATTGTGTTCATGGCGAAAGACTAATGTACACCGAATCATGGGCCACAAGAGAGCCCCGGATTCTAGAAGGCATTATTCAAGCTCAAAAGCCACGACAGAATGTCGGAGAAGCTCGCCCCATGATTTTCCTGACTCCCTTCCACAGTCCTCATGATCTCTTTCCTTCTCATTTCTATGAGACAGTGAGACAGCGTTTCAGAGATCGAGAGCAACTCTGGGGCCAAGCAGAATTCCGCATCGAGGCCTGCTAATTGCTCGTCGCTATTACTCTGAATGGGCGGAGGCTATTTTGTTTGAAACATACAAGTACTCTTGCAAAGATAGGCCTATATGATGCAATAGAAGTAACTTCAAAATACTTCTATCGGGAACCCAACGTTCTGAAAGGCTTCCTTGAATATTGGTCGCCTACAACCAACTCCTTTCATCTTCCTTACGGCGAAATGAGCATATCTCTTTGGGACCTTCATCGTATAGCTGGTCTCACAATAACGGGGAAATTCTACGATGAATTCATTCCTACCAACAGAGAGTTGGCCTTTGTATCTTTTCCGGATCGCAAGCCCTCCATATCCGAGACCACCATAGAGCTATTCAAAGAGATGGGCAAATTCCCTAATTTCCACAAAATTCCCCCTCTTCAATGGCTGGCCCATTTTTCTAGGGGTTTAAGGTATTTATCAATCTGATAATTGATCTTCCTCTTTGTATTCTTCAGCCATTTATGTATATTAACCTCTTCATTTTTATTTCCTTTGAAGGTTTCGCATGCGCAATTCCAAAGAACTCACAAAGCTTCGCGATGCGGTAAGAAGAGAAAGCCGAATATAGCTCTTTTGGAGAGCTTGCAGCGTTTCTGGCCTATTGGCTAAGCTTAGTCGTTTTGCCCAGCTCTAAATGGGCAGATGCTATCCGTCCAAGTGTCTTTGTTGTGGCCGGTGCCTTGGCGGAGGGACATAAATACTCACTCGCTCCTCCAGTATTATGTTCTATCTACCGGGCCCTTGGAGAAATAGCGACTCATATAAAAAACCCCATTCTTGGAACTTCATCTGCGCATACTTCTTGGCACTATTTTACAGGCTGGCTTGGAGTCTACTTCCCTTGGACTTTTGAGGTTTCAGAGCAAGCATATTCTCATCCTTCTCATCTTCCACTCTGGTTCTTCCAGCAGAGGGCAATGGCTAGAAGAGCATATGAATGGGTTATAAATAAGATTCGGGATGATGATCAGATAAACTTCTTTCAGTTCCGCCTTTATCGCTATCCTGCAGACACAGACATGGTGGACGACGAAACTCTTACTGCAGCAGAGAGAGCTTTCTTCTTTTCTATTCGCTCATGCAGTTTGCCTCTGCGGGAAGGGACAGAATTCTGGAGAGAACCTTACTACCCCAGTCGTTTTGCTCGTCAATTTGGTTATGATCAAACTGTGCCACAAGACTGCGGGTTGGTTACCAGACAAATGCGCTGTTATGGAACTGGTCCTCTTAACTGGGCCATGATATGGAAACAATTGCTGAATAGCTGTGTTGGCTCCTCCTTCATAATTCCGAGCTGTGATCGCATAGTCCGTACATCATATAGCTGGATGCGATGGTGGGATCATCAATCATACCTGGTCAATAAATGCCTGCCAGTAGACTCTTCCATCTTTCTTCATCCACCCAGGCTGAAGGGCAGAAATTTAGAGAGCGGGATTGGCTACATTCCGGAGAAGAGCCATGCATCTCATCCAGGAGAGATTTGCAGAAAGATATCATTAGAAGATCCCATCCGTGAAATCAAGCCTATCAACACTTTGGATGGCTGGTTTGCCCACGGAATTCTGAGAGAATTTGAGAAATCTCGTCGGGATTCTTCAAACCAGGTGCGGATGATCTTTGCCAGCAGTACATCTTCTCCCATTCTGCAGAGACTGTGGCGGCTCAAGAGGGACCAGTTATTGGTACTTCAATATCTCCTCCGCAGCCCCTTGGTCCTAGTCCGTCTTCTCCAATGACTAGATCAAGAACACGTTTGCAATCATCGTCTCCTATCCCTTCGGAAAAGATCAGCCAAGCATCTGCTTCCCCTTCAGTTCAAGAGCCCATACTGGAGAGTAGCCAGCCTGTTTCTTACAAAGGGAAGCAGGTTGTTGTTGAAGAGGTTGATGAAGAAATTTTAGACGATGAAAGTTCAACTTCTTCATCGGATACAACTGAATCCTCGCCATACGAAGATAGGGTAGCGAGCGATAGTGGTGAAGATAAAGATGACGACTTCGAAGAAGGTGAAGTCGATATTGGCGAAGGAGAGGGAGCAACTGCAAAAGAAGTTGAAATGGAGTCTTCCCCTGTTGTTATTAAGACTCCTTCCAACATTAATGTTCCTGTTAAATCTCCCTGTAACAGAGAGGAAGATGAAGAAGAGCCCTTAGATTATGGGGAATATGGGTATTCACCAGGTAAAGAAATTTCAATTTTCATGCATATATATATTATTTTATATTTTAACAACTATTTATTTAAAATTATTTTATCTCCCTTTTTAGGTGCCCAAGTTGCAGAAACAGGTGTCATTTCTCCAGTGGCCCCTCTTGTAATATCTTCACCGAGAGCATCTGTAGCTCCGTTGGTAGTACCAAGAGTAGTTGCTCGTGAAATTATATTTTCTACAGAAACTACTGATTTGCCAACTCCAGCTACTAGGGATTCTAGTACGGAAGCTAGAGCACCCTCTTTTGCTGATATGGTGGGACTGGTCCTTCCATAACTCGAGAGCTTCTCCTTCTCTTAGCCGTATCCCAATGAATGATATATATATATATATATGCGCTGATTTTCTTTTCTTCATGATTATTTAATAATATTTTGAATATCCTTCTCCTTTTGCTATAGGAACTCCTTCTTGTAGTGGTGCGGCTAGTTCCGATTCTGTGGCCACCGCTTTTGAATTATCATCTTTTGCGAAGATACCAGTTCATAAGATGCTTATGGTGAAGCATTCCTTATTAGCAATAATCCATATCTTCAAGAATCCCGATCAAGTGGTTTGGATTTGGATGTTGCCATAGAGATTTTGGAGAGTTCTGCCAGATGGCGGAATTGACATATCTCCCTTACGGATTCACTCTTCAAGTTTCGTGATTCTGTAATTTCTTTGGCTTCAGTGGAAAATATCACAATTGCGCCTGAAATTTTAGAATATAGAAAACTGCTGGCTCTTTCTCAAGAACAAGTCTCTTTAACAGCTTCTTCAATTTCCAAATTTGAACAAGAACGTATGATTCTTCAAGATCAATTAAAGATTCATGTTGATGAAAGCATAACTATCCAAGATCGCATTGCAGCTCTGAAGGAAGAAATCTCTCAGCTGGAGAGAAAGAATCATGAACAAGCCTTAATCATTCAAGAGGTTGAAGAGAAGATGCGAGTGAATGCCAAATCTATTGATACTGAAAAATCTGCACAACTTCAGAATAAAGAAATGGTTGTTTCTTTGGAGAATAAGCTTGCTGGCATTCCTGATCAGGCGAAACTTATTCTTGAAGAAAAATCTCGACATAATGCAGCTCAGGCGCAATTAAAAGAAGATTTGCTCAGATATTCAGAAGCAATGGGGATCACAGAGAATCTTTGAATCATGTAATTTTAAACATGTGATATTTGCTTTTGTGTTTCTCGGATGTAATTTATTTTGCTTGACATCTATTTCATGAGATTATTTTGGGATGTTTATGATGGTATTTTCCACCTTGCATATTGATGATATTTGTACTAATATTATCGAATTATATTTATACTTAATATAATATTTTCATTACTAATTTTATCTAATTATATCTATATTTTATATAATATTTTTATTTATATATTTTTTTATAATTTCTAAACATTTTATGTTTTGTTAGTATGGGATTCTCTAGGTGAGTATTTAGATTGGCGGTACTAAGTTTCAGTTCAATTAGCCACACACAGTTTATGCTCATGAGTAGTGGAGCGTGCGCACACACACAGTTTAAGCTCGTGAGTAGTGGAGCATTTATGGGTCTTATGTGATGGCCACTGTAACTCTCTAGAGTTCGCTTTTGGGCTTCTCACTTGCCTTGAGCTCACGGTCACGGTCCATCGAGGGGCCCATTGACGCCTTCTCGGACGGTGAACTGTTGGATTTACGCGCGGGGTTGGCCACGGTAACTCTCTAGAGTTCGCGGGGCTCGCAAGGCTACCTTTGGGCACCAAATCTAGGGTCGCCATCCATCAATGAGTAGGTTTAAGCCCTTCCTCACGAGTTACTACGAAATCAAACCCTAGACACTGGAGGGTCTTACGCACGGTTGGCATAAAGCTCGCCTTTGCGGCCCCCTGTTTTCTTCGTGCGCAAGGTCGAGCCCATTCACGGAGGGCATTTTCATCCGTTCCCGTGGCCGCTGCCGAAGCTATACAGACGGCATGGGAATTACGGTGACTAGTCTTCGCGGATTTATGGCCTTTTAGGCTTTGAATCCTTGACTTCGTCAGCTACCCGCATGGGTGCGCACGATGGTCTTCGCGGGCTTTTTAGGGCCACTGACTCCTCGCCGCTGCCCGAATGGCGATCTTCATGGGTCTTACGTATAGTTGGCCGGCTCTTTTTTAGAGCTTGATCCTTTGAGAGCATTTTTTTTTTTTCGAGCTTGATCTTTTTGATTTTGCTCAATTTTGCTCTTTTGGGATTTTGGCTTGGCTATACTGCCTCTTTGATTGATATTGATATATCCTTGTAAGGCGATAATATCTTCAAGAAGCTCCATGCCTTGTAAGGCAATATAATTCTCAGCTTAGATAATATCTTCAAGAGAATCTTCAAGAATTTGTGCCTTGTAAGGCAATAATATATATATGATCATCATCATTTGCAAATATAGTAGATATTTCCGCAATATCTTCAAGAAGATCCAAATATAGTAGATATTTCCGAAATATTTCCGAAATATCTTCAAGAAGATCCATGCCTTGTAAGGCAATAATATTCTTAACTTAGATAATATCTTCAGAGAATTTTCAAGAATTTGTGCCTTGTTAAGGCAATATAACTTTGCTTAGAATATCTTGAGAGAATCTTCAAGAATTTGTGCCTTGTAAGGCAATATAACTTTTGTCAATATCTTCTTTGATGATGATGATGATCATATATATATATTTTTCCAGTTCTTGCTTTGATAATTGATATGCTTGTAAATCTCTTCTTTATAGCTTCTTTTGTTGGCATATAGACATGATTTTATTCATTTTTGCCCCCTTTTGATACAGAATCATTATGCTGATAATATTCTGGGTCAAAATCCATTTCTCTATCTTTAGGGATAGTATTTTTTGATGAAACGGACGTTGACAAGTACACCGATACCCTGTCCTTCTTGATTTACAATCCTATATGCCCCATTGGAGTATACTTCTTTCACCACATATGGGCCGTCCCATTTAGGCTCAAACTTGCCCCCTGTCCGGCGAGTGACCACTATAGGTCTTTTCAACATTAACACCATATCCCCTTTTTTGAAAGAACGATATTTAACTGTTTATCAAATGCAAGCAGATATTTACGGCACGATATGATTGCAAACCGCATTCTTTGTCTTTGCAGAGACGTTTCTCATCGAGTAAGTCTAATTCTTTCACCTTATTTTTGCATTTTCTTCATCATGTTATAGACTGATGTACTGCTATTCGGAGTGATGCCACCTGCATTTCAATCGGGATAACTGCCTCCATACCATAGACTAATGAATATGGTGTTGCCCCTGTTGCTGTACGATGAGTGGTTCTGTAGGCCCATAATGCCTCTTGCAACTTTTCATCCCAATCACGCTTATTGCCTGTCACTGTTTTCTTCATAATCTTGACAATTGTTTTGTTAAACGCCTCTGCTAATCCATTGGCCGGCGGATAGTAAGGTGTTGAAAAAGAATGCTGAATGCCAAACTTCTGACATAACTTTTCCATGCCTCTATTTTTAAAAGGAGTGCCATTATCAGTGACGATCTTTTTTGGAATACCATGACGATATATTATAGCATGCCGGATAAAATTGACCACGTCTTTCTCTTTAACACTTACGTAAGGCAACTGCTTGGTCCATTTGGAGAAATAGTCTGTTCTTTGCTTAATATATTGTTTTCCTTTAGATGAAGGGGGATTTATGGGACCAATTACATCGAGTCCCCAGGCTGAAAAAGGCCAAGAAGCAACAGACTGATGTAATTCTTCTGGAGGAACATGTATTACATCTCCGTGTATTTGACATTCATGACACCGCTTTGCATATTCTATCGCATCTTTAAACATGGTAGGCCAATAATAACCCATTCGATGCACTCTATGGCATAAATTCCGGCCAGCTTGATGTGCTCCGCATTCACCTGAATGTGCCTCCCGCAGTATTTGGTTTGCTTCTTGCTTGTCTAAGCACCTCAACAACATTCCATTATAAGACTTTCTATACAATACTTCCTGCACATGATAAATTTACTTTGATCATTGTTTTTAATCTGTTGTTTTTGTGCATTATCTTCTGGCAAGATATTGTATTTGAGATAATCAATAAAAGGCTGACGCCAATCATCTATTGTTACTTCCAGGCAGGATATAGGCAATATTTCAACAGTTTTTTCGATAACATCTGCAGATGGCAGGAATCTTCTTTCTTCTATAGTTACCTGAAGAGGACTCCGGTTTGTGCAGGATAAAGCCGCTGCTAAACTGGCTAAAGCATCTGCTTTTGCATTTTCTGACCGCGGTATGTGTTTAATCTCCACATAATAAAATTGTTCAAGCAACCTGTTGTGCCTTCCGATAATAAGGTAGGAGCTCTTCTTTCCTTACTTCAAACTCTGTTGTCAATTGATTTACAATTAGTTTAGAATCTCCGAAGATATGCAATGATTTTATTTCCATTTGCTGGGCTATTTCCATTCCGATGATAAGAGCTCTGTATTCAGCTTCATTATTTGTGCATGCGGTACCCAACGTGAAAGAATATGGTAATAAATCACCCTGAGGGGTAATGAATATCACTCCTGCCCCCGCTCCCGATACTCGAGCAGCACCATCAAAATACATCTGCCAAAGAGTTTGAGATTCTGCCAACATAACCTGTTCATCTGGGAATTCATCATTGATTTCTTCATTTTCTGCTATAGGATGTGCTGCGAGAAAATCTGCCATAGCTTGTCCTTTTACTGCTTTCGCAGGCTTATATGAAATAGTATATTCAGATAACAACAGCATCCACTTGGCTAGTCTCCCTGATAGCATTGGCCTGGTCATCAAGAATTTTATCGGATCTGCTCTCGAGATCAGAGTTATATCATGGGATAGACAATAATGCCTTAACTTTTGCACAGCGAATACCAATGCCAGACATTCTTTTTCAATCGGAGAATAATTGGATTCTGCCCCCATAAGCGTTCTGCTTAGGTAATAAAGAGCAGTCTCTTTTCCGGCTTCGTTTACCTGTGCCAACAAAGCACCCAAAGAATTTGCAGCGGCAGATGTATATAAAATAAGTGGCTTACCTTTTACTGGAGCTGTTAACACCGGCGGCTGTTTTAATAATTCTTTAATTGAATCAAAGGCATTCTGCAAGCATGATCCCATACAAATTCTCGTATCTTTCTTCATTAATCGGAAAATGGTGACACCTTCTGCGAGGTTTGAAATAAAACGGCGAATGTATGCCAATTTTCCTTGTAAGCTTTTTAATTCCTTCAGCGTTGTTGGTGGTGGCATATTTTGAATAGCTTTAACTTTTTCTGGATCAATTTCGATTCCTCTATGCCGTACCACAAAGCCGAGGAATTTGCCGGAAGACACTCCAAATGCACATTTAGCGGGTTCATCTTTAATTGTTTCTTTCTGAGTCGTCGGAAGACCGATGCCAGATGTTCGCGGTGTTCTTGATGATCTCCAGATCTGACTACCAAGTCATCAACATAGCATTCGACATGTTTATGCATCATATCTTGAAAGATATTTTTCATTGCCCTTTGATATGTTGCCCCCGCATTTTTGAGACCGAAAGGCATGACTTTATAACAGTAAATTCCAAGTGGCGTTCTGAAGGCCGTCGCCTCTTCGTCTTCGGGAGCCATCCTGATTTGATTATAGCCTGCATACCCGTCCATAAAGGACATGATAGCATACTGAGTAGTGCTATCAATCAGTAATTCTGTTATTGGGAGAGGGAAATCGTCTTTTGGACATGCCTCATTCAGATCTCTGAAGTCAATACATACTCTGATTTGTCCGTTCTTCTTTTTTACCGGGACAATATTTGATATCCATTTGGGATATTTAACTTCTCTGATGAACCCAACCTTTATTAGTTTATTCACTTCTTTTTCGATTAATGGAATCAGTCAGGTGAAATCGCCTTTGTGCTTGCTTGACTGGTTTCTTTTCTTTGGAGATATTTACCGATGCATTGCTACGGAGGGTTCCATCCGAGCATTTCTTCATATGTCCAAGCGAAGACATCTTTATTTTCTTTGAGAAGTTGACCATATTTCTCGAATTCTTGATCTGAAAGGCTGACGCTGATGAACGTGTTCCTTGGTTCTTCTGTTGTTCCCAAGTTTATTTCTCGCAGGCCATCTATCGTCGGTTGCCCCCCGTCTTCTATTTGCTTTGGAGCGATTTCAGGATATTCAACTATCTTAGTATCTTGCGCAGCTGAAGTCACATTAACTGACATCATGTTTACTGCTGATTCTACTCCCAATCCTTGGAATTTTCTTCGCTTTTCTTGATTAACCCCGAGTGGGATTTGAATTCCTTTCCCATTATTCAAGCCGGTGGGTTTATCACAATCAAAACCCATGTTTCTCATGATCTTCTTGCTTATTGCACTGTACTTTCTTAAATTCTGCGGTGCTAATTCTCCATGATATTCATTGCTTGCATTTTCACTCTTCTCTTCGATCAAACATGGAATTCTATCGGTTCGGGATATTTATCACTTGGCTTTGACTTGAAATGTTCTCGAGCGGTACCGCAAATGGTTTACATCTTTCAATATTGGGTAATGGCACTGTAATTGGGCTCAAAACTTTCATTGTTCATCGACAACAAGTGTCAACGGCGGTTGTCCCGTTGTCTCTCGAGCGCTTTGGTACAAAATAGAATTTCTTTCTTGCTTCTGCACTCCAAAGATTCTCTTTCTTCTTTAACTTTATTTATCTGTCATCTTTTATGATTCTCTTCCCATCATCATTTCTCATTTCTTCAGAGAAACATTTATAATAACTAGCGTCCGCAAAAAGAAAGACTTCGACTTACGTATAGGGTTTTGCATCGACCATTACTTTACACCGCATCCCATCTTTACTGATTTGAAACATTGGTGTAGAGTAGAAGGTATAATATGATCTTGATGTATCCATGGCCTTCCCAAGAGAAGGTTATATGTCGTCACAAAGACATTTATAACATGACATACAACAAGAGTAATTAATTCTCCCACTTCCATGTTCTTGTGTGATTTTTCCGAGTGCGCGTTGTCCATCTTGATTAAATCCTTGTATCATCATTCATTTGATAAGTCCGATCGGCGAAAACCCAATTTAGTAACCATTGAGAGTGGCAAAAGATTTATCATGGATCCATTATCTATCATAATTCTTTTTATCTTCTTCTCACAAATATATCCTTCTATCATCAATGGCTTTGTTATGTTCCTTTTCACCAATTAAATCATCATCGAGAGAAAGATATTACTTGGTAGACAATTCATCTTTTCATTATTTCTTTCATTCTTCATTTACGCGATAAAGTTTCTCTCACATCATGATCGACAGTTAGCTTGAATCAAACTCTGTAGAAATTCTTCCGACAACTTGAGTGCATCATAAATACTTAACGTCTTTGGGTATTCCCTTCAAGTGGTGACTACATCATAAGCTACTTTTGTCACCGCATCTCCATTTCTATTCTTGTCCTCGATGTATTCGTCTTTTTAGTCACTTCTTTCCTTATGATTCCTTTTTTGCTTTCTGGGACTTGTTATTTGCTTCCCGATCGCAACGTAATCATTGTTGCATTTCTTGTTACTTTTCCTTTTTTCATTCCCCGCTTGTTTTCTTGTATTGACAATACATTTACTGTTGCCCTTGCATTCTTTTCTTTGCTTCCGCTTGGTTATTATGTCACCTCTGTTTATCATCCATTTGTATGATGCATTTTAACGTATAACAATTTTCCGTCGGATGCCCCACTAGGCGATGATAACGGCAAAAGTTTCTTTCTCGAGTCCTTGTCGCATCTTCGGGCGCTTTGGTTCGTAATTCCAGGTACTGCTTTTAACAATTGTTGCATCATGGGTACCACGTCCTCTTTATCAAACTCAAATCCTTCATGAGAATCAAGCATTCTGAGCTTTTTCCCACCGTATCTGTCCCTTGCTTGGTTCCAGCCTTCTTTTTTTCCTCGGCCTTTTATCTCTTGAGCCCCTCGCATCTGATTCTTCTTATCCCGGTCGACGGTATTGACGGTTGTCTGCCTGTGTATTCTTTCTTTGACAGCTTTCATGATGAAATGCCGGCATCTTGCGAGTCATCGGCTCCATGCATGGGCTTTGGTAGCCAAATCACGAAAGGTTCCGATATCGGCGCTAGTGAGTCCAAATGCAATTCTGTCTCCATAGAGTTTAGACACATTTTCACTTGTTCTTTTTCTTCCCAAGCAATTGCCTGCATGATGCCCCCAGTGTCTTCCATCTGTCTATGAATTTCTCAACGGGTTCTCCTTCTCGCTGTCGAACTGAAGCCAGTTCTGTGATGCTAACGTCACGTTCTGACGAAAAGAAGTTTGACATGAAAGCATCTTGCATTTCTTCCCACGTACGTATGGATCCCGGTGCCAAATTTGAATACCATCTGAAAGCTTTACTTGTTAATGATGATCCAAATAGGCGTAAACAATATTGAGGTATCGTGGAGAAATTCCCCATGCTGGTGATGAAATGCATCAGGTGTTCTTCCGGTGATCCTTCCCCATTGAACTTTTGGAAATCTGGGTGTTTGAAGTTGGCTGGAAATGGAACATCCTCTACCTCTCTCGGGTAGGGTGTTCGGTATCTGAAACGACCGGTGTTCGCACGCTCTCTTTCTATTCTGACTGCTTCTTCGACGACTTGTCTTACATCATCTTGTGTTATAGCTCTTGTCGCTGGAACTGACCCTCGTGATCCTATCCCCTGCGGACGGGAACCTTCAGGCTGGTTCTCTTGTCCATTGGTCGCTCCCATCATGGGTGGAGCCGCTATCTGGGCTACATTATGCGCCAGCGTTGCCAGGGCTTCTCTGAGGTTTCGGCATTCATCCATTAGCATTCTTTGTGCCTCCGCCATTTGATCAACACGTTCTTCAGTAGTCGGTCTATTTCCTTGGCCTGTCTCTGCCATGTATACCGCAGCCTCTTGACTGTTCGTCGAAACTGTTTTTGGAGTAGAACGAGAGTATGCTGATATAACAGGACTTATAAAGAGGGGAGAAATTGGAGTCTCATTTGACTCTTGTGTACTTTCTGTGCTTTTAACCGATCGAGGTGATACAGTTATAGGCGAGCTTATTTGCGGTGATACTTGCATCGGTGATCCTATCATCAGTGCTTTACCTTTTTGTGCTTGTGTCCATTTGGTCTTTGGAGCGACCAAAGCTGGAAAATCCTGCGATGAGAACTGCGAAGCAACTTGTTCAGGATAAATCGCCGGGGGAGCGAGTTCGGGTTTTCTTCTTGCTATGCTCCGTGTAATTGGTCCCTCAGTTCTTGGTGCAAACAATTTTGCTTTGCGACTCTTTAAGGCCTTTGCTTTTGTCCTTTTGGATAAAACCAGAGTCCAGTTTTCATCATTTTCTTGTAGTTGAGGTGAAACGGAAATGACTCCATTGTCGCTTGAATCACATTGCACCCGCTTGAAGTGCTCGCTTTTGTGTTCTCGGGAAATTTAAACAGCGCATACTCAATTACAAACCCAGTAGCGATGAATCGGAAGTTTACCTTTCTCACAGTGTTAGCCATTAGCAGTGTTGTGTGATTGAATTTGAGTACCTTCAACAACAAAACATATCTGAAATTAGTACGTGAAAGACTAAGTAAACTATCTTGGAGATGAAGGGGAGGATGTTCCCACTGAGAGTCGCCATTTTGGCGTCTAATAGACGCCAAAAAATAGTGACGAGAGTCTTGCAACTTTCCCAATGTTAGTGTTAAATAAGATAATGTCCCCAGCAGAGTCGCCATTTTGTTTCGACAAGGAAACAAATGTATTTGATTTGGGAGAATCATCTTATTTAAACATAACAATGAAATAATTACAAAGACAATCATCACACTTTATTGATTCTGAATTCATTTACATCCTCTGGTATCCCTTGATTCTAAGATAGCTTACAAAGAACTTATTACAAATGTCAATTATCATAGCTAAATATAATTTTGGCAGCATAACGGCAATGATGTCAATCATCTCCTATGACTTAGGAGGAAATAGACAAGTCGATCAACAGTCTTCAAGAGAATGAAGATTCCGGCAGCATTTCGATACTATTTTGATCATCTCCTGAAACTTAGGAGGAATCTGTTTCTTCGTCGATGATTCTTCCTTTCTCTTGATCAAGAACTTGAAGCTTTGAAGACTCCAATCATTCTGACAGCATTTCGGCCCATTACTGTTGAAAAAACTGCCAAACAATAGGTTTGCGCGGGTCCGCGCAAACTCTATGCTTTGCGCGGATCCGCGCAAACTATAATAGCCTTCTGTTGCTTTACGCTGACCGGCGCAAACTTCCAGGAGTCCAATACTCCTTTGCGCGACCCCGCGCAAAGTGCAGGAGTCCTATACTCCGCACCTTCTGTCTTTTCTTTCGTCCTTGCTTCACTTCTGAAATCTTCGAACCCCTTTTCAGAGAAGGAATGGGGTATTTATAGACGTTTTCATCAATGGAAATCTCAGATCTGGTCGATGTGGGACAAAAAATATCATCAATCTATTTTATCACCTGATTTTAGACTTTGCGCGGACACGCGCAAACAATGTTCTTTGCGCGATCTCGCGCAAACCCTCAATCTTCGCGCAAACCTTCCTCTGTCAAATCCGCGCAAACTCTTCACTTTGCGCGGTCTTGTGTAACTATTTCACTTTGCGCGACCCCGCGCAAAGTCATTTCGAAGCTGTTTTCTTTCATCTTTGAAGTGATTTCTTGATCTTTTCTCCTTCACTTCTTTGCTTATTTTATGCCTCAACAGAATCATCATATTCTAAGACCATTTGAGCATCCGTAAGTGGGATCACTGTCGTTGTTCATCAATATTTTCCTTCATCTCCCTGTCGAATAGTAACCTTCTTAACTCTCTCTTCATTGGTCAAATTTAGATTTTTTTGAGCTCATTGGAATGGTAACTTGACAAGCCTCTAAATGGGACCGGTATTGGTTAATTTTACGACCGTTCGATATCCAAAAAGCAAGTTGGAACTCTTCAATAGTAATTTTGTAATTTGGATTGTAAATCTTTCCAAATCGCGTGATCCAACGGAGACGCTCATAACTCCCTCGATTGATGTCGTTTTGGGTTATTTTTTGTCATCTGAAAGGTACTTTAGTGCTCTTTCATTCCAGACTGGAATCATCGTATTCTGAGACAATTTGGGCATCCGTAAGTGGGTTCGCAGTCTTCGGTCATAAATTTTTTCCATCATCTGCTTGTCAAATAGTAACCTTCTTAACTCTCTCTTCAGTGGTCGAATTTAGATTATTTTGAGATCATTGGAATGGTAACTTGACAAGCTTCTAAATGGGACCGGAATTGGCTAATTTTGGGACCGTTCGAGATCCAAAAACACGTTGGAACTCTTCAATCATCTTTTTGCAATTTAGATTGTTAATATTTCCGAATAGCATGATCCAACGAAGACGCTCATAACTCCCTCATTTGATGTATGATTGGGTCAATTTTTTGTCATCTGAAAGGTACTTTAGTGCTCTTTCATTCCAGACTGGAATCATCGTATTCTGAGACCATTTGGGCATCCGTAAGTGGGATCGCAGTCTTCATTTCCTTATCGAATAGTAACCTACTTAACTCTCTCTTCAGTGGTCGAATTTAGATTATTTTGAGGTCATTGGAATGGTAACTTGACAAGCTTCTAAATGCGACCGGAATTGGCTAATTTTATGACCGTTCGATATCCAAAAAGCAAGTTGGAACTGTTCAATAGTAATTTGAATTGTAAATCTTTCCAAATCGCGTGATCCAACCGAGACGCTCATAACTCCTTTGTTTGATGTCCGATTAGGTCAATTTGTGCTCATCTAAAAGGTACTTTAGTGCTCTTTCTTTCCTAAACTGGAATCATCCTATTCTGAGACCATTTGGGCATCCGTAAGTCGGATCGCAGTCGTCGGTCATGAATTTTGTCCTTCATCTCCTTGTTGAATAGTAACCTTCTTAACTCTCTCTTCAGTGGTTAAATTTAGATTATTTTGAGCTCATTGGAATGGTAACTTGACAAGCTTCTAAATGGGACCGGAATTGGCTAATTTTGGGACCATTCGAGATCCAAAAAGCACGGTGGAACTCTTCAATCGTCATTTTGCAATTTGGATTGTTAATCTTTCCAAATCAGGTGATCCAACGGAGACGCTTGTAACTCCCTCGTTAGATGTCGGATTGGGTCTATTTTTGGTCATCTGAAAGGTACTTTAGTGCTCTTTCTTTCCTGACTGGAATCATCATATTCTAAGACCATTTGAGCATCTGTAAGTGGGATCACTGTCGTCGTTCATGAATATTTTCCTTCATCTCCCAGTCGAATAGTAACCTTCTTAACTCTCTCTTCAGTGGTTAAATTTAGATTATTTTGAGCTCATTGGACTGTTAACTTGACAAGCTTCTAAATGCGACTAGAATTGGGTAATTTAGAGACCGTTCGATATTGAAAAAGCACGTTGGAACTCTTCAATCGTCCTTTTGTAATTTGGATTGTTAATCTTTCCAAATCGCGTGACCCAACGGAGACGCTCATAACTCCCTCGTTTGATGTCAGATTGGGTAGATTTTTGGTCATCTGAAAGGTACTTTAGCGCTCTTTCATTCCTCACTGGAATCATCAAAATCTGAGGGCATTTAAGCATCTGTAAGTGGGATCGCAGTCGTCGGTCATGAATTTTTTCCTTCATCTCCTTGTCGAATAGTAACCTTCTTAACTCTCTCTTCAGTGGTCGAATTTAAATTATTTTGAGCTCATTGGAATGGTAACTTGACATGCTCCAAAATGCGACTAGAATTGGATAATTTTGAGACTGTTCGATATCCAAAAAGCAAGTTAGAACTCTTCAATTGTAATTTTGCAATTTGGATTGTAAATCTTTTCAAATCCCGTGATCCAACGGAGACGCTCATAACTCCCTCGTTTGATGTCAGATTGGGTCAATTTTTTGTCATCTGAAAGGTACTTTAGTGCTCTTTCATTCCAGACTGGAATCATCGTATTCTGAGGCCATTTGGGCATCCGTAAGAGGGATCGAAGTCTTCGATGATAAATTATTTTCTTCATCTCCTTGTCAAGTAGTAACCTTCTTAACTCTCTCTTCAGTGGTTGAATTTAGATTATTTTGCGCTCATTGGAATGGTAACTTGACAAGCTTCTAAGTGGGACTGGAATTGGGTAACTTTGGGACAGTTCAAGATCCAAAAACACGTTTGAACTCTTCAATCATCATTTTGCAATTCGGATTGTTAATCTTTCCAAATACCGCGATCCAACAAAGACGCTCATAACTCCCTCGTTTGAAGTCGGATTGGACAATTTTTGGTCATCTGAAATGTACCTTAGTGTCCTTTCATTCCTGACTGGAATCATCGTATTCTGAGACCATTGGGCATTCTTAAGTGGGATCGCAGTCATCGGTCATGAATTTTTTCCTTCATCTCCTTGTCGAATAATAACCTACTTAACTTTCTCTTTGGTGCTTGAATTTAGATTATTTTGAGGTCATTGGATTGGTAACTTGACAAGCTTCTAAATGTGACCGGAATTGGCTAATTTTTGGACCGTTCGATATCCAAAAAGCAAGTTGGAACTCTTCAATAGTAATTTTGCAATTTTGGATTGTAAATCTATCCAAATTGCGCGATCCAACAGAGACGCTCATAACTCCCTCGTTTGATGTCGGATTGGTCAATTTTTGGTCATCTGAAAGGTACTTTAGTGCTCTTTCATTCCTAACTGGAATCATTTCAGTCACTTCTTTCCTCTTCGGGAAGGAACAGAATAATACTTTAGTGCTCTTTCATTCTTGAATGGAATCATCGTATTTCAAGACCATTTGGGCATTGGTAAGTGGGATCACAGTCATCAGTCCTGAATTTTTCTTTCATCACCTGGTCAAATAGTAACCTTCATAACTCTCTCTTCAGTGGTTAAATTTATTCTATTTTGAGCTCATTGCACTATTAACTTAATAAGCTTCCAAATGGGATGAGAATTGGCTAATTCTAGGACCGTTCAATATCCCAAAAGCACGTTGGAACTCTTCGATCATCATTTTGCAATTTGGATTGTTAATCTTTCCAAATCCCACTATCCAACAGGGATGCTCATAACTCTCTCGTTTGATGTCGGATTGGGTCGATTTTTGGTCATTTGAAAGTTACTTTAATATTCTTCCATTCCCGAATGGAATCGTCGTATTTCGAGACCATTTGGGCCTCGGTAAGCTGGATCTTAGTCATCAGTCCTAAATTTTTCTTTCATCTCTTGGTCCAATAGTATGCATCATAACTCTCTCTTTAGTGGTCAAATTTGTTATATTTTGAGCTGATTGCACTGTTAACTTGACAAGCTTCCAAATGGGAATAGAATTGGCTAATTCTAGGACCGTTTGATATCCCAAAAGAACGTTGGAACTCTTCAATCATCATTTCACAATTTAGATTGTTAATCTTTATAAATCGCGTGATCCAATTGAGACGCTCATAACTCCCTTATTTGATTTTCGGTCATTTGAAAGGTACTTTAGTGCCCTTTGATTCCTGAAAGGAATCATCATATTTCGAGACCATTTGGGGATTGGTTAGTGGGATTGCAGTCCTCAGTCCTGAATTTTTCCTGCATCTCCTGGTCCAATAGTAACCTTCATAACTCTTTATTCAGTGTTCAAATTTAGAATATTATGAGCTCATTGCACTGTTAACTTGACAAGCTTCCAAATGGGACCAGAATTGGCTAATTCTAGGATAGTTCGATATCCCAAAAGCACATTGGAACTCTTCGATCATCATTTTGCAATTTGGATTGTTAATCTTTCCAAATCGTGCGATCCAACGGAGATGCTCATAACTCCCTCGTTTGATGTCGGATTGGGTCAATTTTTGGTCATCTGAAAGTTACATTAGTGTTCTTCCATTCCTTAATAGAATCTTAGTATTTAAAGACCATTTGAGCATCGGTAAGTTGGATCGCAGTCGTCAGTCCTGAATTTTTCCATCTTCTCCTGGTCCAATAGTAACCTTCATAACTCTCTCTTCAATTGTCAAATTATATCTATTTTGAGCTCATTGTACTGTTAACTTGACAAGCTTCCAAATGGGACCGGAATTGGTTAATTCTAGGACCGTTTGATATCTCAAAAGCACGTTGGAACTCTTCGATCATCATTTCGCAATTTGGTTGTTAATCATTTACAAATCGTACGATCCAACGGAGACGCTCATAACTCACTCATTTGATATCAGATTGTGTTGATTTTCGGTCATTTGAAAGGTACTTTAGTGCTCTTTCATTCCTGAATGGAATCATCGTATTTCGACACCATTTGGGCATCGGTAAGTGGGATCGCAGTCATCAGTCCTGAATTCTTCCCTCATCTCCTGGTCCAATAGTAAGCTTCATAACTCTCTCTTTAGTGGTTAAATTTATTCTATTTTCAGCTCATTGCACTGTTAACTTGACAAGCTTCCAAATGGGACCAGAATTGGCTAATTCTAGGACCGTTCGATATCCCAAAAGCACGTTGGAATTCTTCGATTATCATTTCACAATTTGGTTGTTAATCTTTACAAATCGCGTGATCCAACGGAGACGCTCATAACTCACTCATTTGATGTCAGATTGGGTTGATTTTCGGTCATTTGAAAGGTACTTTAGTGCTCTTTCATTCCTGAATGGAATCATCGTATTTCGAGACCATTTTGGCATCGGTAAGTAGGATCGCAGTCATCAGTCCTGAATTTTTTCTTCATCACCTGGTCAAATAGTAACCTTCATAGCTCTCTCTTCAGTGGTAAAATTTATTCTATTTTCAGTTCATTGCACTCTTAACTTGACAAGCTTCTAAATGGAATGAGAATTGGCTAATTCTAGGACCGTTCGATATCCCAAAAGCATGTTGGAACTCTTCGATCATCATTTTGTAATTTAGATTGTTAATCTTTCCAAATCGCGTGATCCAACGGAGACGCTCATAACTCCCTCGTTTGATGTCGGATTGGGTTGATTTTTGGTCATCTGAAAGGTACTTTAGTGTTCTTCCATTCCTGAATTGAATCGTCATATTTCGAGACCATTTGCACTTCAGTAGGTCGGATTGCAGTCATCAGTCTTGAATATTTCCTTCATCTCCTGGTCCAATAGTATGCTTCATAACTCTCTCTCCAGTGGTCAAATTTATTCTATTTTGAGCTCATTTCACTGTTAACTTGACAAGCTTCCAAATGGGACTAGAATTGGCTAATTCTAGGACCGTTCGATATCCCAAAAGCACGTTGGAACTCTTCGATCATCATTTCACAATTTAGATTGTTAATCTTTACAATCGCGCAATCCAAAAGAGACGCTCATAACTCCCTCATTTGATGTCAGATTGGGTTGATTTTCGGTCATTTGAAAGGTACATTAGTGCTCTTTTATTCCTGAAAGGAATCATCATATTTCGAGACCATTTGGGCATCTGTAAGTGGGATCGTAGTCCTCAGTTCTGAATTTTTCCTGCATCTCCTTGTCTAATAGTAACCTTCATTACTCTCTGTTCCATTGTCAAATTTAGAATATTATGAGCTCATTGCACTGTTAACTTGACAAGCTTCCAAATGGGACAAGAATTGGCTAATTCTAGGACAGTCCGATATCCCAAAAGCACGTTGGAACTCTTCGATCATCATTTTGCATTTTGGATTGTTAATCTTTCCAAATCGTGCGATCCAACGGAGATGCTCATAACTCCCTCGTTTGATGTCAGATTGGGTCAATTTTTGGTCATCTGAAAGTTACTTTAGTGTTCTTCCATTCCTTAATAGAATCTCAGCATTTCAAGAACATTTGAGCATCGGTAAGTGGGATCGCAGTCGTTAGTCCTGAATTTTTCCATCTTGTCCTGGTCCAATAGTAACCTTCATAACTCTCTCTTCAGTTGTCAAATTTTATCTATTTCAAGCTCATTGTACTTTTAACTTGACAAGCTTCAAAATGTTACTAGAATTGGATAATTCTAGGACTGTCGGTAAGTGGGATCGCAGTCATCAATCCTGAATTTTTTCTTCATCTCCTGGTCCAATAGTATGCTTCATAACTCTCTCTTCAGTGGTCAAATTTATTTTATTTTGAGCTCAATGCACTATTAACTTGACAAGCTTCCAAACGGGACTAGAATTGACTAATTCTAGGACCGTTCGATATCCCAAAAGCACGTTGGAACTCTTCGATCATCATTTCAAAATTTAGATTGTTAATCTTTACAAATTGTGCGATCCAATGGAGACGCTCATAACTCCCTCATTTAATATCAGATTGGGTTGATTTTCAGTCGTTTGAAAGGTACTTTAGTGCTCTTTCATTCCTGAATGGAATCATTATTGAGGCATAAAATAAGCTAAGAAGTAAAGAAGAGAAAGATCAAGAAATTAGTTTGAAGATCAAGAAAACAGTTTGAAAGTGAGTTTGCGCGGGTTCGTGCAAAGTAAAGAGGTTGCACTGGATCACGCAAAGTAAAAGGGTTGCGCGGGTTGATCAGGGAAGATAGATTGCGCGGGACTGATAGATTGCGCGAGATCGCGCAAAGCATGTTGTTTGCGCGTGTTCGCGCAAAGTATATGCTGGTGGTATAAAAAAGGTTGGATGTTATTTTGTCCCACATCGGCCAGAATAGAGATTTTCACTGGTAAAAATGCCTATAAATACCCCGTTCTTTCTCTCAAAGGGGGGTTCGAAGATTTCAGAGTGAAAGAAAGACGAAAGAGAAGACAGAATGTGCAGAGTATTGGACTCCTGCAGTTTGCGCGAATGAGTGCAAAGGAGTATTGGACTCCTGAAGTTTGCGCCGACCCGCACAAAGCAACATGTGGCTTATATACTTTGCGCGGACCCGCGCAAAGTATGTCGTTTGCGCGGACCCACGTAAACTGGTTGCTTGGTAGTTTTTAACAGCAATGAGCTGTTAGGCTGCTGGAATGATTAAAGTCTTCAAAACTTCAAGTTCTTCTTGTTCAGGAGAAAAGGAAAAATCATTGACAAAGAGGTGTATTCCTCCTAAGTTTCAGAAGATGACCGAAATAGCACCAAAATGCTGCCGAAATCTCCGTTCTCTTGAAGACTGTTGATCAACTTGTCTATTCCTCCTAAGTCGTTGGAGATGATTGAGATCATTGCCGTTATGCTGCCAAAAAATTATATTTAACTATTGTCACTTATAATGAATTCTTTGTAAACTATCTTAGAATCAAGGGATATTAGAGGATGTAATGAATTCAGAATCAATAAAGTGTGATGATTGTCTTTATAACTATTCTATTTTTATGTTTGAATAAGATAGTTCTCCCAAATCAAATACATTTGTTTCCTTGTCGAAACAAAATGGCGACTCTGCTGGGGATCTTATCTTATTTAACACTAACATTGGGAAAGTTGCGAAACTCTTATTACTGTTTTTGGCGTCTATTAGATGCCAAAATGGCGACTCTCAGTGGGAACATCCTCCCCTTCATCTCTAAAATAGTTTACTTAATCTTTCGCATACTAATTTCATATATGTTTCGTTATTGAAGGTACCCAAATTCAATCACATAACATTACTAATGGCTGACGTTGCAAGAAAAGTGAACTTCCGATTCACCGCTACTGGGTTTGTAATTGAATATGTGCCAAGCCAAACTCCTGAGCATACAAAGACAAGCACTACAAGCAAGCACAAAGTGACTCGAGTAACAGCGGGAGTTATTTCCGTCTCACCCCAACCACAAGAAAGTGATGAGAACTGGACTTTGGTCTTGTCCAAAAAGACAAAAGCGAAGACCCTAAAGAACCGCAAGGTGAAATTGCTTGTACAAAGAGCTGAGGGACCAATCACGCGTAGCATAGCAAGAAGAAAACCTGAGCTTGCTCCTCCGGCGATTTATCCTGAACAAGCTGCTCCGCAGTTCTCATCGCACGATTTTCCAGCTTTGGTCGCCCCAAAGACCAAATGGACAGAAGCACAGAAAGGTAAAGCACTGATGATAGGATCACCAATGCCTGTATCACCCCAGACCAGCTCGCCCATAACTGTATCACCTCGATCGGTTGAAAACACGGGAAGTACACAAGAGTCAAACGAGACTCCAATTTCTCCCCTCTTTATAAGTCCTGTTACGTCAACATACTCTCGTTCTACTCAAAAAATAGCTTCGACAAACAGTAAAGAGGCTACAGTATATATGGCAGAGACGGGTCAAGGAAATAGACCAACTACTGAAGAAGGTGTTGATCAAACGGCAAAGGCACAAAGAGTGCTAATGGATGAATGCCGGAACCTTAGAGAAGTTCTGGCAACTCTGGCACATAATGTAGCTCAGATAGTGGCTCCACCTATGATGGGAGCAACAAATGGACAAGAGAACCAACCTGAAGGTTCCCGTCCGCAAGGGATAGGATCGCGAGGGTCAGTTCCAGCAACAAGAGCTATAACACAGGATGACGTAAGACAAGTCGTCGAAGAAGCAGTCAGAATAGAAAGGGAATGCACGAACACCGGTCGTTTCAAATATCGAACGCCCTATCCGAGAGAGGTAGAGGATGTTCCGTTTCCGGCAAATTTTAAGCACCCAGATTTTTAGAAGTTTAATGGGGAAGGATCACCAGAAGAACACCTGATGCATTTCATCACCAGCATGGGGAATTTCTCCACGATACCTCAATACTGTTTACGTTTATTTGGGTCATCATTGACAAGTAAAGCTTTCAGGTGGTATTCAAATTTAGCACCAAGATCTATACGCACATGGGAAGAAATGCAAGATGCTTTCATGTCAAACTTCTTCTCGTCAGAGCGCGATGTTAGCATCACAGAATTAGCTTCAGTATGATAGAGAGAAGGAGAACCAGTTGAAAAATTCATAGACCGATGGAAGACACTGGGGGCATCGTGTAGGCAGTTGCCAGAAGAAAAAGAACAAGTCAAAATGTGTATGAATCTATGGAGACAGGGATTGCGTTCGGACTCACCAGCGCTGATATCGGAACCTTTCACGATTTGGCTACCAAAGGCCATGCATTAGAATTGATGACTCGTAAGATGCCGGCATTTCATCATGAAACTGAATACCTGGTAGGACAACCGTCAACACCATCGATCGGGATAAGAAAAATCAAGATGTGAGAGGCTCAAGAGACAAAAGGCCGGAAGGAAAAGAAGGCTGGAATCAATCAAGGGACAAGTACGGTGGAAAAAAGCTCAGAATGCTCGATTCTCATGAAGGATTTGAGTTCGATAAAGAGGACGTGGTGCCTATGATGCAACAATTGTTAAAAGCAGGTACCTTGAAATTACCCGAACCAAAACGCCCTGAAGATGTGACAAGAACTCGAGAAAGAAACTTTTGCCGTTATCATCGCCTAGTGGGACATCCGACTGAAAATTGTTACACGTTAAAATGCATCATACAGCGAATGATAAATAAAGGTGATATAATAACCAGCGAAAGCAAAGAAAAGAATACAAGGGCGACAGTAAATGTATTGTCAATTCAAGAAAAGACTCGGGGAATAAAAGAGAAGGAAGATCGAAGGTCAATAAGGAATGCGACAATGATTACGTTGCGATCGGGAAAGCAGATAACGAGTCTGGTAAAGCAAAAAGCGGGAATTATCAAGAAAAAAGTGATTAAAAGACAGAATATTGAAGATAGAAGTAGAAATGAAGACAAAACGACAAAAGTGGCTTATGATGTAGTTAGCCACTTAAAGGGTATACCGGCACGTTTAAGTATTTATGATGCGCTCAAGCTGTCAGAAGAATTTCGGCAGAGTTTGATTCAAGCCTTTGTCGATCATCGATGTGAGAAAAGCTTTACTGACAGAAATGAAGAATGAAAGAAACAATGAAAAGATGAATTGTTTACCAGTAATATCTTTCTCTGATGATGATTTAATTGGTGAAAAGGAACACAATAGGCCATTGATGATAGAAGGATACATTTGCGAAAAGAAGATAAAACGGATTATGATAGATAATGGATCCGCAGTAAATCTTTTGCCACTCTCCATGATTACTAAATTGGGTTTTCGCCGTTCAGACTTGCGCCCCAGCGGAATGATGATACAAGGGTTTAATCAAGATGGACAACGCGCACTCGGTAAAATTACAGTAACATTGGAAGTGGGAGAATTAATCACTACTGTTGTATGTCACGTTATAAATGCTGTGACGACATATAACCTTCTCTTGGGAAGGCCATGGATACACCAATACAATATTGTACCTTCTACTCTACACCAATGTTTCAAATACTGTAAAGACGGAATGCAGTGTAAGGTGATGGCCGATGCGAAACCCTATACAGAAGCTGAGTCTTTCTTTGCGGATGCTAGCTATTATAAATGTTTCTCCGAAGAAGTGGGAAATGGTGATGGAAAAAGAGTCTTAAAAAATGTTCGAATAAATAAAGTTAGAGAAGAAAGGGCGGAATCTTTCGGAGATGCAGAAAGAAAGAAAGTTCTATTTTGTACCAAAGTGCCTGAGACAACCTGGACAACCGCCGTTAACATTGTTGTCGACAGAACAGCTGAAAGTCTTACAGTCCAATTATACAATGCCTTTACCCAATATCGAAAGATGTAAGCCATTTGCAGCCGCTCCAAAAACATTTCAAGTAAAAGCCAGTGCCAAAAATCCTGAACCAATAGAGTTTCACGCTGCAGCAGAAGTGAAGAATGAAAATACAAGCAATGTATATCACGGAGAGTTAGCACCGCAGAATTTAAGAAAATACAGTGCAGTAAGCAAGAAAATCATGAGTAATATGGGTTTTGATTGTGACAAACCCACCGGCTTGAATCATGGGAAAGGAATTCAAATCCCCCTCGGCGTTAATCAAGAAAAGCGGAGAAAATTCCAAGGATTGGGAGCAGAATCATCAGTAAGCATGATATCAGTTAACATGACTTCAGCTGCAAAAGATGCTAAGGTAGTCGAGTATCCTGAAACCGCTCCAAGACAAATAGAAGACGGGGGGCAGCCGACGATAGATGGCTTGCGAGAAATAAATTTGGGAACAGCAGAAGAGCTAAGGAACACATTCATCAGCGTCAGCCTTTCAGATTAGGAATTTGAGAAATATGGCCAACTTCTCAAAGAAAATAAAGACATCTTTGCCTGGACATATGAAGAAATGCCGGGACTAGAACCCTCTGTGGCAATGCATCGATTAAATATTTCCAGAGAAAAGAAACCAGTGAAGTAAGCACAAAGGCGATTCCATCTAGATCTGATTCCATTAATCGAGAAAGAAGTGAATAAACTAATAAATGTTGGGTTCATCAGAGAAGTTAAATATCCCAAGTGGATATCAAACATTGTTCCTGTGAAAAAGAAGAATGGGCAAATTAGAATATGTATTGACTTCAGAGATTTGAATGAAGCATGTCCAAAGGATGATTTCCCTCTCCCGATAACAAAATTATTAATTGATAGCACTACTCAGTATGCTATCATGTCCTTTATGGACGGATATGCAGGCTATAATCAAATCAGGATGGCACCCGAAGATGAAGAGGCGACGGCTTTCAGAACGCCGCTTGGAATTTATTGTTATAAAGTTATGCCTTTTGGTCTCAAAAATGCTGGGGCAACATATCAAAGGGCAATGAAAAATATTTTTCAGGATATGATGCATAAACATGTTGAATGTTATGTTGATGACTTAGTGGTCAGATCAGGAGATCATCAAGAATACTGCGAACATTTAGAATCAGTCTTTCGACGACTCAGAAAGAAGCAATTAAAGATGAACCCTGCTAAGTGTGCATTCGGAGTATCTTCTGGCAAATTCCTCAGCTTTGTTGTACGACATAGAGGAATTAAGATTGATCCAGAAAAAATTAAAGCTATTCAAAATATGCCACCACCAACAACATTGAAGGAATTAAAAAGCTTACAAGGAAAATTGGCATACATTCGCCGTTTCATTTCGAACCTTGCAGGAAGGTGTCAGCCATTTTCTCGGTTAATGAAGAAAGATACAGAATTTGTATGGGATCACGCCTGTCAAAATGCATATGACTCAATTAAGGAATTATTAAAACAGCCACCGGTGTTAACAGCTCTAGTGAAAGGTAAGCCACTTATCTTATATACATCTGCAGCTACAAATTCGTCGGGTGCTTTGTTGGCACAGGTAAACGAAGCCGGAAAAGAGACTGCTCTTTATTATCTAAGCCGAACACTGATGGAGGCAGAATGCAGTTACTCCTCGATTGAAAAAGAATGTTTGGCATTGATATTCGCTGTACAGAAGTTAAGGCATTATTGTCTTTCCCATGATATAACTTTGATCTCAAGAGCAGATCCGATAAAATTTTTGATGACTAGGCCAATGTTATCAGGAAGACTAGCTAAGTGGATGTTATTGTTATCAGAATATACTATTTCGTATAAGCCAGCGAAAGCAGTGAAAGGACAAGCTATGACAGACTTCCTCGCAGCACATCCTATAGCAGAAAGTGAGGAAATCAATGACGAATTTCCAGATGAACAGGTTATGTTGGCTGAATCTCAGAATATTTGGCAAATGTATTTTGATGGTGCTGCTCGAATAACGGGAGCGGGGGCAGGAGTGATATTTATTACTCCTCAAGGCGATTTGTTACCATACTCCTTCACGTTGGGCACTACATGCACAAATAATGAAGCTGAATACAGAGCTCTTATCATCGGAATGGAAATAGCCCAGTAAATGGAAATAAAATTATTGCATATCTTCGGAGATTCTAAATTGATCATAAAACAATTGACAACAGAATTTGAAGTAAGGAAAGAAGAACTCCTGCCCTATTATCGGAAGGCACAACAGTTGCTTGAACAATTTTGTCATGTGGAAATTAAACACATACCGCGGTTGGAGAATGCAAAAGCAGATGCTTTAGCTAGTTTGGCAGCAGCTTTATCCTGCACAAACCGAAGTCCTCTTCAGGTAACTATAGAAGAAAGAAGATTCCTGCCATCTGTAGAGGTTATCGAAGAAACCGTTGAAATGTTTCCTGTATCTTGTTTGGAGGTAATGACAGATGATTGGCGTCAGCCTTTTGTTGATTATCTCAAATATAATATCTTGCCAGAAGATAATGCACAAAGACAGCAGATTAAACAACGATCGGGCAAATTTGTCATATGCAGCGAAGTATTGTATAGAAAATCTTACAATGGGATGCTGTTAAGGTGCTTAGACAAGCAAGAAGCAAACCAAATGCTGCGGGAGGCACATTCAGGCGAATGTGGAGCACATTAAGCCGGCTGAAATTTATGCCATAGAGTGCATCGAATGGGTTATTATTGGCCTACTATGTTTAAAGATGCGATAGAATACGCAAAGCGGTGTCATGAATGTCAAGTACACGGAGATGCAATACATGTTCCCCCAGAAGACTTACATCAGTCTGTTGCTTCCTGGCCTTTCTCAGCTTGGGGACTAGATGTGATTGGTCCCATAAATCCCCCTTCATCTAAAGGAAAACAGTATATTCTGGCAGCAACAAATTATTTCTCCAAATGGACCAAAGCAGTCGCCTTGCGTAGTGTTAAAGAGAAATATGTGGTCAATTTTATCTGGCATGCTATAATATACCGTCATAGTATTTCGAAAAAGATCGTAACTGATAATGGTACCCCTTTTAAAAATAAAGGCATAAAAAAGATGTGTCAGAAGTTCAACATCCAGCATCCGTTTTCAACACCTTATTATCCTCCGGCCAATGGATTAGCAGAGGCGTTTAATAAAACGATTGTCAAAATAATGAAAAAGACGGTGACAGGCAATAAGCGCGATTGGGATGAAAAGTTACAAGAAGCATTATGGGCCTACAGAACTACCCATCGTACAGCAACAGGGGCGACACCGTATTCATTAATCTATGGTATGGAGGCAGTTATCCCAATTGAAATGCAGGTGGCATCACTCTGAATAGCAGTACATCAGTCTATAACAGACGATGAAAATGCAAAAATTAGGCTGAAAGAATTAGACTTATCGATGAGAAATGTCTTGCAGCTCAGTAGAGGTTGCAATCATATCAGGCCAGGGTATCGGCAGCCTTTGATAAACAGGTTAAATACCGCTCTTTTAAAAAAGGGGATATGGTGTTAATGTTGAAAAGACCAATAGTGATTACTCGCCGGACAGGGGGCAAGTTCGAGCCTAAATAGGACGGTCCATATGTGGTAAAAGAAGTATACTCCAATGGGGCATATAGAATCATAAATCAAGAGGGACAGGGTATCGGTATACTTGTCAACGCTCGTTTCATCAAAAGATACTATCCCTAAAGATAGACATATGGATTTTGACCCAGAATATTATCGGCATAATGATTCTGTATCAAAAGGGGGCAAGGATGAAGAAGATCATGTCTATATGTCAACAAAAGAAGCTATAAAGAAGAAATTCCAAACATGTCAATTATCAAGCATCAAATCAAAAATATATATATGATCATCATCATTACTAAATAAATCATCTTGAATATTCTCTTGAAGATTCTCTTGAAGATATTGACAAGACTGATATATTGCCTTACAAGACACGAATTTTCTTAAAGATATTGATAAAATTGATATGTTGCCTTACAAGGCATGGATCTTCTTGAAGATATTATCCCAGTTGGAAATATCTACTATACTGGAAATGGTGATGATCATAAATATTATTGCCTTACAAGGCATGGATCTTCTTGAAGATATTATTTCAGTTGGAACTATCTACTATACTGGCAATGACGATAAAATTGAAATTATTGCCTTGCAAGGTATGGGTCTCCCTAAAGATATTATCAAAAGCAAGGATACATCAATCTCAGTTAAAGAGGCAGTATAGCCAAGCCAAATCCTAAAAGAGCCAAATTGAGCCAAATCAAAAAGATCAAGCTCGGGAAAAAAATGCTCTCAAAGGATCAAGTTCTAAAAGAGCCGGCCAACTATACGTAAGACCTGTGAAGATCGCCATTCGGGCAGTGGCGAGGAGTCAGTGGCCCTAAAAAGCCCGTGAAGACCATCGTGCGCACCCATGCGGGCAGCTGACGAAGTCAAGGATTCAAAGCCTAAAAGGCCATAAATCCATGAAGACTAGTCACCGTAACTCCCATGCCGTCTGTACAGCTTCTGGCAGCGCCACGGGAAACGGATGAAAATGCCCTCCCGTGAATGGGCTCGACCTTGCAAACGAAGAAAACAGGGGCCACAGTGCAAGCTTTATGCCAACCGTGCGTAAGACCCTCTAGATCTAGGGTTTGATTTTAGTAGTAACTCGTGAGGAAGGGCTTAAACCTACTCATTGATGGGCTGGCGACTCTAGATTTGGTGCCCAAAGGTAGCCTTGCGAGCCCTGCGAACTCTAGAGAGTTACCTGGCCAACCCTGTGCGTAAAACCAACAGTTCACCACCCGGTAGCGTCAATGGGCCCCTCTGATGGACCTTGGCCGTGAACTCAAGGCAATAAAAAGCCCAAAAGCGAACTCTAGAGAGTTACAGTGGCCATAACATAAGACCCATAAATGCTCCACTACTCATGAGCTTAAACTGTGTGTGTGCGCACGCTCCACTACTCATGAGCTTAAACTGTGTGTGGCTAATTAAATTAAAACCTAGTACCGCCAATCTAAATACTCACATAGAGAATCCCGCACTAACAAAAGCATAAAAGGTTTAGAAATTGTAAAGGATCTAATGAAATGATTATATAAAGTATAAATATAATTTGATAATATTAGCATAAATGTCATCAACATGCAATAAGAAAATGCTATTATAAACATTTCAAAAATGCTTTCATAAAAACATATGTGAAGCCAAATGAATTATATGTCCAAGAAACACGAAAGCAAAGATTACATGTTCAAAATTACATGTCTAAAGATCTTCTGTAATTCCTATTGCTTCTGAATATCTGCGCAAATCTTCCTTCAATTGTGCCTGAGCTGCATCATGTTTAGATTTTTCTTCAAAAATAAGTCTTGCCTGATCAGGAACACCAGCAAGCTTATTCTCCAAAGAAGCAATCATTTCTTTACCTTAAAGTTGTGCGGATTTTTCGATATCAATGGATTGAACATTCATCCGTATCTTCTCTTCAACATCTCGAATGATTAAGGCTTGTTCATGATTCCTTCTCTCCAGTTGAGAGATTTCTGCCTTCAGAGCTGCAATACGATCTTGAATAGTCCTACTTTCATCAACATGAATCTTTAATTGATCTTGAAGAATTGTATGCTCATATTCTCTACCGACGCCAAAGAAATTACAGAATCACGAAATTTGAGGAGTGAATCCCGCAAAGGAGATATGTTGATTCTAGCCATCTTGGCAGAGCTCTCCAAAATCTCTATAGCAACATCCAAGTCCAACCATTGATCAGGATTTCTGAAGATATGGATTATTGCTAACAAAGAATGTTTCACCATAAGCATTTTATGAATAGGGATTTTCGCAAAGGATGACAGTTCAGAAGTAGTGGCTACAGAATCAGAACTAGCCGCACCGCTGCAAGAAGGAGTTCCTATAGCAAAAGAAGAAGGATATTTAAAATATTATTATGAAATATATGGTCCTGAGTAAAGATAATCAGCGTATATATGTACCTGTCACCGGAATACAACTAATAGAAGGAGAAGCTCCCTGAGTTATGGAAGGACCAAGTTCCACCATATCGGCAAAAGATGGTGCTCTAGCTTCCGTGCTTGAATCTCTGGTAGCCGGAGTTGGCAAGTCCATAGTTTCTGTTGGAAATATGATTTCACGAGCCACTACTCTCTGTACTACCAATGAAACTATGGGTGCTCTTGGTGAAGTTATCACAAGAGGGCTCACTGAAGAGATAGCACCTATTTCTGCAACTTGGGCACCTAAAAAAGGGAGACACAATGATTTTAAATAAATAATAGTTGTTTAAATATAAATTAATATATGCATATGAAAATTAAATTTCCTTTACCTGGTGAATACCCATATTCGCCATAATCTAAAAGCTCCTCTTCATCCTCCTCAGCTGCAGGAGATTTAGCAAGAACATTTACACCAGGAAGAGCCTTAGCGGTTGCAGGGGAAGATTCCATCTCAACTTCTTTCGCAACTGTTTCCTCATCTCCGTCGATGTCAACCTCACCTTCTTCAAAATCATCATCTTTATCTTCACAACTGTCGCTATCTCCGCTGTCTTCATATTGTGAAGATTCAGTAGTATCTGATGATGAAGCTGAACTTTCATCTTCCAAAATTTCTTCGTCAACTTCTTCAATGATAACTTGCTTCCCTTTGTAAGAAACGGGTTGGCTGCTCTCCGGTGCAGGCTCTTGGACTATAGGGGAAGCGGATGCTTGGCGGGTTCTTTCTGGAAGAATAGGGGATGATGTTTGCAAACGCGTTTTTGATCTAGTCATCGGGGAAGATGGACTAGGACCAAGAGGTTGAGGAAGAGATATGGAAGTACCAATAACTGGTCCTTCTTGAACCGTTGTAGCCTCTGTAGGAATTGGGGAAGATGTATCATCAGCATTGTCTGCGGCTTGGTTTGAAGAGTCTCAACGAGATTTCTCGAATTCTCTCAAAACTCCGTGGGCAAACCAGCCATCCAAAGTGTTGATGGCTTGATTTCACGAATGGGGTCTTCCAATGATATCTTTCTACAAATTTCTCCAAGATGGGATGATGCATGGCTCTTTTCTGGAATGTAGCCGATTCCACTCTCTAAATTTCTGCCACTCAGCCTGGGCGAATGAAGAAAAATAGAAGAATCCACTGGCAAGCATTTAGTGACCAAGTATGATTGGTAATCCCACCATCGCATCCAGCTATACAATGTACGAACTATGCGATCACATCCTGGAATTATGAAGAGAGATCCAACGCAGCCATTTAGTAACTGTTTCTATATCATGGCCTAGTTAAGAGGACCAGTTCTATAACAACGCATTTTTCTAGTAACTAGCCCGCAGTCTTGAGGTACAGTTTGATCATAACCAAATTGACGAGCAAAGCGACTGGGGTAGTAGGGTTCTCTCCAAAATTCTGTTCCTTCCCGAAGAAGTAAACTACATGAGCGAATAGAAAAGAAGAAAACTCTCTCTGCTACAGTAAGCGTTTCCTGGTCCACCATATCTGTATCTTCAGTGTAACGATAAAAGTGGAATTGAAAGAAGTTTATCTGGTCATCATCTCGAATTTTATTGGCTACCCACTCATATGCTCTTTTAGCCATTGCTCTTTGCTGAAAGAACCAGAGTGGAAGGTGAGAAGGATGAGTATATGCTTGCTCCGGAGCTTCAAAAGTCCAAGGAAAATATACTCCTAGTCACCCCGTAATATAATGCCAAGAAGTATGCGCAGCCGAAGCTTCAAGAATCGGGTCTTTTACGTGGGTGGCTACTTCTCCAAGACCCCCGTAAATAGAACATAATACTGGAGAAGCAAGAGAGTATTTATGGCCTTCCGCTAAAGCACCAGCCACAACAAAGACGCTTGGACGAACAACATCTACCCATTTAGAGCTGGGCAATACGACCAAACTTAGCCAGTAAGCTAAGAACGCTGCAAGCTCTCCAAAAGACTATATTCTGGTCTTCCTCTTATTGCATCTCGAATCTTCGTTAGTTCTTTGGAATGGCAGTCGCGAAATCTTCAAAGAAAGAGTAAAGATGAGAAGGTTAATATACAGGAATGACTAAACAGCAAGAATACAAAAAAGAAGATTAATTATCAGATTGATAAATACCTGAGACCCCTAGAGAAATGAGCCAGCCATTGCAGAGGGGGAATTTTGTGGAAACTTGGAAATTTGCCCATCTCTTTGAACAGTTCTATAGTAGTTTCAGAGATGGAAGGCTTGCGGTCTAGAGAGGATACAAAGGCCAATTCTCTGTTTGTAAGAATGAATTCATCATAAAATCTGCCTGTTATCGTGAGACCGGCTATACGATGAAGGTCCCAGAGTGATATGCTCATTTCACCATAGGGTAAATGGAAAGAGTTGGTTGTAGGCGACTAGTATTCAAGGAAGCCTTTCAGAATATTGGGTTCCCTATAGAAGTATTTGGAGGTCACTTCTATTGCATCATAAAGTACAATCTTTGCAAGAGTGCTTGTATGCTTCAGCAATATAGCCTCTGCCCATTCAGAGTAGTTGCGGCGAGCAGTTAACAGGCCTCTGATGCAGAATTCTGCTTGGCCCCAGAGTTGATCTCGATTTCTGAAGCGCTATCGAACTGTCTCATAAAAATGAGAAGGAAAGAGATCATGGGGACTGTGGAAAGGAACTAAGAATATCATGGGATGAGCTTCCCCTATTCTCTGACGTTGCTTCTGTGTTTGGATGATGCCCTCAAGGATTCGGGGCTCTCTCGAGGCCCATGATTCAGTAAACATTAACCTCTCGCCATGGATGTAGTCTTTAGACTCACAGTCGAGCATGGACTGATGGCGGTATACTTTGATGGGAATAATCGTCATCCCCTCTGTATGAGGATTGTCAAACTTCATGATACCTTCAACAACTCGTACTGAGTCCCACGAGTTTTGAAGTCTCTTCTTCTTATGTTCCTTGATCTTCTCTGCGAATTCTTTCGCTTTATTGCGGCGAATTTTCTTTGGACAAGAAGCCGGAGGACTGTCTTCGCAGGGAGATGGTCTTTCACTATCAGTACGAATATGAGCTGTGGACTTTAACTATTCGTCCCAGTCATATTCTCTGCCATGCTTAGGAGGACATTTGATGTCTCCCAAAGAAATAGATTTGTGAATGGGGGAAGGCAAAGATTTAATGCTGTCAGAAAAGTCGAAGGTGGGAAGAACAGGCTCTTTGAAATAAGCGGGAGTTCTGGAAGTAGTCTTCATCCGCTTAGCAGGAGGTTGATCAGAAGAAGGCGAGTCAGAAGGAGTTATGAGACGGGCTGTTTGTTTAATACGAGTCATGAAAATGAGACAAAGGAATGAAGATGGATGACAGAATAAGAAAGGAAGAAGAGAGAAAATGGCTAAGTGTTGGAAACAGTCCGAAAGAAATTGGCTAAGTACAAAGGACTTTGCGCGGGTCCGCGCAAAGTATATAGTTTGCGCGAAAGAACTCCAAGTTCAAAGGACGTCACGCAGAGTAAAAAGGTTTGCGCGGGGTCGCGCAAAGTGAAAGCTTTGTGCGGAATAAAATCGCCAGAGAAGAGTTTCATCAGAGTGCATATCGTGAAAATGATGAAGTAGTTGGACTATTTATAGTATTTCTGGCCGAGTATGGTACTCGACCGAGCTTTGCGTGGGGTCGCGCAAACCCTATGGAAAATAAGTAGTTTTGATCATTTTTCTTTGATTTTTTGAAAAAACAAAGAACGGATCAAGGGGGCATCTGTTGAGGCATAAAATAAGCAAAGAAGTAAAGAAGAGAAAGATCAAGAAATCAGTTTGAAGATCAAGAAAATAGTTTGAAAGTGAGTTTGCGCGGGTTCGCGCAAAGTAAAGAGGTTGCACTGGATCGCGCAAAGTAAAAGGGTTGCGCGGGTTGATCAGGGAAGATAGATTGCGCGGGACTGATAGATTGCGCGAGACCGCGCAAAGCATGTCGTTTGCGCGTGTCCGCGTAAAGTATATGCTGGTGGTATAAAAAAGGTTGGATGTTATTTTGTCCCACATCAGCCAGAATAGAGATTTTCACTGGTAAAAAATGCCTATAAATACCCCGTTCTTTCTCTCAAAGGGGGTTCGAAGATTTCAGAGTGAAAGAAAGACGAAGGAGAAGACAGAAGGTGCGGAGTATTGGACTCCTGCAGTTTGCACGAATGAGCGCAAAGGAGTATTGGACTCCTGAAGTTTGCGCCGACCCGCACAAAGCAGCATGTGGCTTATATAGTTTGCGCGGACCCGCGCAAACTGGTTGCTTGGCAGTTTTTAACAGCAATGAGCTGTTATGCTGCTGGAATGATTAAAGTCTTCAAAACTTCAAGTTCTTCTTGTTCAGGAGAAAAGGAAGAATCATCGACAAAGAGGTGTATTCCTCCTAAGTTTCAGGAGATGACCGAAATAGCACCGAAATGCTGACAAAATCTCCGTTCTCTTGAAGACTGCTGATCAACTTGTCTATTCCTCCTAAGTCATTGGAGATGAATGAGATCATTCTTTGTTATCTTTCCCGAAAAATTATATTTAACTATTGTCACTTATAATGAATTCTTTGTAAACTATCTTAGAATCAAGGGATATTAGAGGATGTAATGAATTCAGAATCAATAAAGTGTGATGATTGTCTTTGTAACTATTCCATTTTTATGTTTGAATAAGATAGTTCTCCCAAATCAAATACATTTGTTTCCTTGTCGAAACAATCATCATATTTCGAGACCATTTAGGCATCGGTAAGTGGGATCGCAGTTGTCTGTCCTGAATTTTTCCTGCATCTCCTGGTCCAATAGTAACCTTCACAACTCTCTCTTCAGTGGTCAAATTTAGAATATTATGAGCTCATTGCACTGTTAACTTGACAAGCTTCAAAATGCGACCAGAATTGGCTAATTCTAGGACAGTTCGATATCCCAAAAGCACCTCAGAACTCCTCGATCCTCATTTTGCAATTTGGACTGTTAATCTTACCAAATCGCGCGATCCAACGGAGACGCTCATAACTCCCTCGTTTGAAGTTGGATTGGGTTATTTTTTGGTCAGCTGAAAGTTACTTTAACGTTCTTTCATTCATTAATAGAATCGTCTTATTTCGAGACCAATTGGGCATCAATAAGTGGGTTTGCAGTCTTTAGTCCTGAATTTTTCCTTCATCTCCTGGTCCAATAGTAACCTTCATAACTCTCTCTTCAGTGATCAAATTTAGAATATTATGAGCTCATTGCACTATTAACTTTACAACCTTCCAAATGGGACTAGAATTGGCTAGTTCTAGGACCGTTCGATATCCCAAAAGCATATAGGAACTCTTCGATCATCATTTTGCAATTTGGATTATTAATCTTTCCAAATCACGCGATCCAACGAAGACGCTCATAACTCCCTCGTTTGATGTCGGATTGGCTCGATTTTGGGTCATCTGAAAGGTACTTTAGTGCTCTTCCTCCTGAATGGAATCGTTGTATTTCGATACCATTTTGACATCGGTAAGTGGGATCGCAGTCGTCAGTCCTGAATTTTTCCATCATCTCCTAGTCCAATAGTAACCTTCATAACTCTCTCTTCAGTGGTCAAATTTATTCTATTTTTAGTTCATTCCACTGGTAACTGGACAAGCTTCTAAATTGGCTAATTCTAGGTCCGTTCGATATCCCAAAAGCATGTTGGAACTCTTCGATCATCATTTTGTAATTTGGATTGTTAATATTTCCAAATCGCGCGATCTGACAGAGACGCACATAACTCCCTCATTTAATGTTGGATTGCATGGTTTTTTGGTCATCTGAAAGATACTTTAGTGCTCTTTCATTCTTAAATGGAATCATTGTATTTCCAGACCATTTGGGCATCGGTAAGTGGGATGGCAGTCGTCAGTCCTGAATTTTTCCTTCATCCCTGGTCCAATAGTAACCTTCATAACTCTCTCTTCAGTGGTCAAATTTATTCAATTTTGAGCTTATCGCACTGTTAACTTGACAAGCTTCCAAATGGGACCAGAATTGGGTAATCCTAGGACTGTTCGATATCCCTAAAGCACGTTGGACCTCTTCAATCATCATTTCGCAATTTGGATTGTTAATCTTTCCAAATCGCATGATCCAACAGAGACGCTCATAACTCCCTTGTTTGATGTCTGTTTGGGTTAATTTTTGGTCATCTGAAAGTTACTTTAGTGTTCTTCCATTCCTGAATGGAATCATTGTATTTCGACACCATTTGGGCGTCGGTAAGTGGGATCGCAGTCATCAGTCCTAAATTTTTCCTTCATCTCCTGGGCCAATAGTATGCTTCATAACTCTCTCTTCAGTGGTCAAATTTACTCTATTTTGAGCTCATTGCACTGTTAACTTGACAAGCTTCCAAATGGGACCAAAATTGGCTAATTCTGAGACCGTTCAATATCCCAAAAGCATATTGGAACTCTTCGATCATCATTTTGCAATTTGGATTGTTAATCTTTCCAAATCACGTAAAGTCGATCGCAGTCATCCTTTGCACGGAACTTCTTCTTAAATGGTACACCACCATTTAAGAAGAAGGTTGGTGGTCACCATGGTTTAAGGAGAGAGGTTGTTCATATGTGAAGTGATAGGTGGTGGTGATCACCGCTCTGTAAGAGTGGTGGGGCCTATAAATACCCACTCCCAGCTTCATTTGAAGGGGTTAGATTGGTGAGATCAGTTGCTGGGTCAGATAATGAGAGAGAAGCAAGGCAGGAGAAGGAGAGAAGAAATGGTTTGCGCGGTTCCATGCAAAGGCATGGGAGAAGTCCCGTACGCCATCTGCGCAAAGCCATGTCTGGGAGAAGAAATTCCTTTGCGCCAACCCGTGCAACGAAAGTCGTTTGCGCGGTTCCGCGCAAAGGTATGGGAAAAGTCTAAAGGAGGAAGTTTGTTGTGTTACTGGCAGGGCCCAGTACATCCATCTTTTGAGAGATCCACACCGTCCAATGTCTTCCTCTTGGAATTTCAACCGTGAAAGGCCGGTCTTGGTCCTTTGATGATGTGGCCCACTAAGATAATCAAGCCACAATGGAAGCTCAACAGTCCGTTTACGATCGCCATAACGATCATATGGATGAGCATGGTTGCCAAAGCTTAGCATGGTTTCGATGGATTTTTCTGCCTCTACCTGATGGATGACTCAGATTCGTCATTCCCTGCACGATGGTGGCCCACAGCAAAAAGACGGAAGTTCCGTTTTACAATAGAGTCGACGTACGTCGACTCTTTGAATTTCAGTGGCCCACTTATTGAAGATTTATGGAAAATCCATTCCATACACTGGATTCAGGGCAAAAACCATTTAAAATGACTGTGTTTAGAGTGAAATTGGTGTGGCCCGTGAGGTTATCTACTTCACCGTTCATCTTCTGATTAACGGTTAAGATCTTGGAACAGTCTGCATGGTGACAAAAGGACAACTAGGCAACGGTAATTCCCACCTTATAAAGTGAATGGACGGCTCTGATCATCTAATGAAGCAGTGAGTAGGTCACACTACACAAGAACGGTCACACTACACAAGAACGGCAAAGGTGGTGAAGACGCTGTTGCGTTTTCTGAATTGGAGAAGAAAGAATCGGTCAGCGCATGCTGACCGATTTTGAGAAAAAAAACATGCACAGCTTGTGCACTCATGTATTACGTACATGCAATGTGCATGTGGGGCTGATGGTGAAGTTCGTGGGAAATCTGCTCCATTCATCTGCTTTGCCATTGTATTTAACACGTTGAGACTGAATTTGAAGAATATCCAGATATCAGGCAGGCCCTAAATCATGATTTCAGGGGCTGATTTGTCAGTTTGGCCATTTCTACAAGGATTCAGGAGTTGAAACTTGACATGTACAGGTAATTTGTGGTTCTAAGGCTTCATATAAAGTTTTGAGCAAAATGGACGGTGGAAACCCGATGATCTTACGTTTTGGGAGACTTTTTAGGCCCGTCTGATGTGATCGGCCTGATTTCTGTGGGTCCTGGCTACACTTCAACGGACTTCTTCATATTTTAAGGAAGAATGACTAGAAGGATGCTCCATCTCATTGAAGACTAGCTGATCGAATCAACAATTCCTCCCAAGTATTGGGAGATGACTGAAATAGCGCCGTTATGCTGCCGAAATTTCAATCTCATTAAAGACTGGTTGATCAGATCAACAATTCCTCCTAAGTCCTAGGAGATGACTGAAACAGGCGTCGGAATGCTGCCAAAATTTTCATAAGACTATCTTGTCTACTTTAACTGATTGTACTTTGTTTTCAGAATCAAGGGAATCAGAGGATGTAAATGAACTCATAATAAATGTGATCAATGTTCTCACGTTCTTTCTTTATTATCATTGAATAAATCCCCCAAATCAAACACATTTGTTTTCTTGTCGAAACAGTAGTCCTCAGTCCTGAATTCTTCCTTCATCTCCTAGTCCAATAGTAACCTTTATAACTCTCTCTTCAGTAGTTAAATTTATTCTATTTTGAGCTCATTGCACTCTTAACTTTACAAGCTTCCAAATGGGACCAGAATTGGCTAATTCTAGGACCGTTCAATAACCCAAAAGCATGTTGGAACTCTTTGATCATCATTTTGCAATTTGGATTGTTAATCTTTCCAAATCGCACGATCCAAAAAAGATGCTCATAACTCCCTCATTTGATGTCGGATTGGGTCATTTTTTGGTCATCTGAAAGGCACTTTAGTGTTCTTCCATTCCTGAATGGAATCGTCATTTTTCGAGACCATTTGGGCATTGGTAAGTTAGATCGCAGTTGTCAGACCTAAATTTTTCCATCGTCTCCTGGTCCAATATTAACCTTCAAAACTTTCTCTTTAGTGATCAAATTTAGAATATTTTGAGCTTATTGAACTGTTAATTGTCAAGCTTCCAAATGGGATCAGAATTGGCTAATTCTAGGACCGTTCGATATCCAAAAAGCATGTTGGAACTCTTCGATCATAATTTCACAATTTGGTTGTTAATCTTTACAAATCGCGCGATCCAACGGAGACGCTCATAACTCACTCATTTGATGTCGGATTGGGTTGATTTTCGGTCATTTGAAAGGTACTTTAGTGCTCTTTCATTCTTAAATGGAATAATCATATTTCGAGACCATTTGAGCATCGGTAAGTGGGATCGCAGTCCTCAGTCCTGAATTTTTCCTTCATCTCCTGGTCCAATATTAACCTTCATAACTCTCTCTTCGGTGGTCAACTTTATTCTATTTGGAGCTCATTGCACTATTAAGTTGACAAGCTTCCAAATGGGACGAGAATTGGCTAATTCCAGGACCGTTCGATATCCCAAAAGCACGTTGGAACTATTTGATCATCATTTTACAATTTGGATTGTTAATCTTTCCAAATCTCACGATCCAACAAAGACGCTCATAACTCCCTTGTTTGATGTCGGATTGGGTCGATTTTTGGTTATCTGAAAGTTACTTTAGTGTTCTTCCATTCCTGAATGGAATCATGATATTTAGAGACCATTTGGGCATCGGTAAGTGGGATCGCAGTCATCTGTCCTGAATTTTTCCTTCATCTCCTGGTCCAATATTATGCTTCATAATTCTATCTTCAGTGGTCAAATTTATTTTATTTTGAGCTCATTGCACTGTTAACTTGACAAGCTTCCAAATGGGACTAGAATTGGCTAATTCTACGACCGTTCGGTATCCCAAAAGCACGTTGGAACTCTTCGATCATCATTTCACAATTTAGATTGTTAATCTTTACAAATCGCACGATCCAATGGAGATGCTCATAACTCCCTCATTTGATGTCGGATTGGGTTGAATTTTGGTAATTTGAAAGGTACTTTAGTGCTCTTTCATTCCTAAAAGGAATCATCATATTTCGAGACCATTTGGGCATCGGTAAGTGGGATAGCAATCCTCAGTCCTAAATTTTTCATGCATCTCCTGGTCCAATAGTAACCTTCATAACTCTCTCTTTAGTGGTCAAATTTAGAATATTATGAGCTCATTGCACTGTTAACTTGACAAGCTTCAAAATCGGACCAGAATTGGCTAATTCTAGGACAGTTCGATATCCCAAAAGCACGTTGGAACTCTTCAATCATCATTTTCCAATTTGGGTTGTTAATCTTTCCAAATCACGCGATCCAATAGAGATGCTCATAACTCCCTCATTTGATGTCGGATTGGGTCAATTTTTGGTCATCTGAAAGTTACTTTAGTGTTCTTCCATTCCTGAATGGAATTGTCATTTTTCGAGACCATTCGGGCATTGGTAAGTGGGATCGCAGTCGTTAGTCCTGAATTTTTCCATCTTCTCCTCGTCCAATAATATCCTTCATAACTCTCTCTTCAATTGTCAAATTTTATCTATTTTGAGCTCATTATACTGTTAACTTGACAAGCTTCCAAATGTTACCAGAATTGGATAATTTTAAGACCGTTCGATATCCCAAAAGCACATTGGAACTCTTTGATCTTCATTTTAAAATTTCGATTGTTTATCTTTCCAAATCGAGCGATCCAATGGAGACGCTCATACCTCTCTCATTTGGTGTCGGATTGGGTGGATTTTTTATCATTTGAAAGGTACTTTAGTGCTCTTTCATTCCTGAGTGGAATCATCATATTTTGAGACCATTTGGGCATCGGTAAGTGGGATCGCAGTCCTCAGTCTTGAATTCTTCCTTCATCTCCTAGTCCAATAGTAACCTTCATAACTCTCCCTTCAGTGGTCAAATTTAGAACTTTATGAGCTCATTGCTCTGTTAACTTGACAAGCTTTCAAATGAGACCAGAATTGTCTAATTCTAGGACAGTTTGATATTCCAAAAGCACGTTGGAACTCTTCGATCATCGTTTTGCAATTTAGATTGTTAATCTTTCCAAATCGCACGATCCAACGGAGATGCTCATAACTCCCTCGTTTGATGTCAGATTGGGTCGATTTTAGGTCATCTAAAAGTTACTTTAGTGTTCTTCCATTCCTTAATAGAATCTTAGTATTTCGAGACCATTTGGGCATCGGTAATTGGGATCGCGGTCATCAGTCCTGAATTTTTCCATCTTTTCCTGGTCCAATAGTAACCTTCATAACTATCTCTTCAGTTGTCAAATTTTATCTATTTTGAGCTCATTGTACTGTTAACTTGACAAGCTTCCAAATGTTACCAGAATTGGATAATTCTAGGACCGTTCGATATCCAAAAAGCACTTTGGAACTCTTTGATCTTCATTTCACAATTTCAATTGTTAATCTTTTAAAATCGCGCGATCCAATGGAGACACTCATACCTCCCTTATTTGGTCTCAGATTGGGTGGATTTTTTGTTATTTGAAAGGTACTTTAGTGCTCTTTCATTCCTGAATGGAATCATCGTATTTCGAGGCCATTTGGGCATCGATAAGTGGGATCGCAGTCCTCAGTCCTGAATTCTTCCTTCATCTCCTGGTCCAATAGTAACCTTCATAACTCATCCTTCAGTGGTTAAATTTATTCTATTTTGGGCTCATTACACTCTTAACTTTACAAGCTTCCAAATGGGACCAGAATTGTCTAATTCTAGGACCGTTTGATATCCCAAAAGCATGTTGGAACTCTTTGATCATCATTTTGCAATTTGGATTGTTAATCTTTCAAAATCACGCGATCCAAAAAAGATGCTGATAACTCCCTCGTTTGATGTCGGATTGGGCCATTTTTTAGTCATCTGAAAGGTACATTAGTGTTCTTCCATTCCTAAATGGAATCGTCATTTTTCGAGACTATTTGGGCATTGGTAAGTTAGATCGCAATCGTCAGACCTGAATTTTTCCATCATCTCCTGGTCCAATATTAACCTTCATAACTCACTCTTCAGTGATCGAATTTAGAATATTTTGAGCTCATTGCACTGTTAATTGTCAAGCTTCCAAATGGGATCAGAATTGGCTAATTCTAGGAGCATTCGATATCCCACAAGCACGTTGGAACTCTTCGATCATCATTTCACAATTTGGTTGTTAATCTTTACAAATCGCGTGATCCAATGGAGACGCTCATAACTCACTCATTTGATGTCAGATTGGTTTGATTTTCGGTCATTTGAAAGGTACTTTAGTGCTCTTTCATTCCTAAATGGAATAATCATATTTCGAGACCATTTGGGCATCAGCAAGTGGCATCGCAGTCCCTAGTCCTGAATTTTTCCTTCATCTCCTGGTCCAATAGTAACCTTCATAACTCTCTCTTTAGTGGTCAAATTTATTCTATTTTAAGCTCATTGCACTATTAACTTGACAAGCTTCCAAATGGGACGAGAATTGGCTAATTCAAGGACCTTCGATATCCCAAAAGCACGTTGGAACTCTTCGATCATGATTTTGCAATTTGGATTGTTAATCTTTCCAAATCTCACGATCCAACGAAGATGCATATAACTCCCTCGTTTGATGTCGGGTTGGGTTGATTTTTGGTCATCTGAAAGTTACTTTAGTGTTCTTCCATTCCTGAATGGAATCGTCATATTTCAAGACCATTTGGGCATTGGTAAGTGAGATCGCAGTCATCTGTCCTGAATTTTTCCTTTATCTCCTTGTCCAATATTATGCTTCATAACTCTCTCTTCAGTGGTCAAATTTATTCTATTTTGTGCTCATTGCACTGTTAACTTGATAAGCTTCGAAATGGGACTAGAATTGGCTAATTCTACCACTGTTCGGTATCCAAGAGCACGTTGGAACTCTTCGATCATTATTTCACAATTTAGATTGTTAATCTTTACAAATTGCATGATCCAATGGAGACGCTCATAACTCACTCATTTGATGTCTGATTGGGTTGAATTTCGATCATTTGAAAGGTACTTTAGTGCTCTTTCTTTCCTGAAAGGAATCATCATATTTTGAGACCATTTGGGCATCGGTAAGTGGGATCGCAGTCCTCAGTCCTGAATTTTTCATGCATCTACTGGTCCAATAGTAACCTTCATAACTCTCTCTTTAGTGGTCAAATTTAGAATATTATGAGCTCATTGCACTGTTAACTTGACAAGCTTCCAAATGGGACCAGAATTGGCTAATTCTAGGACAGTTCGATATCCCAAAAGCCCGTTGGAACTCTTAGATCATCATTTTCCAATTTAGATTGTTAATCTTTCCAAATCGCGCGATCCAATAGAGATGCTCATAACTCCCTCGTTTGATGTCGGATTGGGTCGATTTTTGGTCATCTGAATGTTACTTTAGTGTTCTTCCATTCCTTAATAGAATCTTAGTATTTCGAGACCATTTGGGCATGGTAAGTGGGATCGCGGTCGTCAGTCCTAAATTTTTCCATCTTTTCCTGGTCCAATAGTAACCTTTATAACTCTCTCTTCAGTTGGGAAATTTTATCTATTTTGAGCTCATTGTACTGTTAACTTGACAAGCTTCCAAATGTTACCAGAATTAGATAATTCTAGGACCGTTCGATATCCCAAAAGCACTTTGGAACTCTTTGATCTTCATTTCACAATTTCGATTGTTAATCTTTTCAAGTCGTGCGATCCAACAGAGACACTCATACCTCCCTTATTTGGTGTCAGATTGGGTGGATTTTTTGTCATTCGAAAGGTACTTTTATAACGCCCTGAAAATCGGGGGTCGAGTAGTAACTCAACTCTCGAGTTCCAGAATATCACTTATGCAACAAAATGAATGATGATTGAATGTTGACTGTATTAGAGTAGTGAACATGAGTGAGATTAAGCCAAAACAACATATCATACTCCAGAGACAGTTAAAGTTGCAAGCAGAAGACTGTAATAGATAGACAAAATATATAAACTATGATGAGTCTCCAGAGTGTGATAATATTTCCAGGTTAAATAATTACAAGGACAATTCTAAAATATACCTAATGTGATGACGTGTAAAGTCTCCTATCCCAAATACCATAGCCCCGTCAATATAATACCAGGTCTTCATAGACCTGTCGAGAGATCTAGATAGGAGAACTCCTCCTCATCACTATAGAAGTAGTCCGGCTCTGCTTCACAAGCATCGCCATCACCTGAAACTCAACAAATCTGTTTGGTGTGTACAACACCGTCCCGTAACGTGGGAGTGAGTAGCTAACTCAGTGGAACATTAAGGCATAAGTTAACATGTTATCAATGCGGTCAAGCAGAATGATAAAGCAATAAATCAAGCACTCCTAGTTACTCTGATTAATGCAAGTATGAATGCAGGTATGATGGATGCCCTCACCGACATACTCCCTCATGCGACACCATCTCACGTTCGCGCATGCTTACATTCCACAGTGCTCCACATCTTCCCGGGCACATGCGATGCATGATGAGCATGATTACCGAGTTTTTAATTAGTCCATTTCAAACGGCGGGATTGGGAAACTAAGGTACCTCCCTTGTATCATTCCCAAACATGATCCATTCTAGGGTCGTCAGTCCTAGTTAATATCGAACGATGGTGTGTTTTCTAGGTCACTGCAGAGGTGCCGTGGCATTACGCACAAAGGTTGCACCACTCCCCCATCACCCCTTAAACGATTCATCACTATACGAAAACAGGCCTAGTTCATACTCTATATATCGCGGCGAACCCTAAGGCACGCCGCAACTTGAGAATATGCTCGCGGTCACTACAAAGGGGCTGGGCATTATACGCACAAAGGTTGCACCACTCCCCCATCACCTTATCAATGTAGGCCGACAAAGACGAATATAGTGTCCCATACCACCATAATCGGCTCACGAGTTAAGGTGCTCACCGGTCACTACGGGGAGGCACGTAGCCCGGCGTAGGCCGACAAACTCGACCACGGTGTCCCATACCACCATGCCCTGCTCATGAGTCTTAGCGGATCGAGGTACCATGGTTAAAAGGGTTTTCACTGGTAAGTTTGGTACCCTAGGTTCAAGCAGTAGCGACCAAACATAGTGAACATACATTAGACAAATCGGGTTACATGACGAGCTCGGCTAGCTCGAGCGCACAACAAGTTGAAGACATGAAGTGCATAAGCACTTCGCGTGGCCAACCACTATCGCCAACCGAAGTACGACTCGAGTTCGTCGAACACATCTCACGTGGCGACATGAAACTCAACCACGATCTCTAATCTAGTACCGATTGTCTGGACTATAATCATAGCCCCAAGCACAATCAATTGTCATCCATAGCATGTAGAGTAAAGCATGATAGACAACGTAATTCAAGCATGATAAATAAAGTAATTCAAACATGCTAGTAGGCATGTTAACAGCATATTATAAAGCATGATATAAAGCATGTTGTAAAAAACAACACAAGCATGAGTTTGTATATATTCAATTCCTAATCACATAGCTATTCAAGGAAATCATACACATAGTTAAAGGAGTTGAGAATCATACCTCAACACCCTTAAACATTACAATTTACTAACTACTACTCATTCAGACATTTCAACAAACACTTTAAAATACAGGAATCAACATACATGACATATGTTGATCACAGAGGTATAAGGCCAAATCCTTTCACTAGGGAGTTACCCCAATCATAACACGCATACACCCATGACGGATAGTCATGGCAAGCAGGAAACCAAATTCCATATTCATTCAGTCATTTCCACAAACACTTGGGCCACATATTTTAGCATATATAGTGTGTATTGGCCGTGGCGTGATTTAGGGCAAATCCTTTCGTCAAAAGGGGTATTGCCAATACAACAATCAATTATCTATGACAATTAGTTATGGCGAGCACGAATGAGAATTCTATACTCATTCAGTCATTTTCACAACACTTAGAATACACTATTACAACATACATGGTGTATGTTAGCAAAACATGTATTAGGGCTATCCTTTAGCCAAGTGAGTATTTTATTCATGTATAATATATTACTACAACAAATAATCATGATAAATACATCTCCAAAATTTATACGTATACAGTATTTTCTAGAATACGCATTTTCAACATACATAGTGTATACAAGCAAACATGTATTACGGCGATTCCCTTCGCCAAGTAAATATTTTATACGCTCATAATATATTTATACGACAATTAATCATGACAAACACATCGCTAAAATATACATGTATATGGTACTTCGTACAATACCGTATTTCTACATACATAGTGTTTGTTAGTAAACATGTATTTAGGCGAATCCTTTCGCCAAGCTAGTATTTTATTCATATATTGTATAATCATATATTAAATAAGTATGTCAAACATTATTCCAAAAGAAATATGTATACGGTATTTCTAACATACACAATTTCAACATACGTCGCATTTACAAGTGAACATGTATTTTGGCGATTCCTTTCGCCAAACTAGTATTTTATTCATATATTATATAATCATACATTAAATAAACATGTCAAACATTTATCCAAAAAAAATACGTATACGGTATTTCTACGTATACCTAGAATATGTGAAATTCCATATTTCACAACGTTAATCGAAACAGGAAATGGAAAGCACTTTGTACATGTGCAATTGCATGCAGATCATGAATCTACCATTATCTGACATTGAAAGCGTTGAAAACCGCAACTTATACACTTAAAGTCCTCACATTTGCCTTTTGAAACGCAACGAATCAGCAAGGGTAGCAAATCTTCCGTATACGGGAGTTTTCTAGCCTAAAGAGCGGAATCGGTTAGTCGGTATACATCCTACATCGATCCCACCTCAAATCAGACCTAGGGTTAGGTTTTCTTACCTTCAAATGAGATGGATACCGCCAGGAAAGCGTCTAGAATAGGGCGATATAGGCCGTGTAACAAGCCAAAGCAGGAGGATGAAGATCGGCAACAATCTCCAAGACTTTCTCTCTCTTTTCTCTCTCTCCCTCTAGGGTTTTTCTTCAAAATTCGTATGGCTGTGAGAGGGGCTGTTCTAAGCTCCTTTTATAGCCACAAACATTACGAAATTAGACTCAGGTTCAAGGGGTACTGCTAATATAGGATTTTCGTCGCTTTTCCAGCTCAAAAGGGAGGTTCTGGTAGCCCTCCTTGAACCAAACGTCAGACTTAAGCTCACCATCGATGGATCTACGTGGGATTACGTTTTCGACTTGATCGGATTCCCAGATCGCACGTGGCGGACCACTTTCAGTTCGACGGTCAGTGGGCCACGATCAGAAATTCCAAGTACATGTAAATGTTCCTGAAATTTTTCTTAATCCGAGGGTGTAATTTGGTCTGATTCTAACGGTCAGGTTTCTTAATACTGACGCGTCAACGAATGATGCCAGATCACTATTCCAGATATTTATTTTGGATGGGAATAGTGTTTTTCACACTCCCTCGCTCCGAATCGAAACGAATGGCCGTGGAACATCGGATGGAGCTGATTTTTGAGATGATTGTTAAGCCCGGTGGGCGGTCCTAGTTCCTTAGCTTCGGGTTAATCGGACTCCCGATATGCGATCTAGACCTAATACTGAAGTTTCGTTTCATTCCCGAGAGCGAGACGGAAATGAGTTTGGTTCTAAACTTTAGGGTAACCTAGCGTCAATGATTCTCAACTTTTGGGTCTTGCGGATCGTATTGAAAGCGATCCTAACAGATTTCATGGCTAATCGAGTTTAGTACTTAGTTAACTTTGTTAAATTTCTAAAGAATTTAATCCTACGTGATTTCTGGTCGAGGTGGTACTCAGGCCTTTGGAGTTTGTATATGAGGTGATCCAAGTTATGATACTTAACTAGTTTAAGATAGTGTCTAGGGTAAAAGTTCTTAGAAAAATTGGAAGATCAAGGTGATGAAGGGTGAGGTTTGTGAAGGAAATGAGTTCAAAGGCGGCTTTAGACTTTGGGATTCAGTTCTGACAAGTTAATGAGGTATTACGATCGACCCATTGCCTAAGGTCATCTAATCCCAGGTTGGCAAAAATCCGGGGCGTTACAACTTTAGTGCTCTTTCATTCCTGAATGGGATCATCATATTTCGAGGCCATTTGGGCATCCGTAAGTGGGATCGCAGTCCTCAGTCCTGAATTTTTCCTTCATCTCCTGGTCCAATAGTAACCTTCATAACTCTCTCTTCGGTGGTCAAATTTATTCTATTTGGAGCTCATTGCACTATTAACTTGACAAGCTTCCAAATAGGACGAGAATTGGCAAATTTCAGGACCTTTCGATATCCCAAAAGCACGTTGGAACTCTTCGATCATCATTTTGCAATTTGGATTGTTAATCTTTCCAAATCGCGTGATCGAAAAGAGACGCTGATAACTCCCTCGTTTGATGTCGGATTGGGTCATTTTTTAGTCATCTGAAAGGTACTTTAGTTTCTTCCATTCCTGAATGGAATCGTCATTTTTCGAGACCATTTGGGCATTGGTAAGTTAGATCGCAGTCGTCAGACCTAAATTTTTCCATCGTCTCCTGGTTCAATATTAACCTTCAAAACTCTCTCATCAGTAATCAAATTTAGAATATTTTGAGCTTATTGCACTATTAATTGTCAAGCTTCCAAATGGGATCAGAATTGGCTAATTTTAGGACCGTTCGATATCCCAAAAGCACGTTGGAACTCTTCGATCATCATTTCACAATTTGGTTGTTAATCTTTACAAATCGCGCGATCCAACGGAGACGCTCATAACTTACTCATTTGATGTCGGATTGGCTTGATTTTCGGTCATTTGAAAGGTACTTTAGTGCTCTTTCATTCCTGAATGGAATAATCATATTTCGAGACCATTTGGGCATCGGTAAGTGGGATCGCAGTCATCAGTACTGAATTATTCCTTCATCTCCTGGTCCAATAGTAACCTTCATAAATGTCTCTTCGGTGGTTAAATTTATTCTATTTGGAGCTCATTGCACTATTAACTTGACAAGCTTCCAAATGGGCTGAGAATTGGCTAATTCCTGGACCGTTCGATATCCCAAAAGCACGTTGGAACTCTTCGATCATCATTTTGTAATTTGGATTGTTAATCTTTCCAAATCTCACGATCCAATGAAGACGCTCATAACTCCCTCGTTTGATGTCGCATTGGGTCGATTTTTGGTCATCTGAAAGTTACTTTAGTGTTCTTCCATTCCAAAATGGAATCGTGATATTTCGAGACCATTTGGTCATCGGTAAGTGGGATCGCAGTCATCTGTCCTAAATTTTTCCTTCATCTCCTAGTCCAATATTATGCTTCATAACTCTCTCTTCAGTGGTCAAATTTATTCTATTTTGAGCTCATTGCACTGTTAACTTGACAATCTTCCAAATGGGACTAAAATTGGCTAATTCTAGGACTATTTGGTATCCCAAAAGCACGTTGGAACTCTTCGATCAACATTTCACAATTTAGATTGTTAATCTTTACAAATCACACGATCCAATGGAGACGCTCATAACTCACTCATTTGATGTCGGATTGGGTTGAATTTTAATCATTTGAAAGGTACTTTAGTGCTCTTTCATTCCTGAAAGGAATCATCATATTTCGAGACCATTTGGGCATCGGTAAGTGGAATCACAGTCCTCAGTCCTGAATTTTTCATGCAACTCCTGGTCTAATAGTAACCTTCATAACTCTCTCTTTAGTGGTCAAATTTAGAATATTATGAGCTCATTGCACTGTTAACTTGACAAGCTTCCAAATGGGACCAGAATTTTCTAATTCTAGAACAGTTTGATGTCCCAAAAGCACGTTGGAACTCTTCGATCATCATTTTCCAATTTGGATTGTTAATCTTTCCAAATCGCGCGATCCAATAGAGATGCTCATAACTCCCTCATTTGATGTCGGATTGGGTTGATTTTTGGTCATTTGAAAGTTACTTTAGAGTTCTTCCATTCCTTAATAGAATCTTAGTATTTCGAGACCATTTGGGTATCTGTAAGTGGGATCGCGGTCGTCAGTCCTGAATTTTTCCATCTTTTCCTAGTCCAATAGTAACTTTTATAACTCTCTCTTCAGTTGTGAAATTTTATCTATTTTGAGCTCATTGTACTGTTAACTTGACAAGCTTCCAAATGTTACCAGAATTGTATAATTCTAGGACCGTTCGATATCCCAAAAGCACTTTGGAACTCTTTTATCTTCATTTCGCAATTTCGATTGTTAATCTTTTCAAATCGCGTGATCCAACGGAGACACTCGTACCTCCCTTATTTGGTGTCGGATTTGGTGGATTTTTTGTCATTTGAAAGGTACTTTGTGCTCTTTCATTCCTGAATGGAATCATCATATTTCGAGGCCATTTGGGCATCGGTATGTGGGATCGCAGTCCTCAGTCCTGAATTCTTCCTTCATCTCCTGGTCCAATAGTAACCTTCATAACTCTCTCTTCAGTGGTTAAATTTATTCTATTTTGAGCTCATTGCACTCTTAACTTTACAAGCTTCCAAATGGGACTAGAATTGGCTAATTCTTGGACCGTTCGATATCTCAAAAGCACGTTGGAACTCTTTGATCATCATTTTGTAATTTGGATTGTTAATCTTTCCAAATCGCGTGAGCCAACAAAGATGGTCATAACTCCCTCGTTTGATGTCGGATTGGGTCATTTGTTGGTCATCTGAAAGGTACTTTAGTGTTCTTCCATTCCTGAATGGAATCGTCATTTTTCAAGACCATTTGGGCATTGGTAAGTTAGATCATAGTCATCAGACCTGAATTTTTCCATCGTCTCCCGGTCCAATATTAGCCTTCAAAACTCTCTCTTCAGTGATCAAATTTAGAATATTTTGAGCTCATTGCACTGTTAATTGTTAAGCTTCCAAATGCGATCAGAATTGGCTAATTCTAGGACCGTTCGATATCCCTAAAGCACGTTGGAACTCTTCGATCATCATTTCACAATTTGGTTGTTAATCTTTATAAATCGAGTGATCCAACGGAGACGCTCATAACTCACTCATTTGATGTCGGATTGGGTTGATTTTCGGTCATTTGAAAGGTACTTTAGTGCTCTTTCATTCTTGAATGAAATAATCATATTTCGAGACCATTTGGGCATCGGTAAGTGGGATCGCAGTCCTCAGTACTGAATTTTCCCTTCATCTCCTGGTCCAATAGTAACCTTCATAACTGTCTCTTCGGTGGTCAAATTTATTCAATTTGGAGCTCATTACACTATTAAGTTGACAAGCTTCCAAATGGGACGAGAATTGGCTAATTCCAGGACCGTTCGATATCCCAAAAGCACGTTGGAACTCTTCGATCATCATTTTGCAATTTGGATTGTTAATCTTTCCAAATCTCATGATCCAACGAAGACGCTCATAACTCCTTTGATGTCGCATTGGGTTGATTTTTTTTCATTTGAAAGTTACTTTAGTGTTCTTCCATTCCTGAATGGAATCATGATATTTTGAGACCATTTGGTCATCGGTAAGTGGGATCGCAGTCATCTGTCCTAAATTTTTCCTTCATCTCCTGGTCCAATATTATGCTTCATAACTCTCTCTTCAGTGGTCAAATTTATTCTATTTTGAGCGCATTGCACTGTTAACTTGACAAGCTTCCAAATAGGACTAAAATTGGCTAATTCTAGGACGATTTGGTATCCCAAAAGCATGTTGGAACTCTTCGATCATCATTTCACAATTTAGATTGTTAATCTTTACAAATCGAACGATCCAATGGAGACGCTCACAACTCACTGATTTGATGTCAGATTGGGTTGAATTTCGATCATTTGAAAGGTACTTTAGTGCTCTTTTATTCCTGAAAGGAATCATCATATTTCGTGACCATTTGGGCATCAGTAAGTGAGATCGCAGTCCTCAGTCCTGAATTTTTCATGCATCTCCTGGTCCAATAGTAACCTTCATAACTCTCTCTTTAGTGGTCAAATTTAGAATATTATGAGCTCATTGCACTGTTAACTGGACAAGCTTTAAAATGGGACCAGAATTGGCTCATTCTAGGACAGTTCGATATCCCAAACGCACGTTGGAACTCTTCGATCATCATTTTTCAATTTGGATTGTTAATCTTTCCAAATCGCGCGATCCAATAGAGATGCTCATAACTCCCTCATTTGATGTCGGATTGGGTCGATTTTTGGTCATCTGAAAGTTACTTTAGTGTTCTTCCATTCCTTAATAAAATCTTAGTATTTCGAGACCATTTGGGAATCGATAAGTAGGATCGTGGTCGTCAGTCCTGAATTTTTCCATCTTTTCCTGGTCCAATAGTAACATTTATAGCTCTCTCTTCAGTTGTGAAATTTTATCTATTTTGAGCTCATTGTACTGTTAACTTGACAAGCTTCCAAATGTTACCAGAATTGGATAATTCTAGGACCGTTCGATATCCCAAAAGCACTTTGGAACTCTTTGATCTTCATTTCGCAATTTCGATTGTTAATCTTTTCAAATCGTGTGATCCAATGGAGACACTCATACCTCCCTTATTTGGTGTCGGATTGGGTGGATTTTTTGTCATTCGAAAGGTACTTTAGTGCTCTTTCATTCCTGAAAGGAATCATCATATTTCGAGGCCATTTGGGCATCGGTAAGTGGGATAGCAGTCCTCAGTCCTGAATTCTTCCTTCATCTTCTGGTCCAATAGTAACCTTCATAACTCTCTCTTCAGTGGTTAAATTTATTCTATTTTGAGCTCATTGCACTCTTAACTTTACAAGCTTCCAAACGGGACCAGAATTGGCTAATTCTTGGACCGTTCGATATCCCAAAAGTACGTTGTAACTCTTCGATCATCATTTTGCAATTTGGATTGTTAATCTTTCCAAATCGCGTGAGCCAACGAAGATGCTCATAACTCCCTCGTATGATGTCGGATTGGGTCATTTATTGGTCATCTGAAAGGTACTTTACTGTTCTTCCATTCCTGAATGGAATCGTCATTTTTCGAGACCATTTGGGCAATGGTAAGTTAGATTGCAATCATCAGACCTGAATTTTTCCATCGTCTCCTGGTCCAATATTAACCTTCAAAACTCTCTCTTCAATGATCAAATTTAGAATATTTTGAGCTCATTATGCTGTTAATTGTCAAGATTCCAAATGCGATCAGAATTGGCTAATTCTAGGACTGTTCGATATCTCAAAAGCACATTGGAACTCTTCGATCATCATTTCACAATTTGGTTGTTAATCTTTACAAATCACGCGATCCAATGGAGACGCTCATAACTCACTCATTTGATGTCGGATTGGGTTAATTTTCGATCATTTGAAAGGTACTTTAGTGCTCTTTCATTCCTGAATGGAATAATCATATTTCGAGACCATTTGGGCATCGGTAAGTGGGATCGCAGTCCTTAGTCCTGAATTTTTCCTTCATCTCCTGGTCCAATAGTAACCTTCATAACTGTCTCTTCGGTGGTCAAATTTATTCTATTTGGAGCTCATTGCACTATTAACTTGACAAGCTTCCAAATGGGATGAGAATTGTCTAATTCCAGGACCGTTCGATTTCCCAAAAGCACGTTGGAACTCTTCGATCATCATTTTGCAATTTGGATTGTTAATCTTTCCAAATCTCCCAATCCAACGAAGACGCTCATAACTCCCTCGTTTGATGTTGGATTGGGTTGATTTTTGGTCATCTAAAATTTACTTTAGTGTTCTTCCATTCCTGAATGGAATCGTCATATTTGGAGACCATTTGGGCATCGATAAGTGGGATCGCAGTCATCTGTCCTGAATTTTTCCTTCATCTCCTGGTCCAATATTATGCTTCATAACTCTCTCTTCAGTGGTCAAATTTATTCTATTTTGAGCTCATTGCACTGTTAACTTGACAAGCTTCCAAATGGGACTAGAATTGGCTAATTCTAGGACCGTTCGGTATCCCAAAAGCACGTTGGAACTCTTCGATCATCATTTCACAATTTAGATTGTTAATCTTTACAAATCGCGCGATCCAATGGAGACGCTCATAACTCCCTCATTTGATGTCGGATTGGGTTGAATTTCGGTCATTTGAAAGGTACTTTAGTGCTCTTTCATTCCTGAAAGGAATCATCATATTTCGAGACCATTTGGGCATCGGTAAGTGGGATCGCAATCCTCAGACCAGAATTTTTCATGCAACTCCTGGTCCAATAGTAACCTTCATAATCTCTCTTTAGTGGTCAAATTTAGAATATTATGAGCTCATTGCACTATTAACTTGACAAGCTTCAAAATGGGACCAGAATTTGCTAATTCTAGGACAGTTCGATATCCCAAAACCACGTTGGAACTCTTCGATCATCATTTTCCAATTTGGGTTGTTAATCTTTCCAAATAGCGTGATCCAATAGAGATGCTCATAACTCCCTCGTTTGATGTCGGATTGGGTTGATTTTTGGTCATCTGAAAGTTACTTTAGTGTTCTTCCATTCCTTAATAGAATCTTAGTATTTCGAGACCATTTGGGCATCAGTAAGTGGGATTGCAGTCGTCAGTCCTGAATTTTTTCATCTTCTCCTCGTCCAATAATAACCTTCATAACTCTCTCTTCAGTTGTCAAATTTTATCTATTTTGAGCTCACTATACTGTTAACTTGACAAGCTTCCAAATGTTACCAGAATTGGATAATTTTAGGACCTTTCGATATCCCAAAAGCACATTGGAACTCTTTGATCTTCATTTCGAAATTTCGATTATTTATCTTTCCAAATCGCGCGATCCAACGGAGACGCTCATACCTCCCTCATTTGGTGTCGGATTGGGTGGATTTTTTGTCATTTGAAAGGTACTTTAGTGCTCTTTCATTCCTGAGTGGAATCATCGTATTTCGAGACAATTTGGGCATCGGTAAGTGGGATCGCAGTGCTCAGTCTTGCATTCTTCCATCCTCTCCTAGTCCAATAGTAACCTTCATAACTCTCTCTATAGTGGTCAAATTTAGAATATTATGAGCTCATTGCACTGTTAACTTGACAAGCCTTCAAATGAGACCAGCATTGTCTAATTCTAGGACAGTTCGATATCCCAAAAGCACCTTGGAACTCTTCGATCATCATTTAGCAATTTGGATTGTTAATCTTTTCAAATCGTACAATCCAACGGAGATGCTCATAACTCCCTCGTTTGATGCCAGATTGGGACAATTTTTGGTCATCTGAAAGTTACTTTAGTGTTCTTCCATTCCTTAATAGAATCTTAGTATTTCGAGTCGATTTGGGCATCAGTAAGCGGGATCACGGTCGTTAGTCCTGAATTTTTCCATCTTTTCCTGGTCCAATAGTAACCTTCATAACTCTCTCTTCAGTTGTCAAATTTTATCTATTTTGAGCTCATTGTACTATTAACTTGACAAGCTTCTAAATGTTAACAGAATTGGATAATTCTAGGACCGTTCGATATCCGAAAAGCACTTTGGAACTCTTTGATCTTCATTTCGTAATTTCGATTGTTAATCTTTTCAAATCACGCGATCCAATGGAGACACTCATACCTCCCTTATTTGGTGTCAGATTGGGTGGATTTTTTGTCATTTGAAAGGTACTTAGTGCTCTTTCATTCCTGAATGGAATCATCGTATTACGAGGCCATTTGGGCATCGGTAAGTGGGATCGCAGTCCTCAGTCCTGAATTCTTCCTTCATCTCCTGGTCCAATAGTAACCTTCATAACACTCTCTTTCCAAATCGCGCGATCCAAAAAAGATGCTGATAACTCCCTCGTTTGATGTCAGATTGGGTCATTTTTTAGTCATCTGAAAGGTACTTTAGTGTTCTTCTATTCTTGAATGGAATCGTCATTTTTCGAGACCATTTGGGCATTGGTAAGTTAGATCGCAGTCGTCAGACCTAAATTTTTCTATCATCTCCTGGTCCAATATTAACCTTCATAACTCACTCTTCAGTGATCAAATTTCGAATATTTTGAGCTCATTGCACTGTTAAGTGTCAAGCTTCCAAATGGGATCAGAATTGGCTAATTCTAGGACCGTTCGATATCCCAAAAGTACGTTGGAACTCTTTGATCATCATTTCACAATTTGGTTGTTAATCTTTACAAATCGCGCGATCCAACGGAGACGCTCATAACTCACTCATTTGATGTCGGATTGGTTTGATTATCGGTCAAAGGTACTTTAGTGCTCTTTCATTCTTGAATGGGATAATCATATTTCGAGACCATTTGGGCATCGGTAAATGGGATCGCAGTCCTCAGTCTTGAATTTTTCCTTCATCTCCTGGTCCAATAGTAACCTTCATAACTGTCTCTTTGGTGGTCAAATTTATTCTATTTGGAGATCATTGCACTATTAACTTGACAAGATTCCAAATGGGACGAGAATTGGCTAATTCCAGGACCGTTCGATATCCCAAAAGCACATTGGAACTCTTCAATCATCATTTTGCAATTTGGATTGTTAATCTTTCCAAATCTCACGATCCAACGAAGACGCTCATAACTCCCTCGTTTGATGTCGGATTTGGTCGATTTTTGGTCATCTGAAAGTTACTTTAGTGTTCTTCCATTCCTGAATGGAATCGTGATATTTTGAGACCATTTGGGCATCGGTAAGTGGGATCGCAGTCATCTGTCCTGAATTTTTCCTTCATCTCCTGGTCCAATATTATGTTTCATAACTCTCTCTTCACTGGTCAAATTTATTCTATTTTGAGCTCATTGCACTGTTAACATGACAAGCTTCCAAATGGGACTAGAATTGGCTAATTCTAGGACCGTTCGGTATCGCAAAAGCACGTTGGAACTCTTCGATCATCATTTCACAATTTAGATTGTCAATCTTTACAAATCGCACGATCCAATGGAGACGCTCATAACTCACTCATTTGATGTCGGATTGGGTTGAATTTCGGTCATTTGAAAGGTACTTTAGTGCTCTTTCATTCCTAAAAGGAATCGTCATATTTCGAGACCATTTGGACATCGGTAAGTGGGATCACAGTCCTCAATCGTGAATTTTTCATGCAACTCCTGGTCCAATAGTAAGCTTCATAACTCTCTCTTTAGTGGTCAAATTTAGAATAATATGAGCTCATTGCACTGTTAACTTGACAAGCTTCCAAATGGGATCAGAATTGGCTAATTCTAGGACAGTTTGATGTCCCAAAAGCACGTTGGAACTCTTGAATCATCATTTTCCAATTTGGATAGTTAATCTTTCTAAATCGCGCAATCCAATAGAGATGCTCATAACTCCCTCATTTGATGTCGGATTGGGTCGATTTTTGGTCATCTGAAAGTTACTTTAGTGTTCTTCCATTCCTTAATAGAATCTTAATATTTCGAGACCATTTGGGCATCGGTAAGTGGGATCGCGGTCGTCAGTCCTGAATTTTTCCATCTTTTCCTGGTCCAATAGTAACCTTTATAACTCTCTCTTCAGTTGTGAAATTTTATCTATTTTGAGCTCATTGTACTGTTAACTTGACAAGCTTCCAAATGTTACCAGAATTGGATAATTCTAGGACCGTTCGATATCCCAAAAGCACTTTGGAACTCTTTGATCTTCATTTCGCAATTTCGATTGTTAATCTTTTCAAATCACGCGATCCAACGGAGACACTCATACCTCCCTTATTTGGTGTCGGATTTGGTGGATTTTTTGTCATTCGAAAGGTACTTTGTGCTCTTTCATTCCTGAATGGAATCATCATATTTCGAGGCGATTTGGGCATCGGTATGTGGGATCGCAGTCCTCAGTCCTGAATTCTTCCTTCATCTCCTGGTCCAATAGTAACCTTCATAACACTCTCTTCAGTGGTTAAATTTATTCTATTTTGAGCTCATTGCACTCTTAACTTTACAAGCTTCCAAATGGGACCAGAATTGGCTAATTCTTGGACCGTTCGATATCCCAAAAGCACGTTGGAACTCTTCGATCATCATTTTGCAATTTGGATTGTTAATCTTTCCAAATCACGTGAGCCAACAAAGATGCTCATAACTCCCTCGTTTGATGTCAGATTGGGTCATTTGCTGGTCATCTGAAAGATACTTTAGTGTTCTTCTATTCCTGAATGGAATCGTCATTTTTCAAGACCATTTGGGCATTGGTAAGTTAGATCGCAGTCGTCAGACCTGAATTTTTCCATCGTCTCCTGGTCCAATATTAACCTTCAAAACTCTCTCTTCAGTGATCAAATTTAGAATATTTTGAGCTCATTGCACTGTTAATTGTCAAGCTTCCATATGCGATCAGAATTGGCTAATTCTAGGACCGTTCGATATCCCAAAAGCACGTTGGCACTCTTCGAACATCATTTCACAATTTGGTTGTTAATCTTTACAAATCACGCGATCCAACGGAGACGCTCATAACTCACTCATTTGATGTCGGATTGGGTTGATTTTTGGTCATTTGAAAGGTACTTTAGTGCTCTTTCATTCTTGAATGGAATTATCATTTTTTGAGACCATTTGGGCATCGGTAAGTGGGATCGCAGTCCTCAGTACTGAATTTTTCCTTCATCTCCTGGTCCAATAGTAACCTTCATAACTGTCTCTTCGGTGGTCAAATTTATTCTATTTGGAGCTCATTGCACTTTTAACTTGACAAGCTTCCAAATGGGACGAGAATTGGCAAATTCCAGGACCGTTCGATATCTAAAAAGCACGTTGGAACTCTTCGATCATCATTTTTCCATTTGGATTGTTAATCTTTCCAAATCTCACGATCCAATGAAGACGCTCATAACTCCCATGTTTGATGTCGGATTGGGTCGATTTTTGGTCATTTGAAATTTACTTTAGTGTTCTTCCATTCCTTAATAGAATCTTAGTATTTTGAGACCATTTGGGCATCGGTAACTGGGATCGCAGTCGTCAGTACTGAATTTTTCCATCTTCTCCTCGTCCAATAATAACCTTCATAACTCTCTCTTCAATTGTCAAATTTTATCTATTTTGAGCTCATTATACTGTTAACTTGAGAAGCTTCCAAATGTTACCAGAATTGGATAATTTTAGGACCGTTCGATATCCAAAAAGCACATTGGAACTCTTTGATCTTCATTTCAAAATTTTGATTGTTTATCTTTCCAAATCGTGCGATCCAACGGAGACGCTCATACCTCCCTCATTTGGTGTCGGATTGGGTGGATTTTTTGTCATTTGAAAGGTACTTTAGTGCTCTTTCATTCCTGAGTGGAATCATCGTATTTCGAGACCATTTGGGCATCGGTAAGTGGGATCGCAGTCCTCAGTCTTGAATTCTTCCTTCATCTCCTAGTCCAATAGTAACCTTCATAACTTTCCCTCTAGTGGTCAAATTTAGAATATTATGAGCTCATTGCACTGTTAACTTGACAAGCTTTCAAATGAGACCAGAATTGTCTAATTCTAGGACAGTTCGATATCCCAAAAGCACGTTGGAACTCTTCAATCATCATTTTGCAATTTAGATTGTTAATCTTTCCAAATCGCACGATCAACGGAGATGCTCATAACTCCCTCGTTTGATGTCGGATTGGGTCGATTTTTGGTCATCTGAAAGTTACTTTAGTGTTCTTCCATTCCTTAATAGAAACTTAGTATTTCGAGACCATTTGGGCATCGGTAAGTGGGATCGCGATCGTCAGTCCTGAATTTTTCAATCTTTTCCTGGTCCAATAGTAACCTTCATAACTCTCTCTTCAGTTATCAAATTTTATCTATTTTGAGCTCATTGTACTGTTAACTTGACAAGCTTCCAAATGTTACCAGAATTGGATAATTTTAGGACCGTTCGATATCCGAAAAGCACTTTGGAACTCTTTGATCTTCATTTCGCAATTTTGATTGTTAATCTTTTTAAATCGTGCGATCCAATGGAGACACTCATACCTCCCTTATTTGGTGTCGGATTGGGTGGATTTTTTGTCATTTGAAAGGTACTTTAGTGCTCTTTCATTCCTGAATGGAATCATCATATTTCAAGGCCATTTGGGCATCGGTAAGTGGGATCACAGTCCCCAGTCCTGAATTCTTCCTTCATCTCCTGGCCGAATAGTAACCTTCATAACTCTCTCTTCAGTGGTTAAATTTATTCTATTTTGAGCTCATTGCACTCTTAACTTTACAAGCTTCCAAATGAGACCAGAATTGACTAATTCTAGGACTTTCGATATCCCAAAAGCATGTTGGAACTCTTTGATCATTATTTTGCAATTTGGATTGTTAATCTTTCCAAATCACGCGATCCAAAAAAGATGCTGATAACTCCCTCGTTTGATGTCGGATTGGGTCATTTTTTAGTCATCTGAAAGGTACTTTAGTGTTCTTCCATTCCTGAATGGAATCGTCATTTTTCGAGACCATTTGGGCATTGGTAAGTTAGATCGCAGTCGTTAAACCTGAATTTTTCCATCATCTCCTGGTCCAATATTAACCTTCATAACGCACTCTTCAGTGATCAAATTTAGAATATTTTGAGCTCAATGCACTGTTAATTGTCAAGCTTCCAAATGGGATCAGAATTGGCTAATTCTAGGACCGTTCAATATCCAAAAAGCACGTTGGAACTCTTCGATCATCATTTCACAATTTGGTTGTTAATCTTTACAAATCGCGCGATCCAACGGAGATGCTTATAACTCACTCATTTGATGTCGGAGTGGTTTGATTTTCGGTCATTTGAAAGGTACTTTAGTGCTCTTTTATTCCTGAATAGGATAATCATATTTCGAGACCATTTGGGCATCGGTAAGTGGGATCGCAGTCCTCAGTCCTGAATTTTTCCTTCATCTCCTGGTCCAATAGTAACCTTCATAACTCTCTCTTCGGTGGTCAAATTTATTCTATTTTGAGCTCATTGCACTATTAACTTGACAAGATTCCAAATGGGATGAGAATTGGCTAATTTCAGGACCGTTCGATATCCCAAAGGCACGTTGGAACTCTTCGATCATCATTTTGCAATTTGGATTGTTAATCTTTCCAAATCTCACGATCCAACGAAGACGCTCATAACTCCCTCGTTTGATGTCAGATTGGGTCGATTTTTGGTCATCTGAAAGTTACTTTAGTGTTCTTCCATTCTTGAATGGAATAGTCATATTTCGAGTCCATTTAGGCATCGGTAAGTGGGATCGCAGTCATCTATCCTGAATTTTTCCTTCATCTCCTTGTCTAATATTATGCTTCATAACTCCTCTCTTCAGTGGTCAAATTTATTATATTTTGATCATCATTTTGCAATTTGGATTGTTAATCTTTCCAAATCGCGTGAGCCAGCAAAGATGCTCATAACTCCCTCATTTGATGTTGGATTGGGTCATTTATTGGTCATCTGAAGGGTACTTTAGTGTTCTTCCATTCCTGAATGGAATTGTCATTTTTCGAGACCATTTGGGCATTGGTAAGTTAGATCGCAGTCATCAGACCTGAATTTTTCCATCGTCCCCTGGTCCAATATTAACCTTCAAAACTCTCTCTTCAGTGATCAAATTTAGAATATTTTGAGCTCATTGCATTATTAATTGTCAAGCTTCCAAATGCGATCAGAATTGGCTAATTCTAGGACCGTTCGATATCCCAAAAGGATGTTGGAACTCTTCGATCATCATTTCACAATTTAGTTGTTAATCTTTACAAATCGGGCGATCCAACCGAGACACTTATAACTCACTCATTTGATGTCGGATTGGGTTGATTTTCGGTCATTTGAAAGGTACTTTAGTGCTCTTTCATTCCTGATTGGAATAATCATATTTCGAGACCATTTAGGCATCGGTAAGTGGGATCGCAGTCCTCAGTCTTGAATTTTTCCTTCATCTCCTGGTCCAATAGTAACCTTCATAACTGTCTCTTCGGTGGTCAAATTTATTCTATTTGGAGCTCATTGCACTATTAACTTGACAAGCTTCCAAATGGGATGAGACTTGGGTAATTCCAGGACCGTTCGATATCCCAAAAGCACGTTGGAACTCTTCGATCATCATTTTGCAATTTGGATTATTAATCTTTCTAAATCTCACAATCCAACGAAGACGCTCATAACTCCCTCGTTTGATGTCGAATTTGGTTGATTTTTCGTCATCTGAAAGTTACTTTAGTGTTCTTCCATTCCTGAATGGAATCGTGATATTTCGAGACCATTTGGTCATCGGTAAGTGGGATCGCAGTCATCTGTCCTGAATTTTTCCTTCATCTCCTGGTCCAATATTATGCTTCATAACTCCCTCTTCAGTGGTCAAATTTATTCTATTTTGAGCTCATTGCACTGTTAACTTGGCAAGCTTCCAAATGGGACTAGAATTGGCTAATTTTAAGACCGTTCGGTATCCCAAAAGCACGTTGGAACTCTTCGATCATCATTTCACAATGTAGATTGTTAATCTTTACAAATCGCACGATCCAATGGAGACACTTATAACTCACTCATTTGATGTCGGATTGGGTTGAATTTTGGTCACTTGAAAGGTACTTTAGTGCTCTTTCATTCCTGAATGGGATAATCATATTTCGAGACCATTTCGGCATTGGTAAGTGGTATCACAGTCCTCAGTCCTGAATTTTTCCTTCATCTCCTGGTCCAATAGTAACCTTCATAACTCACTCTTCGGTGGTCAAATTTATTCTATTTGGAGCTCATTGCACTATTAACTTGACAAGCTTCCAAATGGGATGGGAATTGGCTAATTCCAGGACCGTTCGATATCTCAAAAGCAAGTTGGAACTCTTCGATCATCATTTTGCAATTTGGATTGTTAATCTTTCCAAATCTCACGATCCAACGAAGACGCTCATAACTCCCTCGTTTGATGTCAGATTGGGTCAATTTTTCGTCATCTGAAAGTTACTTTAGTGTTCTTCCATTCCTGAATGGAATAGTGATATTTCGAGACCATTTGGTCATCGGTAAGTGGGATCGCAGTCATCTGTCCTGAATTTTTCCTTCATCTCCTGGTCCAATATTATGCTTCATAACTCTCCCTTCAGTGGTCAAATTTATTCTATTTTGAGCTCATTGCACTGTTAACTTGATAAGCTTCCAAATGGGACTAGAATTGGCTAATTCTAGGACCGTTCGGTATCCCAAAAGCACGTTGGAACTCTTCGATCATCATTTCACAATTTAGATTGTTAATCTTTACAAATCGCACGATCCAATGGAGACACTCATACCTCACTCATTTGATGTCGGATTGGGTTGATTTTTGATCATTTGAAAGGTACTTTAGTGCTCTTTCATTCCTGAATGGGATAATCATATTTCGAGACCATTTGGGCATCGGTAAGTGGGATCGCAGTCCTCAGTCCTGAATTTTTCATGCATCTCCTGGTCCAATAGTAACCTTCATAACTCTCTCTTTAGTGGTCAAATTTAGAATATTATGAGCTCATTGCACTGTTAACTGGACAAGCTTTAAAATGGGACCAGAATTGGCTCATTCTAGGACAGTTCGATATCCCAAAAGCACGTTGGAACTCTTCGATCATCATTTTCCAATTTGGATTGTTAATCTTTCCAAATCGCGCGATCCAATAGAGATGCTCATAACTCCCTCATTTGATGTCGGATTGGGTCGATTTTTGGTCATCTGAAAGTTACTTTAGTGTTCTTCCATTCCTTAATAGAATCTTAGTATTTCGAGACCATTTGGGAATCGATAAGTAGGATCGTGGTCGTCAGTCCTGAATTTTTCCATCTTTTCCTGGTCCAATAGTAACATTTATAGCTCTCTCTTCAGTTGTGAAATTTTATCTATTTTGAGCTCATTGTACTGTTAACTTGACAAGCTTCCAAATGTTACCAGAATTGGATAATTCTAGGACCGTTCGATATCCCAAAAGCACTTTGGAACTCTTTGATCTTCATTTCGCAATTTCGATTGTTAATCTTTTCAAATCGCGCGATCCAACGGAGACACTCATACCTCCCTTATTTGGTGTTGGATTGGGTGGATTTTTTGTCATTCGAAAGGTACTTTAGTGCTCTTTCATTCCTGAATGGAATCATCATATTTCAAGGCCATTTGGGCATCGGTAAGTGGGATCGCAGTCCTCAGTCCTGAATTCTTCCTTCATCTCCTGGTCTAATAATAACCTTCATAACTCTCTCTTCAGTGGTTAAATTTATTCTATTTTGAGCTCATTGCACTCTTAACTTTACAAGCTTCCAAATGGGACCAGAATTGGCTAATTCTTGGACCATTCGATATCCCAAAAGCACGTTGGAACTCATCGATCATCATTTTGCAATTTAGATTGTTAATCTTTCCAAATCACGTGAGCCAACAAAGATGCTCATAACTCCCTCGTTTGATGTCGGATTGGGTCATTTGTTGGTCATCTGAAGGGTACTTTAGTGTTCTTCCATTCCTAAATGGAATCGTCATTTTTCGAGACCATTTGGGCATTGGTAAGTTAGATCGCAGTTATCAGACCTGAATTTTTCCATCGTCTCCTGGTCCAATATTAACCTTCAAAACTCTCTCTTCAGTGATCAAATTTAGAATATTTTGATCTCATTGCACTGTTAATTGTCAAGCTTCCAAATGCGATTAGAATTGGCTAATTCCAGGACCGTTCGATATTCCAAAAGGACGTTGGAACTCTTCGATCATCATTTCACAATTTGGTTGTTAATCTTTACAAATCGTGCGATCCAACGGAGACGCTCATAACTCACTCATTTGATGTCGGATTGGGTTGATTTTCGGTCATTTGAAAGGTACTTTAGTGCTCTTTCATTCTTGAATGGAATAATCATATTTCGAGACCATTTGGGCATCGGTAAGTGGGATCGCAGTCCTCATTCCTAAATTTTTCCTTCATCTCCTAGTCCAATAGTAACCTTCATAACTGTCTCTTCGGTGGTCAAATTTATTCTATTTGGAGCTCATTGCACTATTAACTTGACAAGCTTCCAAATGGGATGGGAATTGGCTAATTCCAGGACCGTTCGATATCTCAAAAGCAAGTTGGAACTCTTCGATCATCATTTCGCAATTTGGATTGTTAATCTTTCCAAATCTCACGATCCAACGAAGACGCTCATAACTCCCTCGTTTGATGTCAGATTGGGTCGATTTTTCGTCATCTGAAAGTTACTTTAGTGTTCTTCCATTCCTGAATGGAATAGTGATATTTCGAGACCATTTGGTCATCGGTAAGTGGGATCGCAGTCATCTGTCCTGAATTTTTCCTTCATCTCCTGGTCCAATATTATGCTTCATAACTCTCCCTTCAGTGGTCAAATTTATTCTATTTTGAGCTCATTGCACTGTTAACTTGATAAGCTTCCAAATGGGACTAGAATTGGCTAATTCTAGGACCGTTCGGTATCCCAAAAGCACGTTGGAACTCTTCGATCATCATTTCACAATTTAGATTGTTAATCTTTACAAATCGCACGATCCAATGGAGACACTCATACCTCACTCATTTGATGTCGGATTGGGTTGATTTTTGATCATTTGAAAGGTACTTTAGTGCTCTTTCATTCCTGAATGGGATAATCATATTTCGAGACCATTTGGGCATCGGTAAGTGGGATCGCAGTCCTCATTCCTGAATTTTTCCTTCATCTCCTAGTCCAATAGTAACCTTCATAACTGTCTCTTCGGTGGTCAAATTTATTCTATTTGGAGCTCATTGCACTATTAACTTGACAAGCTTCCAAATGGAATAAGAATTGGCTAATTCCAGGACCGTTCGATATCCCAAAAGCACGTTGGAACTCTTCGATCATCATTTTGCAATTTGGATTGTTAATCTTTCCAAATCTCACGATCCAACGAAGACGCTCATAACTCCCTCGTTTGATATCGGATTGGGTCAATTTTTTGTCATCTGAAATTTACTATAGTGTTCTTCCATTCCTGAATGGAATCATCATATTTAGAGACCATTTGGGCATCGGTAAGTGGGATCGCAGTCATCTGTCCTGAATTTTTCCTTCATCTATTGGTCCAATATTATGCTTCATAACTCTCTCTTCAGTGGTCAAATTTATTCTATTTTGAGCTCACTGCACTCTTAACTTGACAAGCTTCCAAATGGGACTAGAATTGGCTAATTCTAGGACCGTTCGGTATCCCAAAAGCACGTTGGAACTCTTTGATCATCATTTCACAATTTACATTATTAATCCTTACAAATCGCACCATCCAATGGAGACGCTCCTAACTCCCTCATTTGATGTCGGATTGGGTTGAATTTCGGTCATTTGAAAGGTACTTTAGTGCTCTTTCATTCCTGAAAGGAATCATCATATTTCGAGACCATTTGGGCATCGGTAAGTGGGATCGCAGTCCTCAGTCTTAATTTTTTCATGCATCTCCTGGTCCAATAGTAACCTTCATAACTCTCTCTTTAGTGGTCAAATTTAGAATATTATGAGCTCATTGCACTGTTAACTTGACAAGCTTCAAAATGGGAAAAGAATTGGCTAATTCTAGGACAGTTCGATATCTCAAAAGCACGTTGGAACTCTTCGATCATCATTTTCCAATTTGGGTTGTTAATCTTTCCAAATCGCGCGATCCAATAGAGATGCTCATAACTCCCTCGTTTGATGTCGGATTGGGTCGATTTTTGGTCATCTGAAAGTTACTTTAGTGTTGTTCCATTCCTTAATAGAATCTTAGTATTTCGAGACCATTTGGGCATCGGTAAGTGGAATCGCAGTTGTCAGTCCTGAATTTTTCCATCTTCTCCTCGTCCAATAATAACCTTCATAAGTCTCTCTCCAGTTGTCAAATTTTATCTATTTTGAGCTCATTATACTGTTAACTTCATAAGCTTCCAAATGTTACCAGAATTGGATAATTTTAGGACCATTCGATATCCCAAAAGCACATTGGAACTCTTTGGGATATTGAACGGTCTCGAAATTATCCAATTTCGGTCCCATTTGGAGGCTTGTTAAGTTACCATTCTAATGAGCTCAAGATAGTCTAAATTCGAGCCCTGATGGGAGGGTTATGAGGATTACTGTTGGACAAGGAGATGAATGAAAAATTCAGGACTGACGACTGTGATCTCACCTACGAATGCCCAAATGGTCTTGGTATAGGACGACTCCAGTTAGGAATGAAAGAGCACTAAAGAAAAAATTGACCCAATCTGACTTCAAACGAGGGAGTTATGAGCATCTCCGTTGGATCGCGCGAACTGGAAAGATTAACAATCCAAATTGCGAAATGACGATCGATGTGTTCCAACATGCTTTTGGGATATCGACCGGTCTCAAAATTAGCCAATTTCGGTCCAATTTGGAAGCTTGTCAAGTTACCATTCCAATGAGCTCAAAATAGTCTAAATTCAACCCCTGAAGGGAGGGGTATGAGGGTTACTGTTGGGCAAGGAGATGAAGGAAAAATTCAGGACCAACGACTGCAATCCCACTTACGGATGCCCAAATGGTCTGGAAATATGACAACTACAGCCAGGAATCAAAGAGCGCTAAAGTACCGTTCAGATGACCAAAAATAGACCCAATCTGACATCAAACGAGGGAGTTATGGGCATCTCCGTTGGATCGCGCGATTTGGAAAGATTAACAATCCAAATTTCAAAATGACGATCGAAGAATTCCAACGTGCTTTTGGGATATCGAACGGTCTCGAAATTGGCCAATTCTGGTCTTATTTAGAAGCTTGTCAAGTTACCATTCCAATGAGCTCAAAATAGTCAAAATTTGACCATTGAAGAGAGAGTTATGCAGGTTACTATTGGACAAGGAGATGAAGGAAAAATTCAGGACCGACGACTTCATTCCCACTTATGGGTGCCCAAATGGTCTCGGAATACGACAATTCCAGTCAGGAATGAAAGATCACTAAAGTACCTTTCAGATGACCAAAAATCGACCCAATCCGACATCAAACGAGGGAGTTATGAATGTCTCCGTTGGATTGCCCTATTTAAAGATTAACAATCCAAATTGTAAAATGATGATCAAAGAATTCCAACATGCTTTTGGGTTATCCAACGGTCTCGAAATTGGCCAACTCGGATCCTATTTAGAAGCTTGTCAAGTTACCATTCCAATGACCTCAAAATAGTCAAAATTCGACCACTGAAGAGAGAGTTATGAAGGTTACTATTGGACAAGGAGATGAAGAAAAATTCAGGACCGATGACTGCAATCCCACTTACGGATGCTGAATTGGTCTCGGAATACGATGATTCCTGTCAGGAATGAAGGAGCACTAAAGTACCTTTCAGATGACCAAAAATCGACACAATCTGACATCAAACGAGGGAGTTATGAGCATCTCCGTTGGATCGCGCGATTTGGAAAGATTAACAATCCAAATTGTGAAATGACGATCGAAGTGTTCCAAGGTGCTTTTGGGATATCGACCAGTCTCAAAATTAGCCAAGTTCGGTCCCATTTGAAAGCTTGTCAAGTTACCATTCCAATGAGCTCAAAATAGTCTAAATTCGACCCCTGAAGGGAGTGTTGTGGGGGTTATTGTTGGACAAGGAGATGAAGAAAAAATTCAGGACCAACGACTGTGATCACACTACGGATGCCCAAATGATCTCGGAATACGACGATTCTAGATAGGAATGAAAGAGCACTAAAGTACCTTTCACATGACTAAAAATTGACACAATCTAACATCAAACGAGGGAGTTATGAACGTCTCCATTGGATCACGCGATTAGGAAAGATTTTCAATCCAAATTGCAAAATGATGATCGAAGAATTCCAACGTGCTTTTGGGATATCGAACGGTCCCAGAATTATCCAATTCTTGTCCCATTTGGAAGCTTGTCAAGTTAACAATCCAATGAGCTCAAAATATTCTAAATTTGTCCACTGAAGAGAGAGTTATGAAGGTTACTAATGGACAAGGAGATGAAGGAAAAATTCAGGACGTCGACTGCAATCCCACTTACAGATGCCCAAATGGTATTGGAATATGACGATTCCAGTAAGGAATGAAAGAGCACTAAAGTACCTTTCAGATGACCTAAAATTGACCAATCTGACATTAAACAAGGGAGTTATAAGCATCTCTGTTGGATCGCGCGATTTGGAAACATTAACAATCCAAATTGCAAAATGACGATCGAAGAATTCCAACGTGCTTTTAGGATATCAAACGGTCTTGAAATTGGCCAATTCTGGTCTTATTTAGAAGCTTGTCATGTCACCATTCCAATGAGATCAAAATAGTCTAAATTTGACCCTTGAAGAGTGGGTTATGAGGGTTACTATTGGACAAGATGAAGAAGGAAAAATTCAGGACCGACGACTGCAATCCCACTTACTGATGCCCAAATGGTCTCGGAATATGATGAATCTAGTCAGAAATGAAAGAGCACTAAAGTACCTTCCAGATGACCAAAAATCGACCCAATCCGACATCAAACAAGGGAGTTATGAATGTCTCCGTTAGATCGTATGATTTGGAAAGATTAACAATCCAAATTACAAAATGACGATCGAAGAATTCCAACGTGCTTTTGGGATATCGAACAGTCTCGAAATTGGCCAATTCTAGTCTTTTTTAGAAGCTTGTCAAGTTACCATCCAATGAGCTCGAAATAGTCTAAATTCGACCACTAAAGAGAGAGTTAAGATGGTTACTATTGGAGAAGGAGATGAAGGAAAAATTCGGGACCGACGACGGCATTCCCACTTACGGATGCCCAAATGGTCTCAAAATACGATGATTCCAATCAAGAATTAAAGAGCACTATAAAGTACCTTTCAGATGACCAAAAATGGACCCAATCCGACATCAAACGAGGGAGTTATGAGCGTCTCTGTTGGGTCACGTGATTTGGAAAGATTAACAAACCAAATTGTAGAATGACCATCGAAGAATTCCAACGTGCTTTTAGGATATCGAACGATCTCGAAATTGGCCAATTCTGGTCCTATTTAGAAGCTTATCAAGTTACCATTCCAATGAACTCAAAATAGTCTAAATTCGACCACCGAAGAGAGAGTTATGAAGGTTACTATTGGACAAGGAGATGAAGGAAAAATTCAGGACTAACGACTGCAATCCCACTTACGGATGCCCAAATGGTCTTGGAATACGAAGATTCCTGTCAGGAATGAAAGAGCACTAAGTACCCTTCAGATGACCAAAAATTGACCCAATCTGACATCAAACAAGGGAGTTATGAGCATCTACGTTGGATCACGCGATTTGGAAAGATTAACAATCCAAATGGCAAAATGACGGTTGAAGAATTCCAATGTGCTTTTGGGATATTGAACGGTCTCGAAATTGGCCAATTCTTGTCTTATTTAGAAGTTTGTCAAGTTACCATTCCAGTGAGCTTAAAATTGTCTAAATTTGACCACCAAAGAGAGAGTTATGTAGGTTACTATTGGACAAGGAGATGAAGAAAAAATTCAGGACCGACGACTTCAATCCCACTTACAGATGGCCAAATGGTATCGGAATATGACAATTCCAGTTAGGAATGAAAGAGCACTAAAGTACCTTTTAAATGACCAAAAATCGACCTAATCCGACATCAAACGAGGGAGTTATGAGTGTCTCCGTTGGATTGCGTGATTTGGAAAGATTAACAATCCAAATTGTGAAATGACGATCGAAGTGTTTCAAAGTGCTTTTGGGATATTGACCGGTCTCGAAATTAGCCAATTTCGGTCCCATTTGGAAGCTAGTCAAGTTACCATTCCAATGAGCTCAAAATAGTCTAAATTCGACCCCTAAAGGGAGGGTTATGAGGGTTACTGTTGAACAAGGATATGAAGGAAAAATTCAGGACCGACAATTGCGATCACGCTACGGATGCCCAAATAGTCTCGGAATACAAGGATTCCAGTCAGGAATGAAAGAGCACTAAAGTACCTTTCAGATGACCAAAAATTGACCCAATCCGACATCAAATGAGGGAGTTATGAGCATCTTCGTTGAATCATGTCACACCCTAAACTCAGAAACCGGACTCACAAAATTCCCGATCGTCAAATCCGGCGCCGACAGCCTCCGTAGTGCCCCATTCTCGGATCCCGACACTCATATGCCAGATTCCGATCCTGGGATCCTATAAGGAGGATTTTCAGTATGATTTTTTTTTGTAATGGAGCATAACCAAGTCACAAAACAACATCACTACATATCCACTATATCAAAAACTTTAAATATAATGCGGAAAGGGAAATACAAGGTGATCAAAAAGCTTCAAAATAGTCAGAGCTGCTGCTGTCCAACGACACCTGCATGCAACGATCATGCATAAGCTTACAAAAGCTTAGAGGGTGGTGTAAGTGTGTGTGTGCAAGGCAAGTGCCAAGTACACAATATCAGAGTAATGCACAAATATGAGGATAAGTCCATGAATGCTATCAGCTGTACCAAAACTATGTGATGCAAGACATGAATGCTATCGGCCATACCAAGGCCATACGATACGAGGCCTATGTAGCCAAACGTCATATGCGAGATGCAAAGCAAGCATGCCAGTACTCATCAAGTACACATATCAGTACAGTTCCTCTCTAGATATTACCGGGGTCTAATACACCTCACACTGACTGCCTCTCCCTAGCTGCACAGTCAAGCAAGTGGAAGAGACCACACTATCTACCTGACTAGTAGTCTGTCAATACCTACCCGGCTCGTCGATAGTAGACTCATTTGCGAGCTAGTCAAACTCAGCCTAGCTTATAGCCTCCTCACTCAGGCAGATAAGGCCACACCCCTTCCAACCGACCATGACACAGTGGAAGACGCGGCCTACTAGTATTCGGCACTCGGGCGCTTGTGTATCCACTCGGTCTAGACGTTGGAGCATCTCCTGGTACCAAAAAGGTTATGAAATTTTCACCCAAGGACATCTTAAGTGCCCACAATGCTAGGACCAATATTTTCAGTAACCGATACGACCATACACAATGTGCCTGCAGAGACCACAACCCTGATGTCACTAGGGCATGCAGTGATCAAGTCACGCATATGCGGGATGCATGAGTCACATTGTCAAATCATGCAGCAATCCTACACGTACTACGCGCTCATGTGGGGGCACTCCGTCTCATAAGGAGTCCTGTAAATGTCTCAGCCCAACGGCTTATACTATGATCAAACATTCCTCATATCAAGCATACATATGATGCGTATGGGCATGAATCATGAAGCTATACTAAGCATGTTATAAAGTGATGAATTGTCCTTACAATGAAGATAGGCTTAGATGACCTACACACAATAAGTATGGGCCTATCACTGGGCCCTAGGGAGAGTTATAATGCGGACATTTAACCAACATTTTCTTACAATGTGGATGTTAAACCAACATTGCTCCCAAGGCATGGCCCGCCATAATATCATCACACAAACCATGGGGGAATCACACATTGCAATGGACCCTAAGGACGTCCCTTTGGGCCTCAACCCATGGGCCTTGGATACATTAAATGGGCTGCATCATATGGGCCTTATATAAATCAAGTGGGCCACATCAATGGGCCTTATGTACAATGCAATGGGCCATAACCCCTGGGCCTTGAAATATATCACAATGGGCCTCATAACATGGGCCTTACATTCACATCGAGGTGGGCCTCATACACATCAAGGTGGGCCTCAACAACGGGCGATAATATAACAAGATGGGCCTAATCATTTGGGCCTTATATATATACCAAGGTGGGCCTCAATGGATGGCCACAAATAAATCAAAATGGGCCTCATACATGTACCAAGGTGGACCTCAATGGACGGCCACAAATAAATCAAGATGGGCCCCATACAGATACCAAGGTGGGCCTCAATGGACGGTCACAAATAAATTAAGATGGGCCCCATACATATACCAAGGTGGGGTCCACTTGAACTATAGATCTGCCTTATTTTTAACCTCAAGCCCTAAAACAAACTTTCAAAATGGTTGGACAGATTGGATGCAACACATACATCATGGTGGGTTTCACATGAATTATGGATCTGACTCATTCTTCTGCTCATGCCATAAAATGAGCTCTTAAAATGGTTAGAGGGTTTGGATGCAACACATGCATCATGGTGGGTCCCACTTTCATTGGACAGTATGAATAAAACACATACATCATTATGGGTTCCACCGTCCACTTAGACGGTGGAAATAGAACACAAATATCACTGTGGGATCCACCTTCCGCCTGGACAGTGGGAATAAAACACATATATCATTGTGGGTCCCACATGGGGCCCACCATAATGTTTATAAGCCATCCAATCCGTTCATAAGGTCACGCAGACCTGGATGAAGAGTAAAAACAAATTTCATATTGATTTAAAACTTCTGTGAATCCAAAATTGGGTTTCAATGGCAGATAGTTCAACCCCACTGCTTCCCATGACGTGGGCCACCTGAGCTTTGGATGTGGCTGATTTTTAAAGGGCAGCCTACTGCCCTAAGGGCCTACAAAATGGACGGTGTGGATATACAAAACATACATCATGGTGGGCCCACGGTTGGGACCGTGGGTCCCTGTGTCCGCCCACCTACATACTGCAGGCACTGCCCATGCCTCTGATAGCAGCAGCGTTTGCTGCATATAGTTATTATTATTTTATTTTTGAAAACCTTATTTTTTCATGATTTTTCATGTGTGGGCACGCATCAGTGGAATCCACCCTAGCCATTAGATTATATGGCTCGGGACCAACTAAATGAGTCCAATATTCGCTATATCTTGGCGCATCAAAACAACAGGGTGGATTTCAATGGTATACACCCTGTTTGCTATACTATGGCCCACCTGAGAGTCAGATTAACCTCATTTTTCGGCTCAACACCTAAAATGCCATGCGAAAAAGGATGGACGGCGTGGATTGAATGCATACATCAATGTGGGGCATATACAAATAAAGCCAAAAAAAATTAAACAAATATATTTGTTCTCCTAGTTCACGTCTAAGCGTTGGACGGTCCTGGGCTTAACAAATGCATTTAAGGTGGGCCCTGCTTATTTGGGCCACCACATGGCTGGGTGGTGTGGAGCAACAGATATAAAGTGGGCCCCACCTTTAAATGGCTTGGTTAACATACATTCTTCATGGTGGGGTCCATCCAGGTGGGCCACATGGCCACATCATCACATGAAAAGAAATGAAAAAGAGAGGGAGAGAGAGAGAGAGGGAGGGAGAGAGAGAATGGGAGTGGGACACGTGTGATGGAGGGCTCCGCCACTATGATCCCTCCCTTGTAAGCAATCATACATCAAGTGGGTCCCATTACACGTGGGCCCATCAAATCAAAAATCAACAGTGGAGATCCTTTCTCCACTAAATGTAAGGTCTAGATGACCCTATCCATACAAGGAAAATGAACATCATGATGGGGTACATGGAGAATGGCCTCATCATAGAATGATCATGAGGATTAAGGTGGTCCATCAACCACATCAAGGGTCCAAAGTGAGATCCATACCATCGATCGGTAGGTCTCACTTGGCCCATTATAAGAACATGAAAATCTAGCCTATAGAAGCACCCACCGTTTGATCTTCTTGGTCCGTTGGAATGTTGGTCTCCTTGTGCTTCACTTTGATGGAGGGTGATGAGAGTTGAATGGCTAGGATGAAGGTTTTTGGGATGGGAAAGGTGGGCCACACAAAGTCATTTTTCTCTCTTGGAATGCATAAACGTGCATTTTTTTTTTTGCTAGCTTGGGAGTTGTGTTGAGAAATGAGAGAGAGAGAGAGGGTTGTAAGGAGAGAGAGTAAGAGATGGGTGATGGATGTGAGTGATGGGTGAGGTGATGGTGTACTTGACATGTATGGGTGTGTAAGAGAGAGGGTGAGAAAGAGTTGACTTGATGGTTGCTTGACTTAGGGAGAAAGAAAGCATTGATTGATTGATTGATTGATTTGAGTGATTGATTGATGGGACATGTTGTAGAGATTCTCTTGGGATTGTAAATGCACGGTATTTTTCTTCGAACTGAACGTCGGCTCACATCTCCCTGCCAGGGTATCGGATCAGTGCGTGAGTCACGGCGTTGGAACCGCGGCGACAGTGCGATCGCAATGGTATAAGTCTCGTATTAAGCCGACTCAAATCTACAGGATACAACTTAGGGTCGCACGCAAACATCGATTATACGTTGCAGATTGCCAGACTTCGACAGGAAGGATCGCGACAGTCGATGGAATAGTACGGACTAGGATACGGGTCTTACAGATCACGCAATTTAGAAAGATTAAGAATCCAAATTCTAAAATGATGATCGAAGAGTTCCAACATGCTTTTGGGATATCGAACGGTCCTAGAATTAGCCAATTCTGGTCCCATTTGGAAGCTTGTCAAGTTAACATTCCAATGAACTCAAAATTGTCTAAATTCGACCACTGAAGAGAGTTATGAAGGTTATTGTTGGACAAGGAGATGAAGGAGAAATTTAGTACCGATGATTGCAATCCCACTTACGGATGCCCAAATGGTCTTAGAATACGACGATTCCAGTCAAGAATGAAAGATCACTAAATTTCCTTTCAGATGACTAAAATATTGACCCAATCCGACATCAAAGAGGGAGTTATGACCGTCTCCGTTGGATCGCGCGATTTGGAAAGATTAACAATCCAAACTGTAAAATGACGATCGAAGAGTTCCAACGTGCTTTTGGGATATTGAATGGTCTCAAAATTGGCCAATTCTGGTCTTATTTAGAAGCTTGTCAAGTTACCATTCCAATGAGCTCAAAATAGTCTAAATTTGACCACTGAAGAGAGAGTTATGAATGTTACTATTGGACAAGGAGATGAAGGAAAAATTCAAGACCGACGATGGCAATCCCATTTACGGATGCCCGAATGGTCTCGGAAGACGACGATTCCAGTCAGGAATGAAAGAGCACTAAAGTACCTTTCAGATGACCAAAAATCGACCCAATCCGACATCAAACAAGGAAGTTATGAGCGTCTCTATTGGATTGCGCGATTTAAAAATTAACAATCCAAATTGTAAAATGACGATCAAAGAATTCCAACATGCTTTTGGGATATCGAACGGTCTCGAAATTGGCCAATTCTGGTCTTTTTTAGAAGCTTGTTAAGTTACCATTCCAATTAGCTCAAAATAGTCTAAATTTGATCACTGAAGAGAGAGTTATGAAGGTTACTATTGGAAAAGAGATGAAGGAAAAATTTAAGACAGACGGCTGCATTCTCACTTACGTGATGCTTAACGACTGAACGAGAGCTTCGTCTATCAACGAATAATGAATTGACTCCGTTGTTGGCATTTCTCTGTTTTTCTCCTTTCCTATCAGCCAGTTCTGAAGCACACTTTCACTAATAGGGGGACATCATATTTACTGAAAAATGGAGCCCCAATCTAGTAGGGCACACTATAGTGTACTCCGAGCAGCCAATCGCACACCACTTTACACAAGGGTTGATTTTCCATGGAGTCAAAGTAATAACCGTTGATCTTTAATTAGGATGAAGACAAATAAGAACAATCAGACTTTTACCTGAAGATGAATTTAAGCTTGGATAAGGACACTAGTTGAGTGACTCATAACAAAATGTTTTTTTTAGCTGAAAATACTTGGGCATCATTTAAAATAGACAAATTTTATGCATCATATTCAAAAGGATCCTGCGCCAGAATAAAAAACTAGGAAATTTTTAATCATATTCAAAAGGACCCTCTTTAGTACTAGACACAATTCAAACAGCTAGGTTTCTTTTTATAAGGATCCAAATTCATATGATTTGGCCCATTTCTTGTGATCCAAACATTTGACATGGGCCATTTCGATGGGTGAAAACATTGACATGCTTGTGCCATTTAGTGAATCCAAATTGTTCATATGATTCGGCTCATTCGGCGATCCAAACTCATCATATGATTGAAGCTGCTTTTTAGAATCCATGGCAATGGATATGATAAGTTGATCCATGCCTTAAATTTTGTAGGACCCTCGTCATCTCTACAAATGATCCAAACTGTTCATACAATTTGGCCCATTTCTAATGATCTAAACCTTTGACCTGCTTGGGCCATATCAATAGATCAAAACTTTAACGTGGTTTGGCCATTTCAGCAAATTTGAACTTCTTATATGAATTGGCCTGTTTAGCAATCCAAATATATCACACGATTCGTGTTGTCGTCAGTGATCTAAACTCATCATATGATTGAAGCCTCTTTCCATGACCCATCTAAATGGATATGTTAAGTTTGATCCATCTATTCATAATATTTAAGGTTGGTTCTCAGTGATCTGCATCATTATTTTTGTAGGACCATCTTCAATTCTAAACACAATTCAAACAGTCAGGTTTCTTTCTACAAGGATCTAAATTCATATGATTTGGCCCATTTCTAGTGACCCAAACCTTTAACATGGGCCATTTCGATGGATAGAAAACATTGACATGCTTGGGCCATCTACTGGATACAAATTGTTCATATGATTCGGCTCATTTGGCGATTCAAACTCATCATACGATTGAAGCTGCTTTTCATGATCCAAACTCATCATATGATTGAAGTTGTTATTCATGAACCATGCCAAAGGATATGCTAAGTTGATCCATGCTCTAAATTTTGTAGGACCATCTTCAGCTTTACAAATGATTCAAACTGTTCGTATGATTTGGCCCATTTCTAGTGATCCAAACCTTTGACATGCTTGGGCCACTTCAATGAATCAAAACCTTTGACGTTCATTGGCCATTTCAGCAGATTTGAACTTCTTATACAATTCGACACATTCAGCGATCCAAATACATCATATGATTCGTGCTGCAGTTAGTGATCTAAACTCATCATATGATCATCCCAATGGATATGTTAAGTTGATTCATCTATTCATAATATTTGAGGTTGGTTCTTAGTGATCCACATCGTTAATTTTAATAGGATCCTCTTCTGTTCTATTCACAATTCAAACAGTCAGGTTTCTTTTTGCAACGATACAAATTTATATGATTTGGCCCATTTCTATTAATCTAAACCTTTGACATGAGCCATTTCAATGGATAAAAACATTGACATGCTTGGGCCATTCGATGGATTCAAATTGTTCATATTATTCGGATCATTCGGTGATACAAACTCATCATACGATTGAAGCTGTTAATCATGATCCAAACTCATCATATGATTGAAGTTATTTTTTTGTGATCCATGGCAATGGATCTGCTACGTTGATCCATGCCCTAAATTTTATAGGACCCTCGTAAGCTTTACAAATGATCCAAATTGTTTATATGATTTGGCCCATTTCTAGTGATCTAATCATTTCACGTGCTTGGGCCATTTCAATGGATCAAAACCTTTATCGTGGTTGGGCTATTCCAGCGGATATGAACTTCTTATATGATTCGGTCCATTCAATGATACAATACATCATATGTTTCGTGCATCTGTTAATGATTTAAACTCATCATATGATTGTAGCCTCTTTCCATGACCCATCCGAATGGATATGTTAAGTTGATCCATCTATTCGTAATATTTGAAGTTGGTTCTCAGTGATCCACATCGTTAATTTTGTAGGACCATCTTCAATTCTATACATAATTCAAACAGTCAAGTTTCTTTTTACAAGGATCCAAATTCATATGATTTGGCCCATTTCTAGTGATCCAAACCTTTGATATGGGCCATTTCGATGGATAAAAAACATTGACATGCTTTGGCCATCTACTGGATCGAAATTGTTCATATGATTCAGCTCATTTGGCGATCCAAACTCATCGTATGATTGAAGCTGCTTTTCATGATCCAAACTCATCATACGATTGAAGCTGCTTTTCATGATCCAAACTCATCATACGATTGAAGCTGCTTTTCATGATCCATGGTAATGGATATGCTAAGTTGATCCATGCCCTAAATTTCATTGGACCATCTTTAGCTTTACAAATGATTCAAACAGTTCATATGATTTGGCCCATTTTTAGTGATCCAAACCTATGACATGCTTGGGCATTTCAATGGATCAAAACCTTTGATGTGGTTTGGCCATTTAAGCGAATTTGAACTTCTTATACGATTCGGCACATTAAGCGATCCATATACATCATATGATTCGTGTTGTTGTTAGTGATCTAAACTCACCATATGATTGAAGCCTCTTTCCATGACCCATCCCAATGGATATGTTGAGTTGATCCATCTATTCATAATATTTGAGGTTGGTTCTTAGTGATCCACATCGTTAATTTCAATAGGACCCTCTTCCGTTCTATCCACAATTCAAACAGTCAGGTTTCTTTTTACAACGATGCAAATTTATATGATTTGACACATTTCTATTGATCTAAACTTTTAACATGGGCCATTTCGATGGATAAAAAACATTGACATTCTTGGGCCATTCAATGGATTCAAATTGTTCATATTATTCGGATCATTCGGTGATACAAACTCATCATACAATTGAGGTTGTTGTTCATGATCCAAACTCATCATATGATTGAAGTTGTTTTTGTGATCCATGGCAATAGATATGCTAAGTTCATGATCCTAACTCATCTTATGATTGAAGTTGTTTTTTGTGATCCATGGCAATAGATATGCTAAGTGATCCATGCCCTAAATTTTTTAGTACCCTCTTAAGCTTTATAAATAGATATGATTTGGCCCGTTTCCAGTGATCCAATCATTTCACATGCTTGGGCCATTTCAATGTATCAAAACCTTTGACGTGCTTGGGCCATTCCAGCAGATTTGAACTTCTTATATGATTTGGCCCATTCAACAATACAAATGCCTCTTATGATTTGTGCTGCTGTTAGTGATCTAAACTTATCATATGATTTAAGCCTCTTTCCATTACTCATCCCAATTGATATAGTATGTTTATCCTTCTATTCATAATATTTAAGGTTGGTTCTAAGTTATCCACATCGTTAATTTTGTTAGACCCTCTTCAGTTCTATACACAATTCAATTAGTCAAGTTTCTTTTTATAAGGATCCAAATTCTGAAAAGGCCTAGCTATATGTCCTAGAGGGGGGGTGAATAGGACTATGCCAAATAAAACTTATAACAGCGGAATTAAAAAGAATATGATAGCTAAAATAAATCACACTGCAAGAAAGTAAAACTACCTCAAAAATCTGATCTTGAGGAGTTGATACAAATGTTGTTCTAAGGACAACCTTTCACCAAAAACCAGAGTTTATGGTAGGACAACCTTATTTCTAGAAAGATGTTTGTATCAAATCTCAAATCAAATAGGAATGCAGAAATAAGCACAAACTGAAATAAATTGTAATCACAAATGTATTATTCTAGGGACAGCCATACACCATAAAAATGGCAGGGCAACCTTGCTGGAACAACTTTAAAGGAAATTGAAATTCAAGCAGATAAAGGAATAGCAGAAAGTAAATTCTAAACTATTACAAAATTCCACAATGCTTGAATTAAATGATTACAACATTCACCACCATACATACATCCCACAAATAAGTAATTAAAGATTAGAAATATAAATCATTCAACCACAATACAAGGGATTATAGTGGTTCGCCTGTGTGTTCACCAACTGTTAAACAACAGCCACACAGAATGCTACTCCACTCCTAATATCCTCACACAGGGGATATTAGCGTTCACTAACAAAATAGGTTTTCACAAGTTCACCCAAAACCTTTACAATTGTGTCTTTGTCTGTGGGCTTACACAATTAAAAAAACCCCACTTCTGAGTTTTCCCGGCTCTCCTCACATAACCAATATAATAAGATTTTTTTCATGCAAATCTTGAAAGAAACCAAAACAGAAAGGAATTTACAATTAAATGTAAAATACCTGATTATCTCCTTCGTTAGTAGACCCGGTAGAACCAAATCAGAGTAAATGATTGAATGTCCAAGTTCAATGTCCAGTACTCAATTACAATGGTTCTAGTTCTAATAGATTTTAAATTAAACCAACTAGGGCTTGCCTTAATTGATTTTGATTCCAAAGAAAGGGAATAACAATTTCTCTTATCAAATTAGATTGGAATAGCAGAAACAAAATCAATTAAATAAAGCTAAAGAAAGAGAATATAAAATAAACACACTTAGTTTAGATGGAGCACAGAATTACTACTCAGAAGTTTGACGAAGATTGGCTTGAATGGATTACTTAATTCCTTGAATTCTTCTGAGATTCGTGCTCTATTTATAGGTGAGCAGATCATGTCTTCGACTGGTCTAGGGATCTCTTCGACTAGTCAAAGAAGTAACAGATTTGAAAAAAATCGGGCGCGATAAGCTTTGACCGTTCTACGACTGGTTGAAGGTCTCCTTCGACAGGTCGAAGATCCTGTAATTAATCGCTGGACTTTGAGTTGAAGATTTTCGACTGGTCAAAGAAGCAGTCGACACTGTTCCTTCGACTGATCGAACAGATTCCTGGACTGGTCGAAGCCTAACTGAAAATATCCGAATTTTGTAACAAACTCACGACTGATCATAGAATTTCTTGGACTGGTCGAAGCAGAGCTAAGACTAGTCGAAGAAAGCCTAGGACAAGTCCTCGAACATCCCAAACTCATGTGACATATACATATGACTTATGTATCCAAAATGCCTACTTCTAAGGTCAACCTATGGTCAATCAAACCCCAATCATGAAGTAAGGACATTGAAATATTAAGAACAAGTGACCTTGAAGTTTAAGTCTTAAAGTCTTGATGTAGTTCAACCTTGAAAGTGTCCTAAGTTCTTTACGAACTACCTTGTACTCTTCTTGAAGTCTTGCATTCTTGAGTCTTGTCTTGTGAGCAATACTTGTAGTCAAGGTTGATATTTGTACTTGTGATCTTTACTTGTTGTGAGCTTTGCTTGTTCAAGAATGTTGATATTTGAGAGAGCTTCACTTATGCAAGTTATATAACAGTGATATTGGTATCACAAATTTGACAACTGACAGGGATATAGACTATAGCACTTACAAATTCATATGATTTGGTCCATTTCTAGTGATCCAAACCTTTGACATGGGCCATTTCGATGCATCAAAAACATTAACATGCTTGGGCCATTTAGTGGATCCAAATTGTTTATATAATTCGGCTCATTCGGTGATCCAAACTCATCATATGATTAAAGCTGCTTTTCATGCTCCAAACTCATCATATGATTGAAGCTGCATTTCATGATCCATGGCAATGGATATGCTAAGTTGATCCATGTCCTAAATTTTGTAGGACTCTCGTCATCTCTACAAATGATCCAAAATGTTCATATGATTTGGCCCATTTCTAGTGATCCAAACCTTTGACATGCTTGGGCCATTTCAATGGATCAAAACCTTTAACTTGCTTTGCCCATTGCAGTAGATTTGAACTTCTTATATGATTCAGCCCGTTTAGCGATCCAAATACATCTTATGATTCATGTTGTTGTTAGTGATGTAAACTGAGCATATGATTGAAGCTTCTTTCCATGACCCATCCTAATGGATATGTTAAGTTGATCCATTTATTCATAATATATGAGGATGAGGTTGGTTCTCAGTGATCCACATCGTTTATTTTATAGGACCATCTTCAATTCTATTCACAATTCAAACAGTCAGGTTTCTTTTTACATGGATCCAAATTCATATGATTTGACCCATTTTTAGTAATCCAAACCTTTGACATGGGCCATTTCGATGGATAAAAAACATTAACATGCTTGGGCCATCTACTATATCCAAATTGTTCATATGATTCGGCTCATTTGGTGATCCAAACTCATCATACGATTGAAGCTGCTTTTCATGATCCAAACTCATCATATGATTGAAGTTGTTGTTCATGATCCATGGCAATGGATATGCTAAGTTGGTCCATTCCCTAAATTCTGTAGGATCCTCTTCAGCTTTACAAATGATCCAAACTATTCATATGAGTTGGCCCATTTCTAATGCTCAAACCTTTGGCATGCATGAGTCATTTCAATGGATCAAAACCATTGATGTGTTTGGGCCATTTCAACGGATTTAAACTTTTTATATGATTCGACCCATTCATTGATCCAAATGCATCATATGATTTGTAATGCTGTCAGTGATCTAAACTCATCATATGATTAAAAACTCTTTACATGACCCATCCCAATGGATATGTTAAGTTGATCCATCTATTCATAATATTTGAGGTTGGTTCTCAATGATCCACATCATTAATTTTGTAGGACCCTCCTTAGTTTGATACACAATTCAAATAGTCATGTAACTTTTTACAATGATCTGAATTCATATGATGGGCTTCTGTTCGGTGATACAAATCGTTATTATGGTAGTGTGTGTTGGGTATCTAAACCATTCATACGATGTAGCTAGTTTTCATTATCTTAAACTTTTAATTTAATATGCATGGATCATTTCAATTGATCCAATCCATTCATGTAGTTGGTTTGTAGTGATCCAATTCCTTAATATGATTGAGGCCATTTTCATTTTATCCAAACTCTTCGTGTGATTTAGGTTGTTTCTAGTCATTCCTATGATTTAGGTTGTTTCTAGTGATCTGAACCAAATGATATAATAATATGTGTTCAACAATCAAATCTCTGACTAGTCACATGATCGAGGTTATTTTCAATGATGCAAGCCGATTGATTTACTAAGTTGATTTGTATCATTCACATGATTGACTATTTGTAAGCTTGTTCAAATGATTGTGACTATTTTCAATGATCCAAACTATCCATACGATTGTTTTATTACAATGATTGTGTAGATTTTTACTGATTGAAACCGTTGGTATGGTTGGGACCTTATTTAGTATTCCAAACTATTTTTGTAATTGGGCCATTTTCAGTTTCAAACCAATTGATATGTTGTATTTTGTGTTCTGCAATTGAATCAGTTAGTTCATGTTTTGTAGCCTAGGTGGATGCCACATACAACCAAGTTCTTTTAGGGAGGAGGAAACTAGTCATAAAATTTGTCAACATTTTGCAATTGAATGTAGATTGTTTAGGTATTCGTATTCCAGTTCTTAAGTATTTATTTGTCAGCTGCTTATTCTATAGTTGCGATATTTCCTGTTTGTGATACTTGGTGCATGGGTCAACCTTGCCTATGATTTATTCAAATCTCAGAGATCCTATATATGATTGGGGCCTTATTCAGCTTTTCGAGCCTTTCGTATAATGGAGCATGTTTTAATGGTCCAATTCTTATGAGCCTTGTTCAGTGTTTTGAGCCTTTCATATAATGGGCATGTTTTAATGGTCCAATTCTTATGATTGGTCTGTTTCCAATGATTGATGTGTTAAGGCATGTTTTTAGTAATCTAATTGGTTGATGTGATATGTCCCGTGGTAGATGTTGAATTGTGATTTTTCACATGTAAGAGATTGATATATGAATCATCAACGGTGGACCATTTTCAATTATCTAAGTTAATGTTACCCAACCCACTATGAATGCTACAAATTGATCATATGATTGGGTCCAATTTTAATAGTCCAAATTGTTGAAATGATTGGACTCATTTTAATTATCTGAGCCATTCTTAATGATTGGGCCTACATTTTGTGATTCAAATTGTTAATATTGTAGGGTGCCTATTATCATTATAACAAATTAAGGTAGGGCCTATTTTCAGTGATCCAATTAATATGGTAGGGCTTATTTTCAATGATCCAATGGTTAATATTGATTAGGAACATTTTCACCCATACGAATATTTGATATGGTTGTGCCATTCCAAGTGATTCAAATCGTTCATTTAATTGGGCCTATTGTAAGTGATCCAAACCCTTTATATCATTGTGGCCATTTTAATGATCTGAACTAATATATGTTGAGGCCTCTGTTCACCAATCAATTATGTTGATTATTAATAGCCCTCATTAGATGTGGTAAGGACAAAAATTGTTAGTGGAGCAATCTTGACATATAATATTTCTATCTTTTGTAGTTAAGTGTGGAGTATAGTTATTTTTCTTTACTAATTGTTCGTCTAGCTAGCCTATATTCAACGATCTAAATCGTTAATATGGTAGGATTTATCTAAACCCTACCACGGTTGATCCAAACCCTTCATATGTATGCTGGTTTCCAATGATGCAGACCTTTGACATGCTTCGGCCATTTCAATTGATTTGAACCGTTAATATGATTGGCTTATACCTAGTGATCCAACGTTACATATGATTGGGGTTGCTTTTAGTGATCTATGCTCTAAATATCATTAAGGTCATTTTCAGTGATACATTATATACAATGATAGTGCCTTTTAATTGTTCATTGTGATGGATGTTTTTAAATGGCGATTAATTTCATTGAATGAGATGTATGAAGATATACATTAATATATTAATGAGGTCTACCAAAAATTCTAATAGGTGATATAGTATGTACAATGATAATGCACTTCAATTGTTAATGGGGAAGAAACTATGGTCATACAGAGCTCCACCATAATCGACAATGTTCTCTTGACTTGTGGGAAGAAAGAGGGTGCTAACAATCAATAATTTGCAAAGAAGATCCCTTACCCTCCTAATATATGTATAATGTGTCTAGGAGATATAGAGTCAATTAATCACCTTTTCATTCATTGCATGTTTGCTTGAAAGATGTGGGACTACTTTCTCAATGCTCTCCATACAAGCTTAGGTGAAACCGAATTCTGTTGTGGACCTTTTAAGGTCTTGGCATTTAGGAGGGGTGGGAAAAGCTTTGTGGAGATTGCTTTTATAGAGGAGATGTTTTTAGAATAGGAGTTCTTTGCATGTTGTGGCCGTTAGAGAAATTAAATGTATTTTTTGGGTTGGGCTTTTATGTAAAGCCAGTTAATCCTGCTAATAGGTGGGTTGTTTTCTTTTACGCATTTTGTGGCCTGTTAATGAAGCTCTTTCAAAAAGGAAAAAAAAAAAAAGGCATTTTGAAATGAGCCATAGCTAAATTCTTTTGTTGGTGTTAGGTTTTACTTAGACGAAAAATCTAAAACGAAAAACAAGTTGGAAAGACATAAAATAAAGAAGAAATGTTTTTTTTTTTTTTTTTAAGGTAAAAAGTATGAAGAATCTAAACTAAAGATGATTTTTGAGCATGATTTCCTAGTAGGTGAAAACTCAATGCCCCAAATTTGTTGTTGGAATGACCTTTTATCAATAAATGAAACTCCATATACAAATTTACTTCTTGATCTCTAAACAATAGATTATTTGAAAATACCACTTATGAATGATATTTTTGTTCGAGGAAAACTAATCTTTATGCTAAGTGTCTTTCCTATTTTAGGATACTCTTGATCTTAGTAAGGTTTGACAGTTTACACATATAACTAATTACACCCTAAGTACACAATACACAACTTCACTAAATGTTGAATATCATTCACCTCCAATAGAAGGATAGTCAAATACATACTCAAGGATGAGCCTACGTCAATCCTTTTTTCTCATTTTACTTAGCTTTTTTATTTTTAATTTTCTTAACCTATTACTCTGTTTGTTCTTCGTGATTGATTCTATCTTTAACATCTACTAGTTTCTACTGATTGTATTAGGACCTGTCTGTTAACACTAAAATTTTTTACTTAATGCAGAATCTAGAAAGCGCTCGACGTTAAGTGTTGTTTGTTAAATAATGAGATTGGTGAGTTCGAAAGATTGAGATGATAAACAATGAGATTGTTTCAAGGAAGCACTGAAATTAGCCTCTTGTTGGAAGAAAGATTCGGGGAAGTGGGTTTCTATGTTTTTTATTTTGAATGGATTATTTAAATTTGACTTTTACTAGTTGGGTTGTTGCTTTGTGTTTGTTTGTTTGCTCTCTCTCTCTCTCTCTCTCTCTCTCTCTCTCTTTCTCTCTCTCTTCTTGTCAAAGGGAAGGTTTAGCTGAAGAAGAGGACAGTGGAAATTATTGATTTTTTTATATCTGATTATGTTATGTGTTACTCTTTTTTACTATTCTTGAGAAATGGGATCTTTAGAGTTGAATGTTTTGGCCTGAGTTTGTGCAATTGAGATGCATTTTTCTGTTCTTTTTGATTGTTTTGCTAAAATGGATTTCTTTGATATGTTAGAATTCTTCAGAAAGTTGAGTCTATCAGAATTGGGTAGTATAGATGCTGAATATTTTGTTCAATTCAGTGAAATTTGTGTTTTTGTTTTTCACTTCAAAGCCTCTTTTATTAGGTTTATCTGATGCAGAGTACAATTCTATTCTTTCATTCAAAAGAAAGAATGTAACCTATTTTTGCTTCCAGCTAGATTTTTAGTACAGGAGGCTTTTGATTGGCCTTAAATTGTACTAGTAAAAGGTATCTTAGTTAGAAAGAAGGTTAATGTGATGTTGGAAGTTGGATATTTTGACTGTAGGCATTTAGGTAGAAATTAGAGTTCTAGAAGTATTCCTTTAGTTGTATAAGCAAGTGGGTGCATATATGATATAGCTGTTGCAATAACCTTGAAGAATCTAACACTGGCTTCAATAAAAACTCTTCAAAACCCTCATCATCTCTGATGCACCTATCTGCTTTGCTGCATCTCTCCATTCAATTCTCTTCTTAACGGTGTTTCTCCAGATAGTGACTCTGTTTCTTGCTATAACTCACTAGTGTTATCAAACTCCATCGTCCCTTTCTTCTTAGAGAGCACTTCCTTTACAGGTGTTGTAGATTACAATCTCCTGCACCTAGCCTACTGTTGGGCCCACCTTGCTATTTTTATGGCATCCAACTTGCCCATCTTCATCACCCCACCATGAAAATTGGACCCCAGAATTCTAAATGGTTCATTTGTTATCCCTAATCGGAACACGAGCAATGGTTAAGGATCTGGATCAAGGATTGGAAATGCATACATATACAAGTTATTAAATTGAAACCCAAAAAAGATGGTAGGGATGAAGCACATGCCTTGAGCCATGTGATCCAGAAATGCATGGTCACACTTAAAAGTGCTTGGGCCAAATGATGAAGGATCATGATCTGGTTATCCATTCATCTTACAGTGTAGATCTCTATTGGATCACCTACTCTTTATTTCTCAATCTATGTGTGTACTAAGGATAGGTAGCTCCTCGTGATATATAAGTTTTCAGCTAGAAAGAATACTTATTTTCTATATACGCACTATTTTTGGCCTTTTTTTTAATTCAAAAAATCATTTTTTATTTAATGTGTTGTTGTTTTAATGGTAGAATATGATGTGTTAATCATATTAGAACATATTAATGTCCATTTTACAGATTCTTATTGTGATTTTATATTTTCTTATATTGGACAGGTTTTAGAGCTTCTTAGGGTTTAGAACAAAAAATCATCTTTATTGATTAGATTCTGAAAACTGTATATAAATTTAGAATAGCGAGTAGACTCACAATCTCACATAGACAGGTCATATCTAATCTATATCTAGTATCTATCTACCTGAAATGTCTGCGTTTGGTTAACAAGTAAGTGAGGATATTGGATGGCAACATTGTTAGAGGGTACTAGGCACCAAATGAAGTGCAACTATTGTGATAGACTAGTAACTGGTGGAATTACACGTCTCAAACAACATTTGGCACATCAAAATGGTCAAGTTACGGGATGTACTAGAGTATCAAAAGAAATAATGATTTTAATGCAAGCCAGTCTGGATAAGTCGAAGGGTAAATGTGCTGCTGGACAAAAGAAGAAACATGATATCTTGGATGCGACTCGACAGGAGTTGTTTGGTCCTAAATATATGGGCGTTCGTGATGAAGATATTATTAATTCTGACGAAGATTCAGATCAGGAATTAACTATAGATAGGAAAGAGAGCTTGCATCTAACTCGTGGAGAGGAAGAACGTCGCCGCATGTTTGGCATGAGTAGGTCAATACGTGATACAAGAGGGGCAGTGGGAGTGGGACTAGGAGTGCGACTGCTTCTGCAGGTGGGGGTTAGGTTTGGTGGGTTACGATATATGTTTGGGAGCCAACGAGAGACATCTTCATGTGATGCCCCTACACATTTGGATGAAGAAGTAAATGAGCCTAGGAGACCCTCTATTGATCCAATCATGTTTAAGAAAGAATCGACTAAACAAAAGAAGATAAAACAAATGTGGAGTAGAACATCCGTTGAGAAGCTAGGTACGGCAGTAGCAAATACATGCCAACATACCTCCTAATGTGACCAATTCTCTATATTAGCAGGTGGTAATTGATGTAGCAGCAGAAGTAGGTGAAGGAATTAAAGCTCCCACGGCTAGGGATATTAGGGGGAAATGGACAGATGCAGAGTATGCGAATGTGAAAGCATACGTGGCTACCTTTAAACCTGTATGGTAGGCCAGAGGATGTACGATCATGTGTGATGGTTAGATTGGCCCAACCAGATGCAGCATGATCAACTCATGGTATACTGCTACTTAGGAACTATATCCCACAAGTCAATTGATGCTTTAGAAGTAATAAAAGTTTCTAATTATATTACTGGACCAATGGATAAAGTTGTGGATGAGATTAGAGAGGAGAATGTAGTACATATTATAACAGATAATGATGCATCACATAAGTTGATGAAAAAGAGACCACATCTTTTTTGGTCACCATGTGTTGCCCATTGTATTGATCTTATATTGGAAGATCTTAGGAAGAAGAAGAATGTTAAGGAAATGGTCGAAAGGGCAAGAGAAGTGACAACGTTTATTTACAACCATAATCAAGTAGTCACAATAATGAGGAAGTTCACGAAAGGACGAGAGTTGTCAAGGCTTGCGGCGACTAGATTCGCAACAAACTTTATAGCATTAGAGAGTTTATATCGACATAGGGGAGAGTTGAGTGAGATATTCACTTCTCAAAATTGGCTCAACAAAAAATATGGGCAGAAGACATCAGGGACACCGGTGACTACATCCATGTTGAGGCATAAAATAGGCAAAGAAGTGAAGATGAGAAAGATCAAGAAATCAGTTTGAAGATCAAGCAATCAGCTTCAGGATCACTTTGCGCGGGGTCGCGCAAAGTGAAATGGTTGTACTGGACCGCGCAAAGTGAAAGGGTTGCACAGGTTGATCATAAAGACAGTTTGCGCAGAACAGACAGATTGCGCGAGACCGCGCAAAGCATGTCGTTTGCGCGTGTCCGCGCAAAGTCTATGACGGTGGAATAAAAGTAGTTGAATGTTATTTTTGTCCCACATCGACCAGAACAGAGATTTTTACTTGTAAAAATGTCTATAAATACCCCGTTCCTTCTCTCAAAAGGGGGTTGGAAGATTTCAGAAGTGAAAGAAAGACGAAAGAGAAGACTGAAGGTGCGGAGTATTGGACTCCTGCAGTTTGCGCGGATGCGCGCAAAGGAGTATTGGACTCCTGAAGTTTGCGCCGACCCGCACAAAGCAGCATGGGATTTATGTAGTTTGCGTGGACCCACGCAAAGCATATCGTTCTTGCTGCGGACCAGCACAAACCAATCTTACTGCTAAGATCCTATATTGATGAGTGAGTTATCTTTCTTTGGAATGATTGAGGTCTTCAAATCTTCAAGTTCTTCTTGTCAGGAGAAAAGGAAGAGTCATCGACAAAGAGGCGTATTCCTCCTAAGTTTCAGGAGATGACCAAAATAACACCGAAATGCTGCTGGAATCTCCATTCTCTTGAAGACTGTTGATCGACCTGTCTGTTCCTCCTAAGTCATTGGAGATGATTAAGATCATTGCCGTTATGCTGCCGAAAATTATATTTAGCTATAATAATTGTCATTTATAATAAATTCTTTGTAAATCATTTTAGAATCAAGGGATATCAGAGGATGTAAATGAATTTAGAATTAATAAAGTGTGATGATTGTCTTTGTAATTATTCCATTGTTATATGTGAATAAGATAATTCTCCCAAATCAAATACTTTTGTTTCCTTGTCGAAACAATCCATTTACAGTAACTATTTGGTTGGTTCAGGTTCAAGGTAATGGCATGTGTCCAGCAAGAAATGTGCCTCTGAATTGTATTGTGGTATAACTGCCCAACTCCTATCTTTCCCATCAAAGGAATCAAAAGACGGCCTCTCACCAAAGTCTCCCAATGAAAAACCTTCTTCAAAACTTTGGTGTCTACAGCCTCTCATTAAAACTTGTATTTTTTTTATCACCTTCAGAACTTTGCTAGAATCATGCTTGTTTGTCAATTTTTTATTTTTTATTTTATGAGAATTTGCTTGTTGTCAAAGCTACAGTTGTGTATGCTTGTACTTTTGTTTGTAACAGAAGGAGATTTCTTTGGCTTTCCCCATTTTTTAAAAAAGGCAATGGCTATGGATCTAATCTTACTTTAGTTACGGATCTAGCGCATTGGCTACGAACCAGCTACAAAAAAAAATGTAGCTACTAACCTATAGCTACGAATTTAGTCTGTTGCCTTTTCTCCTTTTTTGGTAGTGATCAATAAGATGTTGTAACTATTAAGAGGTTGTACTATAGTTCAAAAAAAATCGTTGGATACTAAAATATTTTCCAACCCCTTACCTTTATAATTCATGTTGTTGAACTACTGTTCCATCATTTTTTTTTATATCGGAAAAAGTCGTATTGTTTTCGTGCATTTCTTTAATGTTGTTGTAATATCTACTTCAATTGTTGATTTTTTAATGTGTTTTAGGAGGACATGTTTTTCAATGATATGCCTAACACATCGCATAAGAGTAATGCAAGACTGCCCATTTTTGGAGGTGTGTCCTTATCTCACATATGATGTTTTGTGCATCTTTGGAGGGACAACATGTCTAATTTTGTTTCGGATCTGTCACACAAGAAATGGTTATTATAAGCGTGGATGGTTTTGTACTTGATCTAATATCCAAAATTATGTTGTATCTTTGCGTTGGATCACCTGGGAAGTTTTTAAAGGAAAAGAAAACGTGTGTGTGTGTGTGTATATAGGAAAGGTACTATGCGCTCGAGCTCATGATAAGCTCCCATGAGGTCGAGCTGTGTGGGCCCCACCGTGATGCGTGTCGACCATCAACACCGTGCATTTGATGGGTCCCCTTTAAATTATGGGATATCCCAAAAATCAGCCGTATACGGAACGAAGGTGGGCCATACGGGCCATACCATCTAAAATCATGTGAAGACATGCCAAAAACATATAAAAGCACTTGGTGGGGCCCACCTAAGTTTTTAATGCTGCTAAAACTTGGTCTGAACCCTCATCTAAGTGGGACACACATAATGGATGGGCTAGATTTGCAAACCACATCTCGGTGGGCCTAAAAAAATGATTATTAATGTTTTAATGGTGCACGCCCCTCTCAACTTCTGTATGTGGTGTGGCCCACACAAGTCACGAATTGACTTAATTTTTGAGACCTAGGCCCATGATGGAATGGTGCATCTGACTGATGGGGTAGATGTTCGAAACGCATCACGGTGGGGCCAACACAACTCAACCTCATGGGACGTAATATATATATAGGAAAAGGTACTATGCGCTCGAGCTAATTTTAACGCCCTATGAGGTCGAGCTGTGTGGGCCCCACCATGATGTGTTTCGAACATCTACCCCAGCAGTCAGATGCACCATTCCATCGTGAGCCTAGGTCTCAAAAATTAAGTCAATCCGTGACTTGGGTGGGCCACACCACATACAGAAGTGGGGAGAGTTCGTGCACCATTAAAATATTCATAACCATTTTTTAGGGCCCATCGAGATGCAGTTTGCAAATCCAGCCCATCCATTATGTGTATCCCACTTGAATGAGGGTTCAAACCAAGTTTCAGGCGCATGCAAAACTCAGGTGGGCCCCACCAAGTGCTTTTATATGTTTTAATGGTGTCTTCACATAATTTTAAATGGTATAGCCCACTTGAGTTTCGTATACGGCTGATTTTTGGGATTCCCATAATTTAAAGGGTACCCATCAAATGCACGGTGTTGATGGTCGAAACACATCACGGTGGGGCCCACATAACTCTACCTCACGGGAGCTTATCGTCAGCTCGAGTGCATTGTACCCTTTCCCTTCATCTGATTGAGGTCATTTTAATGATTCGAACTAATATATGTTGAGGCCTGTGTTCACCAATCAATTCCGTTGATTATTAATAGCCCTCGGTGGATGTGGTAAGGACAAAAATTGTTAGTGGAGCAATCTTGACATATAATATTTTGATCTTTTATAGTTAAGTGTGGAGCGTAGTTATTTTTCTTGACTAATTGTTCATTTGGCTAGCCTAGCATATATTCAACGATCCAAATCGTTAATATGGAACCCTACCACGGTAGATCCAAACCCTTCATATGATTTGCTAGTTTCCACTGATGCAGACCTTTGACATGCTTGGGCCATTTCAATTGATTTGAACCGTTAATATGATTGGGCTTATACTTAGTGATCCAACGCTTCATATGATTCATATCATTGAGGTCATATTCGGTGATACATTATATACAATGATCGTGCCTTTTAATTGTTCATTGTGATGGATGTTTTTAAATGGAGGTTAATTTCAATGAACGAGATGTATGAAGATATACATGAATATATCTATGAGGTCTACTAAAAATTCCATTTGGTGATATAGTATGTACAATGATAGTGCCCTTTAATTGTTAATAGGGAAGAAACTATGGGAAAGATGATCATTTACCATGTCTATTCTTTTTTTTATATGGTCATATAGAGCTCCACCATGGGTGACGACGTTCGTTTGACTTGTGGGAAGAAAGAGGGTTCTGACAATCAATAATTTGTAAAGATCCCTTATCCTTCCCAACATGTATAATGTGTATGGGAGATGTAGAGTCAATTAATCACCACTTCACTCTTGATCTTAGTAGGATTTGATAGTTTACACATATAACTAATTACACCCTAAGCACACAATACATAACATCACTAAATGCAAAATATCATTCACCTTCAATAGAAGGATAGTCTTTAGGTAGAGGGATTTTTGAGATCCATGTAAAAGCAGATCCAATCTGCTGGAAGACGTGGATTGTTTTCTAAATGATCCATCGACCCTCAAGTTCAAGAGAAGTTTACTTTAGAGGACATTCGGTGTTTTTCTTAGATTTCGAATTTGTTGAAAGATTACCATGCTGGCTAAAAGAAATATAACATTATTCTAAAGTCCAATTTTCATGATTGCAATTGTTTAATCTTCCAATGTTTCTCTTCATGTTTTCCAGTTGAAGGAATATGCATTTATGGATGGGCATTGTTTTATAGAGATCTTTTCCACTGACTGAAGAAGAGTATCTACTGAGGCTTGATGATGTTGCAAACACATTGAAATGCTAGGGAGTTGTCTCACATATTCAGAATAGGCTCGCCAAATTGAAGGAGCGGCCTCGGATAGGAAAGGTAAAATTACCAAAAAAGAAAAAATGTTGGATATGTGCTTGCTAAAAAAAACTTCATGATGAGACTATAATGGTTCTTTATTTTTGCAAGATATTTTCTTCCATTTAAAGTAAACTAGTCTGGTCCATATGGTGAAGAGTCAAATTCATTGATACTTTCGACGAGGATGGCAAATGATGATCCATGTGCACGACATGTGGCATACATGTATTGATCCAAACTCAAATCATGGGGCCATCTTTAGATGGGGCGGGGCCTCAAATTCAGATTGTTTGGGAAATTGTAAGTTTTAACCTCTTACTAATGGAAATTTATTCTTTGAATTTTCTTCATTCCTTAATTTTCATTTTAGAGTCCATTTGACAATCACCAATTAGATGGTTTCGTTCAGCTTAATATTTAAATCATGCAACATCTAGAACTAGGCCTAGGATTGGAAGCTTTGGATAGAGGTGCACATGTTTGCTTCATGTACAGTGGCTGCATGCACAAATGATGGATCATTATATGTATCAAATGCCTCTTCCAATTCAATTCTGTGACTAATTTTATCTTCCTTGTTGTAATATCATATGAGTAATCATCATCATCTTCTTCTTCTTCTTTTTTCTTTGGAAAGATAAACTAGCTTCTATTAAGAAACTAAAATAGGAGTACAACAAGATATTAGTCCAGCTAGCGTCGCCTAAAACTAACTTCTATTAAGGAACTAAAATAAGAGTACAATAGGACTTTAATCTAGATTCCAGCCAGCATCATCTTGGTTAGGCTAACATAAACACCTTACACCCAACAAACATGCATCACCTAGGTTTCTATGAGATCAAACACTATATTGTCTTAATACTGCTTGTTTGGTATATATGTATTCCAGTATTTTAAATAGCTATACTATGTAGTGTGTAGCTTACGCTACATAGCATAGCATAGCCTCAACGATACATAGCTCATGAAAATAGCTTAACTCGCATGTAGCCTATGCTACATCATAATTTGCATATGCTACACATTATGTAAATTACGTTACACGCTATGTAGCTCACATCATGTTTTCAATGATTTGTTACATTTTTCCATTTCCAATAAAAATTAATTTACCTTTGTAATACTTTTAGTAAAATAATATAAATAACAACATTAAATTAGTTTCATTACTCTTTCTTTACCTTTATACTTAATCATTGCCCTTTCCTATTACTTTTGGTTGCATTTTGTTGCATCAAATATCTTGAAATTTTGTTAATAAATCTCCACATTAAGCATGTGCATCTAAAATCAAGGCATTCCCACCAAGACCTAGCTAGAGATGGATGATCATGGTAGGGGTCCTGTGGGGCTCATTGTGATGTATGTGTTTTATATACGTAGTCCACTTGTTTTGAAAGATCATTTTAAGGCATGACCCAAAAAGAGATAAATCGAAGGCTTGAGTAAACAACACCATAGGAAGAAGTGACAATGACACCTACCACTGAAACCTTCTTAGGGTTCACTGTGATGTTTATTTGTCATTAAGCCTGCTCATAAGGTCACACAGACTTAAATGAAGGGAAAACATAAATATCAATATGATTCTAGACTTTTGTAACCCATAAGAGGTTTTCAATGATAACTATTCAATCCCCACTATTTCGATCTAAGAGACCAAAGGGGCTCATGTCCTAAAATGATCAGTCAAAATGGATTAATGACATGAATAAAACACATACATCAACGTGGGCCCCATAGAGTCCCTACTAGGACCATCCATCTCTGGCTAGTACTACCCCCACCAAGACCTAAGAGACCAAAGGGGCTCTCTTGGACCCACTATGGTGCATGCATTTTATCCACGCCATCCATCCATTTTAATAGATTATTTGGGGTATAAGCCCAAAAAGAAGGCAGATTGAAGGCTTGAGTGGACCACACCACATGAAGTAGTGGTGAAAATTACACCCACCTTTGAAACCTTCCTAGGGCCCACCATGATGTTTGTTTTTTGTTCACCCTGTTCATATGGTTAGTTTGACGTGGATGAAGATAAAACATAAATATCTGATTGATCCAAAACTCTATAGCCCTTAAGGGCTTGTTGGGCTAGATGTATTAGGTGGGGTTAGATGGGATTATAATCGTAATCTCATTTAATCCGTGTTCAAAACTATTTTAGGTCTCCGTCCTAAACCATGTGCTTAAGGCGGGATTTCGCAATCCTTACTTGATTCACCAAATCCCTTGTACTGATTCCCTAAAACCGACACGACTTCCTCATATCCCTCTGTCAAATGCATTACGAATTCGTACGTGGATTGGATGTTCATGCGCTCAGATGGTAGATAGGGCCCACCAGAAGATGTTTGAAAAATTCACCCTTTCCAACAAATTGTCTTGATAATTTTATGATAATAGATTGATAATCTAGTGGATCGAAAACACGGTCAGCCAATGAATGTTTCAATAGTAGGAAAATCTTCCATGGCGTATTCCGTACGTTTAGGCACCTTAAGTTTTGGAAGAACCTAATTTTTTATATCATGTCCTAAAATGGTGGGCCAAGGAATTTTTAATGGTAGGATCGGGGTGGAGACAAGTGTTGGAGATGTCTCCCCATGCTGACATACAGTCCTACATAAAATATTCTGACTCTAAACTCAAACATCTCAACCCACTTCGAACGTTGGACGACAACAATGGTTCCATAAGGTACATCAATAGAGGACTTGAATCCGATATTCAGGACACCAACAACGGTTTCAAAGGGGTACATCCACAAATGACTTAAATGCGATCTTTGGGATGATATTTGTTTTTCTTTTTCATTCGATCCTGGTTCTTTTTTGCTTTTTCTTTTTTACATTTTATGTTGTGATCAAACTGTAAAAACTTTACTTATGCTAACAATATTTGTTGTTATCTATGGTTCTTTTAAATACGACAACAATATCACATGTTATCTTTCATGTATGTATTCAAGTACAGGTGACGACATTGATGAGTATATGGACTTGACTCTCGGTTCATGGTCATTGTCACCAATCATAGTATCAAATGAATGATCGAGATGTAGCATACATGTGCAAAGAGAATGGTGATAGGGATAGAGGTTCATAAAGTGGCAGATCTACACCTCTAATGGACCATAAGAGGACCATAACATGGACAAAAGTTTGTACACAAGTTGTAGCTTCTTAAAACTTGAGTGGCTTATCTTGAAATTATAATAGTAGCCATGCAATCCTTGATCTATCATATGATGGGGCACAATTTTACTTTGGATTTGCCTCATTATTTGAGTGTTAATATAAATTAATTTCTACGCTGAATCGATGGTGTAGATTCAACACAAAAGATATGGTGGGGCCCACATATTTGGGTCATGTACATCAATAGGAAGCAGTCACAGCTAATCCAGGACCAAACCCAACCCAATACGACATCTTCAAACGTGGATTAGTTGGTGATAAAAACACTCAAGGTGACCACGTGTTACATCCCAAACATGAATTGTGAGAAACGGTATGTATCTTTTGCAATCGCAAGTCTTAATCCAAACATGGATTGAGTTCAATACTGCAGGATTAAAGATACTCTTGTCAATTCCAAACATGACATTACGAAACATAGATAAACTCAATCCATAGACAATACCTTACACATGCATTTATTGTAGCTTTTGCAATTCCATCCACCTTAATCACACGTAATGTAGCGGGCCAAACAAGCCCTGAGAGGTTTTCAGCTGTAGGCATTCTATCCCTATTGTTTCGTGTGCTTCACCTAAGCCTTGATCTATCTCCCTTTTGGATTCATGCCCTACAATGATCGGTCAAAATGGATGATGACGTTAATAAAACACATACATCAAGGCGGCCCCCACAGAGCCTCTGCTAGGGGATGCTGTTTTACTAGTGACCTAACAATAGCCAGCTAGCTGGTATTGAAGCCCTGTAAACCCAACAGTGATGTTTGTGTTCTATCCATGCAGTCCACCTACTTTGTAACCTCATTTTAGGGCATGAGCCAAAAAAAATGAGGCAGATCCAAATCTCAGATGAACCACACCACAAGAAAATAGTGTTGATTCAACGTCCACCACTAAAAACTTCACAGGGCCCACTGTAATGTCTATTTGGCATCCAACTTGTTGATAAGATCACAGACCCAGATGAAGGAAAAACAATAATATCAGCTTGATTGAAAACTTCCATGACCCCCAAAATAGTTTTCTGAGCATTCAATCCCTCCTGTTTCGTGTGGTGTGATCGACTTGAGATTTGTATTTGTGTCAGTCCTAAAATAAGTGGGAAACGGATTGACTACTTCCCTTGCCACTAACCCGTGGCTGGTGGTCAGTGCTCTGTGGGCCCTACCATGGTGTGTGTGTTTCATCCATGCCATTCATCCATTTTTAAAGATCATTTTATGGCTTGATCACAAAAACGAGGGGTATATAAATCTCAGGTGGACCACACCACAGGAAAACAATAGTGATGGATATCTACCATTAAAATCCTCCTAAGGCCCACTGTATTGTTTATGTGACATCCAATATGTTAATTAGGTCATACAGACCTAGATGAAGGGAAAAAACAAAGATCAGCTTGGGTAAAATAAATGGAAAGTGTGGATAAAACCCATACATCATGGTGGGGCGTCCTGCTAGCTAGCTAGTGTTGGAGTCACTGGCCAAATCGCATCCCCTGCGAGGACTATCTGTCTCTAGATAGGTCCTGGTCGGCGTAGTGCCCAATCCGTGTCCAATAAACCCGTAATCATTGTTGGAATGCAAGCAACATTACTCAGCACTCCCAAAACAAGGCACCTCAAGAACAAGCATCACAAGAACAACAAGGTAGACGGAGCTGCCTTCCTCTTGAGACAATGCAAGTCTCTCTCCCCTCTCAAACAAATCCATGCCCACATCTTCTATTCCAATCTCCACCAAAACATCTCCTTGTCTTCCACTCTCATCACTCTCTACGCTTCCCTCTCTCTACCTATCTTCTCCCACCTAATCTTCTCTTCCATCTCTCATCCCAATCTCTCTCTCTTCTACCATGCCATCCGTGCCTTCTCAAAGCTCCCTTCCTTATGCCTATCTTCCCTCCAACTCTACCTCCAAATGACCCGAAACCGGATCAAACCAGACAACTTCACCTTTCCTTTTCTCTTCAACTCCTACGCTTCTCTTTCTTCGCTTCCGCACGGGGTTGAGAGTCGTGGGCGTGTTCTGAAAACTGGGTTTGGGTCGTGTATCCCCATTTCGAATGCGTTAATTAATATGTATGGTAAATGCGGTGGGTTAGATTGGTCTCATCAAGTGTTCGATGAAATGCCTGAGAGAGACGTCGTATCTTATAATGCTGTTTAGGCGTTCACGCAAGGCTTGGGGTAGAAATGGCTGAGGCTCAGAGATTGTTCAATCGGATGCCTGCCAGGAATGTGATATCTTAGAATGCGATGATAGTAGGTTATGTTAATGGTGGGTATTTGGATTCTGCGTGTGGCATATTTAATGAAATGCCTGAAAGGAATGTTGTTTCTTGGACGAAGATGATCGTAGGTTATACTAAAAGTGGGTCTGTTGACATGGCTAAGCTATTGTTTGATGCAATGCCTGAACGGAATTTGATTTCTTGGACAACAATGATTACTGGGTATGCACAGAATAGGCGACCCACTGAAGCACTGAAACTTTTTCGTAGGATGGAGATGACAAGGATGAAGCCAGATGCCATCACTATGACTGGTGTGATCTCTGCATCAGCACAATTAAGAGGCACCGAGCTGGCGAATTTTATTAGTTCATATGTCAACAAAAATGGCATTGAAAGGAATGCAAAGGTCCTTACGGCGCTTGTTGATATGCATGTCAAGTGTGGAAACATGGAAGAAGCATGTCGTTCATTTGATGAGATTCCTGGGCCTGATGTCTACTCCTACAGCGCACTTATCATGGGTCTCGCTTCTCATGGGCATGACATCAAAGCACTTGACATTTTCAATCGAATGCGAACTGGAAATGTTGAACTTGACAATGTAACATTCATCAGGGTCTTGAATGCATGTAATCATACTGGGCTTGTTGACAATGGTTTAAGATTCTGGAAAAGTATGGTTGAGATTTATGGGATCCAACCAGGTCCTGACCATTACGCTTATATGGTGGATATGCTTGGACGCGCAAGCCGATTAGAAGAAGCACACAAGCTGGTCAAGAGCATGGGGACAGGGCCTCACTGCAGAGCATTAGGAGCACTACTTGCGGCCTGTAAAATGCATGGTAATATTGAGATTACAGAAGCTGTTGCAGAGCAATTCTTCGTGCTTAAGCCTGAGAACACCGGGAATTACGTGCTTCTTTCTAGTATATATGCTCTGAAAGAGCGATGAGAAGATGCTGCTAGGGTGCGGGCTGTGATGAAGGATAGAGGAGTTAGTAAGCTTCCTGGATGCAATTGGATTGAGGTTAACAACAAGACGACCAAAGTACACTACAAATCTAACTAGAGAACTTTTGGAAAGCACAAATGGTCGTGGACAGTTGCTACATTCAGCGGTATGGCTAATGGCTGGCCATTACTTGAAGAAATGAGCTCAGTCACCATTTGAAGCTGGTTTGACAGGTTTCCTCCGTTCCACTTGGACTGGGACTTCAAATTCTGCCATTCAGTTTTTTACACATGCGAATTATGACGTTCAGAATCACCCTTAACTATGTCCTATATATAGCAAAGCATCCAGAACAAGGACAGTTCTAATCATCATCTGTAACACCCCAGATTTTTCACAACCTGGAGTTAGACGTCCTTAGGCGATGGGTCGATCCTAACACCTGATGAACTTCTCAAATACTCAATTCAAAAGTCTCAAATCCCTTTTCAAACCATTTTCTTCAAAACCTCACCTTTCACTACCTTATCCTTCAAAATTTTCTAAGTGCTTTCATATTAGACACAAATCTTAAAGTTTAGGTGATGTTGATCAATACTAAAACTAAAAATTACTATGGATAGTAAATAAATAAATAAAATGGGTTTTTAACCATTAACCTTTTGGAATCTCACGATATAAGTAGGCTATTTGGATAGATCAGCTTCTCCTATCCCAAAAACATGTATTGCACGTCAAATAACTCATCCTGGGTTGTTAAATACACCTATTTTAAATATCGGGTGGTGAAACTACCTCAGATATGACTGTGAGCGGTGAGGGGCTCACCGGTTTAAGCGAGCCTCTCGCCCGTCTGATGGGCTCAAGGGCGGGCAGCGATTCATCGGTACCGTTTTTTACACATTTTCTACAATTTTGGTTCAACTTCAAAAAGTCATATCTCCCTCATTATAACTCTGATTTAGGTGATTCAAAAGCCAGATTTAACTCGATGAGTCTAATTTCACAAAAAAATAAGTAAAAAATAAAATAAAATGTTTAAAATAGTTAAATATAGGTTATTGTGACAACTGTCTGAAAATCATCAGTTTGGATAGCTGCCGCTTCAAGAATTTTTAGAATTTTTCTACAATACAAAATCTAATGAAATTTGATGGAGATGAAGTAGACTTGATGATGAACTACTAAAAAAATAATAAAAATAATATACTAATTAAAAGTGCCAGAAACGGGTATAGAACTTCCCTAGGACCTTATTTTGTCGTAATTAGGGCACGCTTTAGTTAAGTACTAAGCTGAACAATCAGTAGAATTAGCTTGAACTACTTTAAATATGATCCGTGAGACCCAAAACTTTTAGAATCATTGATGCTACGTTACCCTGAAATCTAGGATCTATCTCATTACCCAGTTGCTCTCAGGAGATCATTGAAACTCCATATCAGATCTGGACCGCACGTCAAAAGTCTGAATAATACAAAGTTATGTAATTAGGACCACCTTGCTGGGCTTGACAACAATCTCGGAAATTAAATCCAGATAGTGTCTTGGGGCTATTCTCTTAAGCTCGGAGTGAAGTGTGTGAGAAAACGTGGTTTTCTTTAAAAATTAAATCTAATTTAAGTAATCTGAGACTTGTTGCTTGCAGGCCTGATATAAGCAATTAGACCATCAGAATTTGACCCAAATACACCCTCGTATCAGGAGAAATTTCTTACACATGGCAGTGTACTTGTAATCCTGATCGAGTTCCGGTGACTGTTGAATTGAAACTGGTCCGCCACGTGTGATCTGGGGACCTGACTGGAATGAAAACTTAACTCGACCTAGATCCATAGTCAGGGAGTTTAAGTCCGGCCTTTGGCTCAAGGGGGGACTCCAAAAGTGCTCCGTTGAGACGGAACAACCTCCCTTTAGACATAACCTAAGTATACCTTGGCCCTGAGCCTATTTTCGGCAATTCTGGGCCTATATAAGAGGCTTAAACCCTCTCTCTCATATTCAATACAAATTTCCTAAACCTAAGGGAGAGAGAAGAAAGAAAGAGAAGGAAAGAGCGAGAGAAAGTGAGTGAATGAGTGGGAGTTATTCTTGAGAATCGCTTCTGTTATTCTACATGCTTATTCATCGCGTCCGTGTCACTACTAAGGCGATTTTGACTTCGTTCTTAGGTAAGAAAACCTAACCCTAACCTATTCTAGGGTTTCAATTGTTACAAGTAGCGAAATAGCTAACTTAACTCGTGATATAGGTTACCATTTCATCGTTGATAAAGACCTAGAATCTCTGTCGAGTTCGTTACAGTTCTACGGCATAAGGTGCGGACTTTAAACGTATAGGTTATGGTTTTCAAGGCTTTCAATATCAGTTAATGATATATTACTGACGTGGATGCTATAACACATGTACAAAGTGTTGTCCGTTTCCTTTTTCAGATATACGTTAACTATGTTGAATATACTCTATTCCTCGTATTTATAGAAAATACCGTATATGTATGAAATATGGATTTATCCTTACCATGATTAATTGTTGTCTATGTATGCTAGATGCATGTGTATCAACTTCTGGGTGAACGGATTAGCTTAATACTTGTTATATTAACATACGTCGTGTATGTACAATTTGTAGCCTAAGTGTTTGTGAAAATGTCTAAGTGAGTATAAACTATGCATTAGTGTACGCCACAAACCGTCATGGATATGTGATTGTTATATAGGCGGCAATCCTTTGACGAAAGAACTTGCCCTGATACGTATTCTAACTACTACATACCACGTATGATGTTATTTGTAGACTAAGTCTATGTAAAAATGTTTGTATGAGTAAGTGCTTATAAATTCTTCTCTAATTGGGTGTTGAGATATGATTCTCAACTCCTTTAACTATGTGTATGCTTTCCTCCATGTACCGTATATTATAGTGTTTGTTTATCTATGTAATGCATATGTATAAATCTATGTTTATGTTGTATTCTATAAAATGCAATAACAAAGCTATGAAGGGTGATGGAGGAGTGGTGTAATGATTCCATGCAACAGCCCTGGCAGCCCTAAAGCAGATAATATCGGACCTTTGATTGTATGATTTGAAATCTTGATCCATTACTGCTTTAACTATCTTTTAGGATATTTTGTTGTAATTGAATGTAATTGGGGCTATTGTATAGTCTAGGCAATCGGTAACAGATCCTAGATTGGTGGATGATGCTGTTTCGCCACACCGGATGTGTTCAACGAATTCGAGTCATACTTCGGTTGTCAACAGTGGTTAAGCCACATGGAGTGCTTACGCACTTCATGTCGATCCACTTGATGTGCGCTCGTGCTAGTCGAGCTTGTCAAGTAACCCGATTGGTCTTATGTATGTTCACCATGTTTGGACGCTACTACTTAAACCTAAGGTGTCAAACTCACCAGTGGAAGCCCCGTTAACCTTGGTACCTCGATCTGATAAGACTCATGAGCCGGACATGGTGGTATGGGACACCGTGGTCGAGCTGTCGGCCTATGCTGGCGCAATGAGCCTCCCCATAGTGACCAGTGAGCAACCCAAACTCGTGAGCTGAATACGGCGGTATGGGACACTATATTCGAGCTATCGGCCTATACTATTTTGGTGACGAAGCCATGATGGGTGATGGGGGAGTGGTGTAACGATTCCGTGCAACAGCCCTGACAGCCCTAGATATGCCCTTTGTAGTGACCTCGAGCATACACTGAACCTGCATTGAGGTGACGAGCCTTTCCATAGTAATCAGAGTATGAACTAGGCCTGTACTGATTTGGCGACGAGCCCTTTGCAGCGACTTAGAACCGCAACATCGTATGAGATTGACTAGGACTGACGACCCTATAATGGATCATTGTTTGGGTATTGATATAAGGGAGGTACCTTAGTTTCTCAATCCTGCTGTATGAAAAGGACAAATAAGAACTTGGTAATCATATGCATGCACCACATTATGCATGCGTTCAGGCGTAGCAAGTCAAGCACTGAGACAGTATTGGTCATGCGCGAACGTAAGATGAAGTCGCTGAGGGAGCGTAGGCAAGGGCATGCATTATACATTTATATCATTCTTGCATTAACAAGAGTACTTAGGGATGTGTGATTTACTGTTTTATCATTACTGCTTGATTGAATTGATAACATGCTAACCTTTGCTTTATTATTCCACTGAGTTGATCACTCACTCCCACGTTACGGGACGGTGTTTTAAACACCAACCAGACTCTGTCTTGATTTCAAATGACGGCATGACCCCTGAGGCGGAGCCTGATTTCTATGACGATCAGGTCGAGTAATTTTATATGCAGTTCTCCGATGGCTTTACTTAGGCTCTCCTGGTCATTGGGACTACAGGGTTTATTACAGTTAAACCATTTTTGATACTTTTGACTTTTGTAATATTACATGTAATATTACATGTACACGGTGATTCAGTGTTATATTCATACTCTGGAGACCGATCATGATCTTTTGACTTATATATGCATATTTATATCTTTCAGTCTTCCGCTTGCGTTTTACAACTAATATGGAGTATAAATTACTGTCTTGGTATAATTCTACTCATGATTAATGCACTAACACAGACAACATTGAATCATGAGCATATATGTTGCATAAGGATGTTTTGGAACTCGGGAGTTGAGTTGTTACTCGACTCCCGATTTTCAGGGCGTTATAAGATGGTATCAAAGCATGATTTGGATTAAACTGGACCTGGGTTATGGTAACACGATGTACACTGACGCACTCTAACTTAGGAAAAAACCACTTTAGAATCCCAAGTTTTGCCGATAAGCGAGATTATCTACAATAGTATAGCCCTTACATAGCCGAGACCATGTAAAATGATTTCACATCCCGACTTCTATTCACTCAAGCTTCCGTCTTCTTCTACCTCTTACGCCCATCTACCACAGTTACCCAAAAACTACTCTTTACAATTCTCCACCTTCCTTATACCCCCTCATTTGGGCACAAAACCCACATTTTTGTGTCCCATAATCTTCACAACCTCTAAATGATGGGACATTTAGGGCCCGTTCGACCAACTGCATGAGGAGATATTAGGGTGGATGGAATTGTAAAAGTAATAATAAATGCATGTGTAAGGTCTTGTCCCTAGGTTGGGTGTATCCCATGGTTTCCAATACCATGGTTGGAATGTATGCCATTAAAAGTAAATCCCAGGATTTCCTTTCAAATTACACTTGGAAATTCATCACTATGAGATTTGAAAATCCTATCTCACACTTTTCAACAAAAGGCCCATTTTCCAAAGCCTATGAAATTGATTTTAATCCCATCCCACCCTCCTTCGAAACATGTCAGTCCCAATCCCGAAGTGAGATTAGCATTGCAATCCATTGAATACAACGTAATACCACTGGCCAAATAGGCCCTTAGAGTTTTGGGACCTAAAGTGGGTACTCCTAGATTTTAAGAAAATTCTAACAGTATGGGAAATCTAATAAATTGATAACATGAACAAGAGGACCTCCTTAGCTGGTATGGTCATGTGTGAAGTGCTCGAGCATACTTAAATTCAAGTTCGGGCAACTCAATTCCAATCAGACGACCTTTGACCCTAAGTGATAAAACACTTCCTTATATTAGAAATGGTATAAAATCATTTAGCGTATGAGCGTAGAATTTGATATAGTACGAAATCATCTAGCCCATAAGCTATTGGATAACTGTTACTCCTAAAATTAAGACTAGGCTACTGGTTATACTAAGGAATGTAAGAGACCGATTATGCTAAGATAATTGAATGATAGACTTAGTTAGTGGGCTTGATTAGGTTGGAGTGAGACCTCATTCTTTCGTTGGATCCCCTTGATTCTTTTAGGCTTCTTTAATACCTCTTAGGAAAGTTGTTTTGACTTAGAAACTATTCACGCTCAGAGAAAACTTATATCTCCCCTGGATTTAATGCTATGTCAAATCAATACACCCCTTAGAATTGCCTTCCCAAAGACTTATTACAAATGTGAACACGGAGTAGAGAACTATATATAAGCGAGGTATTCGTTGTTTGAATTGAATTCTCAATCCTGGTAGTTACAAATGAAACTGCAAAGAAACTATGAACTTTCACATTCAAGCCTTTCGTTTTTGTTATCTTTCAAGAAATAAAAATAAAATTTTGTTGTGATTAAAACAATATCAGATGATTCATTGCAAACTCAAACCTACTAGTGGAACTATTCACTTAAGAACTGATCAAGTAGAAGAGCGGGATCAACTAGGATTAAGAGCTGATACGACTAATCTTCTGTCATAGCTAGGCAGAAGGTCTATGTATCTGACTCAGACCCACTACACAACTTTCGTTCCGTGTTGGCCCGACTACTTACAACCAAAAGTTTCTTACTTCATCTTTGAGAAGTGTTAAAAACATATAGCCAATAGGGATATTTTTTGTTTTGGCCCAAGAAATGTCTCAATGGGCAACAGATAGCTTGCCCATTAACCTATTTTGTCCAAATTCCTTGTGTACTAATAATCTATCGATTATCTTATAGTATTAAACTGGACCTGATTAGAAAGGGGAAGTTGGGACCGTAGTAAAAGTCCTTCTTTGGTAGACTTAGGCATCTTGCCACAAACTCACACCCGTCCCTGAAATCAACCACAACACCCATCAGTTTAGCTCATTTCTATAACCATAGGTACCAATGCGCATACATCATCGATGGGAGAAAGACTAATGTATTGAAAGATCGTATCCCATTTCATGTCAAGGACAGGTCCTAAATTGCACCTTGTTCCGGCATACAGGTCAGGACTAGATCCTTGAGCCTTGAGAGTGAAAATTATTTTTAAAGGGGGTAGAACATTATGAACCCAATCTAGTTAGGTCAGCTAATACATCCGTTGGATCAGAGTGGCGCAGCGGAAGCGTGGTGGACCCCTGCCCCACTGGCCCAGGATCAAAAGAAATTGATCCAGGTTATATGAAATGTTAGGTCACTAGATGGTCACTAAATAGGGGTTGAACCTTCCTTAGACCGTTAACGTTGAAATTACTGGAATAAAAGCAATTAGGGTTCAAATATTAAATCAATTCGTACGAAAGAATAGGCCTAGCAATGGGTACGAGATGAATTACAATAGCCGAGGTTGGTGCATCCACAAATGTGCTCGTTGGATATGAACCCAATAGAAGCCTTAGCCAAATATATATACTAATAGAAACTTTTTTAAGACGATCTAGTAAGCTATGTATTAACTCCTACATTGGACCTAAATTAAGACAAGGACTCTCTTAGACCAAGACCCAAAGGGCAACTTTATAAATAAGAAACTTGAGCCTTTCAATAATGGGCATTCCCTAAGTTTTAAAGTGATCAGATTACGGAGTTACTGAAATATAAACTGCGAAGCATTTGCGGCTTGACCCAATTCTCAATCCTGGGCAACTACCAATGGACTCACTGCTTGACCGAGTAGAAGGCCAAGATTCACCAGGACTACGAAGGGATATGATGAGCCTTTTACCCTGGTCAGGTAAATAATCGATGTATCGGGATCAAGCCCACTACAACCATCTCTCCGTGTTGGTCAAACATTGAAAATAGATATCTTACTCTAAATAGATGGGAATCATTGTCAAGACTCCACATATAAACTGAAAATTAATAAAACTTAGGCAAAAATAAATAATAAAATCTTTATTCATCTCACTTAGGCAATTTCGGGGACAAAATTATTTTTAAGGGGGATAGATTGTAACACCCCAGATTTTTTTCAACCTAGAGTTAGACGTCCTTAGGCGATGGGTCGATCCTAACACCTGATTAACTTCTCAAATACTCAATTCAAAAGTCTCAAATCCCTTTTCAAACCATTTTCTTCAAAACCTCACCTTTCCTTCAAAAATCTCACCTTTCACTACCTTATCCTTCAAAATTTTCTAAGTGCTTTCATATTAGACACAAATCTTAAAGTTTAGGTGATGTTAATCAATACTTAAACTAAAAATTACTATAAATAGTAAATAAATAAATAAAATGGGTTTTTAACCATTAACCTTTTGGAATCTCACGATATAAGTAGGCTATTTGGATAGATCAGCTTCTCCTACCCTAAAAACATGTATTGCACGTCAAATAACTCATTCTGGGTTATAAAATACACTTATTTTGAATATCGGGTAGCGAAACCACCCTAAATAAGACAGCGAGCGGCAAGGGGCTCACCAGTTTGGCGAGGCCTTGTCCGTACAGTGGGCCTGGGCGGGCCGCAGCTCATCGGTTGGCCCGTTTTCGGCTACATTTTCTACAATTTTGGTCCGACTTCAAAAAGTCATATCTCCCTCGTTATAACTCTAATTTAGGTGATTCAAAAGCCAGATTTAAGCTCGATGAGTCTAATTTCACATAAAAATAAGTGAAAAATATAATAAATTATTTAATATAGTTAAATATACCTCGTTATGACAACTATCTGAAAATTATCAGTTTGGACAACTGCTGCTTCAAGAATTTTTAGAATTTTTCTACAATACAAAATCTAATGAAATTTAATGGAGATGAAGTAGACTTGATGATAAACTATTAAAAAAATAATAAAAATAATATACTAATTAAAAGTGCCAGAAATGGGCGTAGAATTTCCCTAGGACCTTATTCTGTCGTAATTAGGGCACGCTTTAGTTAAGTACTAAGCTGAACAATCAGTAGAATTATCTTGAACTACTTTAAATATGATCTGCAGGACCCAAAACTTCTAGAATCATTGATGCTACGTTACCCTGAAATCTAGGATCCATCTCATTACCCAGTTGCTCTCAGGAGCACATTGAAACTCCGTATCGGATCTGGACCGAACATCAAAAGTCTGAATAATACGAAATTATATAATTAGGACCGCCTTACTGGGCTTGACAACCATCTCAAAAATCAAATCCAGATAGTGTCCCGGGGCTATTCGCTTGAGCTCGGAGTGAAGTGTGTGAGAAAACGTAGTTTTCTTTAAAAATTAAATCTAATTTAAGTAATCTGAGACTTATCTCTTGTGGGCCTAATATAAGCAATTAGACCATCAGAATCTGACCCCAATACACCCTTGGATTAGGAGAAATTTCTTACACATGGCAGTGTACTTGTAATCCTGATCAAGTTTCGGTGACCGTTGAATTAAAACTGGTCCGCCACATGTGATCTGGGGACCCGACTGGAATGAAAACTTAACTCGACCTAGATCCATAGTTAAGGAGCTTAAGTCCGATCTTTGGCTCAAGGTGGGGCTCCAGAAGTGCTCCGTTGAGATGGAACAACCTCCCTTTGGACATAACCTAAGTATACCTTGGCCTTGGGCCTATTTCCGACAATTCTGGGCCTATATAAGAGGCTTAAACCCTCTCTCTCATATTCCATACAAATTTCCTAAACCTAAGGGAGAGAGAAGAAAGAAAGAGAAGGAAAGAGAGAGAGAAAGTGAGTGAATGAGTGAGAGTTATTCTTAAGAATCGTTTCTGCTATTCTACGTGCTTATTCATCGCGTCCGTGTTGCTACTAGGTCGATTCTGACTTCGTTCTTAGGTAAGAAAACCTAACCCTAACCTGTTCTAGGGTTTCAATTGTTACAAGTAGCGAAATAGCTAACTTAACTTGTGATATAGGTTGCCATTTCATCGTTGATAAAGACCTAGAATCTCTGTCGAGTTCGTTACGGTTCTACGGCATAAGGTGCGGACTTTAAACGTATAGGTTATTGTTTTCAAGGCTTTTAATGTCAGTTAATGATATATTACTGACGTGGATGCTATTGCAATATACAAAGTGCTGTCTGTTTTATTTTTCAGATATATGTTAACTATGTTGAATATACTGTATTCCTCGTATTTGTAGAAAATACCGTATATGTATGAAATATGAATTTGTGCTTGCCATGATTAATCACTGTCTATGTATGCTAGATGCATGTGTATCAACTTCTGAGTGAACGGATTAGCTTAATACTTGTTATATTAACATACGTCGTGTATGTACAATTTGTAGCCTAAGTGTTTGTGAAAATGTGTGAGTGTAAACTATGCATTAGTGTACACCACGACTAACCGTCATGGATATGTGATTGTTATATAGGCGGCAATCCTTTAACGAAAGAACTTGCCCTGATACGTATTCTAACTACTACATACCACATATGATGTTATTTGCAGACTAAGTATATGTAAAAATGTCTGTATGAGTAAGTGCTTATAAATTCTTCTCTAATTGGGTGTTGAGATATGATTCTCAACTCCTTTAACTATGTGTATGCTTTCCTCCATGTACCATATATTATAGTGTTTGTTTATCTATGTAATACATATGTATAAATCTATGTTTATGTTGTATTCTATAAAATGCAATAACAAAGCCGTGAAGGGTGATAGGGGAGTGGTGTAACGATTCCGTGCAATAGCTCTGACAGCCCTAAAGCGGACAATATCGGACCTTTGATTGCATGATTTGAAATGTTGATCCATTACTGCTTTAACTATCTTTTAGAATATTTTGTTGTAATTGAATGTGATTGGGGCTATTGTATAGTCCAGGCAATTGGTAACAGATCCTAGATTGGTGGATGATGTTGTTTCACCACACAGGATGTGTTCGACGAATCTGAGTCATACTTCGGTTATCGACAGTGGTTAGGCCACACGGGGTGCTTACGCACTTCATGTCGATCCACTTGATGTGCGCTCATGCTAATCGAGCTCGTCAAGTAACCCGATTGGCCCTATGTATGTTCATTATATTTGGACGTTATTGCTTGAACTTAAGGTACCAAACTCACCAGTGGAAACCTCATTAACCTTGGTACCTCAATCTGCTAAGACTCATGAGTCGGACATGGTAGTATGGGACACTGTGGTCGAGTTGTCGACCTACGTTGGGACAATGAGCCTCCCCATAGTGACCAGTGAGCAACCCAGACTCGTGAGCCAAATACGGTGCTATGGGACACTGTATTTGAGCTGTCGGCCTACACTGTTTTGGTGACGAAGCCGTGATGGGTGATGGGGGAGTGGTGTAACGATTCCATGCAATAGTCCTGACAGCCCTAGATGTGCCCTTTTTAGTGACTTCGAGCATACACTGAACCTGCGTTAAGGCGACGAGCCTTTCCGTAGTAATCAGACTATGAACTAGGCCTATACTGATTTGGCGACGAGCCCTTTGCAGAGACCTAGAACCACAACATCGTATGAGATTGACTAAGACTGATGACTCTAGAATGGATCATTATTTGGGTATTAATATAAGGGAGGTACCTTAGTTTCCCAATCCTGTTGTATGAAAAGGACTAATAAGAACTTGGTATTCATATGCATGCACCGCATTACGGGTGCGTTCAGGCGTAGCAGGTCAAGCACTGAGGTAGTGTTGTTTATGCGCGAACGTGAGATGAAGTCGCTGAGGGAGCGTAGGTGAGGGCATGCATCATACATTCATACCATTCTTGCATTAACAAGAGTACTTAGGGATGTGTGATTTACTACTTTATCATTATTGCTTGATTGAATTGATAACATGCTAACATTTAGTTTATTATTCCACTAAGTTGATCACTCACTCCCATGTTACGGGACGATGTTTTAAACACTAACCAGACTCTGTCTTGATTTCAGATGACGGCATGACCCCTTAGGTGGAGCCTGATTTCTACGACGATCAGGACGAGTACTCTTATATGCAGTTCTCCGATGGCTTCGCTTAGGCTCTCCTGGTCGGTGGGACTACAGGGTTTTATTACAGTTGAACCATTTTTGATACTTTTTACTTTTGTAATATTACATGTACATAGTGATTCAGTGTTATATTCATACTCTGGAGACCGATCGTAATCTTTTGACTTGTATACGTGTATTTATATCTTTCATCTTCCGCTTGCATTTTACAACTGATCTGGAGTATGAATTACTGTCATGGTATAATCCCACTCATGATTAATGCACTAACACAGACAACATTGAATCATAAGAATATATGTTGCATAAGTAATGTTTTGAAACTCGGGAGTTGAGTTGCTACTCGACCCCCGATTTTCAGGGTGTTACACCATCATCATTAAAGACTTATCCTAACTAATTGAGGTTGGATACATTAATCATGTTCTGCTGTCATGATTCAGGATAAAAGTTGTGGGGGAAGTTTAATACCATATGTCAACCTGATGCAACCCTCAAATCATCAGATCATCTTTGAAAATGGGCGTAGATGGGGCCACATGTGTAACAAACCTTCGTCATTATATAGGCAAAACAAACTCTTTTACAGTTTGAAGTGGGCCTCATTGCGTTTTGAACCATTTTTCAGAGGATGCCAGATGTAGGCGATTTTTTTCGTAAAGCTTGAGGTTGTTGGGAGGCTTCCATGCACATGCTGGATACTGGACTGTAATTTCACCAGGGATGCTACTATCACTTGTGTTTGAAATCAGGGATGCTCGTCTAATGGGTCCAACATCAATGGGCCATATCCTTGAGTTTGGCTTAATTGGACATTCTCATCTTGATCAAATTGATGATTTTTTTTCTCTCAATGGTTACTTAGGTGGCTCAACCTCCACAATTCATTGTTCGGATCCCAGTGGACTAGCCAGGTGAAGCAAAATAAAATATTTAAGCATGATGGCCCAACGAACTTCGCTTGAACAGTAGTTCAAGCCTTTTTTTTTGTTATGTTTCTTTCGGAGGGCATTGGGGCGAACTGGATCTCGGACTACGCCCTGTCAGGAGAGTGGTACGCCACCAACTTGGATACTCCTTTTCTTCTTCTTTTTTTTTTTTTTTTACTTCTCTTTCCTTCTCTCAAAAGCTTCACTTTGTATTGATTAGGAAATTATGGTGATGGTGCCCGACTTGTACAAAGATAATTCTTATACTTGTAGAGTTGTCAAATTTATATGAAGTTATACCATTGTAATAGGGTGTAGAACTCTCTTAAGCATTTCAAAACTCTAGAATATGTGTAGAATAGTTTCGGTTTATTATCTTTCTAAGATTTGGATGAATGACCACTGATGTAATGTTATCTTTTGATGTACGACCATAGCTTATAAATAGATGCTCATCCCTATCCTTTAGGGTGGGTGGTTCTGTTTGGATGCACTATTAAAGTGACTAAAATATTCAATGTAAATCAGTTTGAAACATGGTTTAAAAACTCAAAAAAGTTGACTCGACTAGCATTGAGTAGAGTTTTTCAAAGAGAGTGGACTCAAACTCACATGCAAAACTCATTGGAGCCGAGTCTACTTGGAAATTTTGGCCGAGTCGTGATCATTGTTAGCGATATGTTGTTATAAAAAGTAAAAAATAAATAAAATTTAATTAAATATAAATCCCTATTAAAAACAAACATGATTCTGGTACATGTCAGTAGGTGTGCCTATGGGGAGCCACACATGCATAAAAAACGTAGTGGAATACCTTCCATGAACTTTGGTTCCTAGGTCACTTAGTCCTCATTGAATGCAAGGATGCAACGCAAGGTGTGATGTGCTATTTCTACTATCTTTGGGTTTTCACAATTACAATAAGATGTGGCAATGTGAGCACAGGTCTAGATCAACCAAAATAACTTAAATCGTCAAGTCTTCTTGTTGTCATTGCTCGTCTTCATACTAAATTCCCACAAGCCAAATGTTACATTGTTGGCCTCTGGCAATGTTGGATTTCTTCAAAAACCTAGATAAAAAAGATAAAAATCACTACAAGATTATTGAATCATCACTAAAATATCTTCTCAACATTGAAATACATGTAAATCCATGCTCCAATCTCTCAATTTATGGCTGAACCAATTGTAGGAATGGGCAGATCTTTTTTATCCGCCTATATTGGCAGTCTAAATCCATTGCAATCTGCTCAATCCACTAAAACTCTTCCAACTTCAATGGATTTCTTGGAATGCCACTTATGTCTCTTTAGTCTTTACCCAAATCAATTGTAGAAATGAAGGAAAGGGAGATGGAGAGGATATGATGAGAGTACAAAAAATAAAAAAGAAGGAAGGGAAAATAAGCACAAAACTGAGAAATTGCTATAATACAACAAAGGAATGAGATGGCAATGCCTTTTGATCTTACATTCTATCCTAATTGGAGCTGGATTCTGAACTCCCCAGTACAATGCTCAGACTTGTGACCATGCCCAAGACCAGATCGGTGGGTGCGATCGGCTTGGAATCACTCGAATGAGAATTCAATGTGGGTCACCATTTGCTCTTAGGTGCTTATTGTGTAGAGATCTAGAACTACAACAAATAGATCATCTTATAACTCTCTTTTGGTAAATCCAAAGATCCGTCGGTAAAAGATCTGGTTATGAAGGAAGAAGGGATTAGGCACCTTCCTTCACCCGACATTTTGATTGCATGTATATCAATATTACATTAACTGGATAACAATAAAAAAAATTAAAGGATGATAAAAGGAGAAGGAAATGGAAAGTTGCTCAATGTTTTGATGCAGGGGGCTTTATTTTTGTACTTGGCTTCAGATCTTCCTCTTTTTCAAGGGAGATTAGTTTAGTCAAAGTAAAATCCTGCACTAAAATACCTAAGCCATGCTCCTGTAGGCTATCTCCCTTGAGTCTTCAATCTCCAACTCCTGTTCTAATTCCTTCTTCTTTGTAATTATCTCATTTCTTCTCTTTTCTTTCCTTTCTCTTTTATGTATAAGAGTCTTAGCACATTAGAATTGATCAAAAGGCTTGGAATCTGGGAAATTCTCATTTATTTATAGAACTTGTCAATGACATTCCTGCAAAATGACTAGTTATAGGGTAATTTGACTGGTATTGGAAAAATTAGTTGTTTCACTCTCAGTCATAGGATGTAAGGAGAAAATTGCAATTGCCTAAGATTAGGGATAAAGTTATTCGGATAGGATTCTTCATGAAAGCTGCTAGATAAAGGTGTTATTGAGATCTCACTATTTCTAGGGCAAATGTGCAATTTCTCTTAAGTGCGTGATGAATTCTTGCAACCCTTCCTAAACCATGCTTAAAGAGTGCTAATTACAGAATCTTCCAGGGAATGGAGGGAAACCGGAATTCATTGAAGAATTTTCTTAGAATGGGAAAACTATAAAAGCAGTGACTATTGTTTTAAGATGGACTCTTCACCATTGTGGACCACGGATCTCCATGCTCAGTGGGCTAAATCTTGAGATTGATATATCATTAGAAAGCTAATTCGATGGGCTACACGATAATATATGTATTATAATAATTGTTTGAAAGATATGTTAATAATTGATGCTTGGTTAGGTGCAAATCAGGGAAAAACTTCACTAATGCTGATTCAAAATTATGTAGTCTAACAGTTTTGATTATGGTCTCTAATATTTGAAATCTATAAGTCTGATTGGGAGAGAACATTATGTAAATCTTTTGACGTGCTACACAATAGAGCCCAGGGTAATCTAAATCCTTTAACAAATGAGTGAGAAATCCCTCCAGAAGATGCACATGAAGTGCAGTCCAGTGCAGCTTCTGTTGTTGTATTTTTTTACAATGGGCTAATCTTTTTGATGCACTTAGATGTAGGTGGATCCTTTTAATCCACATATTGACGAGGTTTTATAAATCTCAAGATGTGGCCCACATTCGCACGGCTGTGGTCCATGATGAGGAAAGGTTACCCATGTCTCTTGTTGATTCTACATTCTAGGCTATCTTTGGCGACTTATTTCATTGATTCGACAAGTCCAATCAGAGAAGGGCATTGACAACGAGTGCCCGTACTAGTACATCCTGAAATAGAGGAGTGTTATTCTCACATCGCCAAGGGTGATGGACCAACTCGAAGATGAACTTGCAGAGGCTCACAAGCATAACACTAGCCTGCACTCAGAACAGATGCACCATTGTGGCTTCTTTTACAAACTTTTCAAGGAGGCTTCCTTTATTTGCCCTTCCTTCGATTTGTATACTATACTTTGCTGTATTTTGTTGAGGTTCATGCAAAGAACCTTAGAAGACTAGTGGTTACAATGCCATAACCCTGTTATTCTCAAACCTTTTCCAAGGTCTAAGTGCCTAAAGTCCCCAATTGGCTGCTCTTCAGGTTGTTTCGCAAGGGTAAGCAGTTGCCTATTGATCATCTCATCACATATGAACCGATGATCAGGGCTTAGGGGTGTTGCATTAGAGGGTTGCTTGCTCAAATGTGGCCCCTTCTCTCTGGCAGCCTCCATGCATGCCTTAGCTTGATGCCTTTCCCTTCCAGCTAATGTCCTACAATCAGGGTAAACCTTGAGGAGATGTTCACTATGCACTTCAACGACTATATTATAGTGGTAAGAAATGAGCAGTTCAAAGCAATTTTAAGTTATAACTTGCTATTTTTAGTTAAAAAAAAATTCTCCTCCATTTTTAGGGTTTTGAGAGTTCGGTTATGGTCCAAAGTCTTTTAGTCATCTAAGGCTTTGTTTATGCATTTTGGTATGATTGGATAATTTATTACTATTTTGGAAAAGTGTCCTACTTTTGAGTGGTTTTTTTTTTTTTTTTTTTTTTTTTTTTTTTTTTTTATATAAGGTCATCATATACATATTATGCAACACTTTTATGTAATAATACCAAAATTAATTTCCCATTTTTAAAGATTTTCTCTTCACTTACAGATTTAAGGGCTATTCTTGAGAAGCAGACGATAATCTCTTCTTTTTATCCGCGCACCTGATGATGATCTCCTCTTAATCTCACTCACTACATTAGTATTAGAATGATGCACATGACCTTACCCATGGCGTACCACATATTGGAGGAAGTAGCATACCACGTGCCAAAGTGACCCATGATTTAGGTAAGCTTGATCTAGACAATTTTATATGGAAAGTGGCCTAAAAATCACACTGATTCAACAATTTTAACCATCCAGTTGGTAGCTTGAATGCTTAGCATATAATAGTCAATGGCACAGATTCAACTAATGTAGATGATTAAGACTGCCTAATCAATGTGAATTTTTGGCACAAATTCAACTAACGTAGATGATTAAGATTGCCCAATCAATGTGAATTTTTGTTATTGCTCGGTTCACAATGAGGCCATTGACTTGGTGAACCTTTTCACAATTGGTCTATATCATTGTGCATGCCGGATGAGATACCACAATGTAAAATACTTTAGTAATGGCTGAACTATTACCTGAATGCATGGTACTGATTTTCTAAACATGCTGCCTGTTGGCATGATCAAAAGCCCCATGAATTCTCTTTGGCGGTTCTTCCAAGACCATCTTTATGATAAATAAATTAGTAACTAGCTTTTGAATATTTTTGCCCCTTAAATGGATTTTTAAGATAGGAAACTTTTGAATATTGAAAGGACATGCGAAGGCATTTTTAATATCATAGGGGTATATTGGTAACTAAAAATTTTGGTTGTTGTTAGTTAGTTCAAATATCACCCACAAAAAGTCTTTAGATGGTTGAATTTTATTTATAAAAAGCAACTAATCATTTTTCTCAAATAGTATTTTCTCTTCTTATAGTCATAGCACTGGAAAAAAGTGGGGATTGGTTGCCATTATGAAAAAACATTCCTCACTTCCTCTGTAAATTCTGTAGTCGGACCCTTTTCCTCCGTGTCTCTTCAGTTGCTTTCTCTCCCCTGTTCTCCCTCCACATGCATTGTTACACCTGTCGTAACTGTACCTGTAGTATTTTTATATATAATAAAATGGGTGGTATAGAGTTCTTGAAGAAGGACCACTGCTACTGAGCTTTGGCAGTTCTCCTAAGTGTCTTTCTTTTTTAGCTGCTGAGGAATTTCTAAGTGTCAGCGTATGATCCATCACACTCAACCAGAGTAGTAGAGCTTTTCTCTTGGAATTTATCATGGCCCTGTGGACCCCACACTGAATGGGATGCAGTGCTTTACACCCCTAACTAGAAGCAATGTCACGTGGAAGCGGATTATGTGCGGCCCGGCCTCACCCAAGATGATGTGGTCCTTACCATGGGGCTCACCTTGATGTATTTATTCTATATCCACACTGACCAGTTTTTCCATATCATTTTAGGGCGTGAACCCAAAATTGAAGAAGCTTCAAATCTCAAGTGTACCATACTATAGGAAATAGTGGTGATGAACACCCTATCATTAAAAACTTCCTAGGGCCCTCCGTAATGTTTCCCTAATGTTTATTTGCCTATTGATAAGGTCACATAAACCTATATGAAGGGGAAAAAAGATCAATATCAGCTTGATCGAAAACTTTTATGATCCATTAATGGTTAATCACTACTGTTTCCTATGATATGGTCCACTTGAGAATTGCATCTACTTCATGTTTAGGGTCATGTCCTAAAATGATATGGCAGAAAGAATGGACAATGTGGATATAGAATACACACATCAAGTTAGGCCCACGGTGAGGGTGGAACCTAATCTGCTCCTAGAAGAGCACATAAGCGCATTTAGTAAACTGTATGGGCCCACCATGTATGTATGCGTCTTATCCACATAGTCCATTTGTTTTTCATATCATTTTGGGGTATGATCTCAAAATTGAAGCATATTTAAAGTTCAACTAGACTACTTTATAGGAAATAGTATGAATTTAATGACTATTGTTGAAAATTTTTTGGGGGCCATAGAAGTTTTGGGTCAATCTAATATTTGTGTTTTCCCTTCATCTATGTTTCTATGATCTTATGAAGAGGGATGAAAAATAAATATATCACCATGTGCCTTAAGAAAGTTTCAACGATGAAATCACTTGAGCTTTGGATATACTTTAATTTTGAGCTCTTGCTGAAAAAACAAATGAAAGCCATGGATAAGATGCATACATCCACAGTGGGGCCCCATAGAGTTTATTGAGGGCGTGTTTGATTTTTCAGTGACCATGTAAATACCCTTGAAATGGGTAATTATTACCATTTCACCCGTTTGAAAATCGTTTTAAAATCCATTGAACTTTTTACCTCGGAAACCGGTTCAAAAGAATTATTTTAAATTTGTGGACCCCAAGGTGATGTATATGATAAATTCATTCCGTCCAGTCGTTTTAACATAATATTTTAAAGTATTAGCTGAAAAATGAGCAGATTGAACACTCAAATGGCCCACACAAAAAGTAACAGTGAGCTTGAGAGGTTTTTAATGGTAAGTGTTCGATTTCCTTTTTCTAGTGGCGTGGTCCACTTGAGCTTTCGATATGCCTCATTTTTTGGCTCATGTCATAAATTCATCGGTCAAAATAGATTAACGGTGTGGATAAGCGATACACATCACGGTGGGACCCACAAATATGTTGTGGCATTCTCAATTTTTGTGTCAAAAATGGATGTCGTCAAATCAAACATGAAAAAAGTGAGGTAAACATGGGGAAAATAATTATTACATCTTTTCACTGAATGGAAAATGCAAACAGGCCTGAGTGTGCTCTACATCCTAATAACATTTCCTTTTTTGTGTTAATGTCACCAAGTGGACTCCATAATTATGATCGTGTTGTCCCCACCGGGGTCATTTTAGTGCATGGGTCCAGAAATGAGGCAGATCCAGGGTAAGAGTGGACCACATTGCAGAAAGTAGTGTGGATTGAATGGCTACTATTGAAAATTTCTTGGGGGCCACAACTTTTGGATCAAACTGATATTCTAATTTGAAGTCACTAGGCTTGCCCATTGACACCCGCCATCTGTGATGCCAAACTCTACTATTTTATTTTAAAAACTAATAAAGAATTATCGATCAACTACTCTTAGTAAAATCTCCTAACTTTTGGCGAGTGCCTCTGGATGATGGACAACGTGCCTGTAGGATAAGTATTCTTATCCTTTATTAATGGCCTATCAGTGTCTCTGAATTCCATGCTAGGGGAAACACCAACTTCGGCTACAATGTAGGGCACACCTTGGTATATATTGTATATCCATGTCAACTTTTAGGGCATGATCCAAAAAATTAAATTAGATCCAGATCTTTAGTGTGGACCACACCACAGGAAATAATAGTGATTGAACACCCAACATTAAACAGTTTGTTTCGACAAGGAAACAAATGTATTTGATTTGGGGGAATTATCTTATTCAAATATAACAACGGAAAAGTATAAAGACAATCATCACACTTTATTGATTCTAAATTCGTTTACATCCTCGGATATCCCTTAATTCTAAGATAGATTACAAAGAACTCATTATAAATTCAGCTATCATAGTTAAATGTAAATTTCGGCAGCATAACAACAGTGATCCCAATCATCCCCTAGGACTTAGGAGGAATTGACGAATCGACCAATAGTCTTCAAGGAAAATAGAGATTCCGGCAGCATTCCGACGCTATTTCAGTCATCTCCTAAGACTTAGGAGGAATACATCTTCCTGTCGGTGACTCTTCCTTCTCTCTTGAATAGGAAGAACTTGAAGATTTGAAGACTCTGGCCATTTCAAAGAAGATGTCAACCCATTCTTTGTTATAGGCTATGAGGTAGTCGGTTTCGCGTCCCACAAACCTTATCATTTGCGCGGGTCCGCGCAAACCCTATCTCTTGCGCGAGTTCGCGCAATCTGCAGGAGCCCAATGCTCTTACCTTCAATCTTTTTCTTCACTCTTCTTTCGCTCCGAAATCTTCGAACCCCTTCTGAGAGAGAACGGGGTATTTATAGGCATTTCACAGGTGTAAAACTCCGATCTGGGCAATGTGGGACAAAATAACTCGCAGCCATTTTTACGTAACTGTTACATGCTTTGCATGGACATGCGCAAACGATATTCTTTGCGCGATCCCCCACAATTAATATACTTTGCGTGATCCCGCGTAATCGATATCCTTGTGCGGTCCAGTGCAAAGTGTTCTCAGAATTAATTCTTTTGTTCCTTTCTTCCAACCTTTTCCTAGATGTCTTGATCTTTCTCTGCTCCAATTCTTCTCTTATTTTATGCCTCAACAGATGCCCCCTTGATCCGTTCTTTATTTTTTTCTAGAAAATTAAAGCAAAGGATCAAATCACCCTTTTTCTGAAAGGTCTGTGCGATCCTACGCAAAGCGAGATTGAGTACCGTACACGACCACGAACCCTATAAATAGCCCAACAACTTTGCCATTTGTACAAACCCTTTGTACTCTGGCGAAACTTTGCTTCGGTGATTTTCTTCCGCTCAAGCAATATTGTTTGCACGGACTCGCGCAAACCCTTACAGTTTGCGCGAGTTCCTTCAAAGTCCTCCACGTTCCGTGTAACCCAGATGCTTTGCGCGGACTCACGTAAAGTGTCCCGCACTTAGCCGATTTTTCCCTCTTTTGAACCTTCCAACACTTAGCCATTTTTCACCTTTCTTCTATTTTCACTCCGATACTTATCTTCTTTTCTTAACTCCTCTCATCATTATGTCCCGTATAAAACAAACAGCCCGTCCTGTGACTCCTCCTTCTGATCAACCTTCTTCTGATCAACCTCCTGCTAAGCGAACAAAGACTACCTCCAGAACTCCTGCTTATTTTAAAGAGCCTGTTCTTCCCACCTTTGACTTCTCTAACCGCATCAAATCTCTACCATCCCCCATTCATAGATCCATATCATTAGGAGATGTCAAGTGTCCTCCGAAGCACAGCATAGAGTATGATTGGGATGAATGGTTAAAGACTACTGCTCACATTCGTACTGATAGTGAAAGACCACCTCTTCGTGAAGACACTCCCCCGGCCTCCCGTTCGAAGAAGACTCACCGGAATAAGGTGAAAGAGTTTGCAGAGAAAATTAGTGAACATAAGAAGAAGAGACTTCAAAACTCATGAGATTCAGTACGAGTTATTGAAGGTGTTATGAAGTTCGACAACCCTCATGCAGAAGGCATGATAATAATTCCCATCAATGTCTACTGCCATCAGTCCATGCTTGACTGTGAATCCAAGGATTACGTTCATGGTGAAAGATTGATGTATACTGAATCGTGGGCCACAAGAGAGCCCCGGATCCTTGAGGGAGTCATACAAATGCAGAAGCCGCAACAAAAGATAGGAGAAATGCATCCCATAATCTTCTTAATTCCTTTCCATAGCCCTCACGACCTCTTTCCTTCACATTTTTATGAGACATTCCGGCAGCGTTTCTGAGATCGGGAACAACTCTGGGGACAAGTAGAATTTTGCATCAAAGGCCTGTTAACTGCTCGACATTATTATTTTGATTGGGCGGAAGCTATTTTACTAAAGCACACGAGCACACTTGCGAAAATCGGCCTTTATGATGCTATAGAAGTGACTTCCAAATACTTCTATAGGGAGCCTACTATACTGAAAGGCTTCTTGAGTACTGGTCGCCCACAACCAACTCCTTTCACTTACCCTATGGTGAGATGAGTGTAACACTTTGGGATCTTCACCGCATAGCTGGTCTCCCGATAATAGGTAAATTCTATGATGAATTTATTCTAACCAATATGGAGCTGGCCTTTGTATCTTCTCCCGATCGCAGACCTTCTATTTCTGAAACCACTATCGAACTGTTCAAGGAGATGAGTAAATTTCCCAATTTTCACAAGATCCCCCCTTTGCAATGGTGGCACATTTCTCCAGAGGCCTCAGGTATTTATCAGTCTGACAATCGACTTTTCTCTTTATATCCTTGCTGTTTAGAGATTTCTGCACATTTACCCTCTCTCTCTTTTTTTCTTTGAAGATTTCATTATTGTCACTCCAAGGAATTAACAAAGCTCCGAGACGTAATGAAGGAGAGACCGGAGTATAGCTCCTTCAGAGAACTTGCAACTTTCTTGGCTTATTGGCTGAGCTTAGTCATACTGCCCAACTCTAAATGGGCATATGCTGTTCGTCCCACTGTCTTCGCTGTAGCTGGTGCTTTGGCAGAAGGCCACAAATAATCCCTTGCTCCCCCAGTATTATGCTCTATTTATAGAGCCCTCAGAGAAGTAGCTACCCACGTGAAAGATCCTACTCTCGGAGCCTCGTCTGAACATACTTCTTGGCATTATATCACAGGGTGGTTAGGGGTCTACTTTCCTTGGACTTTCGAAGCCCCAGAGCAAGCATATGTTCATCCTTCTCATCTTCCACTTTGGTTCTTCCAACAAAGAGCGATGGCCAAAAGAGCATATGACTGGGTTGCAAATAAAATTCAGAATGATGACCAAATAAACTTTTTTCAATTCCGCCTTTATCATTACACTGAGGATACGAACATGGTGAATCAAGAAACACTTATTGCAGCGGAAAGAGCTTTCTTCTTTTCCATTCGTTCTTGCAGCCTGCCCCTTCGGGAAGGGACAGAGTTCTGGAGGGAACGTTACTACCCCAGTCGTTTCACTCGTCAATTCGGTTACGACCAAACTGTACCAGAAGACAACAGGCTAGTTACTCGAAAAATGCGTTGTTATGGAACATGTCCTCTTAACTAGGCCATGATATGGAAGCAGCTACTGAATAGCTGTGTTGGATCTTCCTTCATAATTCCAGGCTGTAATCGCGTAGTCCGTACATCATATGGCTGGATGCGATGGTGGGATCATCAGTCGTATTTGGTCACTAAGTGCTTTCCAGTGGATTCCTCCATCTTTCTCCATCCGCCTAGGCTGAAAGGCAGAAATCTAGAGAGTGGAATTGGCTATATCCTGGAAAAGAGTCATGTGTCTCATCATGGAGAAATTTGTAGGAAGATATTGTTAGAAGACCCTATCCGTGAAATAAAGCCTATTAACACTTTGGATGGCTGGTTTGCTCATGGAGTTTTAAGAGAATTTGAGAAATCTCGTCGGGATTTTACAGATCAGGCTGCAGACGACGCTGAAGGTGCATCTTCCCCAGTTCCTGCAGAGACTGCAGCGGTTTAAGAAGAACCAGCTATTGATGCTCCTATACCTCCTCCACAACCCCTTTGTCCTAGCTCATCTTTCCCGATGACTAGATCGAGAAAGCGTTTACAGGCATCATCTCCTATTCTTTCAGAGGGGACCAGACAAGCATCCGCCTCCCCTACAATCAAAGAGTCCGCACCAGAGAGCAGCCGGGCTGCTTCCTGTAAAGGAAAGCAAGTTGTCGTTGAAGAAGTTGACGAAGAAATTTTGGGAGATGAGAGTTCAGCTTCATCATCAGAGACTACTGCCTCTTCGCAGTATGAAGACGACGAGGACAGGGAAAGCTGTGAGGATAAAGTGACGATTTTGAAGAAGGCGAAGTCGATATTGGTGGAGAAGAGGAATTAATTACAGAAGGGGTTGAAATGGAATCTCTTCCTGCAACCTCTAAAGCTCTTCCTGGCATTGATATTCCTGCTAAATCTCCTGCAGCTGAGGAAGATGAGGAAGAATGTTTAGATTATGGCGAATACGGATATTCACCAGGTAAAGGAGATTTAACTTTCATATGCATATATTTATCTACATATTTAACAGCAATTATTTATTTAGAATTATTGTGTCTCCCTTTTTAGGTGCTCAGGTCGCTGAGATAGGCGCGATCTCTTCAGTGAATACTCCTGCAGGAACTTCACCAAGAGCTCCTGTAGTTCTGTTGGTGGTACAGAAAGTGGTAGCTCGTGAAATTATATTTCCAACAGAGAGCACTGACTTGCCAGCTCCAGCTACCAGAGATTCAAGTACAGAGGCTAGAGCACCATCTTTTTCTGATATGGTGGGACTCGGCTCTTCCACGACTGAGGGAGCTTCTCCTTCTATTAATCGCATTCCAGCTACCGGTATATATATGCACTAGTTATTTTACTTAGAAACGCATATTTCATAATATATCTGAATGCCTTTCTTTTCTTTTTTTATAGGAACCCCTTCTTGCAGTGGTGCTGCCAGTTCCGATTCTGTGGCCACTACATCTGAACTATCGTCTTTTACAAAAGTCCATGTCCACAAGATGCTTATGGTGAAACACTCTTTGTTGATAATAGCCCATATCTTCAGAAATCCTGATCAATGGTTGGACTTGGACATTGCTATGAAAATTTTGGAGAGCTCTGCCAAAATGGCTAGAATTAACATATCTCCTTTACGCGATTCACTCCTTAAATTCCGCGATTCAGTAATCTCATTGACGTCTGTAGAAAATACTACAATTGCCCCTGAGATTTTAGAATATAGGAAGCAGCTGGCTGCATCTCAAGAACAAGCCTCTTTGACGACTTCATCTATCTCCAAACTTGAGCAAGAATATCTGATTCTTCAAGATCAATTAAAGATTCATATTGATGAGAGAGTGACTATCCAAGATCGCATTGCAGCCCTGAAAGAAGAAATCTCTCAACTGGAGAGGAGGAATTATGAGCAAGACTTAGTCATTCAGGATGTTGAAGAAAGGATGTAGGTGAATGTTCAATCCATTGATATAGAAAAATCTTCACTACTCCAAGGTAGAGAAACGATCGCTTCTTTGGAGAGCAAGCTAGCTGGTGTTCCTGATCAGGCGAGACTTATTCTTAAAGAAAAATCCAAGCATGATGCAGCTCGGCACAATTAAAAGAGGATTTGCGCAAGTATATAGAGGCAGTGGGGGTTACGGAAGAACTTTAGACATGTGATTTTTGAACATGTAATCTTTGTTTACATGCTTTTGGACGGGTAATTTATTTGACTTAACATATGCTTTTATGATAACATTTTGAGATATTTATGATGGCATTTACCACAATATGCATTTTGAGATATTTATGAAGGCATTTATATTTATGAAGGCATTTATCACATCGCATATTGATGACATTATGCTAACATTTATCTCATCATATTATGGAAACCCTATTTTCATACAGTAATTTTATCGTATCATTAATTATAATTTTCAAACCTTTTATGTTTTGTTAGTGCGGGATTCTCTATGTGAGTATTAAATTGGCGGTGCTAAGTTTCAATTTAATTAGCCACACACAGTTTAAGCTCATGAGTAGTGGAGCGCGCACACACACACAGTTTAAGCTCTTAAGTAGTGGAGCACTTATTGGTCTTATGTGATGGTCTCTGTAACTCTCTAAAGTTCTCTTGGACTTTTCACTGCCTTGATTTCACAGGCCACGGTCCATCAGAGGAGCCCAGTGACGCTACCGGGAGGTGAACTATTAGTTTTACGCATAGGGTTGGCCACGGTAACTCTCTAGAGTTCACAGGGCTCACAAGGCTACCTTTGGGCACCAAATCTAGGGTCGCCAGTCCATCAATGAGTAGGCTTAATCCCTTCCTCACGAGTTACTACTGAAATCAAACCGTAGATCTGGAGGGTCTTACGCATGGTTGGCCTAAAAGCTCACACTGCGGCCCCTGTTTTCTTCGTCTGCAAGGTCGAGCCCATTCACGGGAGGGAACTTTCATTCGTTCCCCGTGGCGCTGCCGGAAAGCTATACAGACGGCATAGGAGTTACGGTAACTAGTCTTCGCGGATTTATGACCTTTTAGGCTTTGAATCCTTGACTTCGTCAGCTGCCTGCATGGGTGCGCACGATGGTCTTCGCGGGCTTTTTGGGGCCACTAACTCCTCGCCGCAGCCCGAATGGCGATCTTGATAGGTCTTATGTATAGTTAGCCGGCCCTTTTAGAGCTTGATCCTTTGAGAGCTTGATCCTTTGAGGATTTAATCCTTTTAGAGCTTGATCCTTTTCTTCTTTTTTTTTTTTTTTTTTGGAGCTTTTAGCTCTTTCTTAGAGCTTGATCTTCTTGATTTGGTTCTTTTATGATTTGGCTCTTTTAGGATTTGGGTCTTTTAGGATTTGGCTTGGCTAGACTGCCTCTTTGACTGAGATTGATATATCCTTGCTTTTGATAGTATCTTTAAGAAGATCCGTGCCTTGTAAGGCAATAATAATTGTGATTATTGTCATTGCTAGCATAACAGACGTTTCCGACTGAGATTGATACGTCTTTATTTTTTGATAATATCTTCAAGAGGATCCGTGCCTTGTAAGGCAATATATCAATCTTGTTAATATCTTCAAGAAAATCAATATCTTCAAGAGAATCTTCAAGATGATATTGACTTTGTCAAACTTATTTGGTGATGACGATGATCAATATATATATATTTTTTTCAGAATTAATGCTTGCTAACATGGTTGACATGCTCATGAATTTCTTCTTCATAGCTTCTTTGTTGACATATAGACATGATCTTATTCTTCCTTGCCCCCTTTTGATACAGAATCATTATGCCGATAATATTCTGGATCAAAATCAGTATGTCTCTCTTTAGGGGTAGTATCTTTTGATGAAGCGGACGTTGATAGGTATACTGATACCCTGCCCATCTTGATTTGCGATTCTATATGCCCCATTGGAGTATACTTCTTTTACCACATATGGACCGTCCCATTTAGGCTCGAACTTGCCCCTTGTCCGGCGAGTGACCACTATAGGTCTTTTCAGCATTAGCACCATATCCCCTTTTTTGAAAGAGCATTATTTAACTTATTTATTAAAGGTAGCCAATATCCTGGCCTGATATGACTTCAATCGCTGCTGAGTTGCTAAACGTTTCTCATCGAGCAGATCTAATTCTTTCAGCCTTATTTTTACATTTTCATCATCTGTTACAGACTGATGTACCGCTATTCTGAGCGATGCCACCTGTATTTCGATTGGGATGACTGCCTCCATGCTATAGATTAATGAATACGGTGTCGCCCCTGTTGCTGTACGATGGGTAGTTTTGTAGGCCCATAATGCTTTCTGTAACTTTTCATCCGAATCGCGCTTATTGCCTGTCACCGTTTTCTTTATTATTTTGACAATCATTTTGTTAAACGCCTCTGCTAATCCATTGGCCGGGGGATAGTAAGGTGTTGAAAACGAATGTTGGATACAAAACTTCTGACACAACTTTTCCATGCCTCTATTTTTAAAAGGGGTGACATTATCAGAGACGATCTTTTTCGGAATACCATGATGGTATATTATGGCATGCCGGATGAAATTGACCATGTCCTTTTCTTTAACATTGTGCAAAGCGACTGCTTCGGTCCACTTGGAGAAATACTCTGTCGTTGCCAAAATATATTGTTTCCTTTAGACGAAGGTGGATTTATAGGGCCAATGACGTTGAGTCCCCAAGTTGAGAAAGGCCAAGAAGCAACGAACTGATGTAAATATTCTGGGGGGACATGTATTATATCCCCATGTATTTGACATTCATGACACTGCTTCGCATATTCTATCGCATCTTTGAACATGGTAGGCCAGTAATAACCCATTCGATGCACTCTATGGCATAAATTTCGGCCAGCTTGATGCGCTCGACATTCACCTGAATGTGCTTCCTGCAGTATTTGGTTTGCTTCTTGCTTGTCTAAGCACCGTAATAGCATTCCATTATAAGATTTTCTATACAATACTTCGCTACATATGACAAATTTGCCCGACCGCTGCTTAATCTGCTATCTTTGCGCATTATCTTCTGGCAGGATGTTATATTTGAGATAATCGACGAAAGGCTGACGCCAATCATCTGTTGTTACTTCCAGACAGGATATAGGAAACATTTCAATGATTTCTTCGATAACCTCTGCGGATGGCATGAATCTTCTTTCTTTTATAGTTACCTGGAGAGGACTTCGATTTGAGCAGGACAGAGCCAGTGCCAGACTGGCTAAAGCATCCGCTTTTGCATTCTCGGATCGTGGTATATGCTTGATTTCCACATGACAAAACTGTTCAAGTAACTGTTGTGCTTTCCAACAATAAGGCAAGAGCTCTTGTTTCTTTACTTCGAATTCTGTTGTCAATTGATTCATAATCAATTTAGAATCTCCGAAGATATGCAATAATTTTATTTCCATTTGCTAAGCTATTTCCATTCCGATAATGAGGGCTCTGTATTCAGCCTCATTATTCGTGCATGTGGTGCCTAGTGTGAAGGAGTATGGTAACAGATCACTTTGAGGAGTAATGAATATCACTCCTGCCCCCGCTCCCGATGTTCGAGCAGCACCATCAAAATACATTTGCCATGGGTCCTAGGATTCGGCCAACATAACCTGCTCGTCCGGGAAGTCATCATTAATTTCTTCACTTTCTACAACAAGATGTGCTGCGAGGAAATCTGCCATGGCCTGCCCTTTTACTGCTTTCACCGGTCTATATGAAATAGTATATTCTGATAACAGTAACATCCATTTGGCTAATCTTCCCGACAACATTGGCCTGGTCATCAAGAATTTTATCGGATCTGCTCTTGAGATCAAAGTTATATCGTGGGAGAGACAATAATGTCTTAACTTTTGTACAGCGAATATCAACGCCAAACATTCTTTCTCGATCAGAGAATAATTGCATTCGGCCCCCATCAATGTTCAGCTTAGATAATAAAGAGCAGTCTCCTTTCTGGCTTCATTTACCTATGCCAACAAAGCACCTAAAGAATTTGTAGCTGCAGATGTATACAAGATAAGCAGCTTACCTCTCATTGGAGCTGTTAACACTGGTGGCTGCTTCAGCAATTCCTTAATTGAATCAAATGCATTCTGACAGGCGTGATCCCATACAAATTCTGTATCTTTCTTCATTAATCAAGAAAATGGCTGACACCTTCCTGTGAGGTTTGAAATGAAACGGTGAATATACGCAAGTTTTCCTTGTAAACTTTTCAATTCCTTTAGCGTTGTCGGTGGCGGCATATTTTGAATAGCCTTAATTTTTTCTGGATCGATCTCGATGCCTCTATGCCGTACAACGAAGCTAAGAAATTTACCCGAAGATACCCCGAACGCACATTTAGTTGGGTTCATCTTTAATTGTTTCTTTCTGAGTCGACGGAAGACAGCTACCAAATGTTCACGGTGTTCCTGATGATCTCCTGACCTGACCACCAAGTCGTCAACGTAGCATTCAACATGTTTATGCATCATATCTTGAAAGATATTTTTCATCACCCTTTGATACGTTGCCCCGACATTTTTAAGATCGAAAGGCATAACTTTGTAACAATAGATCCCGAGCGGTGTTCTGAATGTCGTCGCCTCTTCATCTTCGGGCGCCATCCTGATTGATTATAACTTGCATAACCATCCATAAAAGACATAATAACATACTGAGTAGTACTATCGATCAATAACTCTGTTATCGGGAGAGGGAAGTCGTCCTTAGGACATGCTTCGTTCAGATCTCTGAAGTCAATACATACTCTGATCTGCCCATTCTTCTTCTTCACAGGAACTATTTTGATATCCACTTGGGATACTTAACTTCCCTGATGAACCCAACCTTTATCAGTTTGTTTACTTCCTCTTCGATTAATGGAATCAGGTCTGGGTGGAATAACCTTTGTGCTTGCTTTACTGGTTTCTTTTCTTTAGAGATGTTTAATCTATGCATCGCTACGGAGGGTTCCAGTCCCGGCATCTCTTCATATGTCCAGGCGAAGATGTCTCTATTTTTTTGAGAAGTTGGCCATATTTCTCGAATTCTTGTTCAGAAAGACTGACACTGATGAATGTATTCCTCAGCTCTTTTTCTGTTCCCAAATTTATTTCTCGTAAGCCATCTATTGTCGGTTGCCCCCCGTCTTCTATTTGTTTTGGAGCTATTTTGGGATACTCGACTACCTTAAGATATTGTTCTGATATTTGTGCGGCCAAAGTCATATTTACTGATACCATATTCACTGATGACTCTGCTCCTAGCCCCTGGAATTTTCTCCACTTTTCCTGATCAACCCCGAGAGGGATTTGGATTCCTTTCCCATGATTCAGTCCAGTGGGTTTGTTACAATCAAAACCCATATTTCTCATGATTTTCTTGCTTACTGCACTGTATTTTTTTCAAATTTTGCGGTGTTAACTCTCCGTGATATACATTGCTTGTGATCTCATCCTTTGCTTTCGCTGTGGCATGGAATTCTATCGGCTCAGGGTATTTAGTACTAGCCCTGACTTGAAATCTTCCTGGAGCGGCTGTAAATGGCTTATACCTTTCAATATTGGGTAAGGGCATCGTATAATTAGACTGTAAGATTTTCAACTGTTCTGTCGATAACAATGTCAACAGTGGCTACCCCGGTTGTCTCAGACGCTTGGGTACAAAATAGAACTTCTTTCTTGCTTCTGCAGTCCCAAAAGATTCCGCCCTTTCTTCTCTAACATTGTTTATTCGGACGTCTTTTAAGACTTTCTTTTCATCATTATTTCTCACTTTTTCGTAGAAACCTTTATAATAGCTGGCGTCCGCGAAGAAAGACTCAGCTTCCGTATATGGTTTTGCGTCAGCCATCACCTTGCACTGCATTCCGTCCTTACAGTATTTGAAACATTGGTGTAGAGTAGAGGGTACAATACTGTACTGATGTATCCATGGCCTTCCCAAGAGAAGGTTATAAGTTGTCACAACATTTATAACGTGACATACAACAGTAGTAATTAATTCTCCCACTTCCAATGCCACTGTAATCTTACCGAGTGCGCGTTGTCCATCTTAATTGAACCCCTGTACCATCATTCCGCTGGGGTGCAAATCAAAATGGTGATAGCCCAATTTGTTTATCATGGAGAGTGGCAAAAGATTCACTGTGGACCCATTGTCTATCATAATCCGTTTTATCTTCTTTTCACAAACATACCCTTCTATCATTAGTGGCCTATTATGTTCCGCTTCACCAATCAAATCATCATCGGAGAACGAGATTACTGGTAGACAATTTGCCCGTTCATTGTGTCTTTCATGTTTCATTTCTGTCAATAAAGCTTCTCTCACATTGTGATCAGACAGCGCTTGGATCAAACTCTGTCGAAACTCTTCTGATAATTTGAGCGCATCATAAATGCTTAGATGTGCTGGTATACCCTTTAAGTGGCTAACTACGTCATAAGCCACTTTCGTCGTTGCGTTCCTGTTTTCACTTCCATCCTCGCTGTTTTGTCTTTCGGTCACTTCTTTCATTGTAATTCCTGCTTTTTGTTTCACCGGACTCGTTATCTGCTTCCCTGATCGCAACGTAATCATTACTGCATTCTTTATTGACTTTCAATTTTCTCTCCCTTTTATTTCTCAGTCCTTTTCTTGGACTGAAAATACGTTTACTGTTGCCCTCATACTCTTTTTTTTTGCTTTCACTGGTTATTATTTCACCCCTATTTATCATTTACTGTATGATGCACTTCAACGTATAACAATTCTCAGTCGGATGTCCCACTAGGCGATGATAACGGCAAAAGTTTCTTTCCCGGGTCTTCGTTACATCTTCAGGGCGCTTGGGCTCTGGTAATTCCAGGGTACCAGCTTTTAACAACTGCTGCATCATAGAAACTATGTCTTCTTTATCAAATTCAAATCCTTCATAAGAATCGAGCATTCTGAGCCTTTTTCCACTGTATCTATCTCTTGATTGATTCCAGCCCTCTTTTCCTTCCGATCTTTTGTCTCTTGAGCCCCTCACATCTTGACTTTTCTTATCACGATCGATGGTATTGACGGTCGTTCTGCCGGGTATCCTCCTCACAGTTTCATGATGAAATGCTGGCATCTTACGAGTCATTAATTCCAATGCATGGGCTTTGGTAGCCAAATCGTGAAAGGTTCTAACATCGGCGCTGGTGAGTCCGAATGTGATTCCTGTTTCCATAAAGTTTAAACACATCTTGACATGTTCCTTTTCTTCTGGTAACTGTCTGCATGATGCCCCCAGTGTCTTCCATCTATTTATGAACTTTTCGACTGGTTCTCCTTCTCACTGTCGTACTGAAGCTAATTCTGTGATGCTAACATTGCGCTCTGACGAGAAGAAGTTTGACATGAAAGCGTCTTACATTTCCTCCCATGTGCGTATAGATCTTGGAGCTAAATTTGAATACCATCGGAAAGCTTTACTTGTCAATGATGACTCGAATAATCGTAAGCAGTATTGAGGTATCGTGGAGAAATTCCCCATGCTGGTAATGTAGTGCATCAAGTGCTCTTCAGGTGACCCTTCTCCGTTAGACTTCTGAAAGTCCGGATGCTTGAAATTAGCCGGAAAAGGAACGTCTTCTACTTCTCTTGGGTACGACGTTCGGTATCTGCAACGGCCGGTAATCGCGCGCTCTCTCTCTATTATGACTGCTTCTTCGATGACTTGCCTTACGTCATCCCGTGTTATAGCTCTTGTTGCTGGAACGGACCCTTGCGATCCTATTCCCTATGAACGGGAACCTTCAGGCTGGCTCTCCTGTCCATTTGTCGCTCCCATCATAGGTGGAGCAACTATTTGTGCTACATTATGCGCCAGAGTTGCTAGAGCTTCTCTGAGGTTTCGGCATTCATCCATTAGCGCTCTTTGCGCCTCTGCCATTTGGTCAACACGTTCTTCAGTAGTTGGCCTATTTTCTTGACCCGTCCCTGCCATGTACACTGTGGCTCCTTTACTGTTTGTCGAGGCTGTTGTTGGAGTAAGACGAGAGTACATTGACGTAACAGGGCTTATAAAGAGAGGAAAGATCAGAGTCTCATTCGACTTTTGTGCTCTTCCCATGCTGTTGATCGATCGAGGCGATACAGTTATGGGCGAACTTGTCGGGGGTGATACAGGCATCGGTGATCCTATCATCAGCGCTTTACCTTTCTGTGCTTCTGTCCATTTGGTCCTTGGGGTGACTAGAGCCGGAAAATCGCACGACATGAACTGTAGAGCTGTTCGTTCGGGGTATATCGCATGAGGAGCGAGCTCGGGTTTTCTTCTTGCTATACTACGCGTGATTGGTCCCTCAGCTCTTGGTAAAGATAAGTTTGCTTTGTGGCTTTTTAAGTTCTTTACTTTTGTCTTCTTAGACAAGACCACAGTCCAGTTCCCATCACTTTCCTATAGTTGAGGTGAGACAGAAATGACTCCCGCTGTTACTTGAGTCACTTTGTGCCTATTTATGGTGCATGCATTCGTATGATCGGGAGTTCGGTTTGGCGCGTATTCAACTACAAACCTAGTGGGGATGAAACGGAAGTTCACTTTTCTCACAACGTTAGCCATCAGTAGTATTATGTGATTGAATCGGGTACCTTTGATAATGAAACATACGTGAAGTTAGTATGCGAGGGATTAAGTAAACTATCTTAGAGATGAAGGGGAGGATGTTCCCACTGAGAGTCGCCATTTTGGCGTCTAAAAGACGCCAAAAAGTGATAAGAGTCTTACAACTTTCCCCAATGTTAATGTTTAAATAAGATAGTGTCCCTAGCAGAGTCGCCATTTTGTTTCGACAAGGAAACAAATGTATTTGATTTGGGGGAATTATCTTATTCAAATATAACAATGGAAAAGTATAAAGACAATCACCACACTTTATTGATTCTGAATTCGTTTACATCCTCGAATATCCCTTGATTCTAAGATAGATTACAAAGAACTCATTATAAATTCAGCTATCATAGTTAAATGTAAATTTTGGCAGCATAACAGCAATGATCCCAATCATCCCCTAGGACTTAGGAGGAATTGACGAATCGACCAACAGTCTTCAAGGAAAATAGAGATTCCGGCAGCATTCCGACGCTATTTCAGTCATCTCCTGAGACTTAGGAGGAATACATCTTCCTGTCGGTGACTCTTCCTTCTCTCTTGAATAGGAAGAACTTGAAGATTTGAAGACTCTGGCCATTTCAGCAGCATGTCAACCCATTGCTGTTATAGACTGCAGGGCAGTCGGTTTGCGCGGTCCCACGCAAACCCTATCGTTTGCGCGGGTCCGCGCAAACCCTATCTCTTGCGTGAGTCAGTGCAACCTGCAGGAGCCCAATGCTCCTACCTTCGATCTTCTTCTTCACTCTTCTTTTGTTCCGAAATCTTCGAACCCCTTCTGAGAGAGAGAATGGGGTATTTATAGGCATTTCACAGGTGTAAAACTCCGATCTGGGCGATGTGGGACAAAATAACTCGCAGCCATTTTTACATCATTGTTACATGCTTTGCGTGAACATGCGCAAACGATATTCTTCTCGCGATCCCGCGCAATCGATATACTTTGCGCGATCCCGCGCAATCGATATACTTTGTACGGTCCAGCGCAAAGTGTTCTCAGAATTAATTATTTTATTCCTTTCTTCCAACCTTTTCTTAGATGTCTTGCTCTTTCCCTACTCCAATTCTTGTTGTTTCCTTGAAATCCTTCTTTGAAAATGAATGCTAGAGGTAAAAAGAAAACTACTCGAGGTCCCTCTTCATCTAGATCAGCTTCTATTGTACAACGTCATCTTCGCTCTCCCGAAAATGATTCTTCTGATGCTCGGGATTTGTGTATGCGCAATGTTATTGTTGAGCGTCATGTTAATATTAATCACATTGCTTCATTTGGTATCCTTCCTCTGTTGGAATCTGTGGGATGGGAGAACATCTTACATTGGGGTGGAGCTGCATACCAGTCCATTGCCCAATCCATGTTTGCATGTATCATGATTTTTCTCTTGAGGATTTTACTTTTAAAGTTGATACTCAAGAAGGATTGTTTTTAGTGGATCGACATTTAATTGCTGACATTATGGAAATACCTGTCAATGATGAGAGCATTCCAATTAATATTTTACATAACAGTCTCTCAGAATCTAAACGAAAAATGCTTACTAGAGATTTATGTAATTTGGATGTTCATTGGACTCATAAAGGTCATGTACTTCCCTCAAGGTATTTGTTACCCGCATTACGAGTACTTCATAGGATATTCATCTCAAATCTTTATCCACGATCTGGTAATAAAAGCCGAACTCACTTTGCTTTCATGGTTCGTGTTTTGCATTCTGTAGTCTCTGGTGCAAAAATATGTCTACCGTCTTTAATTTGTCATTCCATTATTCTGTCTCGTCACCATCCTGGACACAGTGATATACCCTTTGGTTATTTATTGACTATGCTAGCAAATCATATGCTCGTGGCTATGCCTACTAGAGAAAAACCCATCCATAATCTCCCTTTTAATAATTCCAATCTTAACAAGATGAATTTAGAATTGGCTGAAGGCTAAGTGGATGCTGGTAGCAGTGGTGCTGAAGCAGGAAATGCTGAAGCTAGTGATCTTCCTGAAGACGTAAATATGGATGATTTATTTGAAGAACTTGAATCAGACTCGGCTGATGATCCTGATTTTCAGCCTTCTGATTTTGATGAAAGATTGAATTCACTTCAAGAGCAGGTGGCTCAAATTCGTGTTACCCAAGACACACAATTTTCATATTTACGTAAATATATGAGGCGGATTGCTAAGGGTTTACATAAAATTGATCCATCTAATCCTGCACCCTCTTCTGGTTCTGACTGAATTTTTAATGGGTCTGTAATATTTTTCTTGAACTTTACATGCTTACTGACTTTTTGGATTATGCACTATGTTTTCTTGAATCAACTCCTATTTTCTTTTCTATTAATGCTCTTCTTCCTTTGTCATTTTGTGTCAAAAAGGGGGAGAAGTCTTGGTCTTTGATGATTTATTTATGATGTGTTCCTATTACTCAGGCTATTACTCAGGGGGAGTTAAGCTTCTCAGGGGTAGTTATGGGAGAATGATGCTAGTTATTACTTAACATATCTATGCATGCTTCTCTATTGTGAACCTGTTTGTACTTCTCTTATGTCTATTGGAAGTATTGTTATTACTTGGGTGTTTTGTCACAAATTTGACAAAGGGGGAGATTGTAAGTGTTATGGTCTCATGCTTCTTTGATTGTCAAATTTGTGATGTGTCAAAACATCTATCTATGTCCTGTGCTTGTATGATGATTTATATGAATTCAAGACACTGCATAAATACTTCAAGAAGCTACATGTTGAAGTCTCAAGAAGCTACAATGTTGATGTTCAAGTCTCATGACTTCAAGACTAAATAGCAATGCATGAAGTAGTTGTTATGCTGATGAAGATCTCAAGTTTGAAGCTACAACAAGTTCAAGATCTCAAGCCTGATATGGTTCAAACAAACTACATTCGTTGAATGGTTGAAGTTCAATGTCCATACGACATGATTCGTTTGAATGACCTTAGGTTGACCCTTTAAGTAGGTCACTTTGGATACATAAATCAAATATTTATTTTACATAAGTTTGATGTCTGTTCTACGACTAGTCCTAGCTCTTGTTCGACCATCCCAGGCATTGGTTCGACTAGTCCAAGAAATTCCACGACCAGTCCCTAAGTTGTTGAAGATTTTTCGAAATTTTTGTACGCCCACGACCGATCCCGGAGGTCCTTCGACCGGTCGTAGGTGTGGCTTCGACTGTCCATGACCGGTCGTGGATCTACGACTCAAAATCCAAAGAACTTTATCTATGGTCCTACGACCGGTCGTAGGGATCTACGACCGGTCGTAGGTGACCCATGACCGGTCGTAGGCTACTCACGACCAGTCGTGGAACGACTTTCAAAGATCGCTCAATATTTCAAAAATCTGTTAGAGCTACGACCAGTCCAAGGTTTCTAAGACCAGTCGTAGGAACGATTTTTGCTTCTATAAATTGAACACGAAATTCAGAGTTTTCACACTTCAACTCTATTCTATTCAAGAATTTTCAAGTGATCACTCTGAGATAAGTCTGTGTTTATTTTAAGCTACATTGTGCTTATTTAATATTCCTTTTTGCTAGCTTATTTAATTTGATTTTGTTTCTATATTCCAATCTTATTTGAAAAGAGGAATTATCTTATTCCTTCTTCTTGGAATCAAAATCAAATATAGCTACGCCCAACGAGTTAAATCTAAAATCTATTAGAATTTAGAACCTTATGAATGTGAGTATTGGAAATTGAACTTTGACATTCAATCATCTACTCCGATTGGTTCTACCGGGCTACTAAGAAAAGGAGAAATCCAGGTATTTTACAATTCTGTAAAATTTATTTACTTTTGGTTTTGTTTGAGGTTAAGCCAGAAAAATCTCATTGTACTGGTTTTGTTTGAGGTTGAGCCAGAAAAATCTCATTATTTTGGTTGTTTGAGGAAAACCAGAAAACTCAGAAAAGAGGGGTTTTTGTATTGTGTAAGCCCAAGTGAAAAAGACACAATTGTAAAAGTTTTTGGTGAACCTGTGAAAACCTATTTGATAGTGAACGCTAATATCCCCTGTGTGAGGATATTAGGAGTGGAGTAGCATTCTGTGTGGCTGTTGGAAAACAGTTGGTGTACACACAGGCGAACCACTATAACTCTTTGTCTTGTGGATTGAATGATTGCTTAATTTTCATATCTTTTATCATTTGGTTGTGTGGAATGTACAGGTGGATGTGAATGTTGTAACTATTTACATTTCAAGCAAGTATGGGGATTGTTGTAATAATTTAGATTTATACTTCTGCATTTAATTTCAATTCCTTGCTATTTTATTTACTTATACTAAAATTGAGTCCTTGATCCAAAAGAGGTTCTAGAAATAAGGTTGTCCTACCATAAGCTCTTGTTTATTATAGTGTAAGGTTGTCCTCAGAACTAAATTTGTATCAATCTCTCAATACTTATTTATCAAGGTGATTTAAAATTTAGCATTGTGAATTGATTTATATTGTAAGGCTATTTGTTTACTTTATTTCCGCTAATTTTATTTTAAATTTGGCATAGTCCTATTCATCCCCCCCCCCCCTCTAGGACATATAGCATGGCCTTTTCAACAACCATGCGGGTGAACTGGTGCAAAAATCAGGCTACGTACCCGTGCATGAAAACAACAATGGTTTAAAAATACTTGCCAACTGTGCAGTCTAATGTGCATGTGTGTACATTTGGAAGAGTGTATGGTCCTGATTTTTGGCACCAGGTCATCTCCCTAGCGAGAGCTATGGCCCAAAGTTACACCATTTGGCATACTGTCCTATGCATGGCCTTGTTTGGATTGTCAATATATCTAGAGAAATGTTCCTCAAATTTGTTTACGGATTGAATGTGTTGAAACACCAATTTACTGCATTTTTTGAGTAACAGACCATTCGTAAGGTTGAATAAGAATTGGTCAGTCCAACAGTCTAATGTGCATGTATGTATTAGGGCACATTAAGTTTTGTATTAGGCTAATTTTCTTGTATTTTCAGTTCATCCTGTTCATAACGTCATTATATTACGTAGAATGGATGGTATATAAACATAATTGTGGATCCTTCCATTTTGTTGCCCACTTTTTTTTTTTTTTTTTTTGTATATGCTTTAATTTTTGGGCCATGTGACCTCAAAAAGGGCTGAACAGGGACGATTCACAAAAAGGGGGCAGATTAGATGCACCAAGCTTTGTGGACCCCACCAAGATGCACGTGTTATATCCATACCATCCATCTATTTGGAGAGATCATTTTATGGCATGAGAAAACTAATGAGATAGATTAAAGTTCAAGTGGACCCCACCATAGAAAATAGTGGGGACAGTGACATCCACGTTCAAAACTTCTTATGGGCTACAAAAGTTTCGGATCAAACTTATATTTTTGTTTTCACTTCATCTGTCTCTATGTTAACTTATGAATAGGTTGGATCTAAAAAATACATCATGGTGGGCCCTATAAATGTTTCAATGGTGGGTGTGACTGACCCTACGATTTTCTGTGGTGGGTCCACTTGAACTTTAGATCTATTTCCTTCTTTTTCTCACGCCATAAAACGATCTTTACAAATGGTTGGACGGTATGGATACAACACATGCATCATGGTTGGGTCCACAGAGATTGGTGACGTCACTTCAGTAGCGATTTGGCCACTGATCTCGTCTGTATCTAATCTGCGCCCTCACAAAAATCACGGTGGCCCACCTATTCTTACTTTATAGTTAAGAAAGAGGCTTATATCAGTAGTATCTCTATTCTTACTCCACGTGTCATGAAGGGAGACAAAGTGGTCGATCCCACCTATAAGAAATAAGCTTATAACGGTAGGATTCACAAAAAATCACTTTCCTTTTCTCGTTTAAACATATTGCATCTGACTCCGTCGTCCCGATAAAGGAGTGACTCTCTCTCATTTTTCTATGGTTTCAGAGCTCTCTCAATCAATCAATGGCCCACTATTCATCTCCCCATCGATCCTCCAAGACCTGGAATCCTACGGATGTGATGACATCATCCGACTCTCTATCGAATCCCCAGCCGATGAAGAGAGTTCAGCTGCCACACAGTTCTGGAGAAGATGGACGGTCGCGCGATGACCTTATCAGAGAGATCCAGACTTGAATGAATTTGATATTCTTTTTTAAAAAAGGGCGTCCATGGCTGCGAATCGGGATGTGACTATGTGAGGGTTTCGAAAAATCTTCTCCCTTCCTCTTTTTTTTTGTTGCTCTGTATGGATTTTGGGGAACTGTTACAGCCACGACAATGGCAATTCTCGCTTACCCTGCTGGATGCTAAAAAGTGAGGAAGACATAGGGGAAAAGTCAACCTCACGGCCCCATGTCGATTTTCTGGAATCCGGCAACCACTCAAAAAACCAATGGCGTAGCTGTTAGTCAAGGTTGTTGGCAACAGTAGGGTCTTCTCCCTTCCCCTTTACGAACTGTAATAAACTCTTTCATTAATCCATGGGCAGGCAACAAAGGCAATCTATGCCGCCATCATCCCTAGATGGAATCTAGATGTGGAATCGCACCCGTGGCCCTGATCTGGAACTGGATGTCCATGAATGGGCGGTCAAGATTTGCCCCTGAATAGGTCCATGGATGGTGGGTCTGAATAGCAATAAAATCCTCAAGTGGATTCCAAATAGATCTTCCATAGCCGATGCATAGTGGCTCTATAACCAGGTCTTTAGTGGACCACACCACAAGAAATAATAGTGATTGAATACCCACCATTAAAAAGTTCTCAAGGCTCACCCTGATTTTTGTTTCTAATTCAACCTTCTGTTGAATTGGATGATGGGAAAACACAAATATATGCCTGATCAAAAGGTATAGCTTATAAGAAATTATTTTAATGGTGTACATTCAATCACCATGGTTCCCGTGGTGTGGTGCTGAAATTTGAATCTGTTTAATTTTATGCTTATGCCTAATATGCCCCCACGGTCACATGATCATGTCCTCAGCCTTACCATGGGGCCCACTTTAATATATGTGTTTTATATATCCACATTCTCCATCTTTTTAAAAAAATATATAAAAAAAAAAAATCATTTTAGGACATTATCAATTTTTTTTTAATTATAAAAAATAATTCAATCTAGGTGTGACTGAATGTCCTACCATTAAAAACTTCTAGGGCGCACCATAATGTTTCTTTGGTGTTTATTTGCCATCCAATCTGTTGATAAGGTCACATAAGCCTAGATGAAGGGAAAAGTAAATATCAGCCTGATCTAAAACTTTTGTGGCCCATTAATGATCAATCACCACTATTTCCTATGTAGAACTTTATTATTCACATCAATAAAAACTTTATTGAAGAAAGGAAAGAAAAATTTAAGATAAGAGAATACAAGACGAACAACAAAAGGGGAGTTCAATTCCCAACTACTAATCTATCACCACCATCTTCACAAGAACATCTGCTTCTTTCTTTGAATCCAAAACAACATGACTCATTTTGGTAACTATGATGCCATGAGCCCTGATTTCTTCTTAAGAATGTCCCTAGACTATCGCTATAATGCTCCATGGTGTTTATATCCTCTGTCATCTGTCCACTAAAATGGTATCTCAAGTCCTGGTTCCTTTTTGAGACTGAGGAATCTTATCAATATATCAAAATTGATGGGTGATTTAGTTAGGTGTTGCATTAGCTGTTTCAGTAATCCTACATTAACTCCAATAGTGTAAGTTGTAATAATGCCTTTTCCTGCTTGGTATTGATGTTCTCATAACTAGATGTACTTTGGTTGTACTTATTTCTTGTCCTTTTGATTCATGTTATTATGTGTGGCTGAACTTTTGAATGTTGTGTATCCAATGCATTTGGATTGTACCAATGAAACATAACCTGCGAAATGAAAATTTAAGGCGGTAGTAGCAAAGGCTAATGTTATTCTTGAATATGACTGTTTTGTATTCTTTACTTCTAGTCCACTATTTTATGTTGTGGGATTTGCGTGGCCATGTGTGGAAATGTGTGTGGGATAAGCAACAGATCCACTCAACCAATTGTTTAAGTTGTAATTGTGGAATGCTATGATGCATGACTTGGATGTCTCACAAATGGTCCAAGTTAGGATGCATGGCCATGTGTGGAAGTCCGTGCAGGATAAGAAGATCCAAATGGGTGTTTTCTTTATGAGCTTGATTAATAAACAAGCTGGGCATGGGTATACCCATACCCAAACCTAGTCCAAACTCGATGATGTATGTATGGAATTCTCATGTGTGTTTGCATCTCCAATCTAGATGTATGTTTACTTGTGAGTAGTATCTAATGATCTAAAGGTAAGAGTTGAGATTAAGAGAGACTTCCATTTTGGGATATATTTGGGGCAACCCATTCATCAACTATCTCGATCAAAGAACTATGGGCTTCACATTCAAACTCTCAGCTGAGGAACATATTGAAGAATGAAAGAACCAAAGAGGAGGAATGTGAGAGAGATGGGAGAAAATGTGAGAGAGAGGGTTTGAAGAAAGAGAGAGAGAACATGGGATCTCTTTATTATCTTATTCAATATATGTAGGGTTTTTTCCTTTGTTACATCATAACAGTCCACTTCATACAATATTTACAAATAAGCTTGTCCGCTAATATCATATTTATAGGAATGACTCTACTAACTTAATATTCCAACACTCCTCCTCAAGTTGGTGCATGAACGTCCATCATACCCAACTTGTTAGAGATTTCTTGTAACATGGGAGAGCTGAGAGCTTTTGTTAACATGTTTGCCAGTTGTTCTGTAGATTTGACAAATGGAGTAGCTAGTAATCCAGAGGATATATGTGAGAGAGATGGGAGAAAAATGTGAGAGACGAGGAGGATCTGATGTATGTTGGTCTTGCACGGAGGTTGGATCGATCAAGGCTTTGATACCATGAAGAATGAAAGAACCAAAAAGGAGGAATGCGAGAGAGATGGGAGAAAAATGTGAGATAGGGTTTGAAGAAAGAGAGAGAGAATGTGGGATCTCTCGATTATCTTATTAAATATATATGTAGGTTTTTTTCCTTTATTACATCATAACGGCCCACTTTATACGATATTTTCAAATAAGCCCTACTAATATCATATTTACAAAAATGACCTTACTCACTTAATATTCCAACACATATAAGCATGTGTCAAAAAGTGAACATTATCGGCTAATCGCAACCAATCAGTTGGTGGCAATCATACTTCTCGAGTGCATACACATGCTGAGAATCACCCATTAGAATTTTTCTAAACCATCTGATTTTGTGCATTTACTGTCTAACGATGAGTTTGCAGGACTTTTGGGAAATGTTATCTAAATGTGGAACCCTATGATGCACAGCTTGGATCTCTGACAATATGCACAGCTTGGATGTCTCACAAATGGTCCAAGTTAGGATGCGTGGTCATGTGTGGAAGTGCTTGTGGGATAAGCAGATCTGTTCAACCTAATTGAGTTTGGTTAAATTTCAAACTAACTATGGTTAGATTCTAATAAAACCTATGTGGAAGTGTGTGGGATAAGCAAACCTAATCGAGTTTGGTTAGGTGTCTGCCTTATTGCGGTTAGATTCTACAAACACATGTTTTTTTATATTTTATATTTATGCTTTAAAATTTAAGCTTTTAAATTAATGGTGTGATTTCTTTTTCCTTTTCTTTTTTTCCTTCTTTCTTTTTGTTTTTGAAAATTTTCAAATAATAAATGGGGATGTGATATTCTAATGGGTACCTAGTACCCTATAGTGGGTATGGGTATATAGGTGCCCATTTTGGGCCAGACAATAGGGGTTTGGGTATGGGGGCATTACTCATTAGCAGGAATGTGTATGGGTATCCCCGTACCCGACCCAAAGCTGGCTGACAGTCCTATGCCGGATGGATGGTTTGGATCTTTACATGTGCCACATTGGCACATGAGGAAGTGGGTAGATGGGTTGGTATATATATCTGTGGAGTTTGCAAATCCCATTTTACTATTCTCTTGCTTTCTTGGTTATGGTGGACAGTTTACTTTCATCATAGGCTAATTGCTATTTATTCGTGGATTCTCTTTACAGGTGTGCACATCTAAGATGAACTTGGGTGATGAGATTGACTTGGAAGACTGTTTCTCACCTGAATAAAATTAGTGCTGCAGAGGTACGTGGATCTTACATTTCTTTGCCGCTTTGAATCAAAATTTTGTTTTGTCACAGTTATTCAGTGTTGTTTCCATTTTAATGTTTGATGCCATCTGAATATTCTGTACAATAAGAGTAGGCTAACTTTACATAGTAGTGATCTGCAGTGATTGGTTGTCCAATGTTCTGTGTTGTGTGGATCGTTAGGATGTTGCTGATTGATCATCTGATTACTAGTTATATGCCTAGACCCATGTTTAGTGATCCAAGTCATTATTATGGTTGGGCTAATTTTCAGTGATTCAACCTGTACACATGGTTGAGCCTATTTTTAGTGATCCAAATAGTTCATATGACTTGTCCCATTTACTGAATACTAAATTGTTTTGTTTGTATGGGCCCATATTAATTATCCAAACCATTGATATGACAAGGCCCATAATAAATGATTTAAATCATAATGTGGAGGGCTAGTTTTCAATGATCCATACCATTCATATGATTAGGGGACTTTCTAGTGATCCTAATTGTTCGTATGACTTGACCCGTTTTTCTACGATCATACTGTTCATATGAATCAACTCTCTCATTTTAATTATCAAAACATTCATATGACTATGCCCTCTCATTTTAATTATCAAAACATTCATATGATCAGGTTCGTATTAAGTGGTCGAAATCGTTAATATGGTCGGACGTGTCTTCCATCATCTATAGGCATATGTAAATTGGGCCAATCATACACTCAACCTATTCCCATTGTTAGGCATATTTTTAATGATTCATTCTATTGAATTGAATTGACCCAATTTATGAATTCTAAATTGTTTTGTCTGGATGAGCTCATTGTTAGTGATATGAACCATTCATATGACTAGGCCCATACTTAGTGATAATGTGAAGAGCTAGTTTTTGGTGATCCACACCACCATTCATATGATTTGGGAACTATATCTAGTGATCCTAATTATTAGTGTGACTAAGCCCATTTCCTATGATCAAACTGCTAATATGACTATCCTCTTTTTGATGATCCAAACACTCTTATTACTAGGTCCGTACTAATTTGATCCAAATATTATATGTGGTTGGGCTAGTCTTCCATTGTTTAAGCTGTTCATATGATTGTGCAAATCATCTACGATGCACACATGTATTTAACAATCCAAGGAGTGAATATAGTTGGGTGAATTTGTAGTGATCCAACCTGACCACATAGATTAGCCTATTTTTATTGATCCGTGCTATGTAGATGAATTGGCCTGTTTTCTACATTTGAAACTATTATGTTTGGGTGAGTTCATCTTGAATGATCCAAACAATTGATATTATTAGGCCGGTTATCAGTGATGCAAATTGTTAATATGGAGGGCTATTTTTCAGTGTTGTAGACAATTCATATGACTAGTCCCATACTCAATGATCCAAATCAGTAATTTAGAGGACTAGTCATTTTTTAATGGCTGAACGATTCATATAAATGATCTTATTTTAATGATCCAAACCATTCTTATGATTGATTCAAGCCATTTTTTCCAATTGTTTCATATAAATGAGCTTATCTTAATGATCCAAACCATTGTTTATGATGATCAGGCCAACTATAATTGTTCCATATTGTTCATATATTTGGCCAATCTTCGTTATTATGGTTGTTTTTCTATGATTCAACCCATATAGATGGTTGGGCGTATTTTTTGTGACTCGAACTGTTCATATGATTTGTCCCAATGGTTCAAATTGTTAGTATGGAGAGCTAGATTCTAGTGATCCACAACATTCATATGATTGGGTGACTTTCTAGTGATCCAAATTGTTTGCATGACTCAATCCATTTTGAATGATGAAACTGTTCATATGACTAAGCTCATTTTAATCATCCAAACATCATATGACTTGGCTCGTATTAACTGAATCAAATTGTTAATATGGTTGGATGATGATGAGTCTTCCATCATCCAAGGGGGTGTTTTGCACATGGTATTGGGAAGGATTAGGTGGGATGGGATAAAAAAACATAATTATTATATATGGCGAGGATTGTTCCCTAGTACCAAGGGATAAGCTTAATTTCATGCTATGTTTGTAATATGGTGGTACATTGAATGGATATACCCACCATCATTTGAAACTATTGAGAATAACACATGTTATATCCAAACCGTTCATCTATTTTGTAACCTTATTTTATGGCATGGGCCTAAAAATGAGGCGGATCCAAAACTTACGTGGCCCCAAAGAAGTTTTCAATGGTAGGTATTTAATCCCGGCTGCTTTCTATGGTGGGGTCCACTTGAGCTTTAGATCTACCTGATTTTTTGGCCCATGCTCTAAAATGATCTCAAAAAATGGGTGGACGTTGTGGATATAGCCCACACATCATGGTGGGACCTACACAACTTACTAACATTGAGTGGAATTGGCATGGGACCCAATGCAATTCCATCTAATCTAATTCCAAGCCTTTCCATTCTTCCCAAACAGTGAGTGGAATTGGCACAGGACCAAATGCAATTCCATCCCACCTAATCCCATCTAATACCATGCGCCAAACGCCCCCTAAGTTGTTCAACTATTGGGCTAATCGTATTCTCAAGCTTGTTTTTTGCGGTCCAAGTTGAGAATATTTTCAGGTCAATTTCTAATGAGCCCACTTGACTGGTAGTATCCATATTGTTCAAATGAGTTGGCTAATTTTTTGAATTCGAAATTGTTTTGTTTCTGATGAGTTTGTTATGAATGATCTGAACCATTCATATGACTTGGCTCATACTCAGTCATCCCATTTTTTTAATGATCAAACTATTCATAAAACTGAGCTCAATTTATTGATCCAAACACTCTTATTACTCGGCCCATATTGAGTGATCCCAATTGTAAATATGGTTGGGCTAGTCTCGTATCATTTAAGGCATTCAGATGATTTGCCTGTGCTTAGTGATTTTAGTTGCTTAGGCAAATTTGTAGTGATTCATACCATTCATTTAATTCAGGAACTATAATATGATCCTAATTGTTTATGATTCGGCCCACTTTCTATGATCAAATTGCTCATATGACGAGCTAAATTTATTGATACAGACAATCTTATTACTCCGTCTGTATTGAGTGATCCTAATCATAAATACGGTTGTGCCAGTCTCGTATCATTTAAGCCGTTTAGATGATTTGCCTGTACTTAGTGATCTTAGTTGTTTAGGCAAATTTGTAGTGATTCATACTATTCATCTAATTCGAGAACTATCATGTGATCCTAATTGTTTGTGACTCGGCCGGCCCATTTTCTATTATCAAATTGCTCCTACAACTGAGCTCAATTTATTGATCCAAACACTTATTAATAGGCTTGTATTTGAGTGATCCCAATTGTAAATATGGGTGGGCAAAACTCCTATCATTTAAGCCATTCAAATGACTTGCCCATTGTTAGCGATTTGAATTGTTTAGGCAAATTAGTCATGACCTAACCTAGCTGCATGGTCCGGTGTACTTTTAGTGATCCACGTTGTTCAAATGAGTTAGCTTGTTTTCTTAATTCTGAATTGTTTTGTTGTGGTGATAGCTTGTTTTCTTAATTCTGAATTGTTTTTTTGTGGTGAGCTCATTATCAAATGATTTGACCCTTTCATATGAAGGGCTAGCTCATGCTCAGTGAACCAAATCGGCAATGTGAATGGCTAGTTTTCGGTAATCCATACCATCCATATGATTAGGGGACTATTTCTAGTGATCCTAATTGTTCATATGATTCAACCCATTTTCTTTGATAAAATTGTTCATATGACTGAGCTCATATTAATGATGATTTGGACCTTTCATATGAAGGGCTAGCTCATGCTCAGTGATCCAAATCGGTAATGTTAATGGCTAGTTTTCGGTAATCCATACCATTCATATGATTAGGAAACTATTTTTAGGTCGAAAAGGGGTAACCAGGCTTGCACCAAGGTATCCCAAATCGTTAACTTGGATTTATTTTAGTGATAAACCATACCGTAGGGTAACGGGGGACCCGTTACGCGATATGTGGTCGAAACGGCCGTAAAAATTACATTTCAATGACTTGGTAATTTCAAGTTATGGCCATAACAGTGATCCATAATTTATGCGTTGGACCAGTATTGAAAAAAAATAAATTTCATACCTTTTTTCCTTTCTTTTCTTCTTCTTCTTCTCTTTCTTCTTTTCCTCTTCTTCTTCTTCTTCTTCTTCTCGGCATTTACAATGATCCATTTGACTAGGCTCGTGTGGTAACATGACTAGTTTTAAAGTCCTCCTCCTCCTCCTTCTTCTCCTCTCTCTCTCTCTTCTTTCCCTTTCCCTCTTTTTTTTTCTCTTCTTTCCCTCTATTTCCCTTTTTGGTTTCCCTCATCGGTTTCCCTCTCCCCTTTTTTTTTAACACCAACTAGCTACTGTAGGTATGTGTCACGCTAAGACGAGCGCTGACACTCCTCGAGCTCCGAGTTGTACAAATGGTTCAAAGGAGATCAAAGTTACCTGGGCTCCACAGTGATGTATTTATTATATCTACACCGTTTAACTATTTTTAAATATCATTTTAGGGCATTAGCCAAAAAGTGAATCATATCCAAAGATCGTTTGGACCCCACCAAAATAGCAGCGGAGATGATGATTTTCACCGTTAAACAATTCGTAGGCCCACCGTAACGTTTATTTTCCATCCGATCTGTCCAAAAGGTCAAAAAGACCTTAATAAAGAGGAAAAACAAATTTAATATTCATCCAAAAGTTTTGTGATCCCAAAAGGGGTTTCAATGGTAGACGTTCAATCCCCCACCGCTTTTTGTAGTGTGGTCCACTTGATAATTAGATCTATATTATTTTCGTGACAAGCCTTAAGACAAGCTCATCAAATGAATGGACGGTTTAGATATAACACATATCTCATGATCAGACCCAAAGGCCTTGCTTACGTCAAATGAATGGCCTGCGCATGGGTTACGCAGCACGTGACACACGTTAATAAAATGTACGTGTGCCACATGGGCCCCACCATGATGTATGTATTTTATCCATGCTGTCCATCCATTTTGCCACATCATTTTAGGTTATGATTCAAAAATTTAGTAAGATCCAAATCTCAGGTGGACCACAGCATAGGAAACAGTGGTTATAAAATGCTCACCTTAAAATTTTCTTAGGGTCAACTATAATGTTTATTTTCCATCTAACCTGTTAATAGGGTCACAATGACGTGGAGAAAACACACATGTCAGCTTGATCTAAAACTTTTGTAGCCCCAATAAATTTTTAATGGTAGTCGTTTAATTATTGTTGTTTCTTATGGTGCGGTCCACTTGATCGTTTTGATCTGCCTCATTTTTGGGCTCATGCCCTAAAATTATTTGGCAAAATGGATGGACGGTGTGAATATAACACATTCATCATGAGTGGGGTCCAAAAAACTTTGACACTCGTGTACAACACTTCATAGTTTGAGTCCTACCTAATTCGGGCTCTTAAAAAATTGTACACGAGACATATATTAACTTAAAATTTACTAATTAAATTGTAGACTGTAATTGCTAACTCAAAATGCCAAAATCAAATTGTTTGGATAATTTTAATTGTTAATTTGTGGATACTTATTTTTTAAAATAAGGCCTTTTGATTTTTTTTCATGATTCACTATCCAATAAATGTCCACCAATTCACAAGTGGGATAATGCCAATAAATTGCATGAATTTGAGGCTGATTTGGGGCATGGATTGGTCCTCCAAGTCATTTATTTCAAATCAAAATCTACTTGAATTTAATTTCATTTTTTAAAAGAACTACTGGGAGAAATGATATCAAATTGTTAAGTATATAAATTAGATATTTAGCCTATTAAATATCTGAATTTTGTAGTCAAATTGTGTTATCTTTCATAAATTCATCACAAATCCATACAACTTCTTACCAAAGAGTGGACCGTTACACCACCATAAACATGTTCCAATTTATAAATGAATGCATATTTGGAATGCTTAGAATATTTTGGATTTAATCCATATTTTTTCATATTTTTTGGCATTAGAATGACTAAAATTCCGTTTCGATCGCCAAGAAAAATATCTTGTCGGGTTTTGGAGGGCACCATTACGCCTACTGATACCGATACAAGACACCTTGGCCTGCACACAATTCCCCAAAATCCTTAACTTGGAGTGCTACTTTTTAGTGATCCAAACCATCTGAGGGAGGGGGACTGGACCCATATGTGTGTGACTAATTCTAAAAATCATACTTGTTTCAATGAGTTGGCCAATTTTAAGTTGGAGGGCTACTTTTTTGTGATCCAAACCATTTATGTTCAGGTGGAAGGCCCGTATATGTATGACTAATTCTAACAATCTTATTTGTTGGAATGACTCGGCTAACTTTTAATACCAAACTTTGCATATGGCCAAGGGGTAATCCGACCTTTACTCAATTGTCCAAATCCTTAATATGGAGGGCTACTTTCCAACGATCCATTTGACTAGGCTCGTGTGTTTATGACTAGTTTTAGAAGTCCTACTTGTTTGAATGACTCGACTGATTTCTAGTCGGAGGGCTATTCTTTAGTGATCCAAACAATTTGTGTTTGGGGGGAAGGCTCATATGTGTATGACTAGTTCTAAAAATCTTATTTATTTGAACGACTTGGTTGACTTTTAAGACCAAACTTTGCATATGGCTAAGTTTATTTCAAATCGAAAAATGGGTAATTCGGCCTGCACTCAATTGTGCAAATCCTTAATCTGGAGGGCTACTTTCTAGCGATCCACCCATATGTGTATGATTAGTTCTAAAAATCATACTTGTTTGGACAACTAGACTAATTTTAAGTCGAATAACTACTTTTTAGTGATCCAAACCATTCATATGTTTGGGAGGAAGGCCCGTATGTGTATGATTGCTTCTAAAATCTTACTTATTTGAATGTCTCGGTTGATTTCATGTCGGAGGGCTACTATTCAATGATCCAAACAATTATTTTGTTTGGGGGAAAGGCTCATATGTGTATGACTAGTTCTAAAAATCCTATTCATTTGAATGACTCGGTCGACTTTTAAGATCAAACTTTGCATATGGCTAAGTTTATTTCAAGTCAAAAAAGGGATAACCCAACTTGTATTTAATTGTCCAAATACTTAATATGGAGCGTTACTTTCTTGTGATCCACCCATGTGTATGAATAGTTCTAAAAATCATACTTGTTTGAACAACTCGGCAAGTTTCAAGCCGGATGGCTACTTTTCAGTGTTCCAAACCATTCATATGTTTGGGAGGAAGGCACGTATGTGTATGACTACTTCTAAAATTTTTACTTATTTGAATGCCTCAACTTATTTCATATCGGAGGGCTACTATACAGTGATCCAAATAATTCTCATTTGTTTGGGGGGAAGACCCGTATGTGAATGACCAGTTTTAAAAATCATAGTTGTTTGAATGATTCGACCGATTTTTAAGACCAAACTTTTCTTATGACCGAAGAGTTTATTTCAAGTAAAAAAGGGACCACTAGGCTTGTACTCAATTGCCTGTATCCTTTCTATGGAGTGCTACTTTCCATTGATCCAAATCATCTATGAGAGGGGGGACTAGGCCCTTATGTGTGTGACTAATTCTTAAAATCATACTTGTTTCAATGAATTGGCTGATTTCAAGTTAGAGGGCTAGTTTTTAGTGATCCAAACCATTCGTATGTCTGTGGGGAAGGCCCATATGTGTAAGGCTAGTTTTAAAAATTCTATTTGTTTGAACGACTCGCCCGACTATTAAGACCAAACTTTGCATATGGCTAAGTAAATTTCAAGTCGAAAAGGGAAAACCTGGCCTCTACTTATTTGTCCAAATCCTTAATATAGAGGACTGCTTTCCAGTGATCCGTTCGACTAGGCGTGTATGTGTATGACTAGTTCTAGAAGTCATGCTTGTTTGAATGACTCGGCTGATTTCTAGTCGGAGGGATACTCTTCAATGATCCAAACCATTCATATGTCTGGTGGGAAGGCCTTTATGTGTATGACTTGTTCTTAAAATCCTATTTGTTTGAACGATTTGGCCGACTTTTAAGACCAAACTTTGCATATGGTTGAGTTTATTTCAAGTCGAAAAAGGGGTAACTCAGCCAATACTCAATTCTCAAAATCCTTACTATGGAGGGCTACTTTCCAGTGATCCACCCATATGTATATGAAGAGTTTTAAAAATCATACTTGTTTGAACAATTCCGCCAATTTCAAGTCGGATGGGTACTTTTCGTTAATACAAACCATTAATATGTTTGGGAGGAAGGCCCATATGTGTATGAATACTTCTAAAAACTTTACTTATTAGAACGGCTTGGCCTATTTAATGCCGGAGGGCTATTATTTAGTGATACAAACAATTCATGAGTTTGGGTGGTGGACCTGTATTTGAATGACCAGTTCTAAAATTCCTAGTTGTTTGAATGACTCGATCGATTTTTAACTCCAAATTTTTGTTATGACTGAGTTTATTTCAGGTCGAAATGGGATATAAGTATGCCCATTCTCAATTGGTCGTATTCTTAATATGGAGGGCTACTTTTCAATGATTCAAATCAACTAGGGGAGGTGGGACTAGGCTCATTTGTGTGTGACTAATTCTAAAAGTCATACTTGTTTCAATGATATTATCGATTTTAACTCGAAGGGCTCCTTTTCAGTGATCAAAACCATTCATATGTATGGGGGAAGGCCCGTATGTGTGTGATTGGTTCTAAAAATTATACTTGTTTCAATGACTTTATGGCTATGTTTATTTCATGTCGAAGAAGGGGTAACTTGGTCCGTACTCAATTGTCAAAATCCTTAATATAGAGGGCTACTTTCCAGTGATCCACCCATATGTATATGAAGAGTTTTAAAAATCATACTCGTTTGAACAATTCCACCAATTTCAAGTCGGATGGGTACTTTTCGTTGATACAAACCATTTTTATGTTTGGGAGGAAGGCCCATGTGTATGACTACTTCTAAAAATTTTACTTATTGAAACGGCTCGGCCTATTTAATGCCGGAAGGCTATTATTTAGTGATACAAATAATTCCTGAGTTTGGGTGGAGGACCTGTATTTGAATGACCAGTTCTAAAATTTCTAGTTGTTTGAATGACTCGATCGACTTTTAACACCAAATTTTTTGTTATGATCGAGTTTATTTCAAGTCGAAACGGGATATAAGTATGCCCGTACTCAATTGGTCGTATTCTTAATATGGAGGGCTACTTTTCAATGATTCAAATCAATCGGGGGAGGTGGGACTAGGCTCGTATGTGTGTGACTAATTCTAAAAATTATACTTGTTTCAATGATATGATTGATTTTAAGTTGGAGGTCTCTTTTTCATTGATCCAAACCATTCATATGTTTTGGGGAAGGCCCGGATGTGTATGACTTGTTCTAAAAGTCCTATTTGTTTGAATGACTCGCAGACTTTTAAGACCAAACTTTCTATATGGCTAAGTTTATGTCGAAGAAGGGGTAACCCGGCCGCCCGTTCTCAATTGTCAAATTCCTTAAAATGGAGGGCTACTTTCCAGTGATCCAGCCATGTGTGTGTGACGAGTTCTAAAAATCATACTTGTTTGAACAACTCGGCCAATTTCTAGTCGAAGGCCCATATTTGTATGACTATACAATGATAGTGTCTTTTAATTGTTCATTGTGATGGATGTTTTTAAATGGCAGTTAATTTCAATGAACTAGTTGTATGAAGGTATACATGAATATATTTACGAGGTCTACCAAAAAATCCAATAGGTGATACAGTATGCACAATGATAATGCCCTTTAATTGTTAATGGGGAAAAAACTATGCAGAAGATGATCAAGTACCACATCTATTCTTTTGTATATGGTCATCAGAGCTCCACCATGGACGACAATGTTCGCTTGACTTGTGGGAAGAAAGAGTGTGCTGGCAATCAATAATTTGCAAAGAAGATCCCTTACCCTCCTTAACATATGTATAATGTGTATGGGAGATGCTGAGTCAATTAATCACCTCTTCATTCATTGCATGTTTGCTTGAAAGATGTGGGACTACTTTCTCAATGCTCTCCATACAAGCTTAGGTGCAGTCAAATTCTGTTGTGGACCTTCTGTGGTCATGGCATTTAAGAGGGGTGGGAAAAGTGGGGAAAGCTTTGTGGAGATTGCTTTCATATAGGAGATGTTTTCAGAATTGTAGTTCTTCGCATGTTGTGGTTGTTAGGGAAATTAAATGTATTTTTTGGGTTGGGCTTCTTATGTAAAGCCAGTTAATCCTGTTAATTTCTCATATGTTTTTCAATTGTGTAGGTGGGTTGTTTTCTTTTGCGCATTTCGTGGGCTTTTTAATGAAGCTCTCTCAAAAAGAAAAAGAAAAAAAAGAAAGCAATTTGAAATGAGCCATAGCTAAATTCTTTTGTCGGTTTTAGGTTTTACTTAGACAAAAAATACAAAACGAAAAACAAATAGGAAGGACATAAATAAAGAAGAAATGTAAAAAAAAAAAAAAAAAAAAAAAAAAAAAAAGTATGAAGAATCTAAATTAAAAATGATTTTCGAGCAAGGTTTCCTAGTAGGTGAAAACTAAATGCCCCAAATTTGTTATTGGAATGACCTTTTATCAATAAATGAAACTCCATATACAGATTAACTTATTGATCTCTAAAAAATAGATTATTTGAAAATACCACTTATGAATGATATTTTTGTTCGAGGCAAACTAATCTTCATGCTAAGTGTCTTTCCTATTTTGGGATACTCTTGATTATGGGGTTTGACAGTTTACACATATAACTAATTACACCCTAAGCACACAATACACAACTTCACTAAATGTTGAATATCATTCACCTCTAACAGAAGGATAGTCAAATACATAATCAAGGATGAGCCTACCCCAATCATTTTTTCTCATTTTACTTAGATCTTCGAAAGATGTGAGGTTTCACTTATCAAAAGGAACGGGGAAGGGGACACCACATGGCTCCCTCACACCTACACACGTGCGCCCCTTTGTAAGGCCATGGATGTCTAATCAACAGTCCATGTGATGCACCCATGAAACCTAATGTTTTCACCCCGATCTAAAATTACGGTGGGCCATAGCAAAGAGAAACGCAAAATCAAGGAAGGAAAGCATGTTTTCATTTTTCATATATATATATATATATATATATATATATATATGGGTTCTCATATATATATATATATATATATATATATATATATATATATAAAACCTTCCCAAAACCCGTCACGAGTTTGGGTGAATGGCTTTGGTCATGGGTTTGCTCCCCATAGACACGAGTGTGATTCCCCTCCCCATGGATTAGCTATCACGAGTTGGGGCGAACAACTTTGGTCAGGGTTTGCTCCTCACAGACATGAGTTTGATTCCCCTCCCCCCCTGGATTACCTGTTATGAGTTTGGGCGAACAACTTTGGTCGTGGGTTTGCTCCCCATAGACACGAGTTCAATTCCCCTCCTTGTGGATTACTCGATGTATGTGGTGAAATTGGAGAAGTTTTTTATTTATTTATTTATTTTCTAATCCCCACATTTGGAGACCCGCCACACCCGACCTGACTCGGTGCCGACTCGAGTTGACTTGGTACCTGTGACTGGGTCGGACTCAGTTTGGATTAATCTAGGCCAGACCTGGACTCAATACACAACTTCACTAAATGTTGAATATCATTCACCTCCAACAGAAGGATAGTCAAATACATAATCAAGGATGAGCCTACCCCAATCATTTTTTCTCATTTTACTTGGATCTTCGAAAGATGTGAGGTTTCACTTCTCAAAAGGAATGGGGACAGGGACACCCTGTTGTTATATATATATATATATATATATATATATATATATATATATATATATATTATATATATATATAAAACCCTTTACGAGTTTGGGTGAATGGCTTTGGTCATGGGTTTGCTCCCCATAGACACGAGTGTGATTCCCCTCTCCATGGATTAGATATCACGAGTTGGGGCGAACGACTTTGGTTGTGGGTTTGCTCCTTACAGACATGAGTTTGATTCCTCTCCCCGTGGATTACCTGTTATGAGTTTGGGCAAACGACTTTAGTCGTGGGTTTGCTCCCCATAGACACGAGTTCGATTCCCCTCCCTATAGATTACTCGATGTACGTGATGTAATTGGGGAAGTTTTTTTTCCTAATCCCCACATCTGGAGACCCGCCACACCTGGCCCGACTCAGTGCCGACTTAAGTCGACTTGGTACCTGTGACCGGGTCAGACTCAGTCTGGATTAGTCCAGGCCAGACCTGGACTCAGATCGAGTCAGGCATGCTGGACTTGCTTACCCAGTTGGGTCGAGTTCAGATCAAGTCTATTTCAAAACTGAGTTGAGTCGAGTCAGCCCTAACTTGGTCTGACTCAACTCATTGCTCTATTTTACACGTTGTACATCAGGGAATCCCCAAAGGGGTTTATCATCGGGTTGAGTCGGGTCAGCCCTAACTTGGTCCGACTTACGCCTGTCCATTCTTTTCAAGCTTGATCCTGCTCCTATAGGCATATGCTCATGCTGCTTAACGACTGATTTCAATTCCCTCCCTGTGGATTTGTCGATGCACATGGTTTGTAGGTGATTGCATGCATCTATAAGGAATGGTCTCACCTTAAATGGACGGGGACACCCTGTCGTTATAAAAAAAAAAAAAAAAAAACTTCCCAAAACCCATCACGAGTTTGGGTGAATGGCTTTGGTTGTGGGTTTGCTCCCCATAGACACGAGTGTGATTCCCCACAGACATGAGTTTGTGGATTACCTATCATGAGTTGAGGCAAACGACTTTGGTCGTGGGTTTGCTCCCCACAGACACGAGTTTGTTTCCCCTCCATGTGGATTACCTGTTATTAGTTTGGGTGAATGACTTTATTCGTGGGTTTGCTCCCCATTGACAGGAGTTCGATTCCCCTCCCTGTGGATTACTCGATGCACGTGGTGTAATTGGGGAAGTTTGTTTGTTTTATTTTATTTATTTATTTTTTTGTTATTTTTTTTAAAATAATCCCCACTTTCGGAGACCCACAACACCCTACCTGACTCCGTGCTGACTCGACTCATGTGTTGGTTGACCGACTCTAATTGCCTATAAGTTGTTTGTTCGACAAAAAAGTTCATCTACAGCCCCTATTCGAATTAGAAATTCTGCCTTGCCTCTTATCACTTCACTCCTTCCCCGTGATCATTTTCAGGTTTTGGCTTGTCCTAGACGATGGGGTGAGATCCCATGAATGTGCACATGGCTTACTTTCTATTGGACTATCTTCAATAGGCAAAATCTCTCACCACTTTACACAAGGGTTGATTAGTCGTGGAATCAAAGTAATAACCGTTGATCTTTAATTAGGATCAAGACAAATAAGAACAATCAAACTCTTACCTGAAGATGAAGTTAGGCTTGGATAAGGACTCTACTTGGATTAGGAAGTCACTCATAACAAAATGTTTTTTAGCTGAAAATATTGGGGCATCATTTAAAATAGTCAAATTTTATGCATCATCTTCAAAAGGATTCTGCACTAGAATCAAACACTAGGAAAATTTTAATGATTAAGAAATAAATTGATAAGAAGAATACCAAAGGACGATCTATGCTAAAATAAAATTAATACATCAAAGCCTTTAATCCTTATATTCCAATCTAGACTTTCTATTCTCAAAGTGGCTAGGGGAAAAAATTTAGAAGTCGAGTAAGAGGATCATGGTATCTATCAAAAGTGGATTAAATGTTAAACTCTAGAATTCTATGAGTAAATTTAGATCAAATTAGTTAAAACTTTGCTAGTATCGAAGTCCTCATATGGGTAGACGATATTACCTTGTATAAAAATTGATTACTCCAAGTTTAATTCCCCTCCTTGTGGATTACTCGTCACGAGTTTGGGAGTACATCTTTGGTTGTGGGTTTCCTTCCTTAAAACACGAGTTCGGTTCGGTTCCCCTTCTCGTGGATTACCCGATGCACGTGGTTGGCAGGTGATTGTGTTCTTTCACAGGGAATAGTCTCGCCTTAAAGGGGCAGGGACATCATGTCATTATAAAAAAAATAAAAAAAATTCCAAATTTACAAGTGTGGTGTTTGTCATCGTTGCTATAGCTAATTTAGAAAGGGAAGAAAGAGTACAAAAAAGAGAAAAGAAAAGACTTGAAGGAGCTTAGAAAAATGAAGAGAGCATAATAGTAAGTTTTTAGATGCTGAACTTTACATAGAGCTTAACTTTAAAGGGAGCTTAGAAAATATATTACTTTTGAAACTAAGGAATCCAATGGTTTGTTGGTTATTTCACATCGTAATGATGTTTTTTTAAAAGCCAAATTAACTTGAAGGACATCTAGTTAGTAAGGGTGCTTTTTTGAACTCCTTTGAAAATTATTCTCTTTGAGAAGTCCTTGGGGCTCATTGGTAGTGACCTTAAGTGTGTCACAGAAAGTTGTTTATCCTTGCCATAAAATATTTGTTGAAGATTCTTGAAATCTTGACGTTTAAAATATTTATATAAATATATATATATTCCTCACTAATGTGTGCTAAAAAACAACTCATCCTACAACTTGTATCATTGAGCAATTAGTAATTGCTTCTATATAGTAAAGGTAGCCTTTGATTCTTGGGGTGTTTTCAAATGTTGGACTTTACATAGAGCTTAACTTTCAAGAGAGCTAAAATATTTTACTTTTGAAACTATGGAATCCAATGGTTGTTGGTTTTTTCACATCATAATGATGTTTTTTTTTTCCTGGACAATTAACATGAGGGACGTCTAGTTATAATAATAAGGTTACTTCTCTGAACTCCTTTGAAATTTATTCTCTTTGTAAAGTTGAGGATTTAAAAGTAAGACCATGAACAATCAACTTCAATACTATCACCTTGCCGCATAAACTTTTTATACAAATGGTGGCACTCTTCTTGGGCAATAGCTTGTTTTTTGAATTAGGGTAATTTTCTTTTTCACGTAAATTATTTTTTCGGGCCCTTTTGTTCTCATAATGCCTGTGAAACTATCATCACAACTACGATCACCCATTCATGATCATATGGCATCTTCGATAATTTCTCCTACTATAACTTAACCCTAAGCAATTGATCTGTATTGTCTTTGCTTGTCTGATACAAATTGAGAGAAGAAATAACACTGCTGAAGCCTTTAACACTTCTAGAGTGTTTTCAAATGCTATAGTTTACATAGAGCATTACTCTCAAGATAGCTTAGAGGGTATCTTACTTTTGAAACTATGGAACTCGAATGGAGAAGCTCTCTCAAAGAAGTCATGGTCAATGGATGGTTCCACAGGTATGCCCGTCTTAGCATCTATCTACTTTTGGGTAATCAGGTATCCATTATGTTGTCCAACTATCATTTAGATGTGGCTCATATTTTTCGTTGTTGTATTCTCTGTAACTATATGATGATTGCTTGACACAGGGGATCAAGTGGCAGCCAAATGGAATTATGAAAATCATTGACAGGAAAAAGAACATTTTAAAGCTTTCATAAGGATAATATGTTCCTGTTAAAAATCTGAAGTCATGGTCAATGGATGGTTCCACAGGTATGCCCATCTTTAACATAGATCTGCTTATGGGTAATCAGGTATCCATTATGTTGTCCAACTATCATTTAGACGTGGCTCATATTTTCCGTAGTTGTATTCTCTGTAACTATACTTATGATGATTGCTTGACACAGGGGATCAAGTGGCAGCCAAATGGAATTATGAAAATCATTGACAGGAAAAAGAACATTTTAAAGCTTTCATAAGGATAATATGTTCCTATTAAAAATCTGAAGTCATGGTCAATGGATGGTTCCACGGGTATGCCCGTCTTAGCATCTATCTACTTATGGGTGATTAGGTATCCATTATGTTGTCCAACTATCATTTAGACATGGCTCATATTTTTTGTAGTTGTATTCGTTGTAACTATACTTGTAATGTTTGCTTGACACAGGGGATCAAGTGGCAGCCAAATGGAATTATGAAAATCATTGACAGGAAAAAGAACATTTTAAAGCTTTATAAGGATAATATGTTCTTGTTAAAAATCTGGAGAACATCTTTGGTGAAGGTTCTGAAATTGACTTGGTATGTCTTGCTCTTAACAACTTTTAAAGTGAACGAGTGTGTTTACTTTTCTCTAGTTTTCTTCTAAGGTAATTGGTGTAGTTTTCTTTGATGTATTTGTTACACTATTTTTGTCTAATAATTTTGAATCCTTTATATTCTAAAGCATTATTCGATAAATCTAGCTTTGTTTTTATGCCCTCCGCACCTCCCTCGTCTTGTCAATCATAACTATGTCATTTGCAAATAACATACACCTTGAGATCTCTTCCTGCAAATTTCTCGTTAACTTGTCCATAACTAACTTGGTGCAAGCCTACACTAATTGGGAACTCACTTGTCTCTTTACTAGTGGTCTTGATGAAGGCTTAATTGTTTACACTAATATTAGATGATGGGTTCCTTGCATTGTTTTGGGGATGTGTTTGAACTTGACTTGACCTTGCATATCGTATAATATTGTCCACAAGTTCTTTTTATTTTATTTTATTTATTTATTTTCGTGCTTTAAAGCAGATTAAGTAATTTGCTGCATGGTATTATATCTTGAAGCAAGTTTTTGATTTTGACACATCATTTTATTGTTAGTCAGATTTTCATGCTTCAAAGCAGATTAACTAATTTGCTGCATGGTATTATAACTACTTAGTAAGTTGTTGTAAAAATCTATGATTATTCCTATTTTAGTAATTATGTGTAAGGTCACTGATGATGAGTCTGGATGGAAAATCTCCACCATTGGGCACGATAATGAATTGGTGTGACTATACCCCGTCCCCACATAAGAGTGTAATATGTCATAGATAGCTCTTTGGTTTTAGACCTAGGGCACTTATATTGGAGGATTACTTTAGATCTCTTAAACTAGGATGCCCATCATGCCTCACTAAATTGACTTGTGAATGTACTAGAATAATTCGTAAATATAAGGATGTGTGAGGAGTTCATTGACATGTGCTTTGGCTCGCTTTAAAGGGTTATCTTATGACTAAAAAATGGGTCTTGCTAGGAGCATACATCAAAGTCTAGTTAAGGCTCACATGATTTAACAAAGGATCCACTTGGTTATCCGATGGACTGATCTTATGGTTTGGATTATTCATCAAATATTTAAAAAGTTGGCCAACGCTTCAAAAGTTTGTTATTGGTTAATTGAGTTTTTCAACCATTAACTTTTAGTTCTAACCATACATTTATTTTAAATTGAGTTTGATAAGCGTGTAATGGTTAAGATCCAATGATCCATGCCTTAGAAATAAGTGGTTATTGGCTAAGGATAGTAATCATGATGAGTGAAGAAATTTGATCAATTCGGGTAAATGTTTAAGGCGAGATCACAAACTTTAGATGTAATGAGGCATTATCAACGCACCATAACTAGTGTTTTCCCTTGCAACCCTAATTATATCTTTAAATTAAAGGGAGAGGGTAGAGATAGCCTTGGACGTTGTAAGCCTCCTTGGCATCACCTTATGAAAGAGAGAGAGAACATCTTCTCTCCCTCCTTCCTTCACATCGCACATTCCACATATAGGGTCTATCCCGGACAACTCATATGAGTCTTCTTAGCCCTACTATGAGCTAAAATGTGGCTTTCATCATTCTCCTCCATTTGGATTAGATTGGGAAGATACTTTTTAGCTGTAAGGATCAACATCGACACACTTCAACTTATCGATGATAATGATCAAAGTAACCGTAGGATTTATATATTTTGCTTTTAAAAAACTTGATAATATCTAAATGAGAATTCTTGAGTTAATTAGGCATATATATAGTTTTTTTTTTTCAAAAACTTTTATTTCAGTTAGTTTCAAAAATCTTAACAACTTATGTCATAAATAGTGGACATTTTTATCCATCAAGTTTCTTCCTTTTTTCACTCTTAGTTTTGTCATTTATAATTTTGTTTGCTATAGTTTCTTTGAAGGCCACTGATCAAATGGCCGACGATCATCTAATGGATGTGTAATTTAAATGCCTCCCGTGGATATTGAAGGTAATTATGAGTTTGGAACGACTTTGGCGTGGGTTTATGTCCCGTCATAAAACATCCATACTTATTGGGAAGCATAGGATGGCACATGAAACTTTTTTTCTAATCCCCCATATTTGAAGACCCTCATTTCCATTTTAATAAGGGAATATAACATTTTTTGAAAAAGTCAAATGGTGGAAAAAGAATCAACTTATGGTGCGGTCCAGGACTCGACACAACTTCACTAAATGAGTTTCGTGATGCTCCAGAAGCAAGGATAGTCAAATACAAATGAGATCGATCCTAAATTTTTTTAATCATTTTACTTAACGATTTCACAAGTTTTGGGTCTTCATCTTATTTAAAGTGATTAGTGCGGATTTAATATGTATATATAGTTTAACACTAGTTAAACCTCATCCAATTTGGGTGAATGGATTTGGTCATGGGTTTGCTTCCCATAGACACGAGTGTGATTCCCCTCTCGGGATTAGCTTTGTTGGTGCGAATGATTTTGGTCGTGGGTTTCATTACACACAAACATGAGTTTGATTCCCCTCCCCGTGGATTACCTGTTATGAGTTTGGTCGAACGACTTTGGTCGTAGGTTTGCTCCCCACAGACACGAGTTCGATTCCCCTCCCTGTGGATTACTCGATGTACGTGGTGTAATTGGGGAAGGGTTTTTTTTTTCTAATCCCCACATCTGGAGACCTACCACACCCGAGCCGACTCGGTGCCGACTCGAGTTGACTTGGTACCTGTGACCGGGTCAGACTCAGTCTGGATTAGTCCAGGACAGACCTGGACTTAATACACAACTTCACTAAATGTTGAATATCATTCACCTCCAACAGAAGGATAGTCAAATACATAATCAAGGATGAGCTTACCCCAATAATTTTTTCTCATTTTACTTAGATCTTCGAAAGATGTGAGGTTTCACTTCTCAAAAGGAACGGGGACGGGGACACCCTGTTGTTATAAATTTAAAAAAAACCTTCTCAAAACCCGTTACGAGTTTGGGTGAATGGCTTTGGTCATGGGTTTGCTCCCCATAGACACGAGTTCCCCTCCCCGTGGATTAACTATCACGAGTTGGGGCGAACGACTTTGGTCGTGGGTTTGCTCCTCATAGACATGAGTTTGATTCCCCTCCCCATGGATTACCAGTTATGAGTTTGGACGAACGACTTTGGTCATGGGTTTGCTCCCCACAGACACGAGTTCGATTCCCCTCCTTGTGGATTACTCGATGTACTTGGTGTAATTGGGTAAGTTTTTTTTTTTTCTAATCCCCACATCTGGAGACCTGCCACACCCGATCCGACTCGATGCCGACTCGAGTCGACTTGGTACCTGTGATCGGGTCAGACTCAGTCTGGATTAGTCCAGGACAGACCTAGACTCAATACACAACTTCACTAAATGTTGAATATCATTCACCTCCAACAGAAGGATAGTCAAATACATAATAAAGGATGAGCCTACCCCAATCATTTTTTCTCATTTTACTTAGATCTTCGAAAGATGTGAGGTTTCACTTCCCAAAAGGAACGGGGACGGGGGCACCATGTTGTTATATAATTAAAAAAAAAACCTTCCCAAAACCGTCACGAGTTTGGGTGGGCTTTGGTCATGGGTTTGCTCCCCATAGACAAGAGTGTGATTCCCCTCCCCGTGGATTAGCTATCACGAGTTGGGGTGAACGACTGTCCAACTATCATTTAAGACATGGCTCATATTTTTCGTAGTTGTATTCTCTGCAACTATACTTATGATGATTGTTTGACACAGGGGATCAAGTGGCAACCAAATGGAATTATGAAAATCATTGACAGGAAAAAGAACATTTTAAAGCTTTCATAAGGATAATATGTTCCTGTTGAAAATCTGGAGAACATCTTTGGTGAAGGTTCTGAAATTGACTTGAGTGTTCAATCACCATTGTTTCCTGTAGTATGGTCCGCTTGAGATTTGAATCTTCTTCGTTTTTGGGCTCATGCCCTAAAATGATTTGGCAAAACGGATGGACGGCGTGTGTATGACTAGTTCTAAAAATCCTATTTATTTGAATGACTCGGCTGACTTTTAAGACCAAACTTTGCATATGAACTAAGTTTATTTCAAGTCAAAAAATGGGTAACCCGGCCTGCACTCAATTGTGCAAATCCTTAATGTGGAGGGCTACTTTCTAGTGATCCACCCATATGTGTATGACTAGTTCTAAAAATCATACTTGTTTGGACAACTCGACTAATTTCAAGTCGAATGGCTACTTTTCAGTGATCTAAACCATTCATATGTTTGGGAGGAAGGCCCGTATATGTATGACTAGTTCTAAAAATCATATTCGTTTGAATGACTCAGCCGATTTTTAAGACCAAACTTTGCATATTGCTAAGTTTATTTCAAGTAAAAAAAGGGATAACCCAGCCTATACTTAATTGTTCAAATACTTGATATGGAGTTCTACTTTCCAGTGATTCACCCATATGTGTATAAATAGTTTTAAAAATCATACTTGTTTGAACAAGTCGGCAAGTTTCAAATTGGATGGCTACTTTTCACTGTTCTAAACCATTCATATTTTTGGGAGGAAGGCACGAATGTGTACGACTACTTCTAAAACTTTTACTTATTTGTTCATATCAGAGGGCTACTATACAGTGATCCAAATAATTCTCATTTGTTTGGGGGGAAGACCCGTATGTGAATGACCAGTTTTAAAAATCATAGTTTTGAATGATTCGACCATTTTTAAGACCAAACTTTTCTCATGACCGAAGAGTTTGTTTCAAGTCAAAAAGGGATAACTAGGCCTGTACTGAATTGCCCATATCCTTTCTATGCAGTACTACTTTTCAGTGATCCTATGAGAGGGGGACTAGGCCTGTATGTGTGTGACTAATTCTAAAAATCATACTTGTTTCAATGATTGGCTGATTTCAAGTTGGAGGGCTACTTTTCAAGGATGTAATAGATTCTGTTTAATGCGTTAAGGTAAATGTCAACTTCACAAACTTTTCATGTGTTATCTTGGTTTCTCTGGTAGCTGTCTTATGTGTATGTTATGTGCCTTAAAAAATTTTCTATAAACTTCATGTGTACTGCATGCACATGTGCCAACTTTCTAGATGTGTAAGATATCCATGTTGAGTTAAAGATGGTGCCTCACAGCCTTCACCATGAGACATGCACACAAGCAGATGCACATGCAGCCACACATGTACGCTTGCCCACCCAACTGCATGCACACATCAAAGATCATCTAAGCCTTACAGCTACACAAATCATATTTCACCATTCCACTCTGTCATGTACACTCACGCTGTTCATGCGCAACCACCCCCAATCACACACACAGACCATCTAAGCTTTATGGCTACATGAATCTTCTTCTGCCATTCCACTTTGCCACACACACTCACACATCTAGGATCATCTATCCTCACAGCTACATGAATTTGTTATGTCGTTCCACTCTGTCGCACTCACACCACATATTCCACTGTCCTTTACACATGTGTCTAGGACAATCACACAGACACAACACACACATCAAGGACCATTTAAGCCTTATAGCTACACAAATATTGTTTTGCAATTCCAGTCTATCACACACACATTCCACTTTGTCCTTCACACACATCAAGGACCACGTAATCCTTAAAGCTACATGAATCTTGTTTTATAATTCTACAATATTGAGTATATGCTCACATTGGTCATCAAATCTTTCTTACTGTCTCTACATATATCCTTTACACTCCTCTCACACCCACTGAGCCACGCCCACCCACTCACCAAGGGTGCAATTCAGGCAGGTTGGGTTGGGTGGAGGGTCAACCCCAGCCTGACCCAATCTTAAGAGGACCCAACCCAGAACCCAACCTGCCTAATTTCTAACTTGAGGTGCCCAACCCAAACTCCTCTATGCTCAACCTTAAACCTAGGTTGGCTCTTTTAGGGAGTTGCCTTGAGAATTGTAAAAGTTAACCGTGTTCTTATGTTCCCTTGAGTAAAAAATGGTGCATACTCAGTGGGAGGAAAAGCAGTAAGTGAAGCGGGGAGAGTTCTTCTGAGCTTTCCAGTCACTCGGTGACGCGAACGAGTTCTAAACCTGCGGCCGATTCATGTGCATCTCATCTTCCTTCATCCTTCCTTTTTCACTATTCTTCCTTCTCCATTCTTTAACACCACCATTTAGGCGGTTAAAAAATTAGATCAGTGTGAATTTTAATTTTTACTTTGTAATCCATCTAAGTAAGAGTCCATGATTTAGATGTTTAATTCGTAGGCGTAAGTACATGATACAGCCATCACAAGGAGGCTAATCGTATCAAAACATCATTCACCTGAGTCATTGTGTTGAGTCATGCAAGTCAAATATATGGATGGATCGAGTCAATTCCGAGTCTCAAGTTTGACAACCTTGCCCTAAACTAACTTGACATGACCCAACTTGACAAAAAACGATGTGATTATTCCCAACTTGATGTCGAATATGATTGGAGTTTCCAACCCTACTCAAATAGCTTGACAACCAGACCCAAACCGACTTGAACTGAGGCTGCTCAGTTAGTTTTAGGTTGACTTGAGCCCACGTTGCAGCCCTAACAGACAAAGGGCCATCTATATCTTATGGCTACACATGTTGTTATGCCATTCCACTCGGTCAAGGACCATGTCCTCACATAGATCATCAAATCTTTTCTTACTATCTTCACCCTCATCCTTTATCCACACGCCTGCACGCACACATCAAAGAACATCTAGATCCCATGGCTTCATGAATTTACCATTCCATTCAATCAAGGATCATATCCACACATGATCAGATCTGTTCTCTCTCCACCCACGTCCTTTTGTACCTTCCCCTTGCCCCTTTTAGAGCCTTGAACTTGTTCCGACTCACTCCTAATCAGTGCAGTTCTTGGTTGTCGTTGCACATGGCCAAACCATCCAAGTTGACCATGTCCTCATATGAGTGATCAAATCTTCTTTTACAATCTGCAACCACGTCCTTCTTGCTTTGACCCTTGCCCTTTTAGAGCCTTGAAGAAACTTACTCCTAAACATTGCAGTTCATGTTCTCCAATCTCCATTGCACATGGCTAAACCACTCTTAAGCCATAACTTCCTTGGATGCCTCACTGGCGGCCATTTACTCAGCTTCTACAGTAGAATCTGTAATGCACTTCTCCTTGGTGCTACGCCAGCTCATAGTACCACCTACCTTCAAGAAAATGTATTCATTTGTCGAATGCTCAGCATCCATATATTCGTGAAACTCCACATTGGTGTATCATACTATTGACGAATCCTCATACACATAAACAAAGACAAGATCCTTCGTCCTTAAGTATTTCATGATATGCTTAACTGTTGTCCAATGATTCATGTTGGGATTGTGCTGGTATCGGCTCACCACTCTCATTGCGTTGGCAATGTCAGACCTTGTGCACAATATAATATACATTAGGCTCCATGTACGAGACTCGTAGGGAACCCCAACCATGGCCTGCCACTCCTCTTATTGGACAATCATTTCCTTAGAGAGCAATATTATACCTAAAAGGCACACCACCTTTATTGGAGTTGGCCATTTAGAAACTTACAAGCCCCATTTCCATTATGTTGCCTGGGAGAGAACAATAGGCATGAAGCTCTGTTCTGATATAGTCTAATATTGAGAATACCTCTCCCAAATCCTTCATATCAGAAGTGGTGGAGAGCCATATAATAGCCTTTGTCATGAATCCAATATCTCTGTATAAAGAGAATACCGTCTACATAGAGGACCATGAAGCATACTTTCACTGTAGTGGATTTGATATAGATGTAACCTTTGTCATGAATCCAATATCTCTGTATAAAGAGAATATCATCTACATAGAGGACCATGAAGCATACTTCACTCTAGTGGATTTGATATAGATGCACGGTTCACTCTATAAGAATGAACTGCCACATTAAAATGACGATTCCAACTCCTAGATGCTTTGAGGCCATATATCAATCGATGGAGCTTGCACGCTTTAAACTCCTGTCCAGGCTGGTGAAATCCCTCAGGTTTCTCCATATATCTCTTTAAAAAAAAAAAACTAACAAGGAAGTCTGTCCTCATGTCCATCTCCTAAATCTCATGGCAAACGTTTCCTTACAAGTCTATCCCTTCTTCCTAAGTGTAACCCTTGGCTACAAGCTTGGCCTTGTATGTTTCCACCTTTCATTCCTTCTGCTTCCTCTCGTATATTCATGTATATTTGATTAGCTCGACATTCACAGGTGTTTTACAAGAGTCCACACGTGGTTGTAATACATGGACTCCATCTCGGTGGCTATGACTACAACCTAGTGTCTCAATTTATGCCCACTATGGCTTCCTGGTAGGCAGGCAGGTATGGTTGAAGACTGTCTAACACTGCTGTGAAGACCTCTCGAGACAGACAAATCTATTGGGTTACTAGTGGGGTCTCTGACTCCAACGTAATGTAGGTGTGGGCTGAGGATCTTAGATATGGTTTTTTGGAACAGGGCATCACAAGAGCACTCGAAGGCGAGATATACCATGCGATCACCCTTATTATCTCGAACAAAGTCTTCTTCAAAGAAGATTGCATCTCTGCCAATCAAAGTTCTTTAGCTCTCAGGGTCATAGAATTCATATCCCTTGGATTCTTTTGGATATCTAATTAAGAGATACTTGGTACGCCTCGATTCCAACATACCAACATTTGAATCTTTCACAATTACAAGGCACCACCAGATGACAATGTGGCCATGAGGCTGCCTATCACCTTTCCATAGTTCAAATGGTGTTTGGGTACTGCTTTAGTTGGAGTCTTATTCATTAGGTACATTTCAGTCTCCATTGCACACCCTCAGAAGGAAATTGGAAGCGAAACATATCAAATCATGGACATAATTATATATAATAGTGTACAGTTCCTTCTTACTGTAATCCCATTCTATTGAAAAGTGTAAGGTCTGGCCCATTGAGTGACAATCTCATCTCTGAAAAAACAATTTGAATTCATTAGAATGAGTCCCCACCTTAGTCTGACCCAAACACTTTCATACTTCTTTTCAATTATTTTTTAACTAAGGGCTTATGTATTTTGAATGTCTCAATGTTAACCGATTTATGCTGTATAAAAAACATGAGACTAAATCGAGAGTAGTCATCAATGAATGTGACGAAATACTCATACCCTCCTCTAGAGTTCACATTGAATGGGCCACATATGTCAATGTTTACGGTCTCGAGGAGTTGAGTAGTTTGATCTTTGTTCCCTTTCGAAGATGAAATCGTAGTTATCTTCACATGCATGTTTTCTGCCTATCCTTGTTGGGATGACAAAGCCGAAGGTGCCACATATACACAGAAGTATCTTTTTCTCCAGCATTTTTTCTAGATCCTTTGGTCACGGTTTGCTGCCCTTCAAGCTAAATAGTAGCAATTGGGCGGGAATATAGGATGTACAACCCATCCTTCAGTTTAACAGATGCTACCACCTTTCATTCATGGGAGGCTTGAACATTAATTATCATGATTGTTTGGGTCAAAACTCGTTGATTGTAATAGTGTGTTAGATAGTGCTTGATAGTGATCAACCTATGTAATAGTCCATTACATTGCACCTTTAGGAGTTTACGCTCTCCTTGCCAGACGCCAACCGCGTCAAGTTGGCAATTTGTGTCAAACTTAAAGTTATGCCATAACTTCCAACATGCATTCGAACAACATGACATTCCAAAGACTCAAAGACCTATGGCCTAATTGAAGTTATGGCCCTTGATAGAGAGGAGTGCTAGAAAAGGATTCATGTAACCAATCCCAATCAGTTGGTATAAGACTCAGATGATGATGGCAATTGTTTGGCACAAGTTTGATGACTGGTTCCCACTTGACGCCAACCCTTTAACTGGGCTGCAGACTGGCTGGCAAAACATGTAAGAAGTCTATGACAGAATATAGCTTTAATGAAAGAACAGTTAGAAGAGAAAAATTACCACTTATACAGGGAAGGTGTGTGATTTGATGAATTAACAATGTGTTAGACATTGCACTTCACTGTTGTGGTTAGGGGTGTAGCTTTGGCATGATAATTCTTTGTTTTAGGTATTTATCATTTTATGCCATATCTTCATTTGCATCCTTTTGTTTTTACACCAGCATTCGCAACTGCTGGAAAGGCCTCTTGATCTAACTTGCAAATGTGGTGTCATAGTCCAGAGGACTTCAACAGTAAGTAAATGCACTAATGGATTTATCTTTTTCATTTTTTATTTTATTTATAATGCTTGGGTCTGAACTTCAAAATCAATGCCCTTTGCAAGTAACCTCCTCGTGTTAGATGTGTTTTACAATGTTTACTTTTGAACTTTGTAGCTATTTATGTGCTTATGAGTTCCATAGTTTCTATTTATTTGTCAGACTTTATTAAAGAAGTGGAATCACATCAGTGGGTATGAAGAAACCCACAATCGGAAGAGGGAAAGATGCCCATTCTTGGCAAGAGAAAAGTCTATGATCTTAGAATATCTAGATACTATTTACCAAGCATGTTGTCTCACAAGCTTATCCAAGATAACCCAACTTCCACAGTTTATAGTTTTCCGTAGTTGCCTAATGAATTATAGTTTTTAGAACACCCTTTGATAATCTGGCCAGAGAAGGTTTCTGGAATGAGCTCAAGACAAGAGCAGAGAGTGATGGTTTCTGCTTCTGCAAGATGAGACACATCAGCCATCTTGGAGAAAGCAGTGATGGTTACATGATTTGATTGCTTCGCTCAAATTGGTATTGCATATGAGGTGCTTGATCATCAAACCATGCTAGTACACAATGGCTGCATTTATCAGCTTGTTTATGGCTCCAAGTATATTATATGGCATCTGTACACTTTGGGTGGTGGCTTAGCATACAATTCTTAGTTGTCTGTTTCACATTGATTGCATCCTTTTCTTGTGCTTGTCGCAGTAATCGTCTGGGGGTGGGGGAGAACCTTTCCAGCATCATGGAAAGATTACATTATCACATGTGGCAGGTGTCTGGATTGCTGGTCTTAGCTATTTGTTGTGGTAGCTGTATTCTAGAAATGCGTTGAAAATTAAATTAATGCAAGGAAAACTGCAAAATTATATATTAGACTTCTTCTGGATCCGAAAATAGTGCTTAAACAATATATAACCTGGGAAGCATAACACTATCCAACTAATCATTAAGGGCCTGTTTGGATTACTACTTACCGCATTAATGTATTACAAATAAGCAATCATGACCACTTACATTACACTGACAGTGGTTGCAGTGTATTTTGACTAACTAATGTACGTGCTTGGGTAAAGATGTAAATTGCAGAGCTTTCTACTGACTTGATTGATCAGGCATTTGGGAGGAAGAGGTAATCCAGCACAAAAAAATTATCAAATCAAAAGCTGGTAAGAGATGTACACACCCTCATGCTTCCTTTGAGGTGTTTGAGTGTGAAGATCATCTAAGTTTGACTGAAGACCTAAACAAACACATGTGCAGAGATACTTGTGACTAGGGAATTGTTTCACAGTTTGGAAGATCGAAATGTTCAATGATCTGGTATAGGTTATTAAACACGAGTTCCATGGACAGTGCCATTTGCATGTAGGTGCAACATAGAATTGGAAAACAGACTTTACACATGAAATATACATATAGGCACACATAGCTCTCCGTAGATCACAAAGATCAAAAGACAATTTTTAAGACTCATACTTTCCGATTGCACTGCAAACCGTTATGGAATGGGTGAGAAGGTGTGGCATTGCATGTTCAAAAAGTCCATGTACAGGGCCCATGTGTGACCAATGCTAATATAGTAATGGGGTCTTCATTTCTGGTCTCTCGACCAGTGTTTTGAAATATCGATATTGCATTATGTATCACACCCTTGGGATACGGATCCGTATTGGTTATCGCATGGGATATATCGGTTGTTTCACATAATGTATCGCTGTTATTGGAAACATGCGGAAACATTGGGAAATTGGTCGAATTTTTCAATGAAACTCAATGATTGTTAAAAAAATATGTAAGAATACACATTTATAAATCAAAACATTACAAAAAAATGAGTGCACATAATAGGTTTTCTTTGTATGGGGTCCTAATCTATATGCTATCTAACTGAATTGACGCAAGTATATTCAAAGTCTATTCATATAATTTATAAATGTAAGAAGACGTGCGGAAACATAAGCAATACATTCAAAAGCAAAAGAAGAATCACTAGATCAGGTTACATACATGTTTGATTTTATGTTTGGACATAAAGATTGCAATTGATTGTGAGAAATTGGGAATTTTTTATTTTTTTTTCAATTTTTTGCAACTCGGCCCTTCTCCTCCAGATCTCGAAATCAAAGCTCCTAATCTATGATTTTTGATGAAAAACATGAAAAATTATGGATTTGTGACAATTTGACACTGAAAAATTATGGATTTGTGACAATTTGACACTGATTTAATATGATTTATTGAAAAAAAAGGATCGAAAATCGAATCATCACTAGATCAAACGCATAGTATATATTCCATTACTTGTGCATTTCATATTGCATGAGTGGGATACAAGATTATCGCAGGATATATTGGTTGATATTGTCGTTACCTAAAGCACTGCTCTTGACCACTCTGGCCAATGATCGCCCCGTCTAAACTTCCACAACATAGAGCCAAACCTGCCGTGATTAGTGATCATTAGTGAGTGTGAATAACAATTCGCACAAGATTGCATTCAAACATTTAAAAGACCATGGACCGCAAAATAAACATCTCCCAAATTCCGAACTAATGAAACGAAGGAAAGCCTTTGAAAAACACCACCGATGATAATAACACCTAGAAGTTCAGCTTCCGACATACCCAAAACACGCTTACTCTCATTCCTTTCTATGACCATGTTGGTCTGATGCACTTTAGACCATTGCAGTCATGACAACTTACAATCAAAAGTGTCACACAAAAGTCAAACAAAATGGGGGGATGTATTGCCACACTTCTAGACGTGGGCATCGAGTCGAGTTAGACCGAGTTAGGTCCAACCCAAACTTGATCCGACTCGGTACTGAGTCTAACATGCCTGACTCGATCCGAGTCCAGGTCTGGGCTAGGCTGATCCAAATCGAGTCCGAGCCGGTCAGACATACCGAGTTGATTGAGTTGGCACCGATTCGGGTCGGGTCATCGCCCCGGCGCATTGACAGCCCCATGAACTGGTTTCAACGGCTAACATTATTATCTCCACCAGTTCATGTGTGTGGTCCACTTGAGCATTGGATATGCTTCAATTTTGGAGATAAAATGGATGGACGGAGGGGATAAAGTACATAAATCATGGTGGACCTCACAGAGTTTACTCAGTACGCAACCCGCTTCCATCTCCACCATTTCTTGTGTGTGGTCCATCCCCTTAACATTAAAAAAAAAACTTAAAAAAAATTCAGACAGACGCACTTGATGGGCCGCTGGTTGCTGCCTGTCGGATGGGAGAGAGAGAGAGAGAGAGAGAGAGAGAGAGAGAGAGAGAGAGGCCGGAGGGTTGTTGCCACTTGTCAGATGAGACGGGATGGGCGATGGGTGTCGGACGGGAAGGGGTTGGATTTTTTCGAATCGGGGCATATGGCGGGTAGGGTAGAAAGTATTGAGAATTAGGTTTACACACACACACACCTTAGTCGACAACCTGAGTCGAGTCGTGTCTGACGGGTCGAATTACTGGGTAACTCGAACTCAACTCGGTTTGAGTTCGAATTGGTTGAAGCCTACTCAGTTCGGACTGACTCACCCATTCGAGTCGGGTCCGAACGAGTTGAGTTAGGGAAGTCGAGTTAGTTTCTGCCGAGCTCTACACACATCCAAAGTACAGAAACTAATCACTCGAACAGTAGAATACAGACCAGAGATGGATACCAAAATAAGTTCAGATGTGTGCTTGCAGCCAATGAGATTTGCTCAATACTACAAATGCATGACGGAATGTCATGTGGAGTCACCCAATGGTGTTATCTTGTTTATCGTATTTCAGAACTGAAATCGTCTCCTTGATCAAGGCTACATTTAGACAATGCTACTACGCCATTCTACCCATTCAAAGTCACATTTCATATGCTTAACATATTAGTGATAGCAAATACCACTGTAATTTGATAGGGGAAGGCAGGAGGACCTACAAGGCCAATTGTCAGACTAGTTCCCTTGACATCCCCTGCCATAAGGATGTGCACGTGGGTGGAGGCGGTAGTTGCGACCTAGTTGCAGTAGGTATAATGATTGTACTTCAAGGGATTTTTTTTTGCAAGGGCCATGTGAAACTGCTTGCATGTGGATGAGCCTCAACAGTTTGTTGTCTATTGTCGGATATCATAGATGCAAGCCCTGCATGTGGGTGTGGCCGGCAATCGAGGCAAACTAATAACAGTTACAATCATCATTGCGGGATCAGCCTCTGCATGCATTGTAGATATTGCCAAGAGGAACTGTTTGTGGGAGATCAATTATGGATGCTTGCCTTCTCCCATGCTGGATAAATGTCTTGCATGTAGGGGTGCACATGGGTCGGTTCGGTCCGATTCTGGGGTGAAACCGGAACTGAACTATTCCATACGGTTTTAGGAATTTCGGAACTGGAACTGGACCGTTAGCACCCTAGAACTGAACCGTGAAAACTAGTTCAGTTCCAGATCTGTTCCACGGTTCTGAGCTTTTTAAAATCCAGCCCAGTTGGTATGAATTGCTAGGGCCCACATTTTGGCACACTCACTTGTTGATTTGGTCACATATACCTAGACATGAGTGGATACCCACAAATAAAGTAGATTCAACAACTCTAGTAGGCCCCACCATAGAAAATAGTAGTGATGAACGATAGCATGTTGAAACCTTGCTAGGGACCATTTTGTAGAGATGCATTTATATCCACTGTCCTTCTAGGGACTGCACCATAGGAAACAATAAAGAGAGAGAGAGAGTAGGGGGCCTGCGCAGCCACACGCAGACCAGCAAGGTTAGGTTGGGTAGACTTACGGTTTTTTTTAAAAAAACATAAGTTTGACTCTTGGGTCGGTTCCTGGTTCGGATCCACGGTTCGGTTCTGTTATACATACCCCTAAACCGAAACCGAATTGTATCCAACGCTTATTTGATTTTTTGAACCGGAACCGGTGCACTTTAGAACTGGACTGTTTGATCGGTTCCTGTCCGGTTACACGGTTCTACTGGTTCGATGTTGATGGGGACATCATGCGCACAAGCTCACGCACACCACCCCCTCTACGCACGCACATATGCAGAAGGAGGGCCCCACCATTGATCTGGCTCGATGACGACGTCCAGGTAGTACCTCCTCTCTAGAAGAAGAAGTTTTGGTTCAAAAGAGTGGGCCCAATAGTCAAGAAAAGCCCATCATGGGATCTCATGATCGTGGCCCACTCGTCGGATTGATTTCATTTTTTAGGTTTTGCTTATTGTTATTATTTAGAACATTGTGAACGCTTTAGATTTCTTTGTTTGATTTTTATTTTAGTTTACTTCATTGCCAAGTAATAGATTGCATACATGACGCAAGTTTTGGGGTATAGGGTTTTCTTATAAATAGGCACCCCTTGTAGCTCTTTTCATTCATTGAAGATTAATAAAAATTTTACATTTTCCTACTCTCTGAGTTGTAAAGCCTAATTGGATGCGAAGCCCTCCCTTCATCGAAGGGTTAACTACCATGGTGTGAAGCCACATCTATCCCGATTCGCCCCCATCCATCGCCATCTCTACTACTCATCTTCTACCATCTCTTCTTCTCATGTCACCCGATCATCTACACTTCGAATCAATCATCTATTGCAGCAATTCTCCTCCCCACAGCAGAATTTTAGAATCTGGCCCTACAGGAGGGTTAAAACTTCAGCGGAGCACCACGCACAAACCGTACGTCGGATCGAGCTGAGATTTGGGAGTTTTGGAGTCCATCACTGGCCGATCGAGGCCAAGGTGGCCTTTTTTGAATAGTGGGCCCCACATACGTGCGACCGAGATCACACGCATGTGCGTCTAGGCCATTGTTGTTGTTCACGCGTGTAGTACTTCTCTGTTTCATCTCTCTCATCTCTTTCACTCTGCTTTCACCTAAAATCCCTAAACCTAACCCTAAATTACTCAAATATCCAATTTTATGCCCCTTTTCTCACCCTAGGGTTCTTTCATTTGAAATTGGTGAATCCCTTGGATTAGAGACTGATTACTATGCATGTGTGGATGATTATTTCTTATTTTTTAGTATCGTTTGGTTCATAATTTTTATTGATCTAGCCCTATCATGTGTATGCCTAGACCCGCATAGATTTCCCTTAATTGAATGTTTGGACTTTCATGTGGGATATGGAATTTGTGTAATTATTTCTGAACTAACGTGATCTTAAGCCTAAGATCTCTCATATCATATTTAATTTCCATGTCCTGCATCAAATTTGGTATCAGAGCCTAGGGTTCTTGTAGGGAAATTCATTACATGTTTAGGGTTTGGTTGTTTATGTCCATTACTCATAAATTCTCATCATATATGGCTGTTTAGAAGTCCATAAATCCTGACATGAGTTGCTAAAATTTTCTTGTATCTCCTTATTTGAATTATTTTAGAAATTAACTTAACTTTCTATTTATAGGTTTAGAAACTTTCCTTTTCTGTTTTTTAGAAACTTTCTTAATTTGTTTTTAGAAACTAATTTCCTTTCCTTTTCCTTTTTTAGAAATTAGTTTACTTTCCTTTTTCTTTTTTAGAAACTAACTTTCTATTTTTAGAAACTTTCCTTTTTCTTTTCTATAGAAACTAGGTTGTTTTTTTTAGAAACTTTCCTAATTTGTTTTTTTTTTTTAGAAGCTTTCCTAATTTGTTTCTTTAGAAACTTTCCTAATTTGTTTTTAGAAACTTTCCTTTTTTGTTTTTAGAAAATAGTTTACTTTTCTTTAGAAACTTTACTAATTTGTTTTTTTTAGAAACTTTCCTAATTTGTTTATTTTTAGAAACTTTCCTAATTTATTTTTTTAGAAACTTTCCTTTTTCGTTTTTAGAAACTAGGTTGCTTTTTTTTAGAAGCTTTCCTAACTTGTTTTAAAAAAAAATTTCTTTTTCGTTTCTAGTAACTAGGTTGTTTCTTTTAAAAAAAAAAAAAAATCTCATATTTTGACAACTATATTGCTGAATTTTAATTGGCACCCTACACTAAACATGGAACAATTGCAAGAGTCACTAAACAAGTTGTCCCAGAAGTTGGAGTTTTTGATTAAGCACTTGGAAATGGACCAATGCTTTGAGTACCTTGATGTACGCATCAGTGTTTTAAATAGCGGTAGCGTGATGCGTAGCGTTCAGCCCTCTATAGCATGTAACATAAATATGTAGCGTGTAGCGTAAGCTACATGATACTTCTATTTTTTAATTTAACAATAGGACAAATATAATAAATAGTGAAAAAAAAAGAGGAAAAAATAAAAATAAAAATGCCTAAAAGATGATTCATTTTATCAATTATAAGCATGTTAAAAAAGTTATTAGTTATCATTTATCAAAAGCCAATCCACATATAAGCCAAATCAAATAGTTATCACATCAACAACTTTCTAAGCAAACCACATTAATTAATAATGTATAATTGAAACCACAAGTCACAATTATGAAAAGAAATAAAAATCCCATAGGTTAAAAGTATCCAGTACAATACAAGTGTCACATTCTTCAACATTAGAAATAAAGAAAACGTCGAAAAAATAATAATAAGTAAAATAGTAATACAATATAGCTTACACTACGGACGCTACGCGCTACGTAGCTGTAGCGTACGCTATGACCCCTGTAGCATACGCTAAAAGGGATTTACGCTATTTGGGACGCTACGTAGCGCTACAGCCATGCTACGCTACGTAGCGTACGCTACCGCTACACTACGGGTGCTATTTGAAACACTGGTACGCATTACTCGACTAAAGACCATCGCCGAGACAAACCCCACCATTGGAGTAGATGTCCAATCCCAGGCAGGTGGCCTAGTGGATAGACCAATGAATGGAGTTGGTAAAGGAATCAATTATGGGTGTGCACCCGTGCACCCACCCCATGAGACATCAAAACCATTAGTTTGAGGGGTACGACATGTGCGGCCTTGTAGCTAGAGAGAGTACACTAGAAGGTAGTATAGAGTTACCCACTGAGACCATTCTGATAATGGATGAGTTACGTGATGTCTTTCCTAATGATCTACCAGATGAGTCTCTCCCTATGAGGGATATAGAGCACACTAGAACATGGGACACCGTAATACCTACAGTCGAGTTTGCGTTTAATAGTTCTGTCGATAGATCCACAGGTCTTAGTCCTTATGAAGTCGTTACTGTTTATAAACCTGGAAAACCTATTGATCTTGTCCTTATGTGTCCCAGAGGGTGTCAGATCCTGCAGAGTCTTTTGTGCATCACATTCATTCATGGCATCAAGAAATTAGGTAGAAAATCACTACTAGTAATGAACATTATAAATTTTCTGTAAACCAACATAAACACTTCAAAGAATTTAATATTAGGGACTCTGTGATAGTCCGCATCTGGCCTGAGTGGTACCCTCTGGGGGCCGTTTGTAAGTTACACGCGCATAACGCTGGACCCTTCAAAATTATAAAACGAAACGGTCTCAATACATATGAGGTAAATCTTTCACTTTGTATGGGAATTAGTTCCACATTCAATGTGGAGGATCTACTTACTTTTTAGGGGACCACTGATACTTTGTTCGGCCCTTCGCTTACCCGTCCTCATTCCCCATATTTATCCCTTGAACCATGGACCATTCCCAACCCATTTTCCCAGCCTCTACCTCTCATACCCACTCTTCTTGAACTTTCTTCACAGCCTCTACCTCCCATACCTACCATTCCCGACTCATTTTTCCAGCCTCTACCTCCCATACCTACCCGTCCTGACCCATTTTCCTAGCCTCTACCTCCCATACCTACCCGTCTCGACTCATTTTTTCAACCTCTACCTCTCATACCTACCCGTCCTGACCCATTTTCCTAGCCTCTACCTCCCATACCTACTCGTCCCAACCGTTCTTCCCAGCCTCTACCTATCATACCTAACCTTCACATACCCAGAGAAGAAATAGAGGATATTCTGGACCATCAGATAATATCTACGTGGGATGGCGGGTTTCAGAAGTACCTGGTTAAATGGAAGTCACGCCCAGCTTCAGACAGCACGTGGCTCACTGAGGAGGAGCCTCAGAGACTTGATCCTGACATCCGGCATCGGTTTAGAAATTTTATTTCGCCAGTGGTGAAATCTTTGCAGCCGGAGAGAATTGATGGGGAAATCATGCGCACACACACCACCCCCTCTATGCACGTACTTACGCAGAAGGGGGGCCCCACCATCGATTTGGCTCGATGATGACATCCAAGGAGGGCTTCCTAACTAGAAGACGAAGTTTTGGTTCAAAAGGGTGGACCCGATAGTCAAGAAAAGCCCATTATGGGATCTTATAAACATGGCCCACTCGTCGGATTGATTTCATATTTTAGGTTTTGCTTATTGTTATTATTTAGTACATCGTGATTGATTTCATATTTTAGATTTTGCTTATTGTTATTATTTAGTACATCGTAAACATGGCCCACTTGTCGGATTTCTTTGTTTGATTTTTATTTTAGTTTACTTCATCGCCAAGTAATAAGTTGCACACATGGCACAAGTTTTGGGGTATAGAGTTTTCTTATAAATAGGCACCCCTTCATCGCCAAGTAATGGTTGCGCAAATGACGCAAGTTTTGGGATATAAGGTTTTCTTATAAATAAGCACCCCTTGTAGCTTTTTTTAATTCATTGAAGATTAATAAAAATTCTGCGTTTTCCTACTCTCTGAGTTGTAAAGCGTAATTGGATGCGAAGCCCTCTCTTCATCGAAGGGTTAACTGCCGTGGTGTGAAGCCACATCTATCTCAATTCGCCCCCATCCATCGCCATTTGTACTACCCATCTTCTACCATCCCTTCTTCTCATCTCACCCCATCATCTACACTTCAAATCAACCATTTATTGCAGCAATTCTCCTCCCCACAACAGAATTTCAGAATCTGGCCCTATAGGAGGGCTGAAACTTCGGTGGAGCACCACGCGCAAACCGTACATCGGATCGAGCTGAGATTTAGGCGTTTTGGAGTCCATCACTGGCCAATCAAGGCCAAGGTGACATTTTTCTGAATAGTGGGCCCCACACACGTGCAGCTGAGATCACATGCATGTGCATCTGGGCCATTGTTATTGTCCACATGTGCGATACTTCTCTGGTTCGTCTCTCTCCTCTCTTTCATTCCTCTTTCATCCAAAATTCCTAAACCTAACCCTAAATTACTCAAATATCCAATTTTATGCCCATTTTCTCATCCTTGATTTGAAATTGGTGAATCCCTTGGATTAGAGACTGATTACTATGCATGTGTGGATGATTATTTCTTATTTTTTTAGTATCGTTTGGTTCATAATTTTTATTGATTCAACCCTATCATGTGTAGGCCTAGACCCGCATAGATTCCTCTTAATTGAATGTTTGGACTTTCATATGGGATATGGAATTTGTGTAATTGTTTCTTAACTAACGTGATCTTAAGCCTGAGATCTCGCATATCATATTTAATTTCCATGTCTTGCATCAGATGTGCACCCCTACTTGCATGTGCATGCATTTCATAATATACATAACATAAAAAAAACATGTTAACTAGGGAGTGATGCTTCTGCATTTTCACAAGGACATGATGCAGTGGTTGTATGTTCCCTTAGCTCACATGTCAGAACCATCTGAATGTGGGTGGAAGCCGTACCCATTACCAATAATCAAAGAAAATAGGTGAGATCCTCCGTCCACCTGTGGGTAGGGGATATCCCAAGCATTCATATGGGAGGTCCCCTACCCGCAGGAATTAACCCTACCAAGACATCCAGAGATGACATCCCATAAAGATTATTGTTGCTAACCTGGTGTTGACATGTGCCACTAGCTTTTGTAAGTTCTCGACGTGCGCCTGCATCACATAATATCCTTATTTCAAATGCAAGTTCTATCACTCGGTGTGTATTTGAAAGAATGCAAGCAGTGAAGGATTTTCATCCACCCAATTGTACATGCATCTTTTATCGGTTCCATGGCCTACCATTGAAAGTGTTCCTTCTTCCACAACAGTCCTACTTCCCATCTCTTCTCTTGCTTCACATTTAAGGCTGGTTTGGATGCCTGTAACTTTTCTAAAATGTAAGTAAGTTACAGGTGACTTAGTTACAGTTGGCATTTGGGGGAGGAAAGTCACCTGTGACTTTCTCTCAACCTGTAACTAAGTTACAGGAGAAAGAGCCGAAAATGTTACAGGAGTTGGAGTCATTTTTCAAGTTTTAGTTACAGGTAACGGTTAAAAATTTTGAAATGAAATCGGTTGGAAAGAATCGCACCTGCATTGAAGAAGTCGTACCTACCTTCTCAGATGGAGTGAAGGCTGAAGGGCCATTGAAGGCTACAAGCGGCCATTGAAGGCGAGGCTACAAGAGGCCATTAAAGTCTATCAGGCTACATGCAGGTGCAATGAGGGCTACGAGACTGACATTGGGGAGAAACGGAGCTCTGTATTGAAGAAGGTTGGTGGCCATTGCTGTATAAGTATACATCCATCCCTTTCCAATGTCTTCATCTCCCTCTCGCCTCCGTTTCCCTCTCTCAAGTCTCCTTCTCCCTCTCTCAGTCGACTTCTCCCTCTCCCATCGAGCTTCCACAAGGTACGAAACCCCTTTTCTCTCTTCTGCGTTTTCCTTTCTTTCCTTTATTTATTTATTTTTTTCCTTTTGCGTTGACGGAGGCAGTTGGGTGAGGTGGCGTGGCTAATGCAGATGATCTATGGGGCCCACCATATTGTATTTGTTTTATCCATGCCATCCATCCATTCTTTTGGATTGTTTTAGGGCTTGATTCTAAAAACGAGGGATATTTAAATCTCAGGTGGACCACACCACTGAAAATAATAACGATTAAAAGTCCACCATTAAAAAACTAGTAGGGCCCACTGTAATGTTTGTTTCAAATCCAAGCTGTTGATTAGGTCATAAAGACCTGGATGAAGGGAACAAAACAAAGATCAGTTTGATCGAAAACATTGGTGGCCCATGAAAAGTTTTTAATGGTGGGTGTTCAATCAACATTGTTTCCAGTGATGTGGTCCACCCGAAATTTTGATGTACCTTATTTTTGGGCTGATGACTTAAAATTTTCTAGAATAATGGATAGATGGTGTGGATGAAACAAATACATCATAGTGGGCCACCTTAACACGTTTAGTCCTTGATCTGTTAGACAGTGTTTTGAGGTAGGGGCCCCACAGAAACCATTTTGTCTTATTAAAATCAACGGTACAGATCATCAAACCATGGGCTAAGCTTGTATTCACAAATATGGTTCCTCATAGGAAACGTGAAACCGAAATGCTAGGGTGATTGCATGGGAGATTAGTGAGGCTATTCCCAGCGCACGTTAGACTCAGGTCTGTGGATTCCACCAGAGAAGCTGTGATACTCATCTCTCATGTGAATCGCCTCCCCCTAGTAGAGATTAAAAAAGTAAAATCCAACTGATTGCCAGTATTAGTTGTTCAGAGACTCGTTACCCTCAAAATATCCATGATTGATCCCAATAAGATTTCTTGAGTCCTGATGGCCCATGTAGTTGTCACAACTGCTGCTCAAGAGCCTTTGGATTGGGAATGAATTTAGAAGCTCGAGGTCTTGTTTACCCATCTGCTGCACTTCTTGGGGTGAGAGGATTTTAATACACCCGAAAAAAAAAAAAATAGTTGCCAGCAATTTTGATGTGCACAGATGGTTCTCCTACACAATAGGAAAAAGACTGTAGGATTTTTTGAAAGAAAATACTAAGGACCTGCTTGGGTTCCACTTAAAAATGAATTCATATCTTTTTAATCTATCTCTAATTCATATCTTATAATTACATGAACTTGGATTACACTCTAAAATTCAGTTTATGTAATTCACATTTCAGATCTGACATTAATAGAGATGTAGAACTTGTACAAGCACTTCTGCAGAAATTTGTCTGATATGTGCTCATGCATAGTATCTTTGAGCTGACTGTTCCAAGATTGTATCCCTCCTGCCTGTTCTTGGCAATGTTGGGAGCAATACATTGAAATCATACATGACGAACAGGGTATACTATTTGGTGGAAGTTCATTGAAGCAGAAGTGGCAGTGAGTTTCACGACATTGTTTCAATGCAATCTGCAAAACACTATAACAAGAAGTATACACAGATTTAGTGTACTAGGTCTTAACCAATCAGACATTTTGAGAACTGTACAATGTTTGTTTTGTTATTCATCCCTTAGGAACGAAATAAAAATACATATAAAATCTTAAGGAAATGAGGATTTGCAAATGATATTGATTTTCTGCTATTGTATACTCGTTCCTTGATCATTCTATTGCCTTGGTTAAGGAAATGAGTACAGATTTTGCTGATTGGTTTCACTTGTGTTAATATTCGATTGATTTTGGTTAAAAAATGAATTGTGTTTATCTTAATACGCTGTTTTTCTTGTTGTTTATTCATATTTTCCCTAATATGATTGGATTTTGTTGTAAGCAAGGAGATTTGAGCTGTTTTTTATCCTCATGAAGAACTGCTGAATCAAACTGTAAAATCTTGAGTTAGCTCTTCTTCTTCTTCTTCTTCTTCTTTTCTTTTTTCTAATCGGTAATGAAAATTTCATTTCTTAAAAAGAAAAAGAAAAAGGAGGTACCTATCCATGGAGGCAACTGATAGGACAACAGAAATGGATCGAACATGACCAATCATAGCATTGTTTACAATACAACCTTCCACCACAATACTGAAAAGAATGGGAAAGAGGATCTCATTTCCTCAGGCCCCTGGAATTATCGAATGTTCAGCCAAATGTCTAAATGGACATGAGATCTCTTTGCTTTCAGAGGCATTGGGTATATTTTGGTATAAAATAGTCACTAAACTCATCAGTATACATGTTCATTTAATGTGGACTGGGCAATTTTGACACCAGCAATTGCTTTATCACTCTACCTGATGATTTGACCTGCCTGACCACCAAACATCAGACACCCCTGATGGTTTTCTCAGATGACCCAGCCACAATTCTCAGATGACCCAGACATGTGGCTGTGCGTTGCATTCGCAAAGCTCTGTAAATACAAGAAAAAAAAATTGCATGGTTGTCCTGTTCAAGATGCTATTTTCTGGATACATATAAATGTGATGCAATCAGCAGTTGTAGGATTTTTCTTGACATCATAGTGTGACTTTTTCTTCCTTTATCAAACTGATCCAAATTCAATTGGTTCATGGAGATCCTGGTCAAGTGTCTTTATTTTCAAGTTCTTTAGCTTTGCTGTACATTCTATTTGGAACACTGTTAGGACCTGAAAAATAGGGCTGCTTTAAATCATCTTCTTCCTTTAAGTCTATAACTAGGATTATTTAGAAAAGATAAGAAAATACAAAAAGGGCTGCTTTAAATGAAATGTTTAACTCGGCCTGGATCCTAAGAAAAATAGCTGAAAAGTTATGGGGATCTTTGAGAGCTACTGTGCTTGCATGTTGTACATGTATTAGAGAAGATGTGGATGCAAATGGAACCCCACCTAAAGAACCGTGTTATGCAACCAAATGTTCAGATCTTTATTTCTTACCTTTATGTGCCTTTTATGTGGGACAGTTGGTTATCTATAAAAGTTTATCCAAACATGGCGGATTCAGTCTCATGATGGAGCTAAATACCATGGTTGCAGTAGCCGCGGCAAATGTACTAATGATCTGTTGGCTTAAGCAAAATAATATGCTAGAAGAGCCTCATGAACAACAACAACAACCACGAAATTGGACAGGTGCTCAAGCTGCAGATGCGATTATTAATGGGCCAGGGCTAATGTGCTTCAATTACATTCGTATGCACAAAGATGCATTTTTTCACCTTCGCAACATTATACGAGAGAATAGTCACTTGCAAGGCACATTTGGTGTATCCTTAGAGGAAGGATTGGTGATTTTCCTTCATACACTTACCCATCACATAAAGAACCGTGTTATGCAGCATCATTTCAACCATTCTGGGGAAACGATTAGTCGTCACTTCAATAGGATGCTTAACGCAATCGTCGGGCTACATTCTGAATTTCTAAAACCGCCCAGGAATGGGTTACCTCCTGAGATATTGAATAGTATGAGGTTTTTCCCTTATTTTCAGTTTAGTAAGTACATATTTTGCATTTTTATAAATTCAATCCTAAAGTAAGGAAAAATAAGTTATACTTCTTTTCCTTAGGGTTGTGTTGGAGCCATAGACGGTACACACATTCCAGCAATCGAAAGGGATATATCTCCCAGAATGTCCTGGCGAGTTGTTCTTTTGATTTAAAATTCCAATATATACTAGCTGGGTGGGAGGGATCAACTTCAGATTCACGAATATTAGCAGATGCTGTAAGCCGAAACAATAAATTGATTGTTCCAACAAGTATTAATTCAAGTCAATCAATAAATACATTAATTAGTTAATATGTACCTTAAAATTAAGTGACTTCAGGCTTATGTTTCTTATAGGCAAATATTATTTAGTTGATGCTGGTTTTGCACACATGGCTGGTTTTCTAGCACCATTCCATGGAGTTCGATATCACCTTAAGGAATTCAAATAGGGTTGCGACCAAAGACGAAAGAAGAATTGTTTAATCTTCGTCATTCCTCGTTACGGAATGCTATAGAACGTGCATTTGGAGTATTAAAAGCTCGATTTCCTATATTGAAGACTGCCCCGGCCTATCCTATGCACACACAAGTGAATATACTTCATGCATGTGTTATCCTGCACAATCACATTGTGAATGAAAATCATGGTCAAGATCTTGAGTTGGACTATAATAATGATAATAACGACGACGATATGGGAGAAGATGTGGATGCAAATGGAGATATTAATGGAGAATTCGAAGCTAGTGATAATGAGGATGAAGATGATTTTGAGAATGAATCCATCATAGTTAGAAGGGAGAAGAAGCGATGGAAAGATTTTAGACTTGCAGTTGCATCTGATATGTGGGCAAACTATAATCCACAACGCAATGATAACTAAATGCTTCTTTTTAATTTTTTGTAACGAATATTAATGCTCATATCCTGATTTTAGTCTTCGTATACAAATGTAATATTGCACGGATGCAATTTAGAGTAATGTTTTTTAAATTCATTTTTTTTTTTGCAATTGATATATCTTAAGTACTTACAAATGTGATATCTTTTTAAGGAATGACGCAACCTTTAAATCCAAGCAATAGAGGCCGAAAGACATAGATCAATTGGACCGACTATATGGGCGAATGTATGGCTAATATACTAGTTGATGAAGCATTATTAGGAAGAAAAGCCGATAATGCTTTTAGAGTGGTCACTATCAACAAAGTGTGCAAAATGGTGGAAGAAATATTTTCTGTGCATGTGAGTAGTGAGAACTGAGGAATTGATTATGACTGTTGAAGAGCAAATATCTGTTGATTAAGCTTGCGCTGAGCAAGAGTGGATTTGGCTGGGACGATGAAAGAAAATACGTGACTGCCGAAGCAGCGGTTTGGAAAGAGTTAATACAAGTAAAACCTGAGATAAAAAAGATTGGCAATAACCCATTCCCACTGCTCAAGCAGTTCGAGTCTACATACGGAGATGATTCTGTCACGGGGAGTTATGCACGAACTCCAGCTGATCCTGATGAAGAAGATGTCGTGCCAACTCATGCCTTTGATGATATCCAGTTGTCTCCAGTTAACTCTGATGTATATACACCATTTGTGCCCATGGACTCTTCATTTTGGGATGGGACACAATCTGAAACTCAACAATCTGGAGGAAGTAGTAAAAGGACTACAGGAACCTCAACTCCAGGGCCATCAAAGAAAACGAAGGGTACTATCGGATCAACTGTCGTAGAAAATTTGATGGCCTTTGTGGGTCAATAGACAAATTTGTCGCCCTCAAGTCTATAACTGATGCTGCAATTATGACAACGAAGTTATGGGAGGAGTTGGACAACATGACAACTATCGATGAAGACATGATGTATAAGGCTTTTAGGTTCCTTTCAGATCGGTCGAATCTTATACATGGGTTCCTTTATAGTGTATCCCCTGCCCAAAGGCATGTATGGTTGGAGAACATGGTTCCTAGATAGATTACTTTAGTTTGATGTTATTTGTTTTTTACTTTCTTTCCCTTAAAACATTGTAAAATATCTTGTGAAGAAAATGAATATTTTTGCTTGGATATGTTACCTCAAGTTTTTTGCCCACATTACTAGCATTTTGAAAACATGGACCCACTTTTATGGTCCACCTGTTGATTAGTTTAGCCTAAGAATCGGCCAAACTATTCATTTACATGGGCTTAATAAAATGGATTAATTTTATCCCAATCTTTTTTGTGTGTCAATCTAATTTTTCAACGATTCTCTATTTCAAACTCTATCTAGCGTGAATATCGAACTTATTACCCGTAACAAAGTTACAGGTTACCCAAACACAAAAACAAAGTTACCTGTAACTAAGTCACAACTTACATCCAAACAGGTTTACATGTAACTTACTTACACCTATAAGTAAGTTACATGTAACTTACTTACAACTTAAAAAAGTTGCAGGCATCCAAACAGGCCCTTAGCTTCTGTTTTCTACCGTTATTTCTGGCAACATCACTGACAGGAGCATCCAGGTTCTTTATAGTATCCACCAGTCGATTAGATCATTTCCCTTCACGGATCATCACCAAAATTCTTCCCTCAACCATCAACATGTCAATGATTCTGGAATTTATGATGTTGTCAAGGAGAATTCACATCCTCCCCACAAATCTTTGATCGATTCTAGTTCAACCTCCTTTTCAGAGCCGATACACAATCCTTGGGCTGAGAACATTTCCACGTCCCAAGTGTGGAGGGGAACCCCCTGATTTGAAAGCACACCACACTGCCTGAAGAATCAATGTCTTTGCTCTATCAGAATTTGCTTGTTAATGGCCCATATGGATTTTCCCAGCCCTCTTCTAGAATCCCGTTTGCTTCCCCCTCCAAAGGTAGCATAAAGATAATTGAACCCCAGTCTAGTTTTTAATTTGCACTATAATTTGAGTTATTCTACATTTTGATGCCCATCTTCAAATCTCTTCCAATAACAATCTGTTTAAATCAACCTTCCCAACAAGACAAGGCCTTTACAAGGTGCATCTGGATTGATCCCAATTAATCTTTCACCATAACCCTTGTTTTTCCATTAGTCTGTCTCTCCATGGCTCTGATTTCCTAGATTCCCACCTCTGCAAGCACACTAACTGTCGCCTGCACCTTGTCCAAGTACAGGATTCTCACGTACAAAAATCTCCAAAGATTTGCCATCATCTCTTCTTTTTTTTGTTATTGCTTTCTTGATGATTTTCCCAAACTCCTCAAACAGATGCGTGACATTGCGAACAAACCATTGGAGATCAAATCTACAACCGAACCAGAGAAGGGAACTATTCTAATATTTACTGCGACCTTCTTCATCTCTATAGCCTAGTTGCTAGCAATTCGGTTTGGCAAAGTTCCTTCCCCAAACACATAAAACCTCCTAAAACCTCAGAATCCACTCATTCAACTCTCTGAATAGCTGGGTGTCCGGCGTCCGACTCCTCCCCTAAACCTTTTTGCAGACTGCGAAAAGGCTTCCTACTAACCAAAGTTCCAATCAGAGCCCAGACCATCACTTCCACACCAAAAAATGGGGAGCATGTGACACATCCCCTCATGTCCGACTGGAATGACAATGACTTTTGGCCTCAAAGGTGTGGAGATAAGGTCAGGTGGCCATTCAGATTTTTGAAAATTACTCTGTTGAGGTGGTCGTTCAAATTGAATTAAAGAATTTCGCAGTACCTCTTGCATCATCACAGAAATCGCAAACTAAAATGTTGCACTGATTTTTTCTTAAAAAGGAATACTTACCCAATTTTCAATCTCTCTTTTCACCCTTTTTGGTTTGCATCATCTTGAAGCCACTGAGATGCACCCAAGCACTAAAAGGTGGGGCAACTCCTCTCTCCAAACTATTGTTTAGCAGTTCCACAGATTGTAGAAATTCATATTGCCTCCAATGTATGTATGTATCATTTCTTTCAAATTGCATTTTAACAATTGTTAGCTGTCACCATGATTTATATGATACTGATTCAGGTATTTCTTTTATGCTCACTGTCTTATCAATGTTTTTTTTTAAAAAAAAAAAAAAAAAAAAAAAAAAAAAAAAAAAACCTTAGACACAATAATTGGGTGCACATTCCATGTGGAAAAAACTTCAGATCTTAACATTTAATTTGTTTACCATAATTCTAAAACTGATATTATTATCGTATTAATTTACATATTAAATAGTCCATTCTAAAGTTTCTAATATCAAGTCATTTTTCTTGTTTAAATTTCAGACAGATGGTTTGACACTCATAACAGAGAGTGATTGGAAGTTCTTCTGCGAGGAGTGGGGAGTTCCTAAAGAGAAAGCCATAATCTCTGAAATTGATATCACCAGCTTCAAGGCAAATAAATTAGTTGGGCCTTGTGAAGAGGTGCCTATTTCAGAGGCACACTTGGATCCTTCTAATGATGGGGTGAATGGTGAGCTTGAGGGTAAACCTATCATTGGGACTTGTGCAGAGGTAACATTCAATTAATGTCTGATTTGAATTTCATTGCATTTGGAAAGGAAATGTAACAAGAAAAGTGTTGACCCTCTAAAAAGAAAAAGAAACCACCTTGAATTATGTAAATCATCAGAGCTTTGGCTATTATGACGGAGTTGTTCTAGAAATGGCAAGGTTTCATTGACGTAGATTTTGAAAGTTACATTCCGCTCTACTTCTCTCTCTCTCTCTCTCTCTATATATATATATATATATATATATATATATATATATATATATATATATCTTAGTTATGATTATTGTCAGCAACTCAAAAATGCCTCTCAATTCAACTACCTGTTTTTCGTTGCTTGATATTCACTTAACAATCTCGCCATTATGTGAATAGATATGTGAAGATTGTATTGGGGAAAGAGAAAGCCATGAGTTGATGCAGAAGCTTAATTACCAAGATGAAGATATACGTGTATTTCTTGTTCATGGTAAGGAAGCTCCAAGATTAGTTTTAGAAGCTTCTGGAACCACATTCGAGGCAGATCACCGTACTTCCAAGCGCTCTCGGAGAAACTCATCCTCTAGCTCAGTCGATTTGAAGGTTTCTGGTTCCACATCAATTTATCAGTTGAAGATGATGATATGGGAATCATTTGGGGTATTATGTTTTTTTCATGTTCAGGATTTTTTATTTTGGAGTTGCTTTGTGAAATTTCATTACTAATGTATTTCTGATTGTCGGTTCTTATTTAGGTGTTTTTGTTTTTTGTTTATATATATATATATATATATATATATATATATATAAATTCTGTCAGTTTTGTCCACATTTGAAGTAAAATTTATAGTCATAGACTCTTCTTTGGGCATTTAATCCCTTTTATTAGTATTCATTGTTGACGATGTTTGGTCTAATCAATGAAAGAGAGGGAGGGAGAAGCATTGATTTATCAATTTTGATGTATTCAAGTACTGTCAAGTAAGCTTGTGGTTTCACTTACTGCTTCGAGCATTTGGAAAGAAGTGATGAACTAGGAAAATGGAGAGCTCCTACTCTTGTTAATCATAATTCTCACCCACCATTCTCCAAACGTATCTTATGCTCAGAACAGTTGGCTTGCAAATTTATTGAGGGTGTTAGATACCTTTGTTGGTCTCTCCTCGAACCATCATTCACTGATGGACATAAAGCTTGATTAGAGGGGAAAGAAGCATGAGCATCGATGTTTAGAAAGCTTGATTGGAGGGGGAAGAAATATGAGACCAACAGGTTCCTGGCTTCCCCTAAACAGTTGGGAAATACAAAGCTGCTTATCAAATTTGATCATTTATTTTTGGCTGCTCTTGTTGTGTGCTTAGTTTACACTAATGAAGACTATTTTGGACCTTCTTGGAGAACCGTCTAGGTAATTTGAATGGATGCTTCATACAATACATTTGTCTATAAAAATTGTTCACATGTTTTGGTTTATTGGGAACCTTGGAGAAGTGGCAATTGGAACAAATGCAGAGCCTCCCTTCTTTTATGCAAAGTAAATAAACAATGTTGTCAAAATCATGACCGAATCGCAATGAGGGTTGAATCATTTACCATATATTAAATCATAAGACCTTTTATGATTTTCTTTGAAAATTGGAAAAAAAATCTGTAAAAATATAAATAAATAAGAAAAAAAACTCATTAATAATCCATTTCCCATTAACATGCACCAAGTAATACCACATTATGATAGTGTCAGAGGATTTTCGTCTTTCCTTTATTTTTTGTTGTTTGAGAAATTTACCTTAAAATTTGTACAAGAATCCTTCAATAGTTTTTGTTCTTTTTACGTATCGTGACCATATAATTGCATTAGAAAAGCGGCGTTTAGTTTTATAGACTAAAGAAAAAAGATTTGATTTCTAACCATCATTACCGCAATACATATAGGTCAACATGATCGCCACCATCTATAACACATTCTAGATAAGTCGAACATCAATTTGGTGTTTCGACCAATTAAGAAGTAAGAAATCATGAGAAATTGCACCTCTTTTGAAGAGAATATTTATCATTTAATCTCATAATTTATCAGTTAACATTGAAGAGAATATTTATCATTTAATCTCATAAAGAACAAATTAAAATAATTGACCTCTTTTGAATGATCTTTTTTTTTTAAATTTTTGAAAGGTTCTTTTGAATGATCTTAAAGCCCCCAAATTTAAAAACGTAAAATGAAAGCCAAGCAAAGCTAAAAATGGAAGAGAACAATTATGATTTGAATCCTAATCTGGATTTGCATCGTAAATCGTGGGATTCATCTAGAAAGGGATTCAAGGTGGGATTCAAATCATTTTGCTTAAGATTTGACTCAAATTGTAAATAGTAGGATTTTGACAACTATGATAAATTGTCTATTGACTCTATAATGTATTTTGTAGTCTCCTCACAATGAAAATACACACCCTTCATTGACATGGGATGTGATTTTGAAAATTTTGACAAGCGGATGGCATTTTGGAAAAGTCTCTTTCTTGGAGGAGTTTTGCTTATCAACCTAGTTTATCTTTTCTCCTCATTAAAATTTTCATGTTCGCTAGCAGTAAGAACCACAAGAAATTTCTTATTGCAAAGGGGATAAGTCGTCAATACCAAAATGGGACTAAGTCTAGAAATTTAAAAAAAAAAATTCAAAAAAGAAAAGGGGAAAGTTGGTTGGTATCGGGCTCCTCTCCTAGTAGTTGTGGCACTTTGGGCATAAGCATAATGCTCTTTGGAGGAAAATGACTAGAAACATATATTCAAAATGGGAGGGAGGATCTTGTGTGTGGGGATAGGGTGGTTTTGGAGATCCCGCATGTGGAAGAAATTTTTCTTAGGCGCATCGCAAAAGGTGGGGCTTACCTAAGGAATGTGTGAGATTTAGGGTTGGGGAGGGCGATAAGAATTTGAGTTTGTGATATTTAGTTATAGAATAGGTGGTTGGTGTCTTCTTTGCATTTATAGGGTGGTGATCAGAAAGGAAATGTGGATGAAGGATCGTAGAGAGGTAATAGGGGAAAATAGTGTGAAACATTGTTATCCCAAAAAATAAGAGGAAACGACTATGAAGTATGTCTACTCATGAGGTTACACAAGGTTTATATCGCTAGAAATATGGTGGATCGAAGGATTTGAAAGTGGATCTCCAATAGTGAATTCTCTTGCAAATAATACTTTATGGTGTTATCGAGTTTGGATGGGGAACATCTGATAACCCCCACAGTCTTCAGGTAACTTTTCTTGTACAACTAAAGCTACTGCTATCCTAAGAAAATGTTAGCAATGGCTAGAAGCCTAATGGAGTCTGCATTAGGCTCATCGACACATTGTAATATTTAAATTGGTTGTGAACTTTTATTTCAGCTCTTGAAGTTTTCCTTTAAACACTTTTTAATGTTCTTATTACATATTTTCCATTGAGCATCGAGTAGCCCTGTTCCTTTTGTAGTTAATGATGGATCATTTTCCTTGTAGGCTTAAGATGGATAAATTGACCTCTCTATGTTACCTTTTTTCTGATGGTGAAGTATGTAAGTGTTATAGTTTATATCCCTGTATGTTGTCAAATTAGTGGTGACAAAAACACTGTTATATAACTTGCATTAGTGAAGCTCTTTCTAAAGATCAACATTCATAAACAAGCAAAGCTCACAACAAGCAAAGATTACAAGTACAAAGATCAACCTTGACTTCAAGAATTGCTCTCAAGACAAGACTCAAGAATACAAGACTTCAAGAAGAGTACAAAGTAGTTCGTATAGAACTCAAGTCACTTTCGAGGTTGAGCTACATCAAGACTTCAAGGCTTAAACTTCTAGGTCACTTGTTCCTAATATTTTCAATGTCCTTACTTCTTGATTGGGGTTTGAATGACCATAGGTTGACCTTAGAAGTAGGCCATTTTGGATACATAAGTCATATGTATATGACACTTGTGTTTGGGCAGTTCGGGGACTTGTCCTAGGCTTTCTTCGACTAGTCCTAGCTTTGCTTCCACCAGTCCAAGAAATTCCTCGATCAGTCGTAAGTTTGTTACAAAATTCGGATAAATTCTGTTAGGCTTCGACTAGTCGAAGGAGGTCTTTGACCAGTCGAAGGAACAGTGTCGACTGCTTCTACGACCAGTCATAAATCTTCGATTCAAAGTCCAGCGATAATTTACAAGGTCTTCGACCAGTCGAAGGAAACCTTCGGCCAGTCGAAGGTGACCTACGACCAGTTGAAGGAGGCCTTCGACCAGTCGTAGAACGGTCAAAGCTTATCGCGCCCAATTTTTTTTCAAATCTGTTATTTCTTCGACTAGTCGAAGAGCTCCTTAGACCAGTCGAAGATGCGATCTGCTCACCTATAAATAGAGCACGAAATTCAGAAGAATTCAAGCAATTAATTAATCCATTCAAGCCAATCTTTGTCAAACTTCTGAGAAGTAATTTTGTGCTCCATCTAAGCTAAGTGTGCTTATTTTATACTCTCTTTCTTTAGCTGTATTTAATTGATTTTGTTTCTGCTATTCCAATCTAATTTGATAAGAGGAATTGTTATTCCCTTTCTTTGGAATCAAAATCAATTAAGACAAGCCCTATTTGGTCTAATTTAAAATCTATTGGAACTAGAACCATTGTAATTGAGTACTGGACATTGAACTTGAACATTCAATCATTTACTCTGATTTGGTTCTACCGGGCTGCTACAACGAAGGAGTTAATCAGGTATTTTACGTTTAATTGTAAATTTCTTTCTGTTTTGGTTTCTTTCAAGATTTGCCAGAAAAATCTTGTTATATTGGTTATCTGAGGAGAGCCAGGAAAACTCAGAAGTGAGGTTTTTTTATTGTGTAAGCCCACAGACAAAGACACAATTGTAAAGGTTTTGGGTGAACCTGTGAAAACCTATTTTGTGAGTGAACGCTAATATCCCCTGTGTGAGGATATTAGGAGTGGAGTAGCATTCTGTGTGGCTGTTATTTAACAGTTGGTGAGCACACAGGCAAACCACTATAATCCCTTGTGTTGTGGTTGAATGATTTACATTTCTAATCTTTAATATTCATTTGTGGGATGTATGTGTGGTGGTGAATGTTGTAATCGTTTAATTCAAGCATTGTGGGAATTTTGTAATAATTTAGAATTTACTTTCTGCTATTCCTTTATCTGCTTGAATTTAAATTTCCTTTAAAGTTGTTCCAGCAAGGTTGCCCTGCCATTTTTATGGTGTATAGCTGTCCCTAGAACAATACATTTGTGATTACACTTTATTTCAATTTGTGCTTAATTCTGTATTCCTCTTTGGTTTGAGATTTGATACAAAGATCTTTCTAGAAATAAGGTTGTCCTACCATAAACTCTGATTTTTGGTGAAAGGTTGTCCTTAGAATAACATTTGTATCAATCCCTCAAGATCAGATTTTTGAGGTTGGTTTACTTTCCTGCATTGTGATTTATTTTGGCTATCATATTATTTTTTAATTCCACTGTTATAACATTTATTTGGCATAGTCCTATTCACCCCCCTCTAGGACATATAACTAGGCCTTTTCAAGTGGTATCAGAGCCTAATAGCTCGTTCTTATTGCTATTTATTTGGATTTATTTCCTGAGCTAACGATCTAAGCTATTTAAAAAGATGTCAAATTTTAATAGCCTTTCAGTCACGAGGCCTCCACCATTTGATGGCTCCAACTATGCCTATTGGAAAGCCAGAATGAGAATCTTCCTAAAATCAATGGATGAGAGTGTGTGGCGAGCCACAGTAACTGAATGGAAAACTCCTACCATTAAAGTAACTGAATCCGACGGTTCAAAAACTATGTCTGTACCTGCTTATTATTTATGGACCACTCTTCAGAAAAGTGAGTATAGTGCCAATGCTAAAGCACTAAATGCAATCACTTGCGCACTATCACCGGATGAGTTCAAAAGAATCATATCCTGTGATACTGCGAAACAAGCCTGGGATATACTAGAAATGACACATGAGGGTACATTGATTGTCAAAAAGTCTAAAGTCCAACTCCTTGCAACCAAATTTGAAGAAATTCATATGGAGGAAAATGAAATGTTTATGGACTTTTACACTAGACTAAATGACATTGTAAACTCAATGTGGGGTCTTGGTGATAAAATCCCAGAAAGTAAAGTGTGTGCAAAGATATTACGCTCACTTCCTGAACGGTTCAATTCTAAAGTAACCGCGATCCAGGAACTTCATGATACAGATAATATGAGGGTAGAGGAATTAGTTGGTTCTTTACAAACCTACGAGTTAAACTTTAAAGCTCCTAAAGGTAAATCGATCGCTCTAAAATCCTCTAAATGTAATTCAGAAGATGATATGGCTCTTTTGGCTAAGAAATTCTACAAGATTTTTAAAAGCAAGAAAAGGGTTGATTTCCAAAAATCAAACCATAAAAAGAAGTTTAGACCCAAATCTCGAAAATCTTTGAAAGATAGTCAATGTTACAACTGTCAAGAATATGGGCATTTGGCAAATAGATGTCCCAAAAAGGACAAACCCAAGAAGAAGAGTATGTTGGCTACGTGGGATGAATCATCTGATTCTGAAACTTCTTCTGAATCAGAAGATTCTGAAACTGAGTTAGGGAATGAAGTTAAAGCACTTATGACTCTAGCCAAATTCACATTTTCAGATAATGACTCAACAAGTGAAGAAAATCTGAGTAGTGAATATGAAAATGAAGATGATCTTCAAGATGCTTACAATGCCCTATACAAAGAAAGTTGTAAAATTGCTGTCAAACTTAAACTTCAAAAAGAAAAGTTTTCTAAACTCAAAGAATGTTTTGAATCACTTGTCTTAGAAAAATCACAAATTTCAGATTGTTTTGAAAAAACAAAATGCGATTTGGAATTCAAAAATTCTTTAATTGTTGATTTGAAATCTGAGATTGAAAATCTCAAAAAGGAAGTATCTTCTCTTCTGAGTCAAAAGGACACATGGAAATATGCCCAAGGTGATCCAAAGTTAGAAAAACTCTTATCCGGATCAAGAAAATGTGGCGATCTATCCGGGCTGGGCTATGATAAAAATTTATCTCCTAAACAAAAGTATACTCCTCCTATGTTTGTGAAAGGAGAGTCCTCAAACTCAAAAGGGAAAACTACTTATCAAGGTTTTTCTAAAAACCCAAAAACTCTTTAAAAACCTGGAAGCAGCCATGTCAACTTTAATCAGAAATGAAATCCACTAACTGAAAAGATAGTAGATTTACTCAAGGAGCTCCTAAAATCTAACTCTATAGGTTATTCTTATAACTATAAACAAAAGAAGACCAACTATGTTCCTAAACCCAAAACAGTTATGAAATGGGTTCCAAAAGTCACCTGCTTGGTTGCTCACATTGCTTTCAAAGCAACAAGTCATTCAAAGTGGTACATAGACAGTGGATGCTCTAGGCATATGACAGGTGACAAAGCTTTATTCACGGATCTAAAGATATGGCTGATGGTTCAGCACATTTGGTGATGGTAGCAACTGCAAGATTATAGGCCAAGGTACGGTTCAACTTTTTAATCTTCCTATATTTAAAAATGTTTTATATGTTGAAGGCCTAAAACATAACTTACTTAGCATATCTCAGGTATGTGATAATAACCATAGTGTTCGGTTCTCTAATCAAAGCTGTGAGATACTAAATAATAAGGGTTCTGTAATATTAACTGGACATAGAACGTCTGAAAATTGCTATATTATTAGTGAATCCAGCTCATCTAATCAAACATGTTACATGGTTCATACAGACGAGACTGATTTATGGCACAAGCGTCTTGGACATGTTCATTATCGAAATTTATATAGATTGAGCAATCAAAACTTATAAGAGGTTTACCCAAACTTCAGAAATTAGATAAAATATATGGTGAATGCCAGATAGGCAAACAAACAAGGAACTCACACAAAAAGGTGAATTCAAATACCACATCAAAACCACTCGAACTTCTTCACATGGATCTAATTGGACCTACTAGAACGGAAAGTTGTGGTGGTAAAAAGTATATTCTGGTAATAGTTGATGACTTTACCAGATACACTTGGGTAGTCTTCTTAAGGGATAAATCTGAAACCCTTGAAGAAGTAAGAAAAGTTCTCAAAAGGATTCAAACTGAAAAATCTTCTCAAATCAATAAGATTCGTAGGGATCATGGATCTGAATTTGAGAATAGCAATTTTGAGAAGTTCTGTACCGACCAAGGAATATTACATGAATTCTCAGCTCCCAAAACTCCACAACAAAATGGAATTGTGGAAAGAAAGAATAGGGTGCTTCAAGCAATGGCTAATGTCATGTTGAATAGCATGAAGCTCTCTAAAAATCTTTGGGCTGAAGCTGTAAATACAGCTTGCTATATTATTAACCGAGTTTATAGTAGCAAAGATAATAATAAAACAGCTTACGAATTATGGTTCAACAAAAAGCCTATTGTCAAATACTTTCGAGTTTTTGGCAGCAAATGCTATATTTTACGTGATCGTGAAAATTTGGGAAATTTCGATACAAAGAGTGATGAAGGGATTTTTCTAGGATATTCCTTAAACAGTCGTGCTTATAGGGTTCTGAACAAAAGGACTGGTGTGATTCAAGAATCCATCAATGTCGTCATTGATGATCACTTAAATAAGTCAATCTCTATTTCAGATAATGATGAAGTTCTAATCATTGATAAACCCGATACTTCATCAAATCAGACTGAATTTGAATTGAGGACTGTTAAAGATCATCCAACCACTCAAATTCTTGGAAACCCTCTCACTGGTGTTCGCACCCGTAGACAACTTGAGGATTTATGTAATTATGTATGTTTTACATCTCAAATAGAACCATCCAATGTAAAAGAAGCTCTTGCTGATGAAAACTGGATTGTTGCAATGCAAGAAGAACTTAATCAATTTGTAAGAAATGATGTTTGGTATCTCGTACCAAGACCTAAAGACAAACACATCATTGGAACAAAATGGATTTTTAAAAATAAGTCGGACGAAAGTGAAAATATAATTAGAAACAAGACTAGACTAGTGGTACAAGGTTATACTCAAATAGAAGGAATTGATTTTGATGAAACTTTTGCACCAGTAGCACGTCTTGAATCTATCAGGCTATTTATATCCATTACATGTTTTAGAAAGATAAAAATATATCAAATGGATGTGAAAAGTGCTTTTCTAAATGACGTTTTACATGAAGAAGTATATGTTGAACAGCCAATGGGTTTTGAAGATCCCAAAAATACTGATCATGTGTATCGGCTTAAAAAGGCACTTTATGGATTAAAACAAGCACCTAGGGCATGGTATGAGAAACTAACAAAATTTCTTTTAAGTCACAATTTTCAAATGGGATCTGTTGATAAAACTCTATTTGTTAAAAAACATAATGATCATATCTTAATAGTACAGATTTATGTTGATGATATCATCTATGGATCAACTTGTACTAACTTGACTACTGAGTTTGCAGACTTGATGAAATCACAGTTTGAAATGAGCATGGTTGGGGAATTAACTTATTTTCTTGGTTTGCAAGTTAAGCAGCAACCTGAAGGAATATTCATCTCTCAATCTAAGTATGCCTTGAATCTAATCAAGAGATTTGGATTTGAGAATGGCAAGAATTTCGATACTCCTATGAGTACTACCCTGAAACTCTCAAAAGACTATAATGGTAAAAATATTGATTCAAAACTTTATCGGAGTATGATTGGTAGTTTGTTATATTTAACTGCTAGTAGACCTGATATTTCTTTAAGTGTTGGTATTTGCGCAAGATTTCAATCTGATCCAAAAGAATCTCACTTGATTGCTGTTAAGCGGATTATTAGATATGTTGCAAGTACTATAAATCTTGGTCTCTGGTATCCTCATGAGACTAGTGTCCAACTTGCTGGGTACTCAGATGCTGATTGGGCTGGTAATCTAGATGATAGAAAATCAACCAGTGGTGGTTGCTTTTACATTGGAAATTGTTTAGTTTCTTGGTTTAGTAAGAAACAAAATTCTATATCACTTTCAACAGCTGAAGCTGAGTATATCGCAGCTGGTAATGCATGTACACAGCTTGTTTGGATGCAACGAATGCTAAGTGATTATGGAATTAAACAGGATTCTATGTTATTGCATTGTGATAATTCCAAAGGTAATAAATATTTCAAAAAATCCTATTCAAAGATTCTCGTTCTAAGCACATTGACATTAGATTTCATTATATTAGGGAATTGGTAGAAGAAAAAGTTATATCTCTCGAATATATTCCTCAAGATCGTAGAGTCGATATTTTCACAAAACCTCTTGATAAAATTAGGTTTAATAAGATGAAATTTGATCTTGGCATGTGTATTTCAAAATGATTATTTATGCCTACATGTATTATAGTGTATATATTTGCTAGGTTTAATTCCATTTTCTTTAAAAATTGTAAGAAATATGTTTTTCTGGACTTCCTTCGACCTGTCGTGAGTATACTCGACCAATCGACCTACGACCGGTCGTAGATACCTACGACCAGTCGTAGATCTTGGAAATCACTTAAATTTGGGGATTTTTGCTTTCTTCATCATTTTTTTTTCTCTCTAAGGAGCCGAGCTTCGACTTGTCAAACCCACCATTCTTGTTCTTCAAGGTTAGTGTTCCATTTACGTTTTTCTTGCAAATCAGTGTCTAGATTGCTCTCTTTTCTAACTTGAAGCTTTCTATTTAGGATTTCATTGAGATTTGGGGATTTGATTTTGAAAAATCTGTTTTGAGTAAACTCATTTCTCAATCCTCTGCATTTTCTTATTTCCTTATTATTATTGCTGCATCTGGCTTCTAGAGGTAGAAAATCTACTTCCCGTGATCCTTCTTCTTCCTCTAGATTGACCAAACGTCATCTTCTTGAGCCTACTAATGATTCTTCTTATGTTATAGACCTTAGAGCTCGTAATGTTATTGTTGAACATCCTGTTGATATTAACCATATTGCACCTTTTGATATCCTTCCTTTGCTTGAAGCTGTAGGTTGGGTTAACTTATTGCATTGGGGTGGGCCTGCATACCGGTCCATTGCTCAATCCATGTTTACATGTATTAGTGACTTCTCACTGGATAATTTAACTTTTAAAATATCTACTAGTGAAGGGCCATTTGAAATTGATCGTCATTTAATTTCAGCCCTTATGGATATTCCCGTGAATGATGAGGGTATTCCTATTCATAATTTGACTGATAAACCCTCTGTATCTGAAAAGCGTATGCTCACTAGAGACTTGTGCAACATGGATGTTCACTGGACTAAAAAAGGGGATGCGCTTCCCGCAAGGTATTTGTTACCCAAATACAGAGTACTCCACAGAATCTTTGTGTCTAATCTGTATCCTCGGTCAGGTAATAAAACTGACTTGACCTCATTTATGGTACGTATTATTCATGCTATTTCTAGTGGCACTCAGATTTGTCTGCCATCCTTAATCTGTCATTTCTTTCTTCAGTTTAGACTCCATCCTGGTCATAGTGACATCCCTTTTAGTTATTTAATGACTGTATTAGCTACACATATGTTGGTCGATATGCCAGTTAATAAGGCACCTACCATCATCTGATTTTCAACAACTCTAATCTCAATAAGATGAAGCTGGAATTACTTTCTGAACAAGATGGTAATGGTGGTGGTGCTGGTCATGAAGAAGCGGGAGATGACATTAATATGGATGATATCTTTGAGGAATTGGATTCTGATTCAACAAATGATCCAGATTTTGTACCATCTGTTTTTGATGCACTTCTGAGTGCATTGGAGGGTAAAGTTGAAATTTTGAATGAAAAGATAGAAAACATGTCTGTTGCTCATGATTCTCAATTCAAGTACATGCGAAAATATCTTCGGCGATTAAACAAAGGCATGCACCAACTTGATCCCTCTATTCCTGCTCCGTCTTCTAGTTCTAATTCTGACTAGTCTATAAGGGATTTTTTGGTTTGTAATAACTTTAAAACTTAGCACTGAGTCATCTGATTTGGAATTGGATACTATTTTTCTTTTCTGCTGGATATTTGTTTTTTTTTTGTGATACTATGCTATTATCTCATATCTCATCTTATTTCCTCTCATATATCCCTTTATATTGTTATTTTATTTGTCATATTGTGACAAAAAGGGGGAGAATGGTTATGTTACTTAGGGGGAGTATGTTTGGAATGGTTTAAGAATGGTTTAATGTTAGATAGGTTTAATGTTAGATATTGATTTAATTTGCAGGTAAGCCAGAGTTGACGTCAACTGGCTAATGTTTTCTCTCTAACTCTTCTCTAACTCAATCCGGTGATTCTACTTTTATCTTGGTTATATCTTGTTATGTGTTTTGTCACTAATTTGACAAAGGGGGAGATTGTAAGTGCTATAGTTTATATCCCTGTATGTTATCAAATTAGTGGTGACAAAAACACTGTTATATAACTTGCATTAGTGAAGCTCTTTCTAAAGATCAACATTCATAAACAAGCAAAGCTCACAACAAGCAAAGATTACAAGTACAAAGATCAACCTTGACTTCAAGAATTGCTCTCAAGACAAGACTCAAGAATACAAGACTTCAAGAAGAGTACAAAGTAGTTCGTATAGAACTCAAGTCACTTTCGAGGTTGAGCTACATCAAGACTTCAAGGCTTAAACTTCTAGTTCACTTGTTCCTAATGTTTTCAATGTCCTTACTTCTTGATTGGGGTTTGAATGACCATAGGTTGACCTTAGAAGTAGGCCATTTTGGATACATAAGTCATATGTATATGACACTTGTGTTTGGGCAGTTCAAGGACTTGTCCTAGGCTTTCTTCGACTAGTCCTAGCTTTGCTTCGACCAGTCCAAGAAATTCCTTGATCAGTCGTAAGTTTGTTACAAAATTCAGATAAATTCTGTTAGGCTTCGACCAATCGAAGGAGGTCTTCGACCAGTCGAAGGAACAGTGTCGACTGCTTCTACGACCAGTCGTAAATCTTCGATTCAAAGTCCAACGATAATTTACAAGGTCTTCGACCAGTCGAAGGTGACCTACGACCAGTCGAAGGAGGCCTTCGACCAGTCGTAGAACGGTCAAAGCTTATCGCGCCCGATTTTTTTTCAAATCTGTTATTTCTTCGACTAGTCGAAGAGCTCCTTAGAGCAGTCGAAGATGCAACCTGCTCACCTATAAATAGAGCATGAAACTCAGAAGAATTCAAGCAATTAATTAATCCATTCAAGCCAATCTTTGTCAAACTTCTGAGAAGTAATTTTGTGCTCCATCTAAGCTAAGTGTGCTTATTTTATACTCTCTTTCTTTAGCTTTATTTAATTGATTTTGTTTCTGCTATTCCAATCTAATTTGATAAGAGGAATTGTTATTCCCTTTCTTTGGAATCAAAATCAATTAAGACAAGCCCTATTTGTTCTAATTTAAAATCTATTGGAACTAGAACTATTGTAATTGAGTACTGGACATTAAACTTGAACATTCAATCATTTACTCTGATTTGGTTCTACCGGGCTGCTACAATGAAGGAGTTACTCAGGTATTTTACGTTTAATTGTAAATTTCTTTCTGTTTTGGTTTCTTTCAAGATTTGCCAGAAAAATCTTGTTGTATTGGTTATCTGAGGAGAGCCAGGAAAACTCAGAAGTGGGGTTTTTTTTATTATGTAAGCCCACAGACAAAGACACAATTGTAAAGGTTTTGGGTGAACTTGTGAAAACCTATTTTGTGAGTGAATGCTAATATCCCCTGTGTGAGGATATTAGGAGTGGAGTAGCATTCTGTGTGGCTGTTGTTTAACAGTTGGTGAGCACACAGGCAAACCACTATAATCCCTTGTGTTGTGGTTGAATGATTTACATTTTTAATCTTTAATATTCATTTGTGGGATGTATGTGTGGTGGTGAATGTTGTAATCGTTTAATTCAAGCATTGTGGGAATTTTATAATAATTTAGAATTTACTTTCTGCTATTCCTTTATCTGCTTGAATTTAAATTTCCTTTAAAGTTGTTCCAGCAAGGTTGCCCTACCATTTTTTAGGTGTATGGCTGCCCCTAGAACAATACATTTGTGATTACACTTTATTTCAATTTGTGCTTAATTCTGTATTCCTCTTTGGTTTGAGATTTGATACAAAGATCTTTCTAGAAATAAGGTTGTCCTACCATAAACTCTGGTTTTTGGTGAAAGGTTGTCCTTAGAATAACATTTGTATCAATCCCTCAAGATCAGATTTTTGAGGTTGTTTTACTTTCCTGCATTGTGATTTATTTTGGCTATCATATTGTTTTTTAATTCTGCTGTTATAACATTTATTTGGCATAGTCCTATTCACCCCCCCTCTAGGACATATAGCTAGGCCTTTTCAAAGTATCTTACAGGTTGTTAAAGAGAACTAGAAGCTTCACAAAGGCTCCAGGGAAATTGAAGTTGATGAATCTTCTACTTTGGCTGACAGGAATATCTTTCCCGGAGATGTCCTCTGGGTCACAGACACAGAGATATATGAAAATTGTGATATAGCTGGTAATGAAGCATGACTACACCATCCAACCTACTTGTGAAGATCCTGACCAATTCTTATATTAGGATGCAGACTACTCGGTGTTAACTCCCATTTGAGAATTGAGATTTACATGGGTTGGTTATGACACCATGCTGGACAGGATAATGATTTTGGAATGTGTTTTCTAGAGAAGAAAAGCGTCAGAAAATTATTGAGCAAACAAAAATGCCCTCACCTTTTAATATTGACTTTGCATAACTAAAACAACCTTATCTTTTCCACAAACTGCAATTAGGGCATTGAATTACTCAGTATCGTGAGAGGTTTCTCCTTTTTGGTATTCTAAATTTTCAAAACATTGACATTATCTGTAGCTAAATGACTAGATCCTTGATGGCTCTTCTTCATCTTCTTCTTTAGATGAGCTTTCAGACCCAAAGGAGTCTTGGCAAGCTGAGGAAGGGTTTCAGGGTACTCTTTTGACGTCAGACATCTTTTGTCAGGTCTTTTTAAGTAGATCCATCTTTCTCTGTGTTTTCCTTTTTTTTTTTTAATGGTAGAAAGCAGTCTTGTAATCTAAAACCGTGTCATTGATGCGGGATCTAAAAGGTGTCAGTGCTTTAAGGTGACATGCCGAGGTGAGATGCAATTCTTTTCTCCCACTCCTCTCTGTTCATATTTTGGCTTTCTACATTTTTCGTTATTTTATTAAATATCTTGGTTTTTATTGATATGGCATTGGCATGATTTGGTTAAATTCTTGAAATTCCTTTGGAGTTTTATGTTTGGGTCAGTTGGCTGCACACCCAGTTCTCACAAGCACCTACTAGGATCTGTGGTCATATCGATAAAAGGTTTTCTTTGATCTTATGTTGGGTATTTCAATTTGTCATTTTGCAAGTCTAGTCAGCTAACTGAGAGGGGTAGGAAGATATGTGTAAGTAGTTACTGTCTTACGAACTACCCTCAATTTGATGGGTACTGTGCACCATATCATGAAGAAAACTCACTTTGAGTACAGTTCAATAGTGTCTCCTCCGGCTTCTGTCGTAGGTTGCTTTGGACTATGCATATGTAGAAAGCCTATTTTGTTTCTAGTACTTGTGCAATGAAGAGACTTCATACTACGAAAAAATTTCCTTAACATCCATTTGAGTGAGAAGATGTTTCAGTTGTCTGTTTTCTCGTCTACAGTATTATGTTTTTATGTTTTTTCCCTGTCATTTAGACGAATGAAAACATACAACTCTGTGTTCTTTGTGGTGGATGGTAAGTTCCCCTTGCATCCCCAGCAACGTGTTATGTGTCCAGTGTGGATGACATGAAAACCATCCAAAAGGTGGGCCCCTGGTGACGATTGCCATGCACAAAAATTGGACTGGTTGGATACTGAAGTGGGTGCCTAGTATGAAAACAATGAAGAATTCAAATCAGGCTTGTAGAATGTCTGGATAAATGTAGACATGTGGTTTGCCTGATGATTGGACCATCCTATTTCTCAACCAGAATCTTCAGCTAGCATGCACCTTTGGGAATGTTTGGGTTAGGCACTTGGACCTGTTGGCACATTGGAAGGATGGGAACTCACTGTCCATTGAGATTTGGGACCATTCTTTATTTATACATTTTCTATATCATATATTATTGAGATTTTCTAGATTTTACTGAGTTTGATACGTCATATGCAGGATCTGCTCACAGTTAAGATACAAAATGGCAACTTATTTGGCGTCCGACTCACTTGTGACATTCAGGGATATTGGCAGTGGATCCTATTCTTGGACACATTTTTTTGGCAATGCTTGATATTCGTTGGGCCGTGTATAATTGAGAAAGCTTGTAAGTGCGTGAGCAAACCCATTTCAAATCTATGGTCACACCATTATGCTACAAGTTCCTTCCAAACAACAAAAAAAAGATGAAAGCATCAAATGCTTTTTTTTAGGGGAGATTATCTCAACTTGTGTTTTTTTCCACCGCAGGTGACTATCATAGCGTGACTTTCAAGACGTTGGTACTGTGTTGATCAGTTAGTTAAAATGTTGCAGTTTCTTCTGCCCTGTCGAATTTTGTTTGCCACTGGCTTGATGTTTTTGAAGGCAAATGATGAAAAGAGGGCAGGAAAAATGACAGTTCTGGTTCAAGTTACATTATGAGGCCTTACCACCAACTGAAAAAAAAAAAAAACAAGAGAAGGAGAAAATCTCATTTGTTGTTTCATGTCAAGAACCTTTGCTCTGCTCTCCACTGTGCATCGTGCACCGTATTATATAAACTCACTGATTTGACATGCAAGTTGGTTGTCCATTTGGTTCGGTGAAATTTTGAGCCAAGTCGTGATGAACCTTGGTTCTGAGAATGGCAAGGGCAAGAGTCACTGGCCTAATTGTGTTCAGGTGGGTGTAGTACACTGAGCTGTTTATTCTTAGATCATTCTGATTTTTAGTCCTCAGTTAACTAGTAATGCTCATTTGATTGACAAACTCTTTGGTCTATGGTATACTGCACAAATAAAGGGATGTCTATCAATGTTCCTCTCCGCAGTCATGGACCACCGAGCATTTAAGGTTATCTGATTAGCAATTTTTTGTCATGGAGCATCCACTATCACAACAGGTGCGGTTTGGATCATCATATGATAATGTAAGAAATGCCCAATTTATGGGAAGCTCATAATTGCCAGCATTGCACATTGAGTAGAGCCCCTTGGGGGCTGTTTGGTTTTTAAATTACAATTGTAATTCAATGTAAAAAGTTAGTAATTACTTACCATTGTAACTATGGCACATACCCCAACAGATGACCATGACAGGTAGCGTATTAAGGCTCTATAACCGAGTCACAAAACATTGTGGACACAAAAACTGTGGGGTCCACCGTGAAGTATGTATCTTACCCATGCTTTCCAATTGTTCCGCTAGCCCATTTTAGGGTATGAGCCTAAAAATCAGGCAGATCCAGAGCTCAAGTGTACCACCAACATAGGAAACAGCGGGAATTAAGCACATACCAGTTAAAACTTCAGTTTTGGATCAAGTTGGTATCTATGTTCGACCTTTATCCATGTATCCTCTAACAAAATGCCAACCAATCACTGGGTTTGATTGGATGATCAGGTCTGTCCATGAGATTTCTCTGGTCTCATTCATCTGGCATGGCACTATGTAAACAATTTTAGTCATTGGAAGGTGTATCTCTACCTCACCAAGGCGTGCGCAAGGCAACCACTGCACACATAGGTCTTCACATGGGTCCACATGGTAGGAATGAATGGATCATTGAAAATAACCACATGGGCCCACATGACATGCATCAGTGAAAATGGATCATTTATCTGATGGGGCGCAATGTTAGAAATGAATGGATGGCCAAAAAGTTCTCTGTCAATTTGTTTTACTAAAACTATGTACCACCAGATGAGTAGCCTGACACAGTGCGTACACCATGGAACCTTCTGATGGAGATCATGTATTATGTATCCCTGGTTCAGGACATGCACTGGGGGTGCCTCCTTTCAAGCACGATTTGCCAATATGACCTCGTGTGCAAGATCTAATCCTTCAGCTGGGTCGTACTGTTTGGATCTATCATCTCAAAATTCATTCTTTTACATTTATCAGGTATGTGTTAATGTATAAGACAAACAGATAGGGTATGAGCCATCCATTTGATGAGTACAAGAGATCATGTGAGGATACATCTGAACCCATATCAAGGGTATTTTTGTCCATGCAAAAGTTTTTAGTAAAATATGTTACGGCTTCATGCATTGGACCTAGAGGTGTGCATTGAGTCGGACCAGATTGGGTCCAACTCGACTCGATCCGATTTTTCCAAGAACCTGACCTAAACTCGATCCGATCCAGGATCGAGTCCAGCAGGGCTGACTCGATCTGATCCAAATCCTTGCTGGCCTGACTCGAACCGAGTCTGACTCGGTCAGGGAAACCGAACTGAGTCGGATCGAGTTGCGTTTGTTCGGTCGATTTAGACTGGGCTGAATCAATTCGAGCCAGAAACTCTTGTGCTAAGGAAATCAGGAGAGAGAAAGAAGGAGATGAGGGAAATCAGGAGAGAAAGAGGAAGAGAAAGGATGAGAGCCAGGGCAGGACGTTGTAGCTGAGCCAGCACCTCGTGTGGTCCACCAGCGAGCCAGGGCAGGCCACCACTCAAAAATGTACAAAAATAAATAAATAAATAAAATAAAATGGAACCTATCTGATCAATGGAGGAAGATGAACGATAAAGATGGGTGTTGTTCTGCTGAGTGGCCGGATCAAGATGGGTGGGTGCGGAGCCGCTCGTTCGAGTAAAGAAAGAGAAGGGATTAAGGCTTCATTCGGGTGAGAGTAGTAAAAAAGTAAAAATATCTTATATAGGTACCTGACCGGATCGGATAGGATCGGATCAGATCCCGGATCAGATCGGTCTAGATTGGCCACTGATCCGAACTTGACTCGATGTACGGTCGGATCTGAGTGGGCCTACTCGATCTAACCTGATCCTGGCCTTCAGTTCGGATTGGATTAGATCGGATCCGTCGGATCAGGTCGGATTCTTCCCAGCTTTAATTGGACTACTGTAGTTTGTATATGGCATCCAAAGTTTGCCTTATCATCATAATTGGATGCTCCAAAACTCAGGCCAATACAACCACATTGCACCCACTACCTGAATTTGGAGAATTTCATATTGTTGTCTATTGTTTATATGATTTGACCCACTAAATGATTATATATGTCTTATCTTAGGGCATCCCCTTTGGGCTCACTTAATAAACAGTTTCGTTAACATATAAAAGATAGTATAGTGGGCCCTTATAGAAACCTACGACAGCAACAATAATCCACAAATTAATGAAGCAGATGGATAAAACACGTACATCATGGATATAATGTAAACTCGTCCTCCACATAAACTAAAGAGTTAGTTGTTAGTTGTGGATATAATGTAAGATGGTGATGATGTGTTCATATCACTTGTGAAAATGATTTAGGGTTATCCAGACAATCCAAATAGTGGGTCCACATGTAGATTGTTAATATTTATACTTTTACTATAAAAGAAAATCTTAAACGTCTATTAGGTGGGCCCTTAAATGCACGGCTGATACCATATTATATTATTTAAATGATGTAAAATGCACATTATGTGGAATTGAATGCAAATGGTATTTTGGAAGAGGGATTTCATTTCTAAAACCCTCATTTGAATTCCATTTCCCACTCTCTGGCTCTCATTTTTGGATTTCATAAACCCCAAAACCTGATTTCCATTTCCAGCGGGATTCCGTTTCTATCGGTTGCTCATTTTAGAGGCTTTTTGTTTCTCAGATTTCACATCAGAAGGTATGCGATTCACCTCTGATTTATAGAAAATATGTGATAGGGTTTGATTTGGGTGGAATTGGAGTTAATTGTGGAAATTTGTATTTGCGTAGGTTTTTGGTTTGAAATATAGGGGTTTTCGAGTGATTTGATTTCTTTTGGTATGAATTTTGGTTTTTCTAGGGTTTGGTGTTGGTATAATCGGAGTGTTTTGGGAAGACTCTATTTTTTTTCTTCTTCTTCTTCTTCTTCTTCTTCTTCTTCTTCTTCTAGTAGTTTGACAACATTCAATGTATGATTGTTGTGGTAGCATTCAACACTTAACGACACCCATGGAATGCCATCATCTGTGCCTACTCTAAGTGCTGCCTCTCCCAAGATGCAAATCGTCCATCACATGCGACTTCCCATGTTCTCCTTGTTGCCCAAAAATCAGGATGACCAAAATTCAGATGTGCCACACCACATTACTTTAAGGCTGCATTTGGATGCCTGTAAGTTTTTTAAGTTGTAAGTTACAGGTAACTTACTTTCATGTGAAAGAAAGTTACAGGTAATTTTGTTTGGATGTAAGTTGTAACTAACTTACAGGTAACTTATTTTTGGTGTTTGGATAACATGTAAGATGTTTTATATTCACGTAAACCGGAGTTTAGAGTATGAAATTGTTAAAAAATCAAATTATCACATAGAAAAGTTTGGATAAAAGTATGTAATTTTATTGAGCCCATTTAGATGATTAGTTGGACTAATTCTAAAGCTAAACTAATCGTTATGTGAGAAACATTATTTTTATTATATAATATAAGTCTGAATAAAATCTTTCAAACATGCTGGGTCTTATATACTTAGGTGTTTTATGCTATACCTGGAGGATTTTAGTTTCACCGCAAGTGGGTATATGTGTGTGTGTGTATATGTATATGTATATGTGTGTGTATAAGTATGTATATGCATGTGTGTATGTATATACATGTATATGTATATATGTGTGTATGTATATGTGTGTGTGTGTATACATGTATACATGTATATATATGTATATGTATATGTGTGTATGTGTATTATATGTATATGTGTGTATGTGTATTATATGTATATGTGTGTATGTATATATTTGTATATGTGTATAGGTATATTTGTATATGTATATATGTATGTATGTATGTATGTATGTATGTATGTATGTGTGTGTATATATGTTTATATGTATATACATATATGTATATGTGTGTATGTATATATATGTATATGTGTATCTATATACACGTATATGTATATATATGTATATGCATATATGTGTATGTATATGTATATGTATATATATATATATATATATATATATATGTATATGTGTGTATATATATATGTATATGTATATGTATTTATGTATCTGTATATATATGTATGCATACATGTGTATATGTATATATGTATACATGTATATGTGTGTATATGTATGTGTGTGTATGTGTATGTATATGTATGTATACATATATACACACATATGTATTTGTATATGTATGTGTATATGTGTAACGCCCTGAAAATCGGGGGTCGAGCATAAACTCAACTCCCGAGTTCCAGAACATCACTTATGCAACAAAATGAATGATGATTGAATGTTGACTGTATTCGTGCATTGAACATGAGTGAGATTAAGCCAAAACAGCATATCATACTCCAGAGACAGTTAAATTTGCAAGCGGAAGACTATGATAGATAGATAAATTATATAAACTATGATGAGTCTCCAGAGTGTGATAACATTACCAGGTTAAATAATTACAATGACAATTCTAAAATATACCTAATGTGTAAGTTTAATGTCTTCTATCCCCAGTACCACAGCCCCGACAATACAGTACCAGGTCTTCAGAGACCCGCCAGAGAATTTCATGATAGGAGAACTCCTCCTCATCACCATAGAAGTAGTCCGGCTCTGCTTCACAAGCATCGCCATCACCTGAAACTCAACAAATCTGTTTGGTGTGTACAACACCGTCCCGTAACGTGGGAGTGAGTAGCTAACTCAGTGGAACAATAAGGCATAAGTTAACATGTTATCAATGCAGTCAAGCAGTAATGATAAAGCAGTAAATCAAGCACTCCTAGTTACTCTGATTAATGCAAGTATGAATGCAGGTATGATGGATGCCCTCTCCGACATACTCCCTCATGCGACACCATCTCACGTTCGCGCATGCTTACATCCCACAGTGCTCCACATCTTCCAGGCACATGCGATGCATGATGAGCATGATTACCGAGTTTTTAATTAGTCCATTTCAAACAGCAGGATTGGGAAACTAAGGTACCTCCCTTGTATCATTCCCAAACATGATCCAATCTAGGGTCGTCAGTCCTAGTTAATATCAGACGATGGTGTGTTTTCTAGGTCACTGCGTTGAGAGGCCGCTGTGGTACGCACACGCACAAAGGTTGCACCACTCCCCATCACCCCTTAAACGATTCATCACGATACAACTATACGAAAGCAGGCCTAGTTCATACTCTATATATCGCGGCGAACCCTAAGGCACGCCGCAACTTCGAGTATGCTCGCGGTCACTACAAAGGGCCGAGGCATACACACAAAGATTGCACCACTCCCCATCACCTTATCAATGTAGGCCGACAGCCGCGAATATAGTGTCCCATACCACCATAATCGGCTCACGAGTTGAGTTGCTCACTTTGGTCACTACGGGAGGCATGTAGCCCCAGCGTAGGCCGACAAACGACCACGGTGTCCCATACCACCATGCCGGCTCATGAGTCTTAGCGGATCGAGGTACCATGGTTAACGGGATTTTCATCGGTAAGTTTGGTACCCTAGGTTCAAGCGAGAGCGACCAAACATGGTGAACATACATTAGACAAATCGGGTTACATGACGAGCTCGGCTAGCTCGAGCGCACAACAAGTTGAACGACATGAAGTGCATAAGCACTTCGCGTGGCCAACCACTATCGCCAACCGAAGTACGACTCGAGTTCGTCGAACACATCTCACGTGGCGACATGAAACTCAACCACGATCTCCAATCTAGTACCGATTGTCTGGACTATAATCATAGCCCCAAGCACAATCAATTGTCATCCATAGCATGTAGAGTAAAGCATGATAGACAACGTAATTCAAGCATGATAAATAAAGTAATTCAACCATGCTAGTAGGCATGTTAACAGCATATTATAAAGCATGATATAAAGCATGTTGTAAAACACTACATTAATAGGAATACAAACACATGTATTGTAAGTAAGTGGTTTAAGTGATCAACCTCATGGAGGTAATCATACACGTCGCTAGGGTAGTTGAGAATCCAATCTCAACATCCTCCTAAGGCATCAACATTCAAACACTTGCTCACACAAGCATTTTCACAGACACTTAAGTACACTAGTACAACATACATGGCGTATGCTAGGGAAGTGTGTACTAGGGTTGTCCCTTTACCAAACTAGTATTTTATACATATACATCATATTCATACAGCAATTAAACATGGCAATCACATCAGCAAATTTTATACGTATAGGGCACTTCCACGTATACCCAATTTCAACATACATAGTGTTTACAAAGGAACATAGATTTCGGCGATTCCTTTCGCCAAGCTAGTATTTTAATCATGTATTGTATAATCATACATTAAATACATATGACAAATATTATTCCAAAAGAAATACGTATACGGTATTTCTACAATACGTAATTTCGACATATGGCGCATTTACAAGTAAACATATATTTTGGCGATTCCTTTCGCCAAACTAGTATTTTATTCATATGTTATATAATTATACATTAAATAAACATGTCAAGCATTTATCCAAAAAAAAATACGTATACGGTATTTCTACGTATAACTAGAATATGTGAAATTCCATATTTCACACCGTTAATCAAAACAGGAAACGGAAAGCACTTTGTACATGTGCAATTGCAAGCAGATCATGAATCTACCATTATCTGACATTGAAAGCATTGAAAACCGTAACTTATAAGCTTAAAGTCCTCACCTTTGCCTTTGGAAACGGAACGAATCAGCAAGGGTGATTGAACTTCCGTCTACGGGCGATTTCTAGCCTAAAGAGCGGAATCGGTTAGTTGTTACACAACCCACATCGATCCCACCCCAAATCAGACCTAGGGTTAGGGTTTCTTACCTTAAAACGGAGTTGATATCAGCGGGAAAGCGCCTGGAAAGAGGCGGTGCAGCCCGTGGGGTGACTTGCAACAGTAGGAGGAAGATCCTCCCACTTCTCCCTCACTTTCTCTCTCTTTTCTCTCTCCCCAAAACTCAAATTCGTATGGCTGTGAGAGAGGGTGCTCTAAGCTCCTTTTATAGCCACAAACATTCCGAAATTAGACTCAGGTTCAAGGGGTACTGCCTATATAGGATTTTCGCCGCTTTTCCAGCTCAAAAGGGAAGTTCTGGTAGCCCTCTTTGAACCAAACGTCAGACTTAAGGTCACCATCGATGGATCTACGTGGGATTACGTTTTTGACTCATTTGGATACCCAGATCGCACGTGGCGGACCACTTTCAGTTCGACGGTCAGTGGGCCACGATCAGAAATTCCAAGTACATGTAAATGTTCCTGAAATTTTTCTTAATCCGAGGGTGTAATTTGGTCGATTCGACGTTCGGGTTGCTTAATCTTGACGCGTCAACGAACGATGCCGGATCACTATTCCGTATATTTATTTTGGCATATGAATAGTGTTTTTCACACTACCTCGCTCCGATTCGAAACGAATGGCCGTGGAACATCGGATAAAGCGATTTTTGAGATGATTGTTAAGCCCGGAGGGCGGTCCTAGTTCCTTAGCTTCGGGTTAATCGGAATCCCGATGTGCGATCTAGACCTAATACGAAGTTTCGTTTCATTCCCGAGAGCGGGACGGAAATGAGTTTGGTTCTAAACTTTAGGGTAACCTAGCGCAATGATTCTACAAGTTTTGGGTCTTGCAGATCGTATTGAAAGCGATCCTAACAGATTTCGTAGCTAATCTGGTTTCACACCTAGTTACTTTGTCTCATTTCTAAAGGATTTAGTCCTAAGTGAATTTTGGTCGAGGTACTCGGTACTGTTTTGGAGTTTGTATATAAAGTGATCCAAGTTATACTACTTAGCTAGTTTAAGATAGTGTCTAGGGCAAAGGTGCTTTGAAAAATTGAAAGCACAAGGTAGTGAAGGGTGGGATTTGTGAAGAAAATGGTTTAAGGAGCGATTTGAGGCTTTAATTGAGCGTTTAAGAAGTTAAACCTGTGTTAAGATTAATCCATTGCCTAAGGACGTCTAATCCCAGGTTGGCAAAAATCTGGGGCGTTACAATATGTATATGTATATATATGTATGTATACATATACGCTCATACATGTACACACATATACATACACATACAGATATATGCAAACATATACATATACATACACATACATAATATATATATATATAAAACCATGTATATTGGTTCATCTAATAGAAGTCATGACCTTTATCAACGGAAGCAGATTGCTCGCTGATAAACTCTTTAAGGCTCACCATGATATATGTATTGTATCCAATCCATCCATCCATTTTACTATATAAATTTAAATCCTGGTCCCAAAAATGAAAAATATACAAAAATCAAATGAACCACACAACAGGAAACAATATGAACTGAACTTCTACTGTTGAAAAATTCTTGGGGGCCATAGAAGTTTTGGATCAAGCTTATATTTGATATTTCCCTTCATCCATGTTTGTATGATCTTATGAACATGTTGGATGACAAATAAACATGACTGTGGGGCCTAGCAAGGTTTCAATGGTGGAAATCATTATTCCCACTATTTCATGTGGTATGATCTACTTAAGCTCTGGATTTGGTTCAATTTTGGTCTCAATCCCATAAATAAGATGGAAAAATGGATGGACAACATGGATAAATTATATACATTCATTGTGGGCCCAACTGAGTTTACTTAGTATGATAAAAGATCTGATTTCCTTATCAATAGGTTGGATGGTAAATCTACTTAGTACGCTCTTATCGCACTGAGTAAACTCAGTCAGACTCACCTTGAATGTATGTGGTCTATCCATGCCGTCCATCCGTTTTTCCATCTAATTTAAGGGGTTAAACCCAAAATTGACGCATATACAAAGATGAAGTGGATCATACCACAGGACAATTAAGATAATGATTTCCACCTGTGAAACCTTTCTAGGCCCCACAGTAATGTTTATTTGTCATCCAACCGGTTTATAAGATTATACAGACATGGTTGAATGGGAAACAAAAATATAAGCTTGATCCAAAACTTCTATGGCCCTATGAAATTTTCAATGGTAGAAGTTCAAGTCGATTGTTTCCTATGGTGTGGTCCATTTGAAAATTATACATGCTTCATTTTTGGGCTCAATTTCTAAAATTACCTCGAAAAATAGATGGACGGAGCGGATAAAATACATGAATCGTGGTGGACTACTAGCGTAGTGAGTTACTCACTGGGCAAACCGCTTCTGTTGGATGGCAAATAAATATTTAAGTGGATCCGTGATGTTTTTAATGGTAGGAATTTAGTTGAGATTGTTTCTTGTTGTGTGGCCCAATTGAGATTTGGATCAGCTTCATATTTTGGATCACATCCTAAAATGAGCTTTCAATACGGATGGACGATGTGGATGTAAGGAAAGTACATCGCTGTGGGCCTCGCAGTTAGGCATCCGAAACTGCCCCTGCCAAACATCGCCGTTCCGCAATTACGCAAAAGTAAAAAATGAAGGAGAGGGAAAAAGAAAAAAGAAAAATGAATAAGGGTTAGGGCTTACCTTGCCGGAGAGAGAGAGAGAGAGAGAGAGAGAGAGAGAGAGAGAGAGAGAGAGGGAGAAGGAGACGCTGAGAGAGAGAGAGAGAGATCGAAGGAGACACTGAGAGAGGGAGAAGGAGACGCTGAGAGAGGGAGAAGGAGACGTAGGGTCAGAGCAAGTAGGTGCATTTCAATCCAGCTGCGTTTCCACCACCCTCTCCCAAATACGAAATGGATAGCCGTTGCCTGTAACAAAGTAACCTGTGACTTGAAAAACACATAATTCCTCTATTACATTTCTTTCAATCTTACTTGATAGAAAGTTACAGGTTGAGACTTTGTTACCTGTAACATTTCTCCCCCAAACACAAACTGTAAGAAAGTCACCTGTAACTTTCTTTTCTTACATTTTACATAAGTTACAGGCATCCAAACGACCCCGAGTTTCTAGGAATGATTTTACCTTTTTGGTCCACCTTAGTTCTGGATTGGCCGAATTTTTGGGCTCCAATGAGAACATGTGGGGTCTGAGATGGATTGATCGATTGTCATGGGAAATAGGAGAAAAAGAAATTCCATTTGGTTGAATGGAAGGAAGTATGCAAGCAATATCAAGATGGAAGTGTAGGGTTACACAGTGTCACGCCCCAGACTCGGTAAACGGACTCACAAGGAACCCGATGGCCGGTTCTGACCGCAACAGCCTCCGTAGTACCCCATTCTCGGCTCCTGAGGCAGGTTCCGATCCTAGGATCCTACAAGGAGGATTTTCATAACAGTATAATCATTACCAATACAAGCATACCCAAGATCACAGCAAGTACATCTAGAAGTAACAAAGGATACATATCATAAAATTCACTAAGAATTTGAACTTTTACAAGCTTACATCAGGTCCAAAAGGACATACATAAGATAATGGGAAAAGAGAGAAAAGAGTCAGCAACAACTTTGAGTCCTCAAGCTCAACTCTACTCACGCTCTGTGCTATGACACACTCGCCTAGGATCTCCTGCACGCATCAATCGTGCATAAGCTTATAGAAAGCTTAGAGGGTGGTGTAAGTGTGTGATAATAGTGCTCAGAAGAAGATAGAGAATGTAGAAGGGAGTCATGATCAATACCAATACCACTAGCCTTACCAAGGCTATCATGAATGCAAAAAACTATACCAAGGCAATACGATAATGCAGGAAGCCATACTAAGGCTATATAATGCAATGAGTACTTGAATGCAATGAGTATCTTGTAATGCAATAGTCTTGTAATGCCATGAGTCTTGTAATGCGATGAGCAACATTGTAATGCAATATGAGGCTTACATGGCCCGATGCAAATGCAATGCGAAGTAATGTTAGTGCTCATATCCAATCCATATATCAAATACATTTCCATCATAAGGAAATCACCGGGGTCTATTACACTGCTGAATGACTGCCGCTCTACAGACCCCGCACAGTCAAACGAGCGTAAGAGACCTCACTACCCGCCTGCGGACAGCCAATCACCAACAAGGCACAAGGTAGCGGACCCATTTACTACGGTCGGACTCGACTCCCAGCAATGCCTCCTCACATCGGCGGGTAAGGCCACACCCTATCCAACCGACTACACGACAGTGGGAGACGCGGCCTAATGGTATAAGGCCCTCGTGCGCTCATATATACCACCCGGTCACGCCGTTGGAGCAGATCCTGGTACCACGGAAGTTTTGGGAATTTCACCCATGGGCATCCTATGCACCCGGTATGCTCAACTAATATTTCCGGTGTCCACAAATACAGCCATCCACGAATACCCCTGTGGAGGCAAGGCCCTGATGAAGTAAGGGCAGATATCCATAAGCTATGCAATGCCAGATGCATGAATCACACAATCACCCATGCATCAATCCCAAGCATCCATCTCTCAGGGAGATACCAACATGTCCTACATAATGACACAACCATGGCCAATCATACCTCAACCAATCATGCATATGATGCGTATGGGAGTGGGCCATGAAGATGAATAGGGGTGCTAATGAGGTGAAGATGAACTCTCTACCTAACCATGAAGGGTATAGGTACTTAACCAATTCCTCATAAGGAATACAACCTCTAGTGGGGGCCCATATACAGGGTAGCCCATGAGACTAAGGAGAACAATGATATGGGCCTAAATAGATGAACGAGCCTAGCAAGGGGTCTATGGTGGGCCTTTAACCACCCATAGAAGCCCATGGGCCTACCTTAGGGCCACCAATGTGGACATCCAACCACAATTGATCCCAAGAGGTAGCCCATCTCTAATTGATTACGGATCAAGGCCCAAGGCCCACACAACATTAGAAATAAGAAATGGACAGCCATTACATACCACATACATTCATGTTGGGCTTGAAAAGGCGGCCCAAGGCCTATCCAAAACATGGGTCCATGGGAACACACATAGCCCAACCCATATATACCACTATGGGCCCACAGGGGAAAGGTTAGGGCCCAACATAAAGGCTACTAATCTCATATATTGTTGTGGCCTAGTGGGCAGCCCATTACTCAAATCACATGGGCAAATGTCATGTTCTTAGTCAAGTAAGTTGGGCCTACAACCCGGCCCAAGTATAAAGTTGATTTGGTGGGCAATCAAGGGCCCATATACTTGTGTAATCTGGCCCACTAATCCAATACAATAGTATGGTAAAAATGGCCCCAAGAGTTCAATGGGCCTACTAGAAAGTTCCACCCAATTGGGCTCAAAGAGTTCAACAACTAGCCACATTCATGGACCCAATTAAATTCAACTGTGGTGGGCCTCAAAAGTGTATTTATTAGGCCCAACATTTAAGGAACTAAATGTACAAATTATTACCTCTAAGATTCTTCACAATGTGTTGGGCCCCACTCCTCAAAATTTCAGCCCAAAGGCCAAACATAATTATAACATGTTGCTGTCCTAAATTTGGGCACTCCATTGGAGTGGGCCCAGGGCCTCTAAAACTCTGAAAATTGAGGGCCAAGGTCCCTCATCATGCATACAATGAGAGAAAACCCAAAAAGGTGGCCCACCATCAGAGGAAATATTTTTGAATTATGGTTTTTTATCAAGGCACATTGCTGGACTGCACAGCAGAAAAATCTGGTAGTCCAACTATTTTGGCCCATTCTTTTGGATACCTAAACAGGGTCAGTTGGGGCTGAAATTTTTCAGAGTGATACTTCAATAGGTAGGACATACCCCCACAAAATTTCAGAATTTTTGAATATCCCTAAGTATTTTAATTAATTTAAACAAAACAGTCTGTCCAGAAAATCGACAGACCTGGACATCCCAATGTGGTGGGCCAGTCCGGCCCTCGCCACGATGTGCACAGGGGTCCATTGGCCCTGAAAGTTGGTAGGTAGGTCCCACCATGGGTGAACCACAATTTCACAAAATTTTAGAATTTATGGACACCTAAAAATATTTTAGTTTATTTAAAGAAATCAATCTGTCCTGAAAATCGGACTGATCTGGACACCATATTGTAATGGGCCAATCCAGCCACCACCATGGTATGTACAGGTTTCCATTGGCCCCAAAATTTTGTAGGTTGGTCCCACCATAAGTGGACCACCTTCCTGTAAATTCTCATAATTTTTAGACACCCAAAAATATTTTAATAATTTTTGAAATTGCAACCTGTCCAGGGTAGAATATTGCTGGAATAGTGCAAAAAATCCAGACTGTCCACCTCATTTGGACCACACCTTTGGGACCCCAATGAAAGTCAGATGGGGCTGAAATTTGGTATGGTTGTAGATGGGTCATAAGGATACAAGAATCACATATTATTTTGTTTCATTATTTCCACCAAAGACCCATAAATCAGGCCCCAAAGTGGCCCAAAAATCTGTCCAGGCAGATTTGGACAGCAATATGTAATAGAAATGATTAAAATATAAACATGGTTTTTCATGGGATTTAACCCTAGGAATTTGTGTAGTGGACCACCCCAGTGGGCCCCACAAATGTCCAGACCTTCCCCATCATCAAATACCCCTTGCATGTATCCCATTTAGATAGATTTTGGGGCCACATGTCTAAGGATGGACTGCTATAGGTGTCCAAGCTCCATGGTTGGTCTGGGATTTTGTTGGCCTACAAGGTGGGCCACACATGCAAGATCAGAATTCTATCATAAAGAAAAATAAAATAAAATAAAATAAATGAAGAATCGGCCACAAGAGGAGGGGCTCCGCCACATTGAGGCCCTCCCCTTCATCAATCACACCATACATTCCTTTTATTCATAGGTTACAACAAGATCCACCACATGCATGTTCTAGATTTAAGATCAATGGTTGGGATGACATCCCAACCATGATTCTAGGGTCTAAATGACCTATCATGCTATGAAATCCAAGTAATCCTCCATGATGGGGGCCTATAGAGGGGAAACCCCATGCATGGACATGCATGCATCAAATAGGCCATTTGACCACAACTAAGGGATGATGTAGGATCTCCACCATGGATTGGTGGGTCCTACACTTCCCACAAAAGAAATCTAAGTACATGAAAATAGAAATCCTAATTTCTAGGATTACACCCACCTTAGAATCTCCAAATTTGGACCTCCTAGCTCCTAGTGCACCAAGGGATCCATCTCAATGGGTGAGATTGGATTTAGATGGTTGGATTTGGAAGATTAAAGGGGAAATGGGGCTGGAGAAGAGAGGGAGATGGGAGAGAAGTTGCTGGAGAAGAAGAGAAGAGAGAGAGAGAAATGAGAGGGAAAGAGAGGGAAAATCTTTTTAAGGGAAGTAATAATAACCTATGGTGACAATAACAATGTTACTAGGGTAGGTTAGGTATGGGTAGTGTTTAGGGTGGGTAGTGTTTATTCCATGCAATAGTGTAGTGTGTGTGTGTGGTGTACATGGGAAATTGTGCCATGGAGGTGGTCCACATGCTTTTGTACAAAAGTGGGCCACATGATGAAATACTCATAACTTTTGATCCATAGGTCGGATTGACGCACAAGACGCGTCGTTGGAACCGCAACGACGATACGAACGAGATGAAATAGGTCTTGGGTCGATCCGAGTCGGGTCTATATGACTGAACTCAAAGTGACCATAAACACAATTTGAAGGTCGCGGGTCGCCGGGTAGGACCGCGAGACCATGATGAACAAGATGCATTACTCACACACATACATGTAAACATGAGAACTAGGGTCGGGTCTCACACACAGCCTCAAGTCAATGAATCAAGCTCTTCTAGGTAAGTGGATTTGGCACTTGGGGAATGAGAACGGGTGCTTTTGGAATAAGTTAATTAAAAGTAAATATGGCAGCTCTACGGGTGGATGGTGGACAAAAGATTCTTCTTCTTATAGGGCTCGACCCTATGGACGGGTATTCTTTCAATGAAACAGAAGGTCCTTAAAGGCATCGATTTTGTTATTGGTAATGGCGATAAAGTTTGCTTCTGGGAAGATACTTGGGTGGGAGAATCTCCCCTTAAAGAGGATTATCCAAACATTTTTCATATATCCCATAATCAGGCCTTTTCAGTCGCTGATTGCTTTTCCTTCATCAGTGGAAAAGTGGTCTGGAACCTAGTATGTAGAAGGAATTTACAAGATTGGGAGGCTGTTGAGTTTGTGGCCCTCCTTAATCGGATCTCCACTAGCAAGCCGGATCTTTTGGGTGAAGACAGATAAGTTTGGAGAGCTGAAAAATCTGGTCTGTTTTCGGTCAAATCTCTCCACAAAATCCTGGACAGCATTTCTCACCTTGAAGAAGAAATCTCCACAAAGCAGATCTAGCTCTATTCGGCCCCTCCAAAGATATCTTTTTTCGGGTGGCTGGTTGGTAAGAAAAAGGTTCTTACGATCGATAATTTGAGGAAAAGAGGCATGATCCTTTTAAATAGCTGCCTTTGCTCTATGGCGAATAAAGAGACGATAGATTATTTATTTATCCATTGCCCCTATATCCAACAAATCTAGTCTCAAATATTGGGCCCTTTCGGTATCAATTGGTCCTTCCCCGCCTCTACAGATCGGTTGTTAATGGCGTGGCACGATGTCAGCCTAGGCAAGCAAAGAACCCCTATTTGGAGATTAGCCCTCCTGGCTACCTGGTGGGCAGTTTGGGAAGAAAGAAATAGAAGAACTTTCAGAAATGAGTCTAAGTCGAGGGAGTCTTTAGTTCGTAGAGCTAAACAAATGATCATAGAATGGACCGTAAACGTAGATTCTCTTAAGGGTTATAATGTTCTTTTCTTAGGAGTCTAGGCGGTCCGCTTCCTGAGCGGCCCCTCTCCTCTTGTTTGTTTTCTCTTCTTTTTTTTAATGAAATCTTCGTAATCCTTCAAAAAAAAAACCTGTTGTACATAATATGATGCTCTGACAGTGTGAGATCCGACCCTAGTTTACATGTGTGCATTCGTGTGTGTGTGAGTATGCATTCCATTCATTTTGGTCACACGGTCCTACCGGTCAAATCTCGGCAACCCGCGACCCTCGGGTAGTGTTTGCGGTCATCCTTAAGTTCGGTCACATAGACCCTACTCGGATTGACCCAAGACCTATGCCATTGTGTCCGTCTCTTCGCCACAATTCCGACGCTGCGTCCCGTGCGTTAATCCGATATGTACATCTCAAGTTATGAGCATTGATCAATATGGGCCATTGATTGCATGATTGGTGGACTCCACCATGGGTTGCACGTTTTCCCATGCCATCATTTCACCCTAGGCTGAGATTTCTAGAAAGGCTATTACCTTAAGCCTTGTTAATATCACCATAGGCCACCATCATTGCCTAGGAGAGAGAGAGCTCATCATTACAAGTCTTAAAAGTCTCTCTCTCTCTCTCTCTTTCCCTCTCATTTCTCTCTCTCTTTTCTTCTTCCCTAGAAATTTCCCTCCATTTCACCAGCCCATCTTCCCTCCATTCCAGCCCCTTCTTCCTAAAATACCTCCTCATCTACCCCTTGTCACTTGATCTATGCATGTCCATGCATGGGATTCTTCCCGTGATGGACCCCTTGCATGGGGATTTCTCCTATTTTTCTAGGTATGATGGGTCATCTAGGCCCTTGCATGTGGCTGGGATGACATCTCAACTACTCATTTCAAAGATCTAGGCCATGCATCATAAGATCTATGTTATACAATGTGTTTATATTATTGTTTGTAGTTGTGATTGTGTGGAGACGGCTTAATAGTGGCGGAGCCCTCCCTTGATGGCCGGATGCTCTTCCTTCTCCTTCCTTTGTTAGTAATCTGATGATATTATGTGTGGTCCACTTAGTGCGCCTGGATTGCCCAGAAAAGCCAAGTAAGGAAGGGACATCTATACTCTACCTACACCATGGTTTAGATGCCCCTTTTTGCCATCTTAAATGTTCTTGCAAGGGTGAGAATTTAGGGGTTTGTTCTGGACAATTGTGGGGTCCACTAGGGTGGGCCATGACACCCAATTTATGGGCCAATCCCTTCCTTAATAGGCTCATACATTTATTTTACTCCATGCATGTATTGCTGTCCAGAAATTTCTAGACAGATTTTTGTTAGACTTTGGGCTTGAGTTTGGGACTAATTGGGGGACCTTTTGTACCCATCAAATATGTTTTTCTGAAAGGTGGGGATCTCATCTTAATTCCCCAAATTTCAGCCCCACCTGATCTTAATGGAGGTCCCAAATGTGCGGCCCAAGTGAGGTGGACAGTCTGGATTTTCTGCACTGTTCCAGCAACATTCCACCCTGGACAGGTTGGAATTCCAAAATTTATTAAAATAATTTTGGGTGTCTAAAAATTTTAAAAATTTACAGGGAGGTGACTCACCCATGGTAGGACCCACCTACAAAATTTTGGGGCCAATGGACGCCTGTACACACCATGGTGGTGGCTAGATCGGCCCACTATAATATAGTGTCCAGATCAGTCCGATTTTCTGGATAGATTGATTTCTTTAAATAAATTAAAATATTTCTACATGACCAAAAATTTTGAAATTTTGTGGAAATGTGGTCCATCCATATTAGGATCCACTTACCAAATTTTAGGGCCAATGGACTCCTGTGCACACCGTGACGAGGGCCGGACTGGACCACCACGTTAGGATGTACAGGTCAGTCCGATTTTTTTGGACAGACTGTTTTATTTAAATTAATTAAAATATTTGTAGATATCTAAAAATTCTAAAATTTTTTGGGGGCATGGCCCACCAATGGAAGTATCGTCTTTCAAAATTTTAGACCCAACAGACATTCGAGCTGATTGTGATATGGCCTATAAGTTTGGGTCAGTTTTGGGTCAAATACCCAGGCCAGTATGACTACCCACCATGGGACGCCCCTACCTTGGGCTGTTAGGCCTGCATTCCAATGGGATGGCCCACTTGAATATATGTGTTGTATATTACCCTCTCATCCTGTGGGGCCTATAGAGATATGTGTGGGCCATCAGGGAAATAAATATACTATAAATAAATTTTATTGAATTTCCATCTAGCCCAGATAGTGGGTGGGCTGGAATTTCAGCATTTGGCCCAAGGTTGCTACCCACAAATGTATGTTTTGGGGCAGCATGGCCCACCAGATTTAGGGACATTATTACACATATCTTACCCTATCTTAATTGGATTTTTGGGCTTAATTAGTACACTCTTAAGGCTCACCTTAAATGGGTTTTATTATAACAATATTCATAGTTGGCTGTTGGGTTTCTTAGGCCCAATGTCTTGAAACTTCCTTGATAGACCCCTGACCTTTGGGCCTATATTTAATACACTATTGTGATGGGTTTTATGGGCTAAAATACTCAGGTAGTTGGGCCCTTGCTGGCCCATTAAAGTAAACCATACTTGGGCTGAGATATGAGTCCCAACTTACTTGTTTTAAATATAAGGATCACCCATATGTTGGAATAATGGACTGCCCATTAGGCCCACCATAATGAGTGGAATCATGATCTTTATGGTTGGGCCCAACCTTGCTTGAGGGCCCACCGTATTGCTTATGTGTTGGGCTTTGAGTATAAGCCCACTAGGCCATGGATTGCCTTAGGCCTTAGGCCTTAGTTCATGTTCGAGTAGTGGCGGGCTACTTCTTGGGAACTAGTTGAGGTTGGACGTCCTCCTAGGTGATCCTAAGGTAGGCCCATGGGTTTCTCTATGGATGGTTAAAGGCCCACCATAGACCCTAAGCCATTTGTTTAAGGCTCAATGTGTATATATGTGGAATCTACCTTAACGCATGTTTGGTCCAGGCCATCCAAGTCTTGGATCACCCGATTGTGGATGCACTCTCTGCCTTAGGTTGCTGCTGGACTCATAATTCAGTAGCGGGCCCACTTGATCTTTTCATGATATATACACACCCACCACATTGAGAACTTTCGTACGTGTTGCATGCTTGTGTTTTCTTATAATCTTTGGGCTTAATCAGTGCATTCTTTTGGGTCACCTTTAGTGATCACATGGGGACCCCATCTTAGATCAGATTTTTGGGACATCTCATGGGCCCCGAGTGGGTTGGGACATTCCAACTTGGCCTAGCCATATATTGGGCTGACTTCCACCATTTTAATGGACTTATGGGCTGAGATAAGGATAGTATTGGGCCCTTGGTTGCCCACTTAAATTGCTAGTTATTGGGCTAATGTAATGGGGCCCATTTCATCCAAACTTAAACTTATTTTGGGCCGTATATTGTGTACGCGGACTGCCCACCAAGTCCAACTTAATTCATGGATTCTATGGCCATTGGAAATTGAGCCTTGGGCCTTAATTCCCCTCTTAGAGCCCGTGTTGTTAAAAGTGGTATTATATCCTTTTATGGCCTATTGTGAGGAATATATGTATATGATTACCTTTATTTTTATCTTAAATGTAGGCCTTGGACCTTTTATCCATATTGTTCATGGTTGATATGCTTTTTGGGGAATGGTGGTTAAATGTCCCCATTATGGACCCCTCTAGGCCCGGTTGTATTTAAGAGTGATTGGATACTTATCTTAGACTCTTACTAGGCTCATTTCTATATTACTTGGACCCGTAGATTGTATACTTAGTCTCGTGGGCTACCCCAGGTAAATGGGCCCCCACTAGAAGTTGGAATTCCTTAAGGATATTGTCTAAGTACCTAGTCTTGGTCCCTTCTTGGATAGGAAGAATGTAATATACATTGTACATCGCCATATAGTGTGATTAAATTCGTCCTCATGACCCAGGTACATCATTGTATGCTTGGTTGACACTGTGTGTATGTGGTCATATTGTGCCATTGGGCATTGCATGTTACCTTCTCCGAGGGACATAGTATTCCCCCTTGAGCACGTTGGATACTTGGAATTGATGCATGGTTGATTGTGTGATTCATGCATCTGACATTGCATATCATATGAACAATTATCGCTCTTGCTTCATTAGGGCTGTAGCCTCCACTGTTACATCGTGGATGGCCAGGATTGGATACCGGATATGTTACATAAGCATATCGGGTGCATAGGATGCCTATGAGTGAAATTTCTAAAACTTCCATGGTACTAAGGATCTGCTCCAATGCTGTGACCGGGTGGAAACTATGAGCGCACGAGGGCCTTACACCATTAGGCCGCGACTCCCACTATCGTGTAGTCGGTTGGATAGGGGTGTTGCCTTACTCGCCTGATGTAAGGGGGCATTGGTAGGCTGAATCTGACCAGCTCGTGAATGGGTCCGCTACATTCAGGCCTTACTGGTGATTGGATGTCCGCAGGTAGGGTAGTGAGGTCTCTTACGCTCGTTTGACTGTGCGGGGTCTGTAGAGCGACAGTCATCTAGCAGTGTAATGGACCCCGGTGATTTCCTTATGATGGAAATGTACTTGATATGTAGATTGGATATGAGCATTGGCATTACTTCGCATTGCATTTGCATCTATTGTATAAGCCTCATATTGCATCACCTTGGCATGGCGCCCAGTCCTCATTGCATTACAGTATTCATTGCACTATATAGCCTTGGTATGGCTTCCTGCATATCGTACTGCCTTGGTATAGTTTCTTGCATTCATCATAGCCTTGGTAAGGCTAGTGGTATTAGTATTGATCATGACTTCCTTCTGCATTCTCTATCTTCTTCTGAGCACCATTATCACACACTTTCACCACCCTCTAAGCTTTCTATAAGCTTATGCATGATTGATGCGTGCAGGAGATCCCAAGTAGGCGTCGCAGTGACAGAGTTTAGATTAGAGATGAGCTTGAGGACCCAGTGTTGCAGACTTCCTTTATTTCTTCTATTATCTTATGTATGTCTTTTTGGACCTTATGTAAGCTTGTAAAAGTTTAAATTCTTAGTAGATTTTGTGATGTGTGCCTTTGTTATTATTAAATTTACTTGCTGTGATCTTGGGTATGCTCGTATTGGTAATGATTATACTGTTATGAAAATCTTCCTTGTAGGATCGCAGGATCAGAACCTGCCTCAGGAGCCGAGAATGGGGTACTACGGAGGCTATTGCGGCCAGAACCGGCCATCGGGTTCGTTGTAAGTCCGGTTACCGAGCCTGGGGCGTGACAGAAGTTGGTATCAGAGCATAACAAGTAATTTTGGAATAACTTGGGATAATATCATATAGCTGCTGCGAACTTAGGACAAGTAGTGTCCCAAGTGCGTTTCCCTCGTTCCGCTTGAGCCTTCCAGGATTCTAATTGCTAAGTGTCCATCACCTTTGTTCTTTCTATAGACCATGCCGTCTAGTCGAGGTGCCCCTGATTGTGACGCCCATGGCCGTGGTGCCCATGGACATGGTTCTCATTCCGCTCCAGCGATCCGAGTGACTTTTGCTCCACCATTTGAGATTCCTATTTCTCCTTTGGAACCTGCCGTACCTATTTTTGAGGCTCCCGCCATACTTGTGCTTCCGCCAGAGGCCAGTACTACCCCCGCTTATCTGACGATTCCTGTAGGAGCTGAGCATCTCCAGCAGTTAATGCAGATCGTCACTGATGTTGTTCAGACCCGTCAGCCCGTTCCTTAGATGCTCGGATAGGCGGAACAGGAGCGTACGAGTCCCCTTTTGCGAGATTCGACTTTACAGCGAGCTCCGTTGGTGGTATTTCTACTTCAGGGCGAGGTCGAGTGGGCCAGTTCGCAGAGGGATCGTGATCAGAGGAGAGGCTGGAAGAGGCAGGCCCTTTCTAGTATCTCCCAGCAGCATCGACAGCGGCAGAGGCACATAGCCTATTAAGCCGCCAGAGCATCAGCATCACATGCAGTTGCTTCTTCATCATCATCAGCACCGCCGACCGCTTCATCTTCAGGCCCCTTTTCCGGAGTTTGCTTCAATTATGGATAGGCCGGGCATCGGAGGCGTGAGTGCCCTCTTCCCTTGCAGAAGCGACAGTGGCTCCCACCATCGAGACCCCGACAGCAGCAGAGACCGTAGATGCAGAGGAGACAAACACCTCCCCAGCCACCTCAGGCTTGATTTTGCGCGACTCAGCAAGACCCTTAGTTATTAGAGGTGTCGTTATGGGTATTCTCCTTGTCTCTGTATGTAAGTCTTGTGTTTTGGTGCATCGCACCCTTTTTGTATCCAAAGGCTTTTGTTCACTCAGATTGCTATTAGAGTCTTTCGTTAAGGATTGTCAATATCGACATTTTTGGGAAGATCGCTGTGTTAGGCCGATGATATTATTATGTTCCATTTTTGTTGGTGAAATGTTCTTGCCCACTAAATAGTTTTGTATTGCCAATGTTGAGCTTGTTAGCTTGTTTTGTTGTCAAGGCAGTATTTTTGGTTAGGGATGGTAAGCCAGATTGTGAGTTTTGTGGCCGAGTGTAACACATGCCAGCGTGTCAAGGCCGATCACCAGATACCCCCTGGTCCCTTGCAGCCGTTGAGCATTCCAGAGTGGAAGTGGGAGCACGTATCGATGGACTTCATCGCAGGTTTGTCGAGGACTCAGCGTAGTCACGATTCCATCTGGGTTAACATTGATCGTCTGACGAAGTCGGCTCATTTCATTCCAGTGCATGCTTCCTGGTTGATGGACTGACTTGCAAAGGTGTTCATTGAGGAGATTGTGAGACTGCACGGCGTCCCAGTTTCGATCGTTTCAGACCGAGACTCCAGATTTATGTCTCAGTTTTGGAGGAGTTTTCAGCAGGCATTGGGGGTCACTTTTCATCTCAACACCGCTTATCATCCGCAGACGGATGGACAGACCGAAAGGGTCAACTAGATCCTTGAGGATATACTCAGAGCTTGTGTAATCGACTTTACGGGTAGTTGGGATGAGCATATACGCCTCACCGAGTTCGCATACTACAACAGTTATCAGGCGACTATTGGCATGGCTCCTTTTGAGGCACTTTATGGCAGACCGTGCAGCTCTCGTAGTTGTTGGACCGAAGTTGGAGAGCATCGTCTCTTAGGTCCTGAACTTGTGCTGCAGACATTAGAGGCTATTGATGTTATCAGGTAGAGGATGTGCACAGCTCAGAGCTAGCAGAAGAGTTTTATTGTTCGTCGGCGTCGATCCCTCGAGTTTGCAGTGGGGGGACATGGTATATCTCAAGGTCTCGCCTATGAAGGGTGTTGTTCGTTTTGGTGTGAAGGGCAAGCTCGCCCCGAGATTTATTAGACCTTTTAAGATTACCGAGCGCGTGGGCACTGTGGCCTATAGGCTTGCCTTACCTCCTCAGTTGTCCACGATCCACGACGTGTTCCATGTTTCTATGTTGCGGAAATGTGGGTCGGACACTATTCCTGTGGTTCATTGGAAGCCACTCGAGGTCCGTGAGGATGCTTCCTACATTAAGAGTCGATTCGTATTCTTAATCAGAAGGAGTAGGTCCTCAGGACCAAGGTCATTCCCTTGGTGAAGGTGCAATGGGGTCATCATTTGGAGGCCTTGGGACTTATTATCCCCATTTATTTGTTGTTGATATTTGCAGATTGTATTGTCTTCTCTTTTGATGATTGTTATATGATGATGGTGTTTGCTTTTTCATTTTGTCCTACATTGGTCAATTTTGAGGACAAAATTTCTTTGTTGGTGGGGAGGATTGTGAGATCCGACCCTAGTTTACATGTGTGCATGCACGTGTGTGAGTATGCATTCCGTTCAATTTGGTCCCGTGATCCTACTGGTCAAATTTCGGCGACCCGTGACCCTCGAATAGTGTTTGCAGTCATCCTTAAGTTCGGTCACATAGACCCGACTCAGATTGACCCGAGACCTATGCCATTGTGCCTACCTCGTGGCCGCGATTTCGACGCTGCGTCCCATGCGTTAATTTGATATGTACATCTCAAGTTATGAGCATTGATCAATATGGGCCATTGATTGCATGATTGGAGGACCCCACCATGGATTGCACATTTTCCCATGCCATCATTTCACCCTAGGCTGAGATTTCTAGAAAGGCTATTACCCTAAGCCTTGTTAATATCACCATAGGCCACCATCATTGCCTAGGAGAGAGAGAGCTCATCATTACAAGTCTTAAAAGTCTCTCTCTCTCTCTCTCTCTCTCTCTCTCTCTCTCTTTCCCTCTCATTTCTCTCTCTCTTTTCTTCTTCCCTAGCAATTTCCCTCCATTTCTCCAGCCCATCTTCCCTCTGTTCTAGCCCTTTTTCCCTAAAATACCTCCTCATCTACCCTTTCTTACTTGATCTTAGCCATTGATCCATATTGCTTGGAGCCTCTAGATGATGGTGATGTAAGTTTCAAGGTTGATCTAGGTGGGTGCTTTCTTAATCAAGTAAATCTTTCCTCTTCTTCATGCAGATCTTTCTTACTCATGTAATCTCTTTCCTCTCTCTCATTTGGATGTGTAGGACCCACCAATTAATGGTGGAGATCCTACACAACTATCTAGATGTGGCCATGAGGCCCACATTGTACATGCATGTCCATGCATGGGATTCTTCCCTTGATGGACCCCTTGCATGGGGATTTCTCCTATTTTTCTAGGTATGATGGGTCATCTAGGCCCTTGCATGTGGCTGGGATGGCATCCTAACCACTCATTTCAAAGATCTAGGCCATGCATCATAAGATCTATGTTATACAATGTGTTTATATTATTATTTGTGGTTGTGATTGTATGGGGACGGCTTAATAGTGGCGGAGCCCTCCCCTAATGGCCGGATGCTCTTCCTTCTCCTTCCTTTGTTAGTAATCTGATGATATTATGTGGGTCCACTTAGTGGGCCTGGATTGCTCAGAAAAGCCAGTAAGGAAGGGACATCTATACTCTACCTACACCATGGTTTAGATGCCCCTTTTTGCCACCTTAACTGTTCTTGCAAGGGTGGGAATTTAGGGATTTGTTCTGGACAATTGTGGGGCCCACTAGGGTGGGCCATGACACCCAATTTATGGGCCAATCCCTTCCTTAATAGGCTCATACATTTATTTTAGTCCATGCATGTATTGCTGTCTAGAAATTTCTGGACAGATTTTTGTTGGACTTTGGGCTTGAATTTGGGACTGATTGGGGGACCTTTTGTACCCATAAAATATGTTTTTATGAAAGGTGGGGATCTCATTTTAATGTTCCCCAAATTTTAGCCCCACCTTATCTTGATGGAGGTCCCAAAGGTGTGGCCCAAATGAGGTGGACAGTCTGGATTTTCTGCACTGTTCCAGCAACATTCCACCCTAGACAGGTTGGAATTCCGAAATTTATTAAAATACTTTTGGGTGTCTAAAAATTTTGTAAATTTACAGAGAGGTGACCCACCCATGGTAGGACCCACCTACAAAATTTTGGGGCCAATGGAAGCCTGTACACACCATGGTGGTGGCTGGACTGGCCTACTATAATATGGTGTCCAGATCAGTATGATTTTCTAAACAGATTGATTTCTTTAAATGAATTAAAATATTTTTACATGTCCAAAAATTCTGAAATTTTGTGGGAATGTGGTCCACCCATCTTAGGACTCACTTACTAAATTTCAGGGCCAATGGACCCCTTTGTACATCGTGGTGAGGGCCGAACTGGCCCACCATGTTGAGACGTGCAGGTCAGTCCGATTTTTTAGACAAGACTATTTTATTTAAATCAATTAAAATATTTTTAGATATCCAAAAATTTTAAAATTTTGTGGGGGTGTGGCCCACCCATGGAAGTGTTTCTTTACAAAATTTCAAACCCAACGGACATTCGAACTGACCGTGATATGGCTTGCAAGTTTGGGTCAGTTTTGGGTCAAATACCCAAGCCCGTATGACTACCCACCATGGGACGCCCCTACCTTGGGCTGCTAGGCCTGCATTCCAACGGCATGGCCCACTTGAATATATGTGTTTTATATTTACCTCTCATCCAGTGGGTCCTATAGTGATGTGTGTGGGCCATCAGGGAAATAAATATACTATAAATAAATTTTATTGAATTTCCATCTAGCCCAGATAGTGGGTGGGCTGGAATTTCAGCATTTGGCCCAAGGTTGCTACCCACAAATGTATGTTTTGGGGCAGCATGGCCTACCAGATTTGGGGATATTATTACACATATCTTACCCTATCTTGATTAGATTTTTGGGCTTAATTAGTACACTCTTAAGGCCCACCTTAAATGGGTTTTATTATAACAATATTCATAGTTGGCTGTTGGGTTTCCTAAGCCCAATGTCTTGAAACTTCCTTGATAGACCCCTGACCTTTGGGCCTATATTTAATACACTATTGTGATGGGTTTTATGGGCTAAAATACTCAGGTAGTTGGGCGCTTGCTTGCCCATTAAAATAAACCATACTTGGGCTGAGATGTGAGGCCCAACTTGTTTTAAATATAAGGATCACCCATATGTTGGAATAATGGGCTGCCCATTTGGCCCACCACAATGAGTGGAATCATGATCTTATGGTTGGGCCCAACCTTGCTTGAGGGCCCACCATATTGCTTATGTGTTGGGCTTTGAGTATAAGCCCACTAGGCCATGGATTGCCTTAGGCCTTGGGCCTTAGTTCATGTTCGAGTAGTGGCGAGCTACCTCTTGGGAACCAGTTGAGGTTGGATGTCCTCCTGGGTGATCCTAAGGTAGGCCCATGGGTTTCTCTATGGATGGTTAAAGGCCCACCATAGACCCTAGGTGTAACGCCCTGAAAATCGGGGGTCAAGTAGCAACTCAACCCCCGAGTTCCAAAACATCACTTATGCAACATATATGCTTATGATTCAATGTTGTCTGTATTAGTGCATTAATCATGAGTGGGATTATACCAAAACAGTAATTCATACTCCAGATCAGTTATAAAACGCAAGCGGAAGACTGAACAATATAATTGAATGTATATAAGTCAAACGATCACAATCGGTCTCCAGAGTATGAATATAACACTGAGTCACTGTATATTTGAAATATTATATGTAATGTTACAGAAGTCAAAAGTATAAAAAATAGTTCAACTGAAATAAAACCCTGTAGCCCTGTCGAACAGGAGAGCCTATGCGAATCCATCAGAGAACTGCATGTAAGAGTACTCGTCCTGATCGTCGTAATAATCAGGCTCCACCTCGGGAGTCACGCCATCATCTGAAATCAAGACAGAGTCTGTTTTGGTGTTTAAAACACTGTCCCGTAACGTGGGAGTGAGTGATCAACTCAGTGGAACAATAGAGCATAAGTTAACATGTTATCAATTCAGTCAAGCAGTAATGATAAAGCAGTAAATCACACATTCCTAGTACTGTTGTTAATGCAAAAATGATATGGATGTATGATGCATGCCTTCGCCTACGCTCCCTCAGCGACTTTATCTCACGTTCGTGCATGACAACACTGCCTCAATGCTTGACCTGTAACCCCTGAACGCACGCATAATGCGGTGCATGCATATGATTACCAAGTTCTTATTAGTCCTTTTCATACAGCAAGATTGGGAAACTAAGGTACCTCCCTTATTTCATTTCCCAAATAATGATCCATTCTAGGGTCGTCATTCCTAGTAAATATCATACGATGTTGCGGTTCTAGGTTGCTGCAAAGGGCTCGTCACCAATCAGTGCATGCCTAGTTTATACTCTAAATGCTACGGAAAGGCTCGTCGCCTCTACGCAGACTCAAAGTATACTCAAAGTCACTACAAAGGGCTCGTCACCAATCAGTGTAGGCCGATAGCTCGAATACATTGTCCCATACCACCGTATTCGGCTCACGAGTCTGGGTTGCTCACTGATCACTACGGGGAGGCTCGTCACCATAGCGTAGGCAGACAGCTCGACGACAGTATCCCATACCACCATGTTCGGCTCATGAGTCTTAGCGGATCGAGGTAGCAAGGTTAAACGGGATTTCACTGGTGAGTTTGGTACCTTAGGTTCAAGCAGTGGTGTCCATACATGGTGAACATACATCGGCACATCGGGTTACTTGACGAGCCCGACTAGTACGAGTGCATATTGCATCGATCGAAATGAAGTGCATAAGCACTTCGTGTGGCCTAACCACTGCCGACGACCAACACACGACTCGGGTTCGTCAAACCCGTCCTACGTGGTGAATGAACCTCAGCCACGACTTCAAGCCTGTTACCGATTGCCTGGACTATAACATAGCCCCAATCACATTCAATCTGTAACCAGAAAGCATGTATAATAGTCAAAGCAGAATTAACGAAGTAATTCAAACATGTTAACAAGCATGTTATAAAGCACAATATAAACAGAAAATACAAACACATACATTTCATAAGTAAGCGATTAAATTAAACAACTTGCATGGAGGAAATCATACACATCTCTAAGGTAGTTGAGAATCCCATCTCAACACCCACCTTAAGCGCTATCATCTAAGTACTTACTCTTACAAGCATTTTCACAAACACTTAGAATACACTTATTTACATACATAACACATATTAGCTAAAACATGTATTAGGGTGAATTCTTTCGCCGAGTAGGTATTATACACATATATAGCATGTACACACAGTCATTAATCATGGCAAACACACTTTCATATTTTATACATATACGGTATTTTCTATAAACATACAGAATACACTAAACACCACAATTCGCATATGTAACTGAATCGCAAAACAAACGTCACATTTTACATGTACAATAACACCCAGATCATGAATCTATCATTATCTGACATTGAAAGCTTTGAAAACTATAACCTAAGCGTCTAAAGTCTGCACCTTATGCCTTAGAAGCGAGTAACGGACTCAGTTTAACACCAAGTCTTTATCTACGGTTAGAACGACAACCTATGACATGAAATAGGTTAGCTATTTTATCACTTACACTAATTGAATCTCTAGAACTGGTTAGGGTTAGGATTTCTTATCCGAAAATGGAATTAGAATCGCCAAAAAAGCGATACAGTTGTGATGGATAAACACGTAGGATAGCAGGGATCGATTCCCAGGAAGGACACCAACTTCTCTCTCACTTTCTCTCACTTTACTCTTTTCTCTCTCCTAGGGTTTTCTCAAATTCGTATGGTGTGAATGAGAGAGGGTTTATGGTCCTTATATAGGCCTAAAACTGATGGAAATGGCCCCAGGGCCAAGGTATACTTAGGTTATGTCCAAAGGGCATCTGTTTCAGCTCAACGGAGCACTTCCTGAGCCCCCCTTGAGCCAAAGGTCGGACTTAAGCTTCCTAACTATGGATCTAGGTCGAGTTAAGGTTTCGTTCCAATCGGGTTTCCAGATCACACGTGGCGGACCAATTTCAGTTCAACGGTCACCAGAACTCAATCAAGGTTACAAATACACTACCATGTGTATGAAATTTTCCTGATCCGAGGGTGTAATTGGGTCAGATTCTGATGGTCTGATTGCTTATATCAGGCCTGCAAGTGACAGGTCTCAGATTACTTAAATTAGGTTTAATTTCTAAAGAAAACCACATTTTCTCACACACTTCACTCCGGGCTCAAGCGAATAGCCCCGGGACACAATCTGGATTTGATTTCCGAGATGGTTGTCAAGCCCAGCAAGGCGGTCCTAATTATATAATTTCGTAGTAATCGAACTTTCGACGTGCGGTCTAGATCCGATACAGAGTTTCAATGTGCTCCCAAGAGCAACTGGGTAATAAGATTGATCCTAGATTTTAGGGTAACCTAGCGTCAATGATTTTACAAGTTTTGGGTCTTGCAGATCGTATTTAAAGTGGATCAAGCGGATTCGCAGCTAATCTAATTTAACACTTAGTTAACTTTGTTTAATTTCTAAAGGATTTGATCCTGAGTGATTTCTGCCTGAGGTGGTACTCGGGTCTTTGTACGGAATTTTCTGAGACGTTACACTAGGCCATTTGTTTAAGGCTCAATGTGCATATATGTGGAACCTACTTAACGCATGTTTGGTCCAGGCCATCCAAGCCTTGGATCACCCGATTGTGGATGCACTCTCTGCCTTAGGTTGTTGCTGGACTCACAATCCAGTAGCAGGCCCACTTGATATTTTCATGTTATATACACACCCACCATATTGAGAACTTGTGTATATATTGCATGCTTGTGTTTTCTTATAATCTTTGGGCTTAATCAGTGTATTCTTTTGGGTCACCTTTAGTGTTCACATGGAGACCCCATCTTGGATCAGATTTTTAGGGCATCCCATGGGCCCAGAGTGGGTTGGGACATCCCAGCTTGGCTTAGCCATATATATTGGGCCGACTTTCACCATTTTGATGGACTTGTGGGCTGAGATAAAGATAGTATTGGGCCCTTGGTTGCCCACTTAAATTGCTAGTTATTGGGCTAATGTAATGGGGCCCATTTCATCCAAACTTAAACTTATTTTGGGCCGTATATTGTGTACGCGGACTGCCCACCAAGTCCAACTTAATGCATGGATTCTATGGCCATTGGAAATTGAGCCTTGGGCCTTAATTTCCCTCTTAGAGCTCATGTTGTTAAAAGTGGTATTATATCTTTTTATGGCCTATTATGATGAATATATGTATGTGATTACCTTTATTTTTATCTTAAATGTAGGCCTTGGACCTTTTATCCATATAGTTCATGGTTGATATGCTTTTTGGGGAATGGTGGTTAAATGTCCCCATTATGGACCCCTCTAGGCCCGGTTGTATTTAAGAGTCATTGGATACTTATCTCTTAGACTCTTGCTAGGCTCATTTCTATATTATTTAGACCCGTAGATTGTATACTTAGTCTCGTGGGCTACCCCAGGTAAATGGGCCCCCACTAGAAGTTGGAATTCCTTAAGGATATTATCTAAGTACCTAGTCTTGGTCCCTTTTTGGATAGGATGAACGTAATATACATTGTATATCGCCATATAGTGTGATTAAATTCATCCTCATGACCCAGGTACATCATTGTATGCTTGGTTGACATTGTGTGTGTGTGGTCATATTGTGCCATTGAGCATTGCATGTTACCTTCTCCAAGGGACATAGTATTTCCCCTTGAGCACGTTGGATACTTGGAATTGATGCATGGTTAATTGTGTGATTCATGCATCTGATATTGCATATCATATGGACAATTATCACCCTTGCTTCATCAAGGCTGTAGCCTCCATAATTACATCGTGGATGGTCAGGATTGGACACCGGAAATGTTACATGAGCATATTAGATGCATAGGATGCCCATAATTCCCAAAACTTTCATGGTACTAAGGATCTGCTCCAACGCCGTGACCGGGTGGAAACTATGAGCGCACGAGGGCCTTACACCGTTAGGCCGTGACTTCCACTGTCATGTAGTCGGTTGGATAGGGGTGTGGCCTTACTCGCTTGATGTAAGGGAGCATTGCTAGGCTGAGTCTGACCAGCTCATGAATGAGTCAGTTATCTTCAGGCTTACTGGTGATTGACTGTCCGCAGGCAAGGTAGTGAGGTATTTTACGCTCATTTGATTGTGCGGGGTCTATAAAGCGGCAGTCATCCAGCAGTGTAATGGACCCCGGTGATTTTCTTATGATGGAAATGTACTTGATATGTAGATTGGATATGAGCACTGACATTACTTCGCATTGCATTTGCATTTGTTGTATAAGCCTCATATTGCATCGCCTTGGCATGGCGCCCAGTCCTCATTGCATTACAGTACTCATTGCACTATATAGCCTTGGTATGGCTTCCTGCATTATCGTACTGCCTTGGTATAGTTTCTTGCATTTATGATAGCCTTGGTAAGGCTAGTGGTATTAGTATTGATCATGACTTCTTTCTACATTCTCTATCTTCTTTTGAGCACCATTGTCACACACTTTCACCACCCTCGAAGCTTTCTATAAGCTTATGCACGATTGATGCGTGCAAGAGATCCCAGGCAGGCGTCGCAATGGTAGAGTTTGGATTAGAGATGAGCTTGAGGACCCAGTGTTGCAGACTTCCTTTCTTTCTTCTTTTATCTTATATATGTCCTTTTGGACCTTAAGCTTGTAAAAGTTCAAATTCTTAGTGAATTTTGTGATGTGTGCCTTTGTTATTCTCAGATTTACTTATTGTGATCTTGGGTATGCTCGTATTGGTAATGATTATACTATTATGAAAATCCTCCTTGTAGGATCTCAGGATCGAAACCTGCCTTAGGAGCCGAGAATGGGGTACTACGCAGGCTGTTGCAGCCAGAA